>JAPFRF010000010.1:137397366-137997366 GCA_029282475.1 Phrynocephalus forsythii
CAATCCAACGTGTTCTCCTCACTTTTATGGCTTGATGCCAACTCCAGGACTAGGAGCAAATTATATGAAACATCTCATTAATCCTTGCCTGTGTCGTGCTTTTATGCTCGCTAGATTGAACATCCTTCCCTCAGCAGTTCTTTCAGGAAGATACTACAACGTTCCATTTGAGAAGAGACTCTGTAAACTATGTTTACTGGAACCTGACTCAACTTCTCATATCCTTCTCTCCTGCCCCTCCCACCACAAGCTTCGCCTTCGCCTTCTAACCCCTTATATTTCTAATTTCTCTGGTTCCCCGAAGAGTATAACAAAGCGTCTTCTTGAGGACAAACTTCCGGAATTAACAGCCTCAGTGGCTGAATACTTGGCCACTGTTTTACATATTAGTAAATAGTCTGGTGCCAAGGCCTGCTATTAACCCAATCTTTTAATCATTTTTAACCTATTTATTTATTTTCTACCTCTTATCTTACATTTTGTTGCATCTGTTTTATATTAATGTATGCCAATAAGGGTCCTTGTGATTGAAACAGGAACAAATTCAACAACATCAACAGGAGGGGCCTGGCATTAGCAGTGATGGTTGGAACCATGGGGTCACCCAAGACCTCTCCAAATGGGCAGCATAGGGCGAGAATAACCCCCAGAGGGTGCAGTCAACTGACGGCACCCCCCAGGCCAGTCGCTGTGCTGTTCCCCTCCCTGTGTTTACTAGCATAAAGCTGGGTTATCCCCCAGCGCAGGGAGGCGTCCCCTTGCATCCACCAGGACACTGTGACCTCCTGATTGGCAGTGCCCTGGTTGTTGGGTACTTGGGGACAGATATTACATACTCACCACTGCCCTCTTCAGCTTCAGCAGCCAGTGTGACCAACAAATCCAGGTGACTTACCTACTGCCCAGGTACCAGTGTGGGATAGGTGAAAAATCCCCGCTCTCAAAAGCCAATCAGAGTGTGGGTCAAAAATTCCTATCCGGCCCCCTGAGGTGACCAGTAACACTCACACTAGTCCTTAAAGGGCGGGCGGGCGGGCGGGCGGGCGGGGAACGCCGAGTTGGAATGCCTGGTGGAGGGGGTCAGAGCCGCCCTTTTAAAGGGTGCTCCTCCCCCTCCTTTCTGGACGCTTGGTAGCGTCCTGCCCTTCTTGCGCCTCCTCGCGAGAGGGCAAATCGGCTCCATCGGGCGGATAGACTGCCCACGGAGCCAGCATTAGCTACTATTCAACAAGCAGCAACATCATGGCATTCGCCAGTGGCAGTCAGCAACAGACAGCAAGAACATTAGGCATCATATACAGTAGATATAGATACTATTACCTATCCTCATTTCACCTTATAATCACATGACATACGCTCTTTCACATCTATGCTTCTGAGTTTCACTTCTGTGTCCTTGGACACTGCTTTCCTTCAAGGTCAATTTAAAATGCTTGCTTCTGTCCATGGCTGGGCTTATTTTACCTAATTGCAAGCTTAAAAACTTCCAACTGAGCATTATGAGCTCATTGCTCTGACACGGCACACACAGGGCCTTGAGAGACTGATAAAAGGGCCTTATGGAAGATCATAAAAAGCAGATGGACAAAATTCTAGACAGCTTTTTACAGTTTCCCCCCATGTATATTTGAATTATTATGGAGAATAATGGAATCATGAGACACTCTACAGGCTAAAGTTTGAATGGGAGTCTCCCAGCACCACTACCATTCACAAAGGAACACCACAGCAGAAGCTGACTCCTTTTTTTCATCAGTTAACCAGTTTTCACCCGAGCACAAAACAATGGTCTAGGTGTTTTTCAACAAACATGAATAGTAGCAAGCAGAAAAAGGTATCCTCTAGATCAGTGGTGGTGAACCTTTAGCTTTCCAGATTAGGGGTGTTCTGATGTTTCCTTGCTGCCATGCCAGCCACATGGCCATGGACTTGCACAACACTGGCTCTTTGGCTTTAATATGGAGTTGAGCACTGCCCCTAGAGTCAGACACAACTATCTCACATATGCGGGGGGAACCTTTACCTTTACTTTTTACCTTACGAAAAATGAAACACTTTTTCATCATTTTGTAATCTTACAAATCATTTTGTAATGAAACAAAATGACAGGCAGCATTTCATTATGAAATAAAACAAAACACATTTTTTTCCATTTTAAAATGAGTTGTTTCATTACTCTGTAAAATGACTCCTCTGGGTCCTAGGGGCACCAAATTTGGTTCCTCTAGGACCCAGGGGAGCCATTTTATAGAGTAACGAATCATTTTGTTACTGTTTCATTTTGTTACTTTTTTTAAAAAAAAATTATAAACAAAACAAAATGAAATGCAGGGGGAAATGAAACAAAACACAATTTTTCCATTTTGTGCCCATCCTTACTTCAGATGTTTTGGACCACAACTCCCACATTCCTTTGTCATTGGCAATCCAGGCTCAGAATTCTGGGAGTTGTGGTCCAAAACATATGGAGTGCCAAAGGTTTGCCACCACTGCTTTAGGTCATTCTGACTTTTTCTATTAGTGTTGGTCACATTCAGACTGCCCGCTTGCTATGCAAAGCTTGGCATCTTTTTTCCTGCTGCCAGTGTGGGCATGATATTGGGCCATTTCTAGGCTTTTAAATTGTGAATATAGAGGTACAATAGCCCACATTCAGAAACCAGACGTTTTCTGAGGAATTAAATATTTTTTTAGGCCAGGACTGACCTTGCGTTTGTCCAAAGCTGCTAGGTAAGCAGGTTTTCTAGTCATCATCCCACTACATTACTTTTAGGTTCTGCATTTTTTTATCATCATGGCTGTCAAGTTGTGATGTACTGAACACCACTGTCTTCTTCCATAGATGTATTAAAATCATGCTACAGACAAACAGACTGAGACCTACTTGTAACATTAGGAAAATATTCCAATACACGTAGGCTATCTAACTTGAATTTAAATGCTAACTTTAAATTCGGCTTAGCAATTTAAACACTTCCGGACCTCTGGCAGGGTGATCATCATTTGCCTGCACATAGTAACCATAATGAGTCGAATAATGAACAGAAGCAGGTGGCTGGGTCAGGCATCTATTTCTGCCAGCAGCAGAAAAAGCCATAGGGGAGCAAGCTTGATAGACAATTACTCTATTCAGATTTCCATAAAACAAAATTCTTATACAACATGAGTTCGAAGTTGTGACAACCCTGCTTTAAACTTCATCAAATGCTGGGATTCCTAGCTGTCACGAAATCTTGTTTTCCAGTCACAGTACCAGAATGTGATACCAGTGAGGGTCATTCCTCCACCTTCCACCACCTTCTCCCTCTGCCATGCATGGTCAGGGAGAGAAGCTTTTGTAAGACTGCCTTTATGTTTGCTTGCCTAGTTTGAGCACTACATGGGAATGAGATAGGGATGTTTAGGTTCAATCTCCATGGGTAATACATGAGAAGTTCACAGTGTAGGCCCTCCTACCATTTCCTCTCATGTCAGTATGTAACTGGAGAACATGTTCTATGCAATCTCGGGGCTCCTGTGATTGGGAGAGAAGTACAGAAAGAGTTAAATTACAGCAGCTTTTGTGCTGCTTGAAAATGCCAAGATCTTCATTTCACTATTGTCCAAACGCTTTTTAACACAGAAATGGCTAACTCCACATTTCCAGTTCATTGCTATCATGTTCTTCCCCTCTTTGCTTTCACAATGGCTTATACTGTATCATCTTCTGATGTGAAAAGGGAAGAATTAACAACAAATTAATGGAAGCAAAGCAAACACACAGGAAGAGGAGCTGAGGGTCTGCCTTAAATGCCAGAAGGAGGAAAAACATCATCTATTGGTTAGTGGCAAAGAACAATCACTTTAGGATGAAAGCCTCCTCCCATTACTATCCAGCATGAATGCATGCAAGATTATTTTTTTTTAACATTCATCCCATATTACATTTTTGCCATAGCAACTACAATTGAGCCTCATGTTTTCCCTGACAAAAATGGAAACAGGCTATCTTAAATGCATTTTCTAATTTCACATTCATATTTTCAAGAGAAAAAATAGAGATCAATCATAATTGTGTGCATGTGCATAAACATCTTGGGGACACTATTTCAGGTGCAGAAATGAAAAATAACTCACAGCCAACACCTTAGCTGCCAATAATGACTTGAAATGGACCTTTAAAAATCCTGAAGTCTCTCTCTCCAGCTTGATAATTTTAAAACTGCATTGTTAAAATTATTTGTATTCTTACATCCGAAAATATATTGTGATAATAATTTACCATAACATATACAAATACAAATGATTGGATTAAAAAGGCACACAATGGAATTCTTGCTTTCGATCAGTATTAATGAGTTTGATAGCATAGCTTGGATGCTAAATCTACCGTGCTGGGAGTCATACGAACAGTATAATTTTCCAAACACAAAGGGGGGAAAAAGCAAGCTCGTTTCAAGTAATTTAACTTTACAGGACCGCTGCAAATTAACTGTAAAATATTGCTGGCAAATTAGACTTGTGGATTTAAATAGGTTTGCTGCTGCTCAACAGCGTAACATATTCCATCTCTGGTGATTCATTAGTAGGAGAAAATTAAGTGCTACATTAGCAAACAAGGGAGTAAGCGCCTCTATAATAGGTACTCTGTATGATTCACAGTGGAAAGTTTCACCTTACTCTTATTCCCCGAAAAAGAACTCTGTTAATATGCCCATGCTCTTTCTAGCACATAATGGCACGGAACCAGCAGAAAGTTCCACTGCTTTCACCACAGTGTGGGAAGACATTCCACCTTCCCCCTCAACAGTCTTACAATGCAATCAGGACCATGCAGGGTAGGTGGTGCACTCTCTAAAAAAGTCTTCCTTAGATGTTTAAGCTTTCCACACAATTAACAGGAGGGCCTCAGTTATGTGGAAAGACTCAGTCACAGAGGAAGTTGCCTTCTTTACATTGTGCCTCAGAAGGGGGATAAGCATCACACATTTGGATTGACTGTTTCATAATGTGTCACCTAAAAGGACAAAACTCATTGCGAAACATCAGGGTAAGGTGACATTTGGAACAAAAACAATAGACTAAAGGGCGTTTATACACGACCCCTAAACTCCGGGGCAAATGGCTCCCAGCTCCAGAGCTTAAAAATGTTTACCCACCAGCTCCGGAGTTAACAGGAAATTAAGTGCGACCCCGCCCACTTTAGCGCATCCCAGCGCAGCTTTCACATACTTGCTTTCACATACTTGCTTTAAGAGCTACTTTTACAGAGACGAGAGGCAGAACGGAGGTGAGTGGCATGCTTTTCTTTCTCTTTTTCTCCCTCCCCTCACGGAGCCAGCAGCCAGGAAGTGCGGAGGGGGTGGGAACACAGGAAGCGCGACGAACCCCTAAGATCTCTGGTCCGAATTTAAGTGGCCAGTGGATCTTAGGGGTCGTGTAAAAAGGCCCTAAAGAGACATCTAGGAAACAGAATAACATCTCACCTCTTATTAAGATATAGTAGGCAGTAATTCCCCTTTAAGCCCTTGGAGGACTGCTTGCACATGTGACTTTCCTCCTACTTACACAAGCCCTCTTCCCAGTGTTCTGTACTTCCCTGAACTTCCCATTTGATGTAGCTTAACAACTAATTCAAGTCCCCTCTCCCATTTGCTTCGGATGCAAACTTCAAATATAGTTCTTCCTAGTGTGAACAGCAGCTGATGTTCCATACCTCTCTACTACTGTGAAGCCATTGGACTAAAGTGTGTACAGTTATGAATGTGAAACAAGGACTTGAATGCTCTAGTCCATGCTCAGCCATGAAACTCCTTCAATGATCTGTGTGACGTGCCCCCATCTTTAATCACAACTAATCTTCATACACCAGAGCTGCTGAAAGGCCCAGCAAAACCTTTATTTATTCTGCTCCTTGCCGTCCTTATGACAGGCCCAGTGACACCTCAAAATACTCCCAAGTCCCATCTGCCTCCATATACTGTTTTTTTTTTAAATGGCAGAAAAAGCGAAGCCACCCTATACCCTCTGAAGATTAATTTGCCAGCAAACCTCCCCATGGTAATCTCTTCTAGGCATGGAGAACTTTAATCAAATATCAACTTCCAATCATTTCAGAAAATGAGAACATGATTACAAAAACCCAACAACCCTGAGGTGTGGCCACCTATGTATCACAAGAGACAAAAGGCATCATGAAAAATAGAACAAATGGGCACACCCAGTTGCTTTACAAATGGTTGGTATAATTTCAATAGAATGTCATCTCACATTTGCAGGGAGGTGGGGGCGGGCGAATCTATTGACTGTATGCCTGCCACTTCTGCTGGAAAGGTAGTTCACTGGACAATATCAAAAGCACTGTTCTTCATTCTTAGAATTCATTCTCTTTGAGATTGGAATGAATAGCTCTTCAGATAGTGCATGGATGGGCAAAACATACTCCCGCTGGATAAAATGCATTCCTCAACTCCCATAGCAACCTCTGTAATCTCCACCTCCCCAGTTTTCAAAGATGTTTTTAAAATCAAGACATTTGCTTAGGATTTTCCTGGGTGGGCAGAGTGGCGGACCTCCAAGGATGGAAGGCAGAGCTCTGCCTGTTAACGTCTTACAGTCAATGTGTGAACTAAAGGAAACTGGCACCAGTTGGCAGGGAGAGGGAAGCAGAGGGCAAGGAGATAGAAATCCTCAATACAATACTGTAAAGAGAAGAAAATTGCAATAGTTTGGGCACATAATGTGCAGTAAGAAATACCATATGCTTCACATTATCCTTCAAGGAAAAATAGATGGGAAGCATGGTCTGCGATGTAGAAAACATTCTGGCTTAAAAATTTATGCCAATGTTTGAGCATAGCTGCTCTGTTTAGAATAGCCTTAGAGAGAAACCAGTTCAGGCTCCTGATCACCAACATTCTACGAGGATATGGCATTTGAAGAAGAAGAAGAAGAAGAAGAAGAAGAAGAAGAAGAAGAAGAAGAAGAAGAAGAAGAAGAAGAAGAAGAAGAAGAAGAAGAAGAAGAAGAAAGAGGTGTGTGGGTTTTTTTTAATGGCTCCCAAAGATGGTCCTTGTATCTTTCCACTGCTACAGACTTCACACTTAAAGGAATGATATACCTGATTGCCAACACCGGACCCTGAATGCAATGAACACCAAAGAGAGAGCTATATGTTTACTGTATATAGTTTGAGGATACCAATCACATGTTGAGATTGTGATGTGCAGCCAAACTGCTTTTATACCAGTGAACAAGATCATTCACGTATTCGCTGAGTTATTTATATTTTCGATCTTCCTTTTGCATTCTGGTATGAAAATCATGCATTTGTGTTTGTGTGTGTCATGGGGGTCATAGATTCTAATCAGCGGTTGACATTCCCAGATGGTGAATCCAATATATCTTTCTTAAATACTTTTCAAGGAGGTAATGACCAGAATATTTTATTTTAGATATGTTAATGATTGGTTTCACTTAGGGCCCTTTCACACGACCCCTAAAATCCGCTGGTCCCTTAAATTTGGACCAGAGATCTTGGGGGTTCGTTTCTGTTCCTCCGTCCCCACCCCTCAGCACTTCCTGCTCCTGTCGGCGTGAGGGGGGGAGGGAAAAAAAGGACAAAAGAAGCCTTTACTAACCTGCCGGTCGAACTTGCCCCGAGCCCCGAGCCCCGTTACTTCCTGGTTCCGGCTCAAGGAGCTCTTAAAGGGGCAGGAGGCAAAAAAAACAACAGACAAGCCAGGAGAGCCCGGCACTCTTATCCGCATCAAATTTTTTTCACCTGCAGAGAGCAGGTACATGAAAAATGTGCTGGGTCGCGCTAAAGTGGGCGGAGTCGCACTTAATTGTCTCCAAACTCCGGAGCTGGTGGGAAAACATTTCTAAGCTCCGGAGCTGGGAGCCATTTGCAGCGCAGCTTAGGGGTCGTGTATAAACGCACTTAGTTGCAGTTGGCAATAATTATTTGCTACTAAATATAATGAATGCACCAAAATGTAGGGTTTTGCAACCGGAGAAAGTAAAACTGAAGTCTGGAGCTAAAAGTGGTATAGTAGTAAAGGAGATGAGCTTACATATGTCAGTCATTAAAACTGTAAAATTCTACCATTCTAAAGAAGAATCAATAAGCATTTGATGTTTAGAACATTCTTTTCTTCTCCTTGATTCCAACAATGTATTTCATTCCTTGCTATGCTGGGCTTGTGGGGAAATATATATCAGAGATACAACAGTTTTCCATTAGCTGCTCAATTATACCTGAGTCACTTTTCAAATTAATCAGGTTACCAGTCATTATTCCAAAATACCGAGAAGAAAGCCAAGGCTATGACATACTCACACTACAGATTTATGTGCTACAATCACCAATCTCTACTTTATTAGAAAGGAGGAGGGGGCTCATTTAAAGTCACAAATAGAAGATAGTTTGGAATTCATGAACAAACTTCTGATTCATAAAGACTGTCATAATTTATATTTGCATGAGCCTGTGTCCCTCCATGGCTGGATAGCTCCGTGTTTTAGCTATCTGGCTACAGAACCAGAGGTAGGGAGTTTGATTCCTCACTGTACCTCCTGCAGGTGAAGCCAACCTATATGGCCTTGGGAAAGATTCAGGAAAGGAATGGTAAAATACTTCTAAGTATTCTCTAGCTGGAAAACCATGTAAGGGGCTTACAAAAGTCAGAATTTGTTTGATAGAAAATAACAATTATTATTTTATGTCCCTCCATTTACACTCAGATTTGAGGATTGCTTCCTCTGATGCTGGTGCATCCAAGATCAGACTTGGTTTGATGTTATCATAATTCTATGAATTAAATCACCATTGTTCTCCAAGATTGCTGATATCCTCTAGAAATGAGGACAAATAAAAAAATGAACTAAATTTTTGTTTAAAAATCCCTACTTTTTCAATCTGAATTTATATTCACATTTCTCCTTAACAAAGACAAATAAAATTTTAGTGATTTTTAATTCATTGATTCATTGGGTTATAAAACCAAATGGCACTTCTACAAGCCAAGCAAATTTGGTGGACTTTAAGTTTTGGACATCCAAATTATACAACTACAAAGAGGTCCCCACCAATTTATGGGTGTATAACTCAGGGCGTTTATACATGACCCCTAAACTCCGGGGCAAATGGCTCCCAGCTCCGGAGCTTAAAATGTTTACCAACCAGCTCCGGAGTTAAGAGGAAATTAAGTGTGACCCCACCCACTTTAGCGCATCCCAGCGCACTTTTCTTTTACCTGCTCTGGGACAGTGAAAATTATTTGATCCGGTGTAACGATAGTGAGTGCGGGGCTCTCCTTGCTTCTGTTTGTTGTTTTTTGGCTCCCGCCCCTTTAAGAGCTACTTTTACAGAGACGAGAGGCAGAATGAGGTGAGCGGCATGCTTTTCTTTCTCTTTTTCTCCCTCCCCTCACGCAGCCAGCAGCCAGGAAGTGTGGAGGAGGTGGGAACGCCCGAAGAGCGACGAACCCCTAAGATCTCTGGTCCGGATTTAAGTGGCCAGCGGATCTTAGGGGTCGTGTAAAAAGGCCCTCAGATGTCTGAAAACTAATCTTCACCAAACTTGGAGTAATTTATAGAAGAGAGTTAAGGGAAGCTACCCTGTGATTTTGGTATCTCTAGATGTCTGGGGGCACTTTCATGAGCGGACCTTTGGGGGATACATAACTTGGATATTCAAAAAAATAAATTCACCAAACTTGCATGGATAGTTCAGAAGAGTCAGGGGAAAATTCTCTGAGAATTTGTTACCCTAGTTGCTTGTGGGGCAATTTAAGGGACTTTAAAAACGCAAAATGAATCAATGAACTGATTTGTTCATTCATCAGAAAAAAAAATCATACATTCATTACGTGTCCTTTGTCATCCTTGATGAATCACAAATTGAATCCTTTGCCCATTAAGCAGACAGTACTCACAATATGATTCTTCAGGAGAACAACATAATACATTTCTAAAAGGAATTCCTAAAACATATATTTGTGTATATGAGAAAGTATGGGGCCTTAACGTGAAACCTTTCTACTCTTACTAATTATTTTCCCTTTTTTGGAACCTTCTTAAATTTCATAAAGTGAGCAGATATGAATTTCAGTTTCAAGGATATAATTTTTTTGCTTGGGGTGCCCTCAGTTTTAGAATTGCCTTGTGAAATGATTATTTGCTGCACTGCACAATATATATTGCTGCACTCCTGTGCAGCAGTCATTTTGCAGACCTCTGCTCTCCTCCAAACCCCCTTTCCCCACATATGAAAAAGTGAACTGCCAACATTGGAACTATCAAGGACAGATGAACCACAATTTAAATAGGACAAATCCATTCTCTAAACCAAGGTGGTTTCAACCATTTTAGAGGGTCTTTTTTTTTTTTGGGGGAAGAATGTCCCCTTTTCATTTCCTTTTCTTGATTAATATATAGTATGCTAAACTACCTCTGTGTGTGTGTGTGTGTGTGTGTGTGTGTGTGTGTGTGTGTGTGTGTGTGTGTGTGTGTGTGTGTGTGTGTGTGTGTGTGTGTGTGTGTGTGTGTGTGTGCACACACACACACACACACACACACACACACACACACACACACACACACACACACACACACACACACACACACACACACACACACACAGTTTTTTTCAGCTCTTGGCAAGCTGTTAACTGTTACCTATTGTATTATGTTTGCATCACAAAGCTGATTTGGGTTCCCATTTTGTCCTGCTTGTCCCAGGTGCCAAAACTGGAGGTTTGGACTCTGACTGCAAATTGCATAGTTCCTGACATTAGATGGCACTAATGCTCTTTTAATTTTGTAACTCAGCCCAGAGAATTTGTGAAAGAAGCAGGAGAAGTAGGAGAAAAATGTCAACACTCTGTACGTAGATCAACATTGTCAAGGCACAGTGTATCGAAATCAAATTGGAAAGCATGTTTACAATGTGTTAAGGTATCTCTGTTTACTCTGGAATCCCAGGAAAAGGTGCTATTGAACTGAGAGACAAGAGATTTAATTTAGGAACCTCTGTTTTTATTGCTGAATTGCATGAGAACATATAAAGGCTTTTCTGCTAAGCCAAACAATTTCAAGCTTTTTTTCCCACTGGGGTCAGGAACTTTCAATTTGTCTCTGTTTGTGCTTTTGCAAACAATGCACTATTGGCTGTTTCTTAGCATATTATGGAAGGAAGGAAGGCAGGCAAGGAAGGAAGGAAGGAAGGCAAACAGGCAAGTATTTTTAGCCTGCAGAAGTAGTTATGGATGCTTCTGAGGATCACTCATACTAGTTGCAATAACTATCCTTTCCCCTGTTTCACTAGATTGAAATACAGACATTGCTACTTTTGCACTACTTTCTAAAATTTATTGTGATTAAAAGTTCTTTTGACCATACCCAGAAGACAACTGTCATTGAAAAGAAGACTGTGTGTTTGTTTAATCTTCTTCCATCATAAGCACTCTTTATATTCAATCTATACTACCAATTTATACTACAATTTCAAACAATTGGAATCTAAACAAAAACTTAATTAGAAAATGGCCATCAATTAGATGCAGATTAACATCTGATTAACATTTGCCTTTTCATTAAGCTTTTTCAGAATCTACAATATGAATTCAGTGTTGTACTTCCCTTCGTATTTCATGCTTAAGCCAAGATACAGTATATGTCTTCCCTTCAGACTGTTATCTGCTCAACTTCAGCTCATTACCAGGTATGGTTGAAGAATGAATAGATCAAAGGTTGACTGAAGGTTGTACAGTGAATTATGGCCAGGTAAAGGCTTGAACAAGGAACTATACAGTGCCAAGCTAACATTCTGCCTGTAACTTTAATTCATTTGATCTATTAACCATCTATGGTTCTGAGGCATACAGCTAAGTGTTAGTAAGAAGGTCTGAAAATGAAGCCTGTTTTAACTCCTCTACACTGGCCACAGAAGTAATTGATGTATGAATGGGTGTAGGTCACTATGGTGAATTGGCATAACTAACAAAGCAACAGTTGAGTGTATTCTTGAAGGCTTTCACAGCCGGGATCTGATAGTTGTTGTGTGTTTTGGGGGCTGTTTGGTTGTGTTCTGGAAGCTTTTCTTCCTGACGTTTTGCCAGACTCTGTGGCTGGCATCTTCAGAGGGCAAGGAGCTCAGGGAACAAGGAGTTTTTCTCTGTGCTCTGGGATATAAAGTGAGTGAGACTGGGGTTCTTAAAGTTGTGGGAAAGAGGAAGCTTGTACTATGCAGGACAATAGGTGTTAGTCATTGTATTGTGATGGAGGGATTAAGAAGTTTCAATGTAATCAGGGGTAACAATGATCCTAATTATGTAATTGATGGGTGCATTATGAGTGCCTGATTCTGCAATAGTCATGTGTATCCCAATATCAAAATCACTGTCAATGGCATTTCACTATGGTAAGTTACACAATTTTACTTACAGGACATATACAGTATCTCAATTACCAACACAATTCTGGCCACTGCTTCCTCCTGTGCTCTGCTTCCATATTCCCTATGTATGCTTTTCTGCCTTGGGATTCTGTAAATATGGGTATTTAACAAACCTACTTGATTATATTTTACCTCTTTTATGCCAGTTGAAAGTATTATGATTATGATTATTATGATTATTATAAAATGCACAGGATCAGTAAGGAAGATGGCAATCTTATTTTGACATGGTTCAAGAACTGTTGACCTATAAGGAATAAAGGTTGAAATGAATGCACCCCAAAATAGATTGGATTACACAGACAAATGAAAAGGCAATGGAAATTTTTTTTTTTTAAAAAAAGAGATATGCCTGACACAAGAAACTGGTGAGCAGACATTTTATATCAGCTTTCAGTTCATTTAATGAATAGAAAAAATAACAGAACAAACCACTTATGCTTTTCAAGAAATGGAAATTAAGAAATAATGTCAATAGGTAGCTTTCCACCTTTCTCCAGCACCCATTACCATGATAATAAGCAAGGAGCTCTTCTATATTCTTCCACAATTCTTATTCTTCTTCTTCTTTTTTTTTTTTTGCCCAGTGCCATCTCTGCTTGGATCATGCCTGCCTGTTGTTTTCTTTTGTTACTGTGTCTGTCTGTTTTACTTGGTTTTATTGTAAGCCGCCCAGAGTTCCCTCCTGGGAAGATGGGCGGGATATAAGCTTAACAAATAAATAAATAAATATAAATAAATGATCAAAGCAAGAGTAAGGTGCTACATTTGTCAAATCTCACAATAGTTAATGAAGTGTAATGTGTTTCTTCAAGAATACGTCTGGTGAATGTAGCAAAAATTTAGTCAGGAGTCTTAAATGCAATTCTGTCTGTGCTATCACTACTTCACTTGACCATTGCCCTTCTTGGCTAATTGAAAGATCTTCCATGGTGGTGGTGGTGGTGGTTCACACCTGGGTCCAGGAGGTTCTGAATGCCTCTTTTAGAGAGGGAGTGGTCCCCACCACCTTGAAAGAGGTGGTGATTAGACCACTCCTCAAAAAACCTAACCTGGACCCAGGGCAGGTGGTTTACTACTGACCAACAGCAAACCTCCCTTATTTGGGCAAGGTGTTGGAGTGAGTGGTGGCTGGCACTGATTTTCTGGATCCATTTCAATTGGGTTTCAGGCCCGGTTTTGGTACAGAGACTGCCTTGGTCACCTTTGCCAGGACAGAGACAGGGGGAGTGCAACCCTGTTGATACTCCTGGACCTCTCAGTGGCTTTTGACACCATCGACCATGGTTTCCTTTTGGATAGGCTGGCCAGGTTGGGGGTTGGAGGCTCCACTTTGCTGTGTTTCTGATCCTTCTTGGCTGACCGTGTCCAGAACGTGGTTCTGAGGAACAGTTGCTTTGCCCCGTGGTGTTTATGTCACAGGGTGTCTCAGGGTTCAATACTGTCTCCCATGATGTTTAACATCTACATGGAACAGCTGGGAGAGGTTATCAGGAGGTTTGGGCTGAGGAGTCAGCAATATGCTGATGATATTCAGCTCTACCTCTCATTCTTCACCAATCAATGTGAGGCAGTTTCTGTGCTGAACTCGTGTCTGGGCCGGATAATGGACTGGATGCGGGTTAATAAATTGAAATTCAATCCAGATAAGATGGAAGTGCTGTTAATGGGTGCTTTGCAGGACAGGTTAGAGGGCCATATTCCTGTCCTGGACAAGGTTGCCCTCCCCCTAAGAGACAGGGTCTGCAGCTTGGGGGTGATCTTGGACCCCAGTCTAACACTGGAAGCCCAGGTGGCCTTGGTGGCCAGGGGTGCCTTTCTCCAGCTGCAGAAAATAAACCAGCTCTGCCCCACCTGGACGAGCAGAGTCTCAAGACAGTTATGCATGCACTGGCAACATCCTGTATTGATTACTGCAATGTGCTCTATGTGGGGCAGCCTTTGAAGACGGTTTGGCAGTTGCAACTGGTTCACAATCTTGCAGCACAGCTAGTAAGTGGTGGGCCGCCAGGGATCACATCATGCCAATTCTGCATAACCTGCATTGGCTACCAGTTGTTGCTCAAGCCCATTTTAAAGTGCTTGTTTTGACATATAAAGCCCTAAGTGGCTTAGGACCTGATACCTGAATAACCTACCCGGCAATTAAGATTGAGCCAGGGGGCCCTCTTGAAAGAGCCATCCCTCAAGGAGTTGAGAGGGATGCCTTGTAGACACAGGGCCTTCTCAGCAGCTGCTCCAAGGCTATCGAATGCCCTCCCAAGTGAGATCTGCCTAGCACCAATATTATTGACATTTCAGCGTGAGATAAAAAACTTCCTGTTCCAGAAGTTTTTTAATTGAGACAATACAGATTACTTTAGTGTAATGTTTTATTGTTGTTTTAATTGTTTATTGATATATGTTTTAATTAACTGTTTAAATTCTTTTGATTGTAAGCCGCCCAGAGACCTTTGGGTAGTGGGCAGCATATAAGTTGTAAAAACAAACAAACAAACAAATAAATAAATAAATAAATAAATAAATAAATAAATAAATAAATAAATAAATAAATAAATAAATAAATGGGCAACAAAGAGGGCAGGTGGGGGCACAGCAGATAGGTAGGCAGGCAGGAAACAATTCAAAGAGGGTACTATGAACTCAGCGCATAATAAACCCAGCCAGAAGAAACAACTGAATCAAAGAACAAATATATAGTACTTGGTTTTCAGACCTTTTGACATATTCAAAATTCTCATCCATTTTGTTTTGAGCATGCTGATTGGCAGGTGATAGCAGCTTTTGGAATTAAAAAAATTATTGGGTAATCTATTGGGCATAGGCTGAAAGGAAAGTTGCATGAAATGAATGCAAAACTTTCTTCTAGCCCTCTTTCATCAACTGAAATAATTCATGTTTTAGAGTGGTTTTTCCGCAACCCTTTTTGATTATAAAACCCTTTTATAATCGCCACGTAATCTGTGATCCCTGGCCACATTTGCATAAAAAGGCATTGTAATGGGTTAAAGAAAACACATTAAAATAGATTGTTTAAATAATATAATTCTAACGTAATGTGTTTTTAAGAATGTAATTCTTTTAAAAATAAATTTATACAAAAGAAACAGTTGAAACAAATCTCATATAATGTAACAGTCATTCAAAATAAGTAAGGTGAAGAAAAACATAAAAACATCAACAAAACACAGAAGCTAAACAAGGCAACAACTACAAAACCTTGTGTGACTTTGTGCACCTTCATCCTCAGGACTATTCCCCCCCCAAATCAACTTATTTTATTGATACATTGTTGATTATTATCTTTCATAGTGCTGCCCCCATTCTTTCCAGAAATACACTGAGTCCTGACTGGGAATATCTCCTTTTTCTTTCTTAAACACCTATACAAGAATTGATTTCAGATATATATCAAATCATAGGTGTGAGATATCCCTTTGCTCGTTTTCAAATCACAAGTTAATTTGTCACCAGTAGCCATGTTCCACATTTCTTTATACCAAACTTGTGTTTTATAATTACTACTAATTTGCCAGTTTTTATGTGTGTGTTTGGCCATAATTAGCCTTGCTAAATCATTAGGTTTATTTCTACCTCATTGGATTGTTTACTGTTAACCATGTTCAACAGGGCTATCTTATAAGACAGCACCTCTTTACACAATATACTGTATTTGTATTTCCTGAAATATTTCCATCCACTCTTTTCCCCTCTTTTCACAGAGACACCACATGTGTAAAGAACCCCTTTTTCTTTCATCCCAAGCATGAAGATGTAATAAATTAATTTATTAAATTTATTCTCACTATCTCCATGATACCTTAGAACAATTTTCTTTGGCCCTTACTGACACATGTTTTTCATAATCCTTTTATTCCATCTGGATTTCCATTTTTCCTCATTAAGCTCTTCTTTCACATTCTCTTGAAGGATGTTGCTTTAGTGCCTGTTTGTGTCAACATCTTATATATCATGCCAATGGCATCCTTTCTATTCTCAATGATATCAACATTCTCTCTTTTTTCCCCAACTAATCCTTCAAATTAAATCAATGGTCTTCCAGATCCATTCTTGGCCTTGCTTTTTTGTCCAATTATCTAATTTTAATATATTTAACCAGCATAACCTTTCTTCTCCTAACATAGTTCTTATCTGCTCCCTTTTATGCTGCATCTTTATTCAATCTGTTATTTTTATAATTCTCTTCTCCATCAACAAACTCTTTATATTCTTCAGATTATCTGGAGAACTTTTTAATTTTGCCATCTGACTCAATGGAGAAATCAGTGGGCTTATTATTTTTTATTGCCTGTTCAGATTTCAAGCATGTTAATTGAGAAGTGATTTTTCCTTTTTTTTTGTACTAACTTTAATTTTTTTTCTTTATAACATTAATTTCTCTCTAGCAAGGGGCTCCCATTCTAATTTGCTACCTAATATACAGTATTTTTAATACCCCCCACTAACTTGTTTGCTCCCTCGCCTTTTTGCCCCCTTGTCTTCTTCCTCCATGACTTGGGCAGAGACCAGAGACATCTCCCTGACCAGGTGTCCTCTTCCTAGACTGTGCCACCATCACAGCATCCGGAAGAGTGGGAGATTTAGGTGGGACTGAAAAGTGCCTCTGCTGCAGCGGCAACAACTTTTCAATCCTGGCACCATCTTGAGCATTAAGTTATCCCAGCATGCACTGTGTGTGCATCTCATTTATGCCTCTTTGAACTCAGTTAACACTCAGATCAAAAGGGTTGACAGAAGTCCTCCAAAGGTGGATGCATACAAAAGAAATCAGCCCAAGGGGGCTGTAGAAATAATTTATATGTAGGCTAAAAGGATTAACATAAAATGGCATGATATATAACTTATTTAATATATAGTATATTCCTATTCTGTGTATCAAGAGAAGAAAGTGTTACCTATTGCAATAAACAATGAGAAAAATAGTCTGATTTTAATAAAATTAATTAACTTCCCAGCTGTCATTTGAGGGGCACTCTTTATTAGAGTTTCTCTATTCCTCTTTACAAATCTGAGCAAAGTGTTTTACATATTATGCCAATCAATATTAGGCCATTTCATTTGTGTAACTCAAATAATTTGATGTAGATTTGCAACATGATATATTGTTGCACTGTTTTTTTCCTAGCTTGTTTTATACTTGGCATTATTTATATAGAAATCTCTGATGTGCAATAACCAGCATCTGTAGTGGAATAGAGGTGGGATTTGGATTTGGTGACCCAGGCCAAAAACCCATCTGAGCCACAGAGCTTACTTGGTGTTCCTAGGCCAATCTCTCAGCAAAATGTACTTTAAAGTTTATCTGTGGGCGCTTTTACACGACCCCTAAGATCCGCTGGTCACTTAAATTCGGACCAGAGATCTTAGGGGTTTGTCGCTCTTCATGCGTCCCCACCCCTCCGCACTTCCTGGCTGCTGGCTGCGTGAGGGGAGGGAGAAAAAAGGGACAAAAGAATAAAGGCTTACCTCCCGGTGCCGGTGGAAGCTGCCGGGAGCCCCGTCACTTCCTGGTTCCTTCTCTTAAAGTGGCGGGAGGCAAAAAACAACAACAAAAAGAAGCAAAGAGAGCCCGGCACATCCGCATCAAGATTTTTCACCCTTGGAGAGCAGGTACAAGAAGAGTGCGCTGGGACCCGCTTAGGTGGGCGTGGTCGCACTTAATTTTCAGTAAACTCTGGATCTAGTTTAAGCTCCAGAGCTGGGAGCCATTTGCGGCGGAGTTTAGGGGTCGTGTAAAAAAGGCCCTGTATCAAAATGTAGAGAAAACTCATGCTGAAACCCATGCTGAAAAGCTTGTTGGGACATATACCTAAATAAAGAATGACATTTTTCCATATACATAGGATTTTTATTTGCCAACTCCTTAATCCAGACCTATAATCAAGATATAAATCAGTTAATTTATTATAACTTTAAAATATTTGTAACTTTCTTTGTTACACATAACTTAGCACGTACACACACAATTGGGAGGCAGGCATATACACATGCACACATCTCAAGAAACAATATGGTTCCTTCTTCTTAATTCCTGCCTCTATTACCTGCTCATTTGTTTCAAACCTGTGGGATATACAGTTGTAGGGAAATAAAATTTATAGAAGAAATTGATAATTTACTTTTTGAACGTCAATATCCGGAAATCTTTAGCCAGAAGAGTCACTGATCATCTTGCCTGAGCGATTCTGAGTTGCAGTACACTAAATAAAAAATTACTAATCTCTGCTTCTTACTAAGTACAAATAAGTCAATTTCCTATGTCCATTTACTCACTATAACACCCATTTAATTTAGTTGGATATATATCTGAGCAAACTGTTCCAACAGCCATATAATATTGCCAAATAAATGCATGTGCAATTAGTTCTTTATAAATGATATGACTACTTCTGAATTGTTGTTTGAAATCATTTCTGAGAAATTTAATATTCACAAAGACCCCAACAATAGAAAGCAGACACTTCTAATAATTTATAACCCACTCTCAATTTTGTCCTGATTCTTCCTTTCTTTAGGGCAGCACCTCCCTAAACTTCCATCTGAGCTCCTAGAAGCATTTGGAAGATTAAATTGAATGTTTCTGAAAGGCCATAGAGTCAAAGGCTCATAAAATCATACAGCTGTATAGGTCAAAGAATAACTGAGCCCAGCTTCACTTTCAAAGCAGTAAATGTAATCATATGAAACCTTGGAAAATGTCCTTTTTTGGACTATAGCCCTATAAGCCCTAAATCAGCAATCAAGGTTTTGGCTCAACTGCTTTCCGTGTGGTCTTTGTGGGAAGTTCAGCAAAGACTAAGCATTGGCACAACATTAACATTTACCCAGAACCTTTTTCTTCCACATCTCTGATTTCTGCTAAATCATTTGTCTGATAAATTACAACCGATTAGTTTCCAGCTGAATTGTAGCCTGTCTGATTCAACTTGTACTCAAATATTTCATTGTTCATATTTGCATTTTCC
Organism: Phrynocephalus forsythii; assembly: GCA_029282475.1. Classification (NCBI taxonomy): domain Eukaryota; kingdom Metazoa; phylum Chordata; class Lepidosauria; order Squamata; family Agamidae; genus Phrynocephalus; species Phrynocephalus forsythii. The sequence continues at coordinate 137,416,792 of JAPFRF010000010.1, forward strand.
CAAATAGTGAAAAAAAATGGGCTTGGGGAAAATAAAGGAGGGCTTAAACTCAGCCCAATCAACTACTACTTGACCTCCAGTGGCTAGATTAAACCCCAAAAGGTTTCCTGCCTGCCTGCCTTCCTCAAGTCCCACCAGGAGCCATGCAGCTTACTCAACAATACTTGTTTTATTTTTAAAAATTATATTCAAAGAGGGAAGGAATAACTCCCTCTTTCTAGCTTTCCTAGAAAAGTACAGTAAATTTGTCATTTGTCATGCACCCTCTCTGTAATATAGGCAAAGGCAGGAAATAAAAAGGTCAAAGTTCTGCAAAAATTGTTCTTTTTGTTTCATTTAGTATTTTCATTTTGTTTCATTTGTAAAAAAATTTTTAAAGTAGTTTTGTTACAAAATGAAATGAAATGCTGTGCTCTCCTGGGTCCTGACAGGGGAGCTTCCTCAAGCTATTCCCTGTAAGCCCCCAAAATTTGGTTTGGGGGTCAGGGGCTGAGTTATTAAGCTCCAAAGTGGGTTCCCCTAGGAAAAAAACCTTTCTAATTGAATTAGTAACTTCAGAAGCCAAGCCACGGGGAACTTATTGTGATGTATTCTGATGGGTTCAAATCATATTTCATGCAAATACTACATTCTAGTCTTAGAAAATACATTTGAATATTCATATACACATACAAAAAGTTTTGGAGAAGGTAGCCATATTAATCTATGCAAGAATTCCAGCCAAAAATCAAGGAAAGCAAAACAAAACAAAAGACAAAAACATGTGGCACCTTAAAGACTAAGTTTCATATTTTAATGTAATGTTTCGTGGACATGTCCACTTCTTCAGACATATAGCAGAATAATGAGGTGTGCAATAAAATAAGTATAGAATATATAAAAAGGTAAAGGCTCCCCCCGCATATGCATGCTAGTCGTGTCCGACTCTAGGGGCAGTGCTCATCTCCGTATTCAAGCCAGACAAGCCAGTGCTGTGCAAGTCCATGGCCATGTGGCTGGCATGGCTGCAAGGAAACACTGTTTTACCTTCCCGCTTTTTACGGTGGTAACTATTTATCTACTTGCATTTACATGCTTTCGAACTGCTAGGTTGGCAGGAGCTGGGGTTATCAGCGGGAGCTCGCTCTGCTGCATGGCACCCAGGATTTGAACCGCTGAGCTGCCAACTTTGCAGTCTACAGTTTCGGTGCCTTAGTCCACTGAGCCTCTACGCCCCTGGCATGGAATATATGTTTCATAACAAATATTCATTGGCTGTTTGTAGGTATATTTTCATGTAAGCTCTTGTAAAAAATCCTAAAGAGACAGAAAACAGACACCAGATCTGAGTGAGGGTACATCAAGAGACTGCCCTAGGGAGTCAAAAGGATTGCCTGCAGGTTGCAAAGGTGCATGGGAAGAAAGTTTCCAAAGAAGGCTGCAATTTCATAGCCACACACATTAAACTCACATCTCTTTAAAACTCTGTTAGGATCAACATAAGCCAAAGTTGATTTGAAGGCATGTAACAAATATGTAATGTTAGTAGGCTAGACATTCAGGAAGCTGGGTTATCAGTGCCAGTCAATTTCCATGTGTTGATTAGTTGCCCACCATTCAAAATCAGTCTGAAGTCCACTTAAACCATGGTCAGACCTGCGTTTCCTGCATAGTTTCCCGTCGGCGAACTACGCAGTAAAAGAATGTGTGCTAACCAGGAAGAGAAGCAAATTCTGCTCCCGGCCAACCACGCCCCTCGAACAGCAGTTTCAGCGAAGTTCCCTAAACTACTGCCAGGGGCTGGATTTAGATACTTTGCTCAAAAATGCTGACTTAGACTGTGGTCAGACCTGTGTTTCCTGCATAGTTTCCTGTTGGCAAACTATGCAGTAAAAGATTGTGTGGTAACCAGGAAGAGAAGTAAATTCTGCTCCCAGACGACCATGCCCCTCAAACAGCAGTTTCAGCAAAGTTTCCTAAACCACCGCCAGGGGCTGGATTTAGAAACTTCACTCAAAAATGCTTACATATTTGCTTCTGTCGCCATTACAGGATGCAGAAAATACACAGTAAAAACAGGTTTTGCCATGGAGGCTTGGGAATTGGGGCCAGAAAGTAGGACAAAATGCGTAGTATACAGGTTAGGGCCAAACCAGAATAGGAAAGTACGATGCAGAGGAGAGGACACCAATTGCTCATTAAAAATCACATGACTGCCCAGAAAAAAATATGCAGGAAATTTAAATACGCAGAAAACCCAGGTATGATCACAGCCTTTGTAAACCAGTCACTGTGTCAGACAGGAAACAGGCAGAAATACGGTTGTCAGTCAGTCAAGGTTGCAGACTCTGCTCTCTTGGGCAAATGGCTCTTGCATCTGCCATGCTCCCTCCATCCTTTGATGGCTCTCCTTTTTTGAAGTTTCTGAGAGGGTGCTATTAAGTGAGTCACTGAATTTGCCTTCTGCTCTGGCTTCTTCTGGCTAGGAAAGATAATATTCTTCCTTGAAGATGACTCAATATGAGGCAAAATACAAATACAACCATGTCATCCAATAGTGTGAGAAAGGAAGGGTGAACTTTCTGCTGCATAAACTCGGTCTTGATACTACATGGACTGAATCTGGAGGATAACACCTGACATTGCACTTTGAGATATTCTATATCCTATGAGCACCATTTTGGGGCACAATGTTTATTTGAGACACTCATTAGGATCAGTGCATTAGAACTGTTTCATTTTGGCTGGACAATCTAAATGCACTGAGCTGAAATACGAAGAAAATTATGGAGAAATACGGAGAAAAGGAGCTTCTGCTCCTGCCTGTAAGTGATAATTGAATATGCAATAACAACAATACTGTTAACTCTTGGGAACCACTGGTGGTTCTTTTTTGGGGAGGGAGGGCTGTTAGCTCTTCAAAGTTGTGTTGGCCACAAAAAGTGTCTATTTTGCATCAGCTTGTGGTGTCATGATGGAGATAGACTCTGGGACCAGTCATATTTAAGAGTACAGAAGAAAACAGCAAAGGTTTATCAGTGTGGAGATAATTTCCCTTTTCTGATCTGATACCCGACAGAGAACTAATGTTTAAATAACACCTTAAAAGAAGAACATAGTTTATTTATCCTTGACATCATCAACACAAAAAGCGGCTTGTTTTCAGATTTCTTAAGTGCTTCTGGTGAACACATTGGTATTCATATGTGTCTGTAAACTTTGAAAACTGTAATCTTGTCTGGTCAATGCCTGTAGTATGCTGTAGCTTTTTGGACTAGATAATAAATTAGTTAATGCTATGTTTATTGCAGGGTAAGTAATATAAATCTAAGATCTACTCCAATTGTAATTATAGCCCTTACACTATTATGGTTTTATATCCAAGAGGGTAGCATTACAAATTTATTATCAGGAAGCTAACCATTGAGACACTTATTTTAATCCCTGATTGCAGTGGAGATGTTTAAGGAATATATTTAAGTGAGAAAAACAGGCTCTCATTCCATGTCTTTCTAAATGTCTGGCTGTAGGAAAAATATTTTAACTCTTCTCTCAACATAAAGCTCTTTGATTTTATGCATTTAATGATAACTTGTTACCTTCTAGGCAAACAGCCTGAAGCTCCCTCAATTTATAATAGATATACGCATAAGTTGTTTTCAGGCTTTTAGAGAAATCAGCTTGATTAGTGACACTCAGGTTGCAGACATACATAGCAGAATTTTTATTTCTGGTAATGTGTTTTTAGTCAACATTTTTGCCTTTCAATTAGGAGTGCACACCATGAAAACATTTATTTATTTATTTATTTATTTATTTATTTATTTATTTATTTATTTATTTATTTATGAGCTTATATCCCGCCCATCTTCCCAACGGGAACTCTGGGCGGCTAACAGGAGTAAAAACACATAAAACAACAGTTAAAACTGCAAGCAATAAGGCAGCGAAAGACAAGATGGCGACGAGCCCAAGGAGAGAGAGAAAAAAAACTCTAATTCACAGGTCGCCGAAGGCCTCTCTAAAAAAGAGGGTCTTCAAGGCCTTCTTGAAGGCAGGCAGGGACGAAAGCAGGCGCAGCTCACTGGGGAGGTGGTTCCAAAGTGAAGGCCCCACCACAGAGAAGGTGCGGTCTCACGTGCGCGTTTTCCACGCCTCTCTGTGTGTGGCAACCCGCAGTGAGTGCGCCTGAGACGATCTCGTGGGTCTGGATCCGGATGCCTTTTGGGAGATGCGCTCCACCAGGTACTCTGGTCCCAAGCCGTGGAGGGCTTTGGAAATCAAAACCAGGACTTTGAACCTGAACCGGAGGACAACGGGGAGCCAATGCAGGCGGGCCAGGACTGGGGTGATGTGCTCGTATCTATGGGCACCCACCATCAGCCTAGCCGCCGCATTTTGCACCCGCTGTAGCCTCCGGGTCAGGGTCAAGGGCAACCCCACATAGAGGGCATTGCAATAGTCGATCCTCGAGATCACCAGGGCCTGTACAACTGTCCTCATGGAGGGCTCATCAAGGTACTGGCGGATCTGGGCGATCCTGAGGAGATGGAAAAAAGCGGCCCTGGAGACAGCCATCACCTGGGCTTCCAGGGAGAGGGACGAGTCCAGGACCACACCCAGATTCCTGGCTCTGTCTGTAGGCTGGAGGGAAACACCCCCCCCAGACTAAGGAGGGGGCCATTGTACCCAGACGAGGGCGCCCTGAAGAACAGAACCTCCGTCTTCTCTGGATTAAGCTTCAGCCGGTTATCTCTGGTCCATTCCAGAACGGCCTCCAGGCACTGATCGAGGGAGCGGATCGCCTCCACTGCAGATGATGAAAAGGAGAGATAGAGCTGCATGTCATCAGCGTACTGATGACAGCGAACTCCAAATCTCCTGATGACCTCCCCCAGTGGCCTCATGTAAACATTGAACAGCATGGGTGAGATTGCCGACCCCTGGGGCACCCCACAAGGGAGAGTCCAAGGAGCCGACAAGACATCAACCAGCTGAACCCGCTGAGTCCAGCCGCGGAGGAAGGAATGGAGCCAGGCCAAGGCCTGACCTCCAATTCCCGCCTCCGCGAGCCGGACCAGTAGGTTACCGTGGTCGACGGTATCAAAGGCAGCTGAGAGATCAAGGAGGACCAACAGGGAGGAGCTCCCCCTGTCAGCCTCCCTGAGGAGGTCATCCTGCAGAGCGACCAGGGCGGTCTCGGTCCCGCGAAGAGGTCTGAACCCAGACTGGAAGGGGTCCAGGATATGATTAACCTCCAGGAATGACTGAAGTCGGACAGCGGCCACCCTCTCGACAACCTTGCCCAGGAAGGGAACAATGGCGATCGGACGATAGTTGGAAAGATCGTCCGATGCCATGCCAGGTTTTTTCAGAGTGGGTTTCACCACTGTCTCCTATTGGTGTAAATTTCCTATTGGTGTAAACATCCTATTGGATGTCAGTGTAAACCCAGATTTTGGGCAGGAAATATTTACTTTAAACTGATAGAAAGTGTTCTTTAACTTAAATTGATCGACAGCTTTTCTTTACCTGCTTTTACTGTCTGAGGCTCTCTTTTGCCCCTAGAGGTCCTGCTAGCCACCAAAGCAGTGATTTGGTGGTGACATTTAACCATTAAAGGCTTCCCTTCGCCATTTCTTGAGGCCTTGGAACCTGAAATGAAGGAGTGCAGTACGCTTTCCATCAGTTTAAATTAAATATTTTCTATGCCCAGTCCAAATTACACTGGCCTAAATTTGCACTAAATTTGCACATTGCTATTGCACTTCCCCACATGCCTTAAAGTTTGCTTCAGGAGAAGAAATGATTTTGCAGTGTTAGTTTTATTTATACTGTAAAAGGAGCATGTGGGCAAGTCCTCCTCCCATATCATATTTTCTCCCCTTTTTAATGTGATTGGGGAAGAAAACCATACACATTGGGGCATTATGTAGCTAACTTTGCATGTTGTGAGCCCATCAGGCTCACAATATTTTAGGCATGGGGAACATGCTGTTATTGCTCTTAGAGAACTGGCTCATGAACATATAAACTGAATCTGTACGTACATATCTCACCTGGGACAATCATCACACAGAAGGAGCTATTCCCAACACGATATCCCCAGGATATAGCTCTTCCTGGTAAGGGACCATCCTAAACATTCATTTACCCACTGCCCTCTAATTTAAATCTCCTTGAGTTCAGGTTTCTCCCCCACTGCAAGATATATGAGGCATGTGGTAACAATAGGTCTTGCTTTCATTCTTTTTGCCCTAGTTTCAGTTTGCAAGCTGTCAGCAACCTGAGAGGTATGTTTAGTAGAGATGGGCATGAATCAAAAAAATGGTGTTTCGTTTGTCGTTTGTCATTTAGGGGGTCCGTTTTGGTTTGTATCCATCTTTCGTAAAATTTTGCAAAAATTCGTTTTCATTTTCGTTCATTTCATTACCGTTTCTTTACATTTATTTCAATTTTGTAATTTTTTTTAGCATTTAAAGCAGTTCAATGTATTGCCGTAACGAAAACGAAACGGACGACAAAATTTCTGGTGTTTCTGTTCGTTTCATTTGATTTTAGAGACAAAATTCATTTGGCGTTTTGTTACATAACGAAACAAAAAAATGAAAATGGAAATGAAAAATTGTTCATTTCATGCCCATCTCTAATGTTTAGTAATCCGTAGACAAGAGCAAGTGTTAGCAAGACTTGGAAAGCAGTCAATAGAGTAGTTTGAGCTCAAGCCAGTTCACAGATCAGTGCCATTCTTGATTGACTGTTTAAAGAGGAAGAAACAGGTAAGGCCATTAAACAATCTGAGTCATGTAGGTGGGAGATCTCTCAAGCAAAGATATAAGTTGAGAGCAGTGAACAAGGCAGACAAAGTGAGATATCTGTTCTCAGCCATGGCCTGAGCTGTGGGAGTTATTTATTTAGTTGTGGTGTGGGTTGATCTACTATCAGAGATAAACAACTATGCAGTTGATCTCTACAGCTTTGACATCCCTGACAATGTGAAACACTCTATGTAAGTTGTGCTTGGCTGTTCTACTCCATAACCCTGGTGGAGGGACCAGGTGTTCTTCCTCAGCCTTCCTGTGGCTCTTGGGAAGTTGCACCTAGTTAGGGATTTAACAACTCCTGTCTCCAGTCCTTCCAGCTGAGGCAAGACATGGGGCTTCTTTGCTCAGGAGGGTGTGATACCCCACACTTGGACAAGCAGCTCTGGATTCTGATGATAATTCATAATGTTATTTTGAAATGTTGGTTTCATTCAGACCTGCTTGATATAGCAATTTTCCCTTTTAAAAATAGTTTAAGCATTATTACCTGTCAGTCTAACTTATTTTGTGCACCAGTTTCAGTTGATGCTCTTAGCATCAAAATCTCTTGCCTTATACACTAAATATTATAGGAGGTTTTAGATGTGATTGTCATCAGCGCACAATGTTCCCTTCTTTTTTAGTACATCTTCTGTCTTTTTCCCCTGCCACAGAAAAACCCCTCAAGAGAAGAAGATTGAATAACTGCAGAGTACCTTCTAGCTGCTAGCATGAAGAGTCCTCCATATAGAACATCCATACTTCAGTGAATAGATCACTTCACCTGATAGGAGAAGTAGTACTGTGACAAGTCAACACAGGTAAGATTAAGTCACATAAATCACAATCCCTCCCCCCTCTTTCCCTTTCCACCTTTAGCCTTTTATGATTAATGTCACAAGAATTTTGCTGTGCAGGGAAGAGAGATTTCATCTTTAGCAACAGGAAATTGTACTCAGAATGTTCCCTGCATTCTGAAACTTCACCAGATATTAGTATTTTTAAGAGTACCTCCAAAGCGGTGAGGATGAGAAATTTGGTTTATAAAGAAAAGGAATGCTAGGAAGTCCCACCCACGAAACCATGCCAGCTGCTTGATCATGGAGCTCCATACCGAGATGAGAAAAACCTTTAAAATTTACTGTCTAAAACCCTCAGAGCCGTGAGTAATGTACCCTTAAACCCTCTGGGGTCGACAGGGAAAGCAAGATATCTTCCTCTAGAGTTAGATAAGCCTGATTTACTAAGACATAGTTACTTTCGGTTTTGGCTGTCTGAACAGCGTGCACGGAGAGAGAAACTAAATTTACAGGCTCCGGTGGGAGACTTCTTCTGTGTGTTTTCTTCATTTTTTATGCCTGCCAAAAAGAACAAGTCTTGTTTTCTAAAAACCTGGGCCAGAAAACCCTCCGACGCCTCATTCCGACGTGCAGCACTGCAACGTATTGATCCTGCAGTCGTGGAAAAAGCTGAGGCAGATATGGCGACGGGTGGGAAGGGGGTAGAAACTACTCCCCCTGCAGATCTAGATTTAATGAGGGAAATGTGTCAAATTAAAACAGAACTGGCGGGTCTAATGAGCCTGGGTTTGAAAGATGTGATGCGAAGGATTGATGAAGTCTCACGTAAAGTTGATGATACAAAACAAGATTTATCCCGTCAGATCAAACAAACACAAGCTGCTGTGGACAGCAACGGCCAGAAATTGGAAAATATGGCAGGGGATATTAAGAGTCTGGATCAATGTGTTACTAAAAATGAAAGTGAAATCAACTCCCAAAACAACCATTATTGACAGCCCAAAAGAAGTTAACCTATATGGAAGACTACTCTCGAAGACAGAATGTAAAACTGATTAATTTTGTGGTTCAGAAGAGAGGAGAATTAAAACAGGAAATGATGACATTAGCTTCATTTTAGTTTTTGTTGTTGATTTATGTATATATTTTTATTTTGTACATTGTATTTTGGTTTTTAAAATGTATTCCTTTGTTTGTTGTTATATGTTGTAAACCGCCCAGAGTAGCCCTTGGTCTAGATAGGCGGTATAAAAGTCAAATAAATAAATAAATAAATAAATAAATAAACTCATTTTTACCTAGACAACTTGTAGAAGAAGACATAGAGAGGATTCATTATCTGGGCAACTCAAGAGAAGGAAGTCCAAGACCAATAATAATTAGATTTTCCTCCTATGTAAACAAAGAACGTCTCATGTCTTCTATAACGGCAAATCTGGATTTTTTGAAGAGGGGAGACAAAATTGTGCAAGTCTATCAAGACCTTTCCAAAGAAACCACTGATTGGCAAAAATTGATGAAACCAGTAACAACAACACTACTGAAGCATAACTTTCACTACTCTTGGGGCCACCCCCTATTTCTGAAAGTCTGGAAAGGTTCTATTCAGCACACAATTTACTCCCTGGAGGAAGGCCAGCATCTTCTGAAAGCATGGAATATTCAAGCTGATTCATCTTCTTCTAGTCCGGCTCCTGGGACATCTGCTACAACATCAGAATGAAGAACAACAGCTGAAGCCCACCAGCCCATCTCCCTCTCTCTCTCTCCCTCTCCCTCTCTCTCTCCTCCTTTGCTTCCCCTTTCCCTCCCTGCCTTTTTCCTTCTTCCCCCCTTTCCCCCCTTTATTTATTTATTTTATTTATTTATTTTCATACTTATATACTGCACCTATTCACCATGAGTGGGACTCAGGGCCCTCCCCCTCCCCCTCCCCCTTTTCCCCCCTCAGGGGGAAATGGGGGAGAGGGTGGTTTGGAGGGGGATGGAATAATTTTCTGGAAAAATTGATATTCAGTATTAAGATGACTAAAGAGCTTGTGGGATCTTGGCCAGTCACTGTCCGTGGACAGATTTCCTCCCTCCCACCCCTTGAGGGCACATGCAAAAATGTATGGTAGCTAGTGGGGTTGGAGAAAAGAATATAAGTTTAGGGTGGAGGGTTTGGATTGTTTTAGGTTTTTTTTTTATTAATTGTAGGTATTAAGTTTTCTTTTTGCACAATGGGACCATTCCAGAATATTAAAAAAGAAAAAAAGTTAAGTTATGTGAAAGTCTATAAAATTAGCAACATTGAATGTGAAGGGTCTGGGATCAATTTTGAAGAGGAAGAGAATTGAAGCAATGATTAAAAGACATAAAATTGGTATTGCTTTCTTGCAAGAAACTCATCAAATAAAAGATGGTGTTAACGAATTAAAAATTCCAAACACTGATATTTACGAGAAAAGTTTTGGCACATCTAAAGCAAGGGGGGTAGCCATCTTAATTTCAAAGAATTGTGAATGCATTGTCGAAAATGTGCTGAAAGATTCAGAAGGCAGATATACAGTACTGCAAGTTGTAATGGGTAAAGAGCAATATACTCTGGTAAATGTTTATGTACCAAATGCTAACTAAAGCTGCTTTTATAATGTCCTCTGGGATCAGATTGAAACTGTTAAAAAGGGGTATTTAATAATGGCTGGAGACTTCAACATGGTGTTAGATAAAATTAAAGATAAATCAGCTTACAAGAAGGAAGACTGGAGGGTTAGACACACAACATTAACAAAATTTATAAATAATACAGGATTGAAGGATGTCTGGAGAGAACTTAAAGGAGATGAAAGAAAATATACTTTCTACTCACCAGTTCACAAGAGCTATTCTAGGATAGACCTTGTATTTGCTTCACAAAGTCTAATACCTAAAGTAAATAATACTGAGATTGAAATTATAAAAACATCTGATCACACTATAATGTCAATTGATATAGCAATAAATAAAAACTATAGAGAAGCCAGAAGATGGAGAATGAATGCAAAAAAATTTCATTACCCAGAAGTGCTGGAAAGAGTTAAAAAAGAGTGGTTGGAAACTTGGGATATTAATGAAAAGGCTGGAGGAAAACTGAGAATTATATGGGACACTTTAAAAGCTGTAGCCAGAGGCTTTATTATAAGAGAAAACTCTAGAATAAAAAAAGGAAGAGTTTAACAAAAGAAATCTAGAAAATATAATAGCAGATTTAGAATCCCAATTTTTTTCTAACAATGATAAGAAGATATTGAGGCAGATTGAAGCAAAAAAAACAAAAAGAAAAAGAAAGAAAGAAAGAAAGAAAGAAAGAAAGAAAGAAAGAAAGAAAGAAAGAAAGAAAGAAAGAAAGAAAAGGAATAAAATAGGTCAGCCAAATTCTGTAACAATACTAAATTTTGCAACGTGACTCAGCTATCGTATTTTCACAAAATACAGTACATATAGAGCATCTAGTATGAATTATGATTTATCTCACTGTGTGGCTGTATGGTGTTCATGTGATGGTCATGCATATGGTTTGATCAAAGAAATTCATCATACCAAAAAAGGACAGACATCTGAATAATATTCTCATGCACTAATGTGTATGCATAGATACAACTTAGAAATAATTTCTTTACAGTGGTACCTCAGATAATGAATTTAATTCATTCTCCGAGGCAATGTGTTATCCCAAAATGCCTTGCATTCATTATCCGAGGCAACCCTATACGCGGAAATGTCCATTTGTTATCCTAAATGTGGTTTCCAATTGAAATGAATGGGAAACCTATCAACTCATTCCAGAGGTCTGGAAAAAAGGGGGGAAACCTGTCCCCCCCCCAGACCTCTTTATAAAGTGAACTTTAAAGGCATGCAGTGCTGGAACACCTGCCCCCCTCAAACACCCTCCTGCAGTGCAATGTAAACAAGAAGAAAATGAAACCAGCAAGCCTAGGCCAGCCTTTTCCTGCTCAAAGTGCAAGGGGAAATAAATTCCAAACAGAGAAACATAAGCAGCAAGTAAAATCCAGCCCGTTTTTGCCTCCAGAGCAATGGAGAAAACTTGCAAACAAAGGGAAAATTAAAGCAGCAAGCCTAACTCAGCCTTTTCGTGCCCAAAGTACAAAAGGAGGAGGGGATATCCAGACAGACAAACAAGCATAAAACCAGCAAGCCTAGCCCAGCCTTTTCCCACCCAAAGTGCAAAGAAAAGCAGTGCAAAGATTAATAAAAGCCAGCTCCCTACCTTTCTAAGTCCAAATCCCTGAGCAAAAAATGTCTAGAATGGCTCCAAAACACCATGGAAAAAATGTTCTAACTCCTCCCACCGCTCCACAAACTACAGCGGCTGCAATGCATCCTGGGTACACTTTTTTTGCAAGGCATTTTGAAACATCCATTATCCGAGGCAACCCTATACACGGAAATTTCCATTCATTATCCGAAAAATTGATTATCAGGGGCATTCATTATCTGAGGTATTACTGTACTTAAACAGAAGTACAATATATTCACCGTGTAGGAAAAGTGTGTCCAAGTGAACTATGTACTTTCTGTTGTGTTTGCTAGGTTTTAAGTATCACTGGGCCATTCTCTTTTGCTCTGGTTCAACAGTTTTTCAAACAGAAGATGCCTTCATTATTTATTTATTTATTTATTTATTTATTTATTTATTTATTTATTTATTACATTTGTATACCACCTATCTTCCGAAGCAGAACTCTAGGCGGTTTACAATTAAAAACAAAAAACAACAAGTGGACAAAAAAGAACAAAACTACCAATAAAAGGGAGCTAGCTGTTCCTTCACCACTACCCCACAACTTTGCTCCTCATGATGGTAGTGAGGGGCAGCAGGCAGGTCCTTACCCACCTGCTTCTGAAAAGAAGGCACCAGCATTTCAGATGCCTTCTTTTCAGGAGTGGGTAGGACCCACCTGCCACCCCTTGCTACAAGCCTGGGGTGGATGAAAGACGCAGGTGCCTTCGGCTTTTTGAGAGCATATTTCATTCCCTCTCTCGCTTGTCCTTACTCCCAAAAAGAAGGTACACATTTTTGAGTGCCTTCTTTTCTGGAGTAGGTAAGAATCCACCTGCTGCTGCTCACTACAAGCCTGGAGGGATGAAAGTGAGCTGTGGTGGCACCTGAGAAGGTGGGTGCAGCCTTTTGAACTTCCTGGGTGGTGAGCTGGGTGGTGCAACACCCAATTGGTCACTCTGCCCAGCCGCACGACCCTGTAGCTGAACACAATGGCAGGCAGGAAGGTTTGAACTTCCCATTCTGTCTCCAAACCTTACTGAGTTCAAACCTTCCCTGTCTGCTGCCAGGGAAGGTTTGAACGTCCCTGGCAGGAGACAGAAGAGGAGTTTCAAACCTTCCTGGGCAGTGAACCCAATTCACCGCTCTGCCTAGCCACAGGGTGGCGTAGCTGGGCAGCACAAAGGATCAGGTGCTGCACGACCCGGTCCACTGCCTGGGAAGGTTTGAACATCTCCAGCACCAGGCAGAGCAAGAAGTGCAAACCTTCCTGGATGGCAGACTGAGCAGTGCAGCACACAATCCAATCCCCTGCCTCAGTAGGAATGAAGCCACTCGCTCACCAGCCAGTGGCTTCATTCCCACCAGCTGGTTTCCAATAGGGTACAGCCAAAAGACATAAACCAGGGCACCCCATTGGAATTTTTCATTAACGGAAGCATCCATATTCCAGGAAATCCTGTTTCGTTAACTGTTTTTTCATTAACAGAGGCATTCATTATCTGAGGTATTACCATAACTACATCAACCATAATCATATTGATAAATTTGAACATCTGAGTGTAAACCAATAAACTTGTCTTGTTTGGTTGAAACCATAAACCTTGGAGGCCTATCTTTCTTTGTCTACAGCTTAAGCTCATCCTGCATGCATTTTAAAGCATTTGTACTTAAAGCTTTGTTCATAGCTACAAAAATGGTTGTTGACATTTTATTCTTGACTTTTCAAAATGTAACAAGTTTTCAATAACTCTTGGGCTTTATGCATTGAAGCAATGCAGACTGAAAAATTAGACATGCTAAGGGCATAAATATGGTGATGTATTAGGTTTTTAAAATCAAATTAAAGTCGCATGGCATTTGTGTCAGTGCTTGCATTCTCTTGGGAAAACTTTAATCTGTTTTTAATCTGTGGTGCATATTGGTTGAGGGGGCTACATTGGCTCTTAAAATTGTTGCAATTGAGGCTTTGTCCTGCACGCATCTACCCTCACACTGACCCCTTGCTGCTGTTGTGGCATTTTTAAATTTCTTTCTTTATTTCAAACTGACATAGTATGCCAGAATAGGGGTGGGAGCAGAGTTTTCCTGCAGCCTGAGTGAGGAAGCTGGATGGAGGCTTCTCTTTCAGCCTTTTTTTTTTTAAGTGACAGCAGCCTACTCTTCTTGAAAACCTCTTGAGTGAGGACCCCCAGGGTAGGGATTGAGAGGAGCAAGACAGCTGGCCCTGGCAAGAGGGAAGGCAAGAGAAATGAGACTTGGGCAAAGATCTGCAGTTTGTAGGCTTGGGGAGAAGGGAATACTTTCTCCCATGTCCTGGCTGCCATTTTAAAACAGTCTTTCAAACTTGTATATCAGAGAAAAGGTACACCAGTGACTGGTGGAAATGGCAAACACCATAGATACAGAAACTAAATTGATTTTGCAAGAGTTTTTTTTTTTAAAAAAATCTTACCATCCATTAAAATACCTCTCTTTCCGGCAAAACAGTGATTCGTTCCAATCATCTGAAGATAGAAGGAGCAAGTTTGTATGCTACATTATTGGTAAGCCAAACAGGAAGAAGTAAATAATGTATATTTTAATATTCAGATTAACTTTGATGTGATTGTCATAGTTATCTAGGCCTTTCAGGGATAAATGTTCAGCTGTGATGGGCCACCAGAGATTCAAATTACCAAGGGAATTGTACTTTACGACTCTGAGGCCTTTTGGCCTTGGCAAAGCAGCAGCAGGTATTTGGAAAGATTTTATTTAGTTGTGTTGCCATAAATTCAACAGGTAGTTTCAGCCACATCTATGACTGCCATACTTCACCACAATAATCCAACAGAATACTGGACTTTGTTCTTATTGATTTATGTTGTCTCAACTTGATAAGACACCAGAGGAAGAAATTTGCACACCCTCCAATGATTCCTCAATTCCAAGGGAGAGCAAGACCTTCATTATTGTCTTTCTAGTAATCTAATGTCCTTTTCCTTTGAAAATCAAAGCACAATAGTAAGCATAAAATGACTGTTTTATTGTTCAAAAAAGAGAGATGATAACAAGTCCTCCAATGTTTTATATCCTTCTTTGCCTTACAGAGTTATTCGCATCAGATCGTTATATGAACAATTCAGCTTAATCTGAGCAAAAAAATTGTAAAATTCAGTCTTTACTCTTGTCAAGAGTGCCACAAAAATGGCTTTTTGCAAGGTGGATAACTTTATGTTTCCACATCCTTATTTTGACCCCCCCCCATGAGTACTTGGTAGGTTCTCCCTTACAGGATTTGCAGCCCTTTGAATGCTCTTGAATTGCCACACAGGCTTCTTTATTGCTAATGAGAGGAATTCAAAGCTGCTAGTATTCTAAGTAGTACATATCATTCTTGTTTCTGTGTATCAGTGTCCCCATTTCATTTAATGTCTTCAGTCTGTGTTTGCAATGGCTATAGCAAGATATGTGGTGTACGCAGAAGAAAGTTGGATCTGAAGTATTAACTGAATCCCACCCCTTGCCTGGACTTTCCTTTTTCTGTTGGTTTCAAAGGACTTCTGGAATTTTTAAAAGCATTCCAGACCTTTCTCATTGATTAACATTTTGTGGAAACTGTAGTTTTTAGAAAAGGTAGCCGGCTTGTTAAATCTGTGCAAACCTATCAGCCAAAATCCAAAGAAATTACTAAACTAAACTAAGAAGATAAAAACAGATGGTAACTTAAAGACTTACTATTATGATTTAATGTAAGCTTTTGTGGATAATTGCACACATTGTCAAGCATATGGAAACAAAATGAAATAATGAAAGAAATGTCTTTTACATAAAGAATATTCTAAATATGCATTGGCTGTTCTCACCTCTCCAGTGCCTCCAGCCTTTCCTGCATTCTGCTGAATGCCAGGTCAGTCCATAATAAAATCCCCATCATATACGATTCCATTCAAGATGGGCGGACTGACCTGGCTCTCATTACCGAGACCTGGGTGGGTGCAGAGGGGGGGCTTCGCTCTCCCTTCTGTGCCCTCCCGGGTACTTGGTTCAGGGTGTGGGAAGGTTGGAGGGCCAGAAGGGTGGAGGGGTCGCAATTGTTTATCGGGACTCTTTTTATGTCTGCAGGGCCTCGACATTGGTTAGCCAGGGGCTAGAGTGCCTTCACCTGTTAGTGGGACAGCGGGACAGATTTGGCATTGTGCTGGGTTACCGTGCTCCCCGCAACCCAGCCCAATCCCTCCCAGAGCTCTCCGAGTTTATCGCGGCTGCGCTATTGAAGTCCCCGCGCCTTTTGGTTGCGGGTGACTTCAATGTGCACGCCGGAGGTGAACTCTCTGGTGCAGCTCTGGAATTCATGGAATCCATGTCTTCCATGGGTCTGTCCCAGCATGTTTTATGCCCCACTCACAGGTCTGGCCATACCCTGGATCTGGTATTTTCCTCCATGTCGGGGAATTTGGGTCTGGAGGTAGGGGGCATTGCCACCCTGCCTGTGTCATGGTCAGACCATCACCTGCTTTCTTTCTCCCTGGCGATTCTGGCCCCTCCTCGCGGGGACCATCGGCCTCCTGTTTTGGCCCGTCCCCGAAGACTTATGGACCCTTCTCGGTTCCAGGAGGTCTTCGGGGCGTTTCCTGGAGAACTGGCTGGCACACCGGCCGAGGTTGTGGCTAACCACTGGTTTGATACAGCAGCCCATACCATCGACCGGATCGCCCCTAAGCGTCTTCTCCGGTGCCGAGCTCGGTCCTCACCGTGGTTAATGTCTGAGCTCCGAGCAATGAAGCAGGTGAGGAGAAGACTAGAGCGCAGCTGGAGAAGAACCCGGATGGTTAATAATAAGGCTGCCGTTGTTTCCCAGACTAGGCGCTATTCCAATGCGATCAGGGAGGCTCAAAGATCTTTTTTCTCCCTAAGAATTGGTGAGGCCTCGAACCGCCAGGCGGAGCTCTTCCGGGTGGTTCGGGACCTCACCAATCCTAGTCTGGCAAGGCCTCCTCCTACTGATTTCAGTAGTGAGAACTTTGCAGCCTTTTTTCGATCAAAAATTGAGGCCATCCGGACCGGCTTCGACTCCGGTTGCGGTAGCACTGTCCCGGCATCACCAGTTGCTGGTCCGCCTTCGTCGCCTCGGTTGGAAGAGCTTGGGCCTGTTTCTGCTGTCGATGCCTCCAAGGCTATGGCTCACTGCCGGCCGGCGTCTACTCCTTTCGATCCCTGCCCTGCCTGGCTTATAAAAGCTGCCAGCGGGACTATGGCCGAATGGGCTTCGGTCATCACCACCGCCTCCTGCAGCGAGGGGGTCTTTCCCTCCCGTCTGAAGGAGACGGTGGTAAAGCCCATTCTTAAAAAAACCTGGCCTGTGTCCGGACAATTTAGCGAACTATCGTCCTATCGCTAACGTCCCGTTTATGGGTAAGGTGATCGAGAAGGTGGCGGCGGTTCGGTTGCAGTCATACCTGGAGGATCAGCAGTGCCTTGATCCTTGCCAGTCCGGGTTCAGGCCTCGTCGGGGGACCGAAACAGCTTTGGTCGTGCTGCAAGATGACCTAATCCGGGCGGCCGACAGGGGTTGCTCTACCCTGTTGGTTCTCCTGGATTTGTCAGCGGCCTTGATACCGTCGACCACGGTATCCTGTTGGATTGGCTCTCTGAGGTCGGAATCGGAGGCACTGCTCGCAGTTGGCTCTGATCCTTCCTGGAGGGCTGTTCTCAGTATGTCCAGCATGGGGGGGGGGAGTTGTCGGCTCCTTGGATTCTCCCTTGTGGGGTTCCACAGGGGTCGTCGCTGTCCCCTATGCTGTTTAACATATACTTAAGGCCGCTGGCTGAGGTCATTAGGAGATTTGGAGTCTGCTGTCATCAGTACGCTGATGACACGCAGCTCTATCTCTCCTTTTCCACCTCTGCAGTGGAAGCTGTGAGGATCCTTGATGAGTGCCTGGATGCCGTACTGACCTGGACTGGGGCGAACAGGCTCAGGCTCAACCCCGAGAAGACGGAGGTTATGTTCTTTGGGAGTTCACCATCTGGGTATGGTGGCCCTCTTCCCTGACTGGGGGGGGGTTCCCTCCAGCCGGTGGAGAGGGTGCGGAATCTGGGCGTGGTCCTGGACCCGGCGCTGACCATGGAGGCTCAGGTGGCGTCGGTGACCAGGGCCGCCTATTACCATCTTCGTCAGATTGCCCAGATCCGCCTATACCTGGATGTTGACTCTCTGAGAGCAGTGGTCCAAGCACTGGTGATCTCGAGATTGGACTACTGCAACACCCTCTACATGGGGTTGCCCTTGACTCTTCTCCGGCACCTGCAGCGGGTACAGAACGCGGCGGCCAGGCTGGTGGTAGGTGCGTGTCGTTATGACCACATCACCCCAGTCCTGGTCCGCCTGCACTGGTTGCCCGTTGCAGCCCGGATTAGATTCAAGGTCTTGGTTTTAGTTTATAAAACCCTCCATGGCTTGGGACCGGACTACCTGACAGAGTGCATCGTCCAGCGATCCACCTCGGCCCGCCCTGTTCGGCAGGTGCGAGCGCACTCGCTGCGGGTTGCCACCCCACGAGAGGCCCAGAAGACAATTACTCGGAACCGGGCCTTCTCAGTGGCAGCCCCTTCCTTATGGAATTCCATCCCCAGCGAAGTGTGCTCTGCAGAGTCCCTGCAGGCCTTTCGGAAAGCTTTGAAAACTTATCTATTCCGGGAGGCCTTTGGCGAGTTTTAGTTAAATTGTTTTTTTTTTCGCCATCGCTATTGATCGCCATTGATTGATCTTATTAAATTTTTTGACTGTCGATCTTTGGTTAAGATTTGCTTCTCCGGCAGGCTGGGATGCAGGAGGATTTTATTTGTCATGTCTGTCCTATTGTGACTTGTTGACCTTGTTTTATTATATTCTGCTGTACTGCTTGTTTGTGGGTTGGCACTGACTGCCCTTGTTAGCCGCTTAGAGTTCTACATGTAGAAGATAAGCGGGATATAAATACAACAATAAATAAACAAATAAATAAATTTATTTATTTATTTAATTTTGCACTGCCTTTTCCTGCCATCAGTGGCTTCATGAATGCCGTTTTGAGCATTCATGCATCATCAGAGTTTTAAAGCAAGCACAATAATTGTGTAACTGTGTCCAAATCCAAATGATTAAGAAATTGAGGCTCTACTTCTCCTTCCAGCTGCAAGTTTTCGCCTTTCTAAAGAACTGGAAGAGAGAATTCAAGTCATCATATTTTTAAAGCCCCTGTTTGCCCATCACTTGATCAATGCAAAGTTCAATTACGGCAACAGAGACATTCAGATGTGCAGCAATATTATGGAAGCTTGAAAAGGCGTGGCTCTAAGGCAGGGATGGGTAACTTTGATGGCATTGTGGATGAAATGTTTCACTTGCTAGCAGGACCAGAACAAGATATACATATATATAGCTATATGCTAAAATCAAGTGAAAAGAAACTTAAAAATAGAAGTGTCCAGACTTTCAAATTTGGTTTGGTTTTCGGATACTCCGCTTAGAAAAACTGCCACTCCATGATGCCTTTTTTCCTGCATCCTTTCTTGCCCTGAAGTTGCATCTGAAGGGTCTGCATTTTACATTGGGTGCATTTACAATCTCAATAAGACTTACCTAGTTAAGTGCTCAAAAACATTCTATGGCAAATGACCAACTGTGGTTTGTCCTTCCTATTTCAGGTTCTTTGTACTCTTTTGTGTATTTCCATTGCAGGGTAGTCAGAGAAACAATCCAACCGGCAGCCTTGGTTTTAACTTTGGTCATCATGATGGGCCATTTCTTAAACAGGCCAGAATTTGAAATTAAATAACAAATGATGGGCCTTGGCTGCAGTTGGTGCCTGCTTTAAAAACTAAGACTTGTAATCAGCTCTCGAAGGCGAGCGCACAGGCTCTTCGGCCCACCAGCAGCTGGTCGTCCTGACCAGCGGCCAACAGTCAACGACAGCCCACGGTGGCACAGCAGCTGTGGATCCGGAACCGCAGGGTACCTCTACCAGGCGCCAGCTGGTGCTAATCCCCCCCCAGCAGATCAGATCTTGGACCTCTCAATGACCGGGGGAGAGGATGTCCAACTTTACCAGGCCATCTCGCTTCGGACAGGTGAGCGCTGTGTTCTAAACACGGGGGCAGCTATCCCCAGGGGGTGGCCATGGTCTTGGGCAAACACCGATTGGCGTGTGCTCCCGAGATAGTCGCCCATGCTTCAAGCAGCACATATAGAGGGGGTGGACACACAACGTATGGTAGGGGCCAGTTCTGTCACTGACTTGTCATTGCTGACCTCCCACCCCTATGGGATGACAGGTAGCAGGCACAATCACTTCTAGCACACCGCCTGACAGCCCCTGTTGCTGCGCCAGCCACTGCTACTGCAGCCCCGCAAGTTCCGCCCCAGCATTTTCCGGATAATAATCAGTCAATGCCTCTGGGTGACCATCTTCTCCTGACCCAGGTAAAAAAAAAAGTGAGGTGATTATGTAGATATATTTAATTTAATGAATAGGGAGGATGATGAAAGGAAGCTTAAGCACATGCAAGACAAAGAACGCATTAAAAGGAAACGGCCGGACCAATGCTGGGCTAACTGGCTTCCAGCATTCTATATATATGCAGCAACCATTGTCCGGACTAAACCAGAGAGAGCGTATGACCTGATCCTGTACATGGACTTAATTTACAGAACATACTCAGAGTATCCAGGCTCCAACTGGCTTTTCTATGATGAGTGGTGGGGGGCTGACATGGTAACCAATCAAACGGTGGCAAGAGAGGTAAGATACAACCCCCAGACAGTGGGGCACAGCTTCCAAAAGGGACCTAGTCCCATCAACATGGAGGTTACACTGGGTTTGCTTTGCAGCTACCCTGATCGTAAAGCAGCAACCTACCTTAAGGATGGCTTGTGATTTAGTTTCAGAATACCTGCCCAAGGACCCAGAGCCCGTTCTGGGCCAACCCCCTCCCCCCAGAAAATGAACTTTAAACCTATGACTTTGGTATATTCTCCCAAAATATTGGCAAAGGGTCCGTTATTGCCCTAGGTTGCTGTCCCCAATGGGAACTTTGAATGGTGGAGGCACTTGGTGCATCCATAAGCAAGCAGGGTCTTGCAGATCGCCACTTGTTCATATTTGCTGGGTCTCAACCACTCATGACATAGCATTTTGGTGTATCACCTCCAAGGCCCTAGAGCTGGAGGGATCCAAAGGGTGCCTATACAGGCCTCATTCCTTCCGGAGAGGCACCGCTTCCACGGCTGCAGCCATCGGTTATGTTATGTCAGACATCCGGGCCTGGGGCCACTGGTATTCCGCATGCTACAAGCATTCTGTTCGGCCACTTCCTGATTGTTACGGGGGGGGGCTGTTTTCGCTAACAAGTTATGTTTCTACATGTCATTGCAGCAGCGAACACCTGCAGGTCATTATTTGTGGCCACAGCTATATATTTTGGTGGCAAATTATGCTCAACCTTCTGCTGGGGACTCCTGTCTCTGACTTGGCAACCGTGTTCAGGTGGACGGGAGGAGAAAGCATGGAATGAGTTGTGATGTCTTCTCTGCAGTTGCATCCCGTTGTGTCCTGGAAGCCCCAAATGCTGTTCTGCTTGTCCGCCTGAGCTGTAATGACTTGACCAGAGCTAAGGGAATATGATTTAATTATGAGGATCATTAGAGATCTGCGGGCATTTAAAGCCTGATTCCCTTGTACCCATGTGGTCTGGTTGGTGATGTTGCCACGGCTGGTGTGTCTGGCTGCCCGTAACCCACTGAAGGTGGAGTGGGGCGGGCGATATTTGCATCAAGAAATTGCTATTGCTATGCGCCAGGGCCTTGGCTCTGTGATTATTCACCCGGATATAAAATTTTCACAACCTGAGCTGCTTTGGAATGATGGTATTCATTTGAATGATGCTGGCTTGGACTCCTTTTTTAGCCGATTTTAGGATGGGCCTTTGCGCCATGCTAGACAGCTTGGTGGCGGGCAAGGAGAATGCTTAGCAGCTCCTTTGCCGTGGCGGGTAGTGCAACTAAAACGGGGCCGAGACTGTGACGTCAGAACTGTAAATGCACCTTGGACAGGGTGCTGGGCAGCTGTACAATAGATAATAACAAATATAATAACATCCTATAGGCAAACCACCCAGAATGAAAGTAAATTAAAAGATCATAAAGTCACTGAGCTCGTACGGCTGCCCCAAGTAATATGCTGACCTAGTTTTGGCTGGGAGGGCTGCTTTCTTTGAACAGCACCCCCGTACTGGGTCCCAACATGGTGTCACACTAAATCAACATCTGTAGGCTAAAATATAAGTTGCACTATGGGAGGCCCATCCCCCGGCTACAACTATTTAGTTACAGTTACAGTACAGTTAATAATAAAGTTATTAATAAAGTTGTGGCCCGATTTAAAACCCAATACTCTGTGTGGAGTTGTCATTTCAGGACTGGGGGGACAATATAAGAAAATGTATTGGGTCTATTTTGTCATCATCTGGCGTAGAAACACAACACCCCACTTTCCAATTCAAATGTTTAGGAATTGTCTCATCTACCAGCACAAATGACAAGAAATATCAGCAAGGTGTATTTTCCTGTGGCAGGATCCTATTGTGAAATACTTAATACATAAGAGAAATAAGAATGTTCTTGCCATCTGGGAGTTGAGTCATGGCTACTGGACTTCTTTTTTGAGAGATAGAAATGTTTCGCTGTTCATCCAAACAGCTTCATCGGTCTGAATACAGCTAGTGCAAGTAGTCCTTCTTATAGTCAGCTTGACCTCTTGTCCCCTGGTCTGATTGGCTCCTAAGATGAACAATAGCCTGAATAGGCTCGTTAGGGAGACATTCCTGTCCATGGCCTTAAGGTAAACAATGGCTTAAGGTGCTGAAACCCATCAAGAATGGGTCGTTAGCTGTGACCTTGGTGGTGAAGGCTCTTTGATTTGCCTGGGTACTTTGGAAAGTACAGCCTGATAAGTAGCAGATAGACTATGCCGGAGCCCACCACCTCTGTTGAGGGAGGGATTTTCAATGCTAACATGAATGGCTTCCCTTACTCCTCTCTCAAACCACCTCTCTTCTTTGTCTAATATGTGTACATCCTCATCTTTGAAAGAGTGGCCTTTTTCCTTCAAATGGAGGTGTACTGCTGATTCTGGTCCTGACCTGTTGCCCCTCCTATGTTGGGCCATCCTTCTGTTTAATGGCTGTTTAGTTTCTCCGATGTAGAGGTCTGAACACTCGTCACTGCATTGGACTGCATATACTATATTGCTCCTTTTATGGTTTGGTATCGGATCCTTTGGGTGGACAAGTCTCTGCCTTAGTGTGTTCCTGGGTTTGAAATAAACAGGGATGTGGTGTTTGCCAAAAATCCTTTTAAGCTTCTCCGATACTCCCGCCATGTAAGGAATGACCAGGTTCTTCCGTCGGGTCTGGGTCTCAGACTGCTCCCTTGTTCTTCTGGGATGGCCCACTGCTTTGTTGAAGGCCCACTTTGGATATCCACAGGCCTTAAGTGCTGTCTTCAGGTGCCCGTCTTCCTTCTTCTTGGCTTCTGTGGAGGTGGGGATACTCTCTGCTCTGTGGCTTAGGGTCCTGATGACTCCTAGTTTGTGTTGTAATGGATGGTGGGAGTCAAACAGTAAGTATTGATCTGTGTGGGTGGGTTTCCTGTAAACTTCTACTCCCAGGCCACGGTCAGGTCTGATGATGACTGCACAATCCAGGAAAGCCAACCTGTTGTCTTGGGTGTCTTCCCTAGTGAACTTAATATTAGGATCCACTGCATTGATGTGGTCTGTAAAGGCCTGTACTTCCTGAGTCTTTATTTTCACCCAGGTATCATCTACATACCTGAACCAGTGGGATGGTGTTGTCCCTGGGAAGGTGTTGAGTGCCTTCTTCTCCACTTCTTCCATGTATAGGTTTGCCACAATTGGTGACACTGGGGAACCCATGGCACAACCATGCTTCCGTCTGTAGAAGTCCCCTCTGTACATGAAATATGTGGTGTTCAGACACAGGTCCAGGAGCAGGCATATCTGGTCTGGGTTGAGGCGGCTTCTGGAGGTCAGTCATCCAGGTGAGTTTATCTGGAAGTTGAGTGAACAGCGAAACGTTTCTATCTCTCAAAAAGAAGTCCAGTAGCCATGACTCAACTTCCAGATTCACAGTATAGGGTTTCTGCTGTGCAAACCCAACAGGATTCTCACCAGTGTTTAGATTTTAAAGTGTGATGTTTTCAGTGCTTTACATTAAGGATTCAAATACTGTTCTTTCTGAACCAATGCTAGTGCAACCCATGATGCTCACATTACAAGCTATGGACAACGGCCAGAAGTAGAGGGGGAGGGACTTACAGCTGTCCTGCTAAGTATTTCATGAAATCAGGAGGATGATTTTATTGACAACAGTATCTCCCGGTTGCAGTAAATGTTCATTTACTCATTTTATTACCTCATATATCTCTAAGCTGAAATCCAGGTTTCAGTCACATACCTTTAAATTAGATTCAGTTTCCATGTGGACATGATGTACTTTTTAATGTTTAGAAACTAAAGCAAAATCAATTTTAATATGAAGTAAGATTTACACAAATAACTCTTGTCCTTACTATCCTTCATGTCAACATATCTCTGTATGTGTATACATGTGATAATACCCCTACAAAATAAACTGCTCCCTCTTTGCATGTCGGTTAAAATATAGAGTTCCTTATTGTCCTTTATTCGCAAAGGCTACTTTCATCTTAGAGGTAATTAAGAATGGTGCCCAAGAGGAACCAAGAAACTAGTTGATCCAAGTATTATAAGTCTATGCAAGTACATGCCAACAAGAAGAAAAATAATATAGTGTCAGAACACCTTTCCCTCTCGTGAAACCATTGCTTTTCTTTTTTCAATTTTTTTTATCTGCTGAGAAGGAGCAACAAGATCATGTGTTTTTACATGTCTAGCTCTTCCTCTTCCTAGACTTGAATTGGTTTTTCAAATTTAGTTATTTTAAGTGTGCATGAGTAGGTGGGTTTTTCTTCAGATATGGAATCTTTTAATACTGTGAATTTCCAGGTGCTTAGTCATGGCAACTGGACTTCTTTTTTGTGAGATCAAAATGTCTTGCTACTTATCTGAAGAACTGAAAAAGCTACTTGGATGAGTAGCGAAACATTTTGATCCGTCAAGAAAAGAAATCCAGTTGCCATGACTCAGCTCCTGGATAGCCTCACCTGGAGGACTGAGAATCCCAACAATGAATAGCAGTCCTTGGCTTCCTGTTTGTCGTTAGAAATGAGCACACAATGAAAAACGAAATTATGTTTTGTCATTTCGTAATGTAATGAATTACAAATCATTTTGAATTGAGTCGGAGACACTAATCGCCTGCCCTCGGGGGTGGTGGTGGTGGTGGTATTATCAGCTCTGATAATACCACTCTCAATTAGAAATGAGGGGAGCCCCTTTGAGTTTAATAACTATTTAGTTAGTTTAGTAACTATTCCCCTTCTCACTTTTATTTGAACCCTCTTCCATTTTGTCTGGAATGTTCTAAGCTACTGGCTTTGCTATCTGTTCAGAAGTAGCAGTGCCAGTGAATCCTGGCCAGCAGGAATAATGGTCAGAAGTAGAACAATGTGAACAAAAGGAGGAGATGCAGCAGCAGGAGGAGGAGGAGGAGGAGGAGGAGGAGGAGGAGAGTAAATATTGCAAATGTTGGTGATTGGTTGGTGAGGTTAGTGAATTCATGGTAAAATTTTCTCCTTTTTCTTAGAGTTTTCACACCTAGTGGTGGATTCCGCTATGCTTGTTTTTTGCCTTCCACTTGGTACAGTCATGGGCTAGGTCTGAGTGAATCCAGGAGAATTTCATGTTATTCTTAAGGGTGTTCATCCAGCACTGTTTTGGACGTCCCCTCAATAGGAATCCACTGACTCCAGGGTGAGACCCTTTTTGGCCAGAGTTTCCTCATTGGCACACAGGACATGCCAGGCTTCACACATCTTGTCATTGATGGGTGCAATGCTGTATTTTGCTCAGATGTCATCATTGCACACACGATCCTTTTGCATGAGGCTGGAGGTCCATCGCAGCATCTTTGCCTCCACGGCAACAAGGTGACATTCAGTTTCAGTTCAGTTCAGTAAATTCATGGTAAGGGTGATATATGAAACTGAAATGTGAATAAGATTCACAAAAGGAACAAAACACTATCAATAAAAATGAAATTTACTACTGGGTAGATCTCTTCCAAGGTAGGAGTTATAATCTTTGTTCATTTGATTTTGAGAACTTTAACTGGAATCTTCTCCACAAGAATAAGCATATTCCTAAAGAATAGCCTATCCCCTAAAGAGACTCAACAGGTGCCCAAATTCAGCCTGCATAATTATCTTAGTTGCTGTCTATTTTTATATTTATTTTTGTTGTCATAATATGATATAAACAATGTTTTAAATATATCTGTGGTTCACCACCATGGAATCTAAATGGGACACAAATACTTTAAATGAAATAAATCCTGTTGCCTATTGTGGTAAACCACAACTAAATAAATAAATAGGTAATGGCCTTTGTAATGTTGCACACATTTCAAAGAATTTAATGTGAAAGAAGTTCTTTACACAAAATGCAAGTGTTTTGTACTTTGTAAGTTATTTCCATGAATTTGTTTGCAAGACAGAGTGCACAGAATCTTGTAAACTGATTTCGAGACCCTTAATTTCTCTCTTTCTCTTGACAATAAGAACAGAACAAGGAAAGATTTGCATTGTTTTAAGAAAACAAACGGAAGGAAGGGAGGTCCAGCTCCAGGTCCAGTTCGACAATCAGGATGTGGTGCGAAGGGAGTGCACTGGAATAAACAGGACTGCAGTCTGAGGTTATGGTGCATAGAAAGGAACTTGCCAGCCGCACCTAACACTGGCTCTTTATTCTTTTTTAACACAAACAGTTACATTAACATGGCAGGCATATATTAGCCAATCAAAGCAGTACATTTTCCCGCCTAGTTTTCTTACTGTGCTGGGTGCATAGCTAGCGTACTGTGTGCACACCCTTAAGAGTCGTGTGCATATTCCCTGCGTGTCGGGTGCATACGCCTTGCATAAGATATGCGTGCCGTGTGCAACTCCAGCTACACATCACCTATCCTATATCAAACTCTTTACAAGCCAGCACCCCATCCCCACATGTCCTCCTTTTTTATTTATTTAATTAAATTAATTCAATCAATTAATCAATTAATGCAATCAACCAAACCAACTAAACTAATTGATCAGATCAATTTTTCATATATCCTGTAACACATAGATCTGGCGACAGCTCATTCCAGTAAGCATGAGAGGCAAAAGTATACAGTCTTAGTATGAAGCAATCAGAAAAGGAAAGCATTGCAGATAACAACAATACAGAACTTAGTAATATTCAGTACACCTGCCAATCAAGCATTTTGTTCTAAACTATGGTGCAACGCTTCCATCGGCACCCCCTTGAGGGAAGGGGAGATCATCAAAAGAAACAGGAACAGAAATTTCATCTTTAGGAGCTGCTATCGTCGCCCTCCATGGCCGGACACACCGAGCAGGAATCCACACAGCGCAATCGTCCACTGAAACCGCAGCGTACCCTCTTCCCCAGGTGATGAGGGGGACCGGGCCTTTCCACTGTGGATCTGGCGGTCTGCGGTAGGTTACCAGTGGACGTTCCAGTTCTCGTTCTGCCTGAAAATGGAGCTCAACAGGAGTGTGCGTCTTATTATGAGGAGTAAGAAGATGGTTAAGAGCAAATAAAACTTTAGAAACAGCGTCTGGGACATGCGCCACCTGTACCCCCCTTCCTTCCGTTTGTTTTCTTAAAAGCAACTTGAAGGTCAGATGTGCCCTCTCTACGATAGCTTGCCCTGTAGAATTAAAGGGAATCCCATGAACAAGTTTTACACCCCATTGGGAACAAAATCGAGAGAAGG
Source organism: Phrynocephalus forsythii (assembly GCA_029282475.1). Taxonomy (NCBI): domain Eukaryota; kingdom Metazoa; phylum Chordata; class Lepidosauria; order Squamata; family Agamidae; genus Phrynocephalus; species Phrynocephalus forsythii. Next base: position 137,444,592 of record JAPFRF010000010.1, read on the forward strand.
ATTGGGATACATATGCTGGGCTCTATGTGGCCTAAAGTTAATTGCTCCTTTATGAGGGCCTCCGCTGCTCGGAGCTTTTCTTTGGGCAGCGGCCATTGGTTCACCCAGACAGGCGGCCCGGGTAACCATGAAAGCGGCAAAGCGCATGCGGGCGCTGCAGGGGAGGCCCTTAGCATAAATTTGTCTGAATGGTTGTTTTGCACTGCGAAAGCAGGTCACGCCCCCATAAGGTAACAGGAATGTCCATGATCAAGGGATGTATTGATATTGGCCCCTCTGGTGTTTCAAAAATTATGGGATGGACAGATACCTCGGCTGCAGTAAAACCACCAACCCCGAAGACCTCTGCTGCTTTCCGAGTGGGCCATTCCTTGGGCCAGTCCTTTCGGCTATCACCGTGGAGTCAGCCCCTGTATCCAGTAGTCCCTCAGTTGGGATGGATCGCATCACCACGGTCAACTTCGGCCGCCCAGATGTAATGGACAACAAAGCATTTATGTGTGTTCCAGAGGGATTTTCAGAAAATCCATTGAAGTCAGAGGCCACAGGCAAAAGCAGAAGTTGTGCAATGCATGCACCCTTTTGCACAGGGTAATGTCCCGTTGTCCAGCAGTACACAAAAAGCGGCAAATTTGTATCACTAGTGACTACCCCAGGAGCTACCATAAGACCATCAGTCATGCTTGCTTTGTGTGACAGAATCAAACCTACTGTTCCGTTAGGGATGCCAGTATCGTATGTTGTGGGTATGCCAACGGGCATAAAGGGAACAGTCAAAGGCACTTTTTCTGCTGCATAGAGATAAACTATGTTGGACGAATCAGTCCGTTCGGGGGCTTGACTCTTATAATGCAGCATGTTGTCCAAGTCCCGGACATGACTCCCCTCTACTTGCCCTATTGTTTGGCCGGGGCCTGGGCCAGGCCCGCTGGTCAGTTTCCCGACGGCTGTTGGCGCAAACCCTGGGGATTATGTCCTTGGTTATTCGGATTAGACCTGCATTGGGAAGCCCAATGATACCCCTTTTGACAGTGGGGGCATTTTGTTGATGGGCGCTTTGCCAGAGACGCCGCTGACCGGCATTGACTACGGTAATGTCCTTCCTGGCCACACCCGAAACATTTCTTTCCAGCTGCTGGGTTCATTATAGGGTTTGCCGGAGGTCTAACATTCATGACAGCAGCGGCCATTAGTGCTGCCTTGTGAGAAGCAGAACCCACATTCTGACATGCTTTAAGGAAATCGACAATCCCAGTCCCGGGCTGACTGTAAATGCTTGCAAGAACCTGGCGACAGTCCTGATTCGCATTTTCAAAGGCTAGTTGTCGTACCAACATATCCCTAGCAGGTTGACTGTCCACCTGCCTCTGTAAGGCCACCACCAAGCGGTTAACAAACTCATGATAATCCTCCTTGGGCCCTTGATGAATGGTGGCGAAGGTAGCTCCCAGTTGGCCTGTAGCACTAGAGGGGATACGTCTCCAAGCCTTTATAAATAATTCTGCCACCTGCACAAGGGCTGCATCCGTAAGTGCCACTTGTTGAGCAGCTGTCGCCCAGTTTTGGCCATCTCCCACCAACATTTCATAAGTAATATTAACCACTGGATTAGCATTCAGATTGACCCGTGCCCGACTCCGGGCTAGATCCATCCATTCCTGCCTAACAAGCATAGCATCTGCAGGATTCAAAATAGTTCGGAGGATCAATTTCCAGTCTGCTGGAACCAATCTCATAGTAGATAAAGATTCAAGGATCCCAAAGCAATAGGGAGCAGTGGGGCCATATTCTGTTACTGCCTTTTTGAGGTCTTTAACATACTTAAAGTTCAGAGCCTCATATCTATCAGGGATTGCAGGATTGCCACCAGCTGCTGGGACCCCTCGTATGACAGGAAATGCACCTACATCTTCCAAGGACAGTTCCTGGATGGCTTTGGCTGTGGGTGTATCCTCTGGTGGCAATTTTTGTTGTAAATCAGGAGGATCAGAAGTTTCTTTCAGCTCCATTGGTTTATTATACTCTTGGTAAGTAGGTGGAGGAGCCGTAGGAACTACAATATTAGCAGTTAGCAATGGAGATGGTGGCATTAAGTATGGCAGATTTGGGGTTACTTGAGATTGGCTTATTAATATATTTTGTGGGGTCATTTTTGTTAAACAACTTCTGACTTTGCACCATGTATATAACGTAGCCACAGAAACCTTTGGGTGACCATGGAAACAGGAGCCAATTTTGTCCCACAAAGCCAAGTCATAACTGCCTTGTTCTGGATACCATGGGCAAAAATAACCAATGTCCTTTATTAATTGAGATATCTCCTCAGTGAGTACTTTATGTCCATTTTTAGTAAGGAGGTAGTGGAGATCATTAGCAAATTTCTGTTGGGGCGCTGACAAAGACGAGCCCATTTTAGATGCAAGGTATGGGGTCACTCACCCGGGGATCTGAAAAACAGATGATTGGCGCGCCTGGGACCCGAAATGGGTGCAGATGAGTGACGAACGATTCAGCTTTCTGATTTGCCTCACACGGGGCACCACTTGTCAGAACCAGGGAGGTCCAGCTCCAGGTCCAGTTCGACAATCAGGATGTGGTGCGAAGGGAGTGCACTGGAATAAACAGGACTGCAGTCTGAGGTTATGGTGCATAGAAAGGAACTTGCCAGCCGCACCTAACACTGGCTCTTTATTCTTTTTTAACACAAACAGTTACATTAACATGGCAGGCATATATTAGCCAATCAAAGCAGTACATTTTCCCGCCTAGTTTTCTTACTGTGCTGGGTGCATAGCTAGCGTACTGTGTGCACACCCTTAAGAGTCGTGTGCATATTCCCTGCGTGTCGGGTGCATACGCCTTGCATAAGATATGCGTGCCGTGTGCAACTCCAGCTACACATCACCTATCCTATATCAAACTCTTTACAAGCCAGCACCCCATCCCCACAGTAGATCTCTTCCAAGGTAGGAGTTATAATCTTTGTTCATTTGATTTTGAGAACTTTAACTGGAATCTTCTCCACAAGAATAAGCATATTCCTAAAGAATAGCCTATCCCCTAAAGAGACTCAACAGGTGCCCAAATTCAGCCTGCATAATTATCTTAGTTGCTGTCTATTTTTATATTTATTTTTGTTGTCATAATATGATATAAACAATGTTTTAAATATATCTGTGCTTCACCACCATGGAATCTAAATGGGACACAAATACTTTAAATGAAATAAATCCTGTTGCCTATTGTGGTAAACCACAACTAAATAAATAAATAGGTAATGGCCTTTGTAATGTTGCACACATTTCAAAGAATTTAATGTGAAAGAAGTTCTTTACACAAAATGCAAGTGTTTTGTACTTTGTAAGTTATTTCCATGAATTTGTTTGCAAGACAGAGTGCACAGAATCTTGTAAACTGATTTCGAGACCCTTAATTTCTCTCTTTCTCTTGACAATAAGAACAGAACAAGGAAAGATTTGCATTGTTTTTACTTGCACATTAATTAATCAGATGCAGAGAAAACACAGCTGAACGGGGTGGCAGATAAAATGTTTGATTCATGTTTTACTATCTTTCATGTTGGTGTCAGAAACATCACAATAAAATTAATAAATATAACAAATATTTTTGCCTGAAAATAGGCAGCAACAAGAATATTTGGTGTAAATGATATTTATGTAAGATGAACACATGCAAAAAGACACATCTTTCTCAATAGTCACATCTTTCTGAGTAGTGATTCGATTATCCAAGCCAAAAATGCATAAATCCAGAGAAGGTTTGTCCACATATTCAACACATTATTTCAACAATCAGTGTGTTTGATATGCAGTGTTAGGAAACATTTATCATTCAAATTAGGTCAGCAGTTTTGGGGTGTGCATGGGATGGGAACTCTAATTGTTATTTTGTCTCTCTTTTTCATAGTGGCATGTTATTTTCAAAAGGAGAATTACTGATTTAAAAATCAGTGTATCTTGTTATGTGTAATCTTGCTTATTCAAAATTGTAATGAGAAAGTGTTGTTCTATGCTTGACACCACAAATTATGGTTTATGCTTTTGCATCAGAGGAAACAAAAGGCTGTCATTTGAGGGAACAAAAATAAAAATGAAGTCTCTTTCACAGGGACTACCAAGATTAGGCAAATAAAATGAGAGAGACTGGGCAACCAGACAAGTAAACACCATTAATCTTTTAGCAGCATTTCTCCAAGGGAGCCAAGAATTGAGCAAGAACAAAGAGCTGTGTGTTCTTTCAAGAAAGATCCTGAAGATGGCACTCTTACTCTCTGTATTCTCTGAGAAAATAAAAACCAGTTTTCTTCTTTATCAGTACAGAACCAGTCATCAGTTTGTTCAAATTTATCCACTTTGTTTGCCTAAAGGGTTATTTATCTAGACAATGAGTTAGCATACATTTAATTCCCACCAATTTAAAATAATTTTATGTGGAGGTCAAACATTTGTTCATTGGGTTGACCTGAGAATTAAGCATAACTCCAGAGTAATAAACTATAGTTTTAATTTAGGTTACCCTAGTGAATCAGATCAAATGTTACCAAGTAAAGGTTCTAACATTACACAAATTAGATGAAAGATTTGTGCTCACTTCATGTCATTTGACAAGATGATGTAGACATCCTCTCTTTTTTGGTTTTTGTTTATCAATCTCACTTTTTTTCAAAAAACAGAATTTTTCGGGGTAACAATGAGAATGTGAAAAACATAACAGTGCTGTTAGGGGTAACAAGTAAAAGATACGCTCTGTTCATCTTTTTATATTCTAGCAATAAAGACGTTGATGAGTGTATTGTTGTGTTTGTCCATCAGGAAAATGGATACACAAATCATCATATCTTGTGTCAAACAATGAATGTTTTGTGGTACCTTTTAAAAGGAAAGGTATCCCAACTCAATACTGTTCTCTGAATGTGAATTCCTTTTTATTGGAAAAATATAAAAAGTCAGTGAACAGATCAGATATGCACTATTTTATATAGATGGAATGACAGACAGACAGGCAGGCAGGCAGACAGACCAGACAAAGAGAATCAATTGGGCAGGTGCAGTTTGCCTGTTATCTATGCCAGTGAGTTCTATAGCTGTTCTGTAGCTATTAATACACCCCCAATCACTGCCCTACTTTCTCATAGACAATTAGAGCTGTGGCTAAAATTTGGATGCAGGAGCTTGCTCAGTTTTGCACGTTTGCCGCTGCATCTCTTGTAAGGAGTAGAAGCAGTGATCAAATAAACCCTGGTGTTGTCCAATAATAGTTTTATCCTCTGCAGATGATTTACAGGTCGGTGGCAAATGGCACAATTCCTGGCTCCAATTATGAAACAAGATAAATTCCTGATTCTAGTGACCCACATACGATAGCCTCGAACCGTAATAACTCTTTGTTTCTGGGCTTCCCTTTCTAATGCATTATCTTTTAGTTCATCTCTAAAATCCTCCAAAATATTAAGGAATTCAGTCAATTTCATATTTCAAAGGATAGGCCAGCTCCAATTATCATTATGTATATATTTCATTCTTTTTAGAGCTTTGTCGCCTCTTTTCTTAAGGTTTAACACAAAAAAGCCTATTCTAGTGCTCACATACTGTTTCTCTTATGCCTTATGATATTTTCATTATGAAAAAGTGGAGATCTGCTGCATCCCTGAAAGCAATCAGGGCCCAACTTCTGCCATTCTAGTTCATAGGTTTGCAGCCCAAATGGATTATCCACAGGGTGCCCCACGTCTTCACACTATTTGAGTCAGAAAGCAAAATGTCATGCTGGGCCAATGCAGCATCTTCCCTAGGGACTGAGGAAGGGGCATTCTCTATGTGGCAGAAGGGTCAGTGCTAGGCCCTGCTAGTATCCACTTGGAAGGTCAAGCATACACCCACCCACCATGATTCCCAAGTGACTGACAACCTCTTTCCCCTCCCCCACATTATGATGGTGAGTGAAAGACCATGAAAATAGTTGTGGTTAGAGATGGTCATGCACCTTACAAATGATGGCATGTGATGGTTCATAGTTAGCCACAAAACAAGATCCAGCACTACCTGGTTTGATTTTTGGTTGTTGAATGGTAGTGGTGGTAGTGGGGGGTGGGGCTATCTACTTCTTTTGTGGTATCACCACTGCTGCTGCACCACCATTCAGGGTGTATCCTACTTTCTCTCCTGAGTGAGAAGTAATCCCATTCTCAGTTTGGTAAAGAAAGAAAATGGATGGATGGATGGATGGATGGATGAATCGATCGATCGATCGATCTATTGATCAATCAATCAATCAATAATTTTCAGTCATGTTTTCTGATGCCTGTGGCAGTGTTTGCACTGAAGCCTATGGCACCACCCTTGCTCCCCTTCTGAGCTTCATCTGTCCTCCTGTGAGTTTGGTGGCAATTTTTCCACTTGGCTTGGTTTTCTGCTTCATCCCCTCCTTTCTTCATGAGATGGGCAGGAGGCTCTTCTAAAAGAGGGCCCCAAGGCACTGAGGACCTCAGGACATAGCCATCTACTGGTGAAATAGAAGAATGGTGTGTGTGTGTGTGTGTGTGTGTGTGTGTGTGTGTGTGTGTGTGTGTGTGTGTGTGTGTGTGTGTGTAGCTGTGCATCTTTTCCCTTTACAAAGGAGGTGGCAGTGGACACAATACTGTTAGAGGTAAAGCTCTGATGTGAGAGAGCTGCATGGGTCAGTACAACTCTCGAGAGCAGCATGGTTCTATTAGAGCAAGGGTTTGGATGAATATTGAATTTGTTGCTACAAGGACATGGCCGCTGAAAGTAAATGCCTCACTGAGGACAAAGGCAGGGCTAGCCCCTCATAGCCCTTGATATTTTTCTTACACCACCCTTTGGCATGCCACAGTTGTTTCACATCTGTGGTTGGCTTAACTGTGCATTGGTCTGTTTGCAGAGATGGAGAGAGTCAGATGAGGTGTGCATTCAGACGCTGAATGCTTACTTAATAGCACTTCACTTTCCTCTTTTTTAAATGGGTCAGTTTCATTCTAGGGAGTTTCCATCAACAGTCAGAGACCTAATTCATCCATGCGTGAGTCAACTATGTCTTTATCAACAGCAACTTTTCCTACTGGTGGTCTACATCCCATCTCACTTCTGAAAACAGAATGGGATATTGTCACCACATCACTGACTAACTCTGATGTTATACAGCAAATATATCATGCATTTAATTATTATTGTTATTGAACTTAGACTCTTTTCTTATTCTGGTATTATTAATGCATAATAACGATTTATGCTACCTGGTACTTTTTGCTTTACAGTTTTCTACTCTACAACTCTAATTGATCCTAAAATTGTTGGTCTAGTCATCTGATTGTACAGTATAATACTCCCTTTCTACTTCCAGACAAATCAATAACATTCAAGCATAAAAACACAAAGCAAAGTAAGATGTTCCAGGATATCTGGGTTTGTGCCCCTGGACTAAATTTTAACATTCAAACCATACATCTATGGAAGGAAGTTTCTGAACATGTGCCTTGTCTGGATGAAAGGAACGAAATATGCACATTTGTGCTACATTTGAGGCTTCTTAGTTTAGCAGACATGTTTTTTAAAATACCACTGATATATTTTAGGAATGGGAACAGTGAACATAACTGGTTCCTTGTAGACATCCTTCACCACCAAACAGATGGTCAAGCAAATGTTTAATGTAGTGACAGGTTTCCATGTTCACAGTTGGATTTGGATATAGCTATGTATTAATTTTCTTCTTGAGTGTTTCATTTATATCCCATACCCATATCACAGGTCTTAATCCTTAGAATGGTTCACAAAAAGTGCATGAATTCAAGAATAAAATATAATTCGTAGGTAAATTGTATAATGCCAGCATAACATGTACAAGGCCCCGAGAAATACAGTAAAAGTTTTCAAAAAATTGTAATATTAGAAGTTGCAACTGGTTTTCAAATGAAAGATCCAAACTAGTTTTTCTTCCCATACTTTTTGAGGGATGGCTTGCTATAATCAGGGCATTTTTATCAAGCTGCTCTTAGTATACAAAGAGAACCACACCTCTGCACAAGCACTGAGAAGCTGATGTTATTTTTTTTAAAAAAAGATTTGTAGCCAATTTAGCAGTAAAATCCAGTGAAAGAGGTTAAAGTACAATACAGTGGTACCTCAGTTTAAGTAATTGATTCATTCTCTGGGCTGTTTCATATTGTGAAAAATTCATAAACCAAAACACGGTTTCCCACACAAATGCATTTAAAACCAATTAATCCATTCTGAGGGTAAAAAAGGCTCAAACTGGAGCATTCAATTTTAAAAAAAAATTTAAACTGATTCATCCCCATTCTTTTCATCATATGAACATCACATATCAACTTTTAATGCCTTATGAAAAAAACTTAAACTGGGCCATTCCACTGAAAATGTTTCTTAAACCAAGGTATCCCCATTTCTAATAATTTATTTTCTTAAACCAAGTTTTTCTTTAACCAAGGCATTCTTAGACTGAGGTACCACTGTATTAATAAGTTTCTCTGAGACTCATTTTTTTCTACTTTGCAACAATGTTAAGGACAACATAATAAGGGCTCACATATATATGGCCTTTCTTTCCTTTCCTTTTCCTTTTCCTTTTCCTTTTCCTTTTCCTTTCCTTTCCTTTCTTTCCTTTCTTTCTTTCTTTCTTTCTTTCTTTCTTTCTTTCTTTCTTTCTTTCTTTCTTTCTTTCTTTCTTTGAGTCTGGAAGCCTTTAAGCAATCTGATGGACAGATAATCAATAAATGATGCACCATGTGGCCTTTGGATTCAACAACCCCTTTCCCCATCTTGCCATTCCCTAACCAGTGCCTCCTTCAGATATTCTGGAGTACAACTCCCATCAGCCCTCATTACTGTCGTAATGGTAAGCCAACATGAGAGTTGCAGTTGAAAATGTTTCAAGGTCCTTATATTGCTGTCAATTTATGTGGATGGCAAGCCTCTTTGGGTGGCTTATTTTAAGACCTATATGAATACACAATCAAGCATAACAACAGCATCGAAACAGAGACTTGCCAGCTTCATTCTACTGGTGCTAGGCTTTAGGCAAGAGATTATTCAAGATGAACCAGTGAAGTTTCTTGTCCTATGACACAACACTGAATCATTCATGCCATTAGGGAACAGCTCTCTGCAATTTGAAGACAGAACTTTCGACGGGTCAACTTGAATTTGATTTGCTACAAACTGGACTCTGGAACATTTTGAAAACCAAGTATATTAACGGGCATAATTAATGCTATGTACTATTGTATAGGAGACGGCTCAGAAATTGCAATCATCTTTTGAAAGAAGAATAAGTTCTGTAACTTTCCATCAGAAACAAAATGCAAATTATTCAGACCATTTCCCATAATCTTCTAATAGCCATGTCCAGTGAGATTACTGGATGGAGTATTATGGGAATTGTGTTTCATAGCAGTAATTTTTCCAAGTTCTGGAAGAACAACAGAGCCAGATATGTTAAGTATCATTTGCTAGTGGTGCATTTCCCTCAGCAAACCTATTTTTTGCTATTCTGGGATGTGTGTGTGTGTGTGTGTGTGTGGAATGATGTGGTGTTCTCAACTCTCAGGCTTTCCAGGCAGTTACAGAAAGAGGAAAATGCTATTTCACATTCCTTTTAAATTCTTCCAGTTCTGAAAGTTTCTCATTTATTGCTGTACAGCCCAAGGAAATACAGGCTGAAATCCTGAAATTCAGTGTGTGTCAAGAATTTACAAAATTAGATTGAGTAATTGATCGCATCACTTCCTTTTCCTAGCATTCGCCTATCATGAATAATATTTCCACTCCACTGTGTTTTCCCTTTGCATTGTGCATATAGAGCTATATAACAGGACTTCAGCTGCTGGGAAATAAACATCCATCATGCTATGACAGTCAGATTCCAATTTTATCCATACATTATCCAAACAGAAAGTCATAGGCCTGCTAAAATTTCTTGCTTCCAAGATAGATCAATATATGAGTTCTGTCTCCTTTACGCATTGCCTCTCTTCTACACACTGGCCTTGATAAACTGCATTAAATAATGGATAGACAATTAATGTGCATAACCATCACAAACAATATAAAACATGGGTTAAGACTACAATTATTCTCATCTAACATGATGGTTCATGTGAGGAAAAGCATTTGCATTTGCAAGTAGAGCTTTCAGAGTTGGGAATTTATCATCAAATTAGAGTTCTATGAGGTGAAATCACTAGAGCAGTGTTGATGAACTTATGGCACAGATGCCAAAGGTGGCACTCAGAGCCCTTTCTGTGGGCACCCAACATCTCCCCTTCACAGCCACCTGTATTCAGATTTAATTGCTGTACTGGCACTTTGCAAAAAAATATATATAGTGGGTTTTGAATTCACAGTTTGGGCAATTGATCTCTTAAAGTTTCACCATCACTGCAATAGAGAGAGGTGTCTACCTTTTCAAATAAACTCTAATATATCTTTTTCCTGATAGTATGTTTGTATGAAATAGTGGTCACAGTAATGGACAGCAATAATAATGGAAAAAGAGAGAGATCTGACTGTATTATTTTTGGGGTTGAAATATTATTACTGTTAATTTAAACAGGAATAATTGTGCTATTGTTTGGACTGAGGAACAATTCTGTCAGAAATTTGAAAGTTGTGCACACGTTCCCTGATCTCTTTCCATAATTGATGCTCCCAACAGCTGTGGTGCTGGGCAGGGCCACTTTACCCTCCCCCCCCCGCCTGGCTAGTATCATGCTTGTGCAGCCCAGGGGCTGCCCAGTAGGGGCCAGAATCTTCATAAGGCCCCGCCATGTGGTGATAAACCTCTTTTGTGATCTAGCCATCTTCCCGCCCTCCCTTCCAATTGAGAGAATGAGAGTAGCTGGTTGCGTAAGGGCCAGATGGGAATTTTTGGCGGCTACTCAAATTGGACTGGAGTGGCAGTGTTTTTTCGCCCATCCCATTCTCTTTAATGCTAAGAGGAGGTTTTATAACTGGTCACAATTGGCGGGTAGTGCACAAGGAAAATTTAAGCCAGGTGAAAATTATTGAACAACATGCCTTTATGTAGTCAGCAGCCCTAAAGATATATTAGGAAATTAATTATGAAATTAGGAACATTAGGTGTTAAGTATATATAGGTTCAAAGATTAGGAATGAGGGCATCCTAGACTGCAGGCTTTGGGGGTGCTGAACAAGTGGGCAACACCCTTCTAATAATGTTAGGAATAATTAACTGATCCGCTTCCATCCAGGCCCCCTTGTTTAAGGGATATTTAACAGTTGAATTGAGTGAATTTCATACCAATAAATTGTGGCCCAATTTGAATCCCACAAACGTGCCTTGCCTCTTTATTTCCGGGCTGGGAGGGCAAAGGAAATTCTCATACAAATGAATAAATCAGGATTGTGTGAAAAAAATGTGTGCGTACTCCAGAGATTCCAACCTAAAAATGCATGCATGTGTATGCGTATGAATTACTGGTGCACCAAACAAATTGTGTGTGAGAGGTATTCACTCCATTTCCTGGTGTATTCAGGAGAAAGGTGGGTAAGACATATGCCTGAAGCCTCAAACAGTTCTTGAAACTGTGTTAGATGGAAAAGTACTAGCCCTGCTGTTGGACAGGTTGAGGCAGTTCAGTCTTAATGCATGGGCACACTGGACAGCTGCCCAGGCCCCCAAAATCTTAGGAGCCCCATGTAATCTGTGCCCAGATCACATGGCACCATCGATACTGAAGAAGGGTAAATAATACATGTATTTTATTGATAATTGACATTTTTATTCCTGTGAGTGGTTGCGTAGGCAGGGAACAGTGCACTCCATAGCCCGTGGACCAATAACACTGTTAAGACTGCCTTAGGCTGAAGCATCTAATAATTCAGGCATTAGATGTGGGATATTATGAAAGGGGGTGTTCCCAAATTGTCATAGTCGACCGTGTTTTATTTAAATGTGTAGCATTTCTACACTTTTCATTAAAAGTGCAGAAGATATATTTGAGTGGTTCACATAATTTGTTTTCTTGTAATAAGAGGATCCTGTCAAGGCTTGCAATGATTTCCATGCCATCTTTTAAATGTATGAATATAATAATTTGGCATTGGCAGACACAAATGCTAATCTTCAAACAGGATTGGTTCCCAAAAGTAAACCATGTGGCTTCTACCTGCCTCTTGTTAACCTGCTGCAAATCAAGATGTGTTGCTTCTTCACATTTCAGCTCATATTTGTCATCCACTGTTTGGATGACAAAGAATGTTGTTCTAGGTCCTATTCAACCCTGGATCTCAAGCATTAGTTAGATAGATACTGGACATTTTGTTATCTGAGGTAATAGCTATTCTATTCACCATTCACTATTCACCATTCTATGTCCAGGAGATGATACAAAGAGAGTGAAACGTAGCAGGTTCATTACTGCAAAAAGGCTGACCACAGGACATAAGACATTTGCAATCCAAGTGTACTGCTGCCATTCCTTCTGTAATGAATCTGCATCTGCTAGGCAGGCCTTGGTGGACTTGAATGCTCTTTAAGATAGCACCAGCTTTCTAGGACAATACTGCAGGTTACATAAAGTGAGACTATAATGCTGACTTGTTTCAGACTTTAACTTGAAATAAGTGTGGGAGAGTTAGAATTTCACTTTTGCGTGTCCCTGTCTTCTCTTTTTCCTTTCCCTTTTTCTTCATTTTAAAAAACCAGCTGTGTGATCTGGGAATGAAAACTTACAGGTGTGTTAACTTCAAAAACCATTTAATCCCCAGGGTTTGCCACTCTGTCTGATCCTGAAAGCTACTCCCCTCAAAGCACTTAAGATGTGAAGGTCTGAGGGACTTCAGTGTCTGTTTAAGATAAAAATGATATGCTATTAGAAAAATAGTCAGATCTTCTTTCAGCTTTTCCTCTCTGTGTTTGGTGGCAGGGGTGGTCTGCATCTTCAGCCAGAAAATGTAGCCAGAAAATGTATTAAGCGTTTAGGGCTCTGAGACTGACATTATCAGATCAGAGCCCCTGTTAGTGTGTCCCCACCCCCACCCCCAAAGAATGCAGAAGTACTTCTAATGGATAAAAATGTTCGGTCAAGGTTGGAAATGCAATCTGTGTGTTTTGGTGTTGTTGTTTTCCAGAACAACTGCACCCCTCCTCCCCATAGGACCATGTTTAGACATGCTTCTGGGTTCAGCTTTGCTCCTTGAAGGCCACAGGGGTTCTACAGCCTGGAGCTATGAGATGAGAGTGCAGCTGCTAGAGAAACCAGATCTGACAAAGCTCTGTATGCTTATTCTCATCTGGCTTAAATGGTTATGACACATTGTGTATGCAACTGTCCTTGACATTTTTCAGAAACCACAGCTGGCACAAAACTTTGTGGTCAGAAGAATGTCCAAGCCTCATTTTTTTCTCACTCTATTACACTGCTCTAATTAAAAGCATTAGCCTCCAGACATTTCTGGATCAAATTCAAGATAGTGGTTAACACCTATAGTACAAATTGTGACGTCACCCCTTCCAGAGACTGGGTTTTCAAGGCACAACTGGGTTTATTTCGACATCCCACTGCTGTGCCACTAAATTGTGACGACACCTCCCTTTTACACACTGAATTCTGTGATGGAAATGGTACTGCTGCCACCTTTTATTCACTTAATAATGCTGCCACCTTTTAAACTCGTCGTCTCATGAATTGGGACCGACTCAGAGATATATAATACAAAATTAATGACAAAGTTTATTGAGAAAATAATAAATATAACAATATCTGAGGATGGTATGCGTTGCCTTTAACATATAAGAGATTTCATCAACTCTTCCAGCCCCCCTGTCTTTAATAACTAGTAAACAGTATAGCCCTCACTGCCTGACAGAACTCTCACAGAGCAGTGCTCTCTCCCAGCACTCTTAGCTCTCAACTTAATCAAACTCCACTGAACTCTCTCAACTTAACTTAACTCACTGAACTGCCCCAACTGCCTAGGCTCCACCCTTTTATATCATACCATTCCCCGCCCTCCTGCTGGGATTGGCTGATGATTTGCATATTCATTACTCCTGTTTCCAGGGTTTTGTCACACATATATATTCTAAATAGTTTGGAACTGGCTTGTTTGAAGGCACTCCTTTTCAACACTTGAATCTGCCCACCCTGCTCTTTCTTCCACCACTATGAGAGGGCTGGTCTGAGGTGATGCTCAGCAATGCCTTTTGTGTGGCAGAAGTGTCCCATTTGTAAATCACCCTGGGAGGTATTGGGCTGGCCTGTTCTCTGTTACCAGTTAGGCAAGCTGTTAGAGGTGGCTTTTTTGTTTTTGTATAGAGCTCTTAAAATGTCCTTTTATTAATATCTGCAGTGCTATTGGTTACTTGTCTTACTCAAGTTTTGAATTATCTTTTTAATTATATTAATAACCTATAGTTATCTAAAATACTTGTGGGATTTTTTTCAGAGCCATAGAAGAAATCTCAGCCACCACTAATTGCATCTCCCCCCCCCTAAAATAAGACATTTAGACTGCTAATACTCTGCATGTCAGAATGTCTGTGAAATTTCTCAGTCATCCAGGTGAGTTTATCTGGAAGTTGAGTCATGGCAACTGGATTTCTTTTCTTGAAAGATGAAAACATTTGACCACTCTAAGCAGCTTTGTCAGTCTGAGGAAAGTTAGTGGTGAGGTCTCCAATTTATAGTTCACCGTGATTTCACATCACCCTGGTAAGAATAGGCTCATAAGTTGAACAATGGCCTGAATGGGCTCATTAGGTGGACAACGGCCTAGGGCAGTGATGGCGAACCTTTTAGAGACTGAGTGCCCAAACTGCGATTCAAAACCCACTAATATTTTCACCAAGTGCCAATATAGCAATTTAACCTGAATCCAGGTGGCTGTGAAGGGGCGATGTCAGGTGCCCACAGCTCCGAGTGCCATCTTTGGCACCCGTGCCATAGGTTCGCCAACACTGGCCTAGGATGCATGAAAGTTGTCCCACCTATGCAACCTTTCCCAACACCCATTAAGTAAGGGTTGTTAGCTGTGGCCTTGCTAGTGGAGATGTGAAGTGCTTCTGATTTGTCTGAGGACTGACTATCAAGCTGCCCTTTCATCAATCCCCACACAAATCAGAAGCACTTCAAACCTCCACCAGCAAGGCCACAATTTTATATAAATTCTCAAGGATGAAGTTTAGAATGGTTGTATTTGCCTGAGCTACAAAATTGCTGTTTTTCAGTACTGTTTCTGTGAGGGTTGGCAGCCCCAGCTTCCACCATTATAAGCATCTCCTGATCTTATACAACCTCATGAGAAGAGGTATTTTATGGTTTATAAGCAGTCTTTATAAGCACTGTTCTGTGTGCAAAATACCTTTCTGTGGTTTCACCAAACAATGTCAACTGTTTTATAGTTTCATTTAATGACTTTCCCTCACATGATTTGCTGACATGGAGAAGTGAGTTTTATTTAGCTTCTTGATATATTGGCCACATATCTTTGCTAAAGTTGACATTTTAGCACTCTGTGGGCTGCACAGAACCTGGGGAAGTGTCCCTCCATCCACTGAAATTATCCAGCTTTGATTGGCTCCTGAATTAATTGACCTCATCTGTAAGTGCAGGTGGCAACAGTGGCAGTAAGAGACAGTTAACTAAAGCTGTTCTTAGTGCCACTAATAGGAACTTGACATGTGCATATTATTTGAGGTAGATCTTACTACAGATGGAGTAGAGAATCCTATCACTGTGTTCCTTTCCTGCTATGACTCCAATCCTACCTGTTTCTGTTTTTTGGTATTCAGTGCCATAAGGTCACTGATATCCCCACAACATCTCAATGCTAGTGTATGCTTCTGTTCCATTGATGTGAGTGTATTAATAGCTTGTTGTCAATCCTTCTGGCCTCAACTGAGGATATAAGTGCATTGTGTCTAGCTCATTCGCACAGAAGAGGAAGGATATTGCATATAAAATAACACATCTTTTCAGAGAGGGAAGCCTGAAGCCAACTAAATCTCTTTGGGGTGTATGTGGCAATTATACTTTGTGACAATGGTATTATACTCTTCACGTCTGTGGGACCGCCTGCCATCACAAATCTCCCCAGAAGATGTCAATATAAGTCTGCAACAGAGCACATTACAATGTCAGAGCTGCACTAAATCAGTCTGTGGAGATGTCAAGGGGATGGTTACAAAATCAAGACAAAATGAAATGGTGTCAGTGCTAGTCTGTGGAGACTACATTATCATGTCAAAACAAATGGAAATAATGTGGAAGCTACATTGCTGCTAATGAAGATGAAACTATTTAAAATGCAGGGGAATATGGTGGAAGAAGTCCCCCCTTCTCCTCCCCTCCATTACACAGTGGGGATTCTGGGATTGCAGGCTAATTTATTAATGCACATCTGATGTTGTTTGGGCCAGAGGGTGAGAATGTGCCTGCTGGCTGAAGACCTGACAGTCACCTTTGCTCATGCTGACAAATGCAAGTCGTCTACATAGCAGGAAGCCTCATTAATTCCAGAGAGACTAGTCAGGAGATGAGATACTCGTCAATGTAAAAATTGAAGAATGTGGTCAGAAGTGAGGGAAAGTTGTAGCCCCATCCACCCATCTAATTTTAAACAGGCACTGAGATTTTATAAAGCAGAGGAAACAACAATGCATATTTTGCTGAATCCATATTAAGAGAAGGTATGGATAAGGCCTTGTGAGTTTTCAGTTTCAGCTGTCCCACCTTCATTAGAGTAGGGGAGCAAAGGTAAATTAGATGTGCTAATATGGATGTGTGAAATGGGTTAAGGCAGGTGCTCCTAGCAAATTGTCATATACAATACCTATGATGGGAAGGCAGGCAATGGGAAAACCCAAGTGTTGCTGGGGAGTGGGATGAGATGGAACAGCTTGTCAAAGGAGTGGAGGGAGCACTGGCAGCATTAAAGGAGTGTGAGTGCAAAACACTGGATCTTTGGTAATGCCTGCAGAGGATTTGGCCTAAGAGGAGACCAGGGAGTTTGAAGCAATTGGGAGGATAGCCAACACCCATGAACCATCTCTATCAATCCTCTCTGAAAGACCTCAAGTGCAATCCTAAATAGAGCTTGTTTATGACAAGTACTGTCTTAGGCCATTACCCCACATCCACTTTGTTGCTCTAGAAAGTGCTGTGGGATGTGGATCTTAAAATTGTTCCCCAAAGTCCATCCTGCTTTAAGCAAAATAAAGGGCAACCATGCCCCCCCCCGAAGCGCAACTCAGTGCATCTTCCTTGTACTTGGCCTCAAGGTGGTAAAATCCTTGTCACTGTTCTGTTGCAGTTTTTAAACTGGTACACACGCCATGGGGGTACCGTTTAATCCACAGCATAACTGTTCCATTACCATAAGGCCACCTAGTGGCACTACTTGGAGCAGCCAATTGATAGACAGTAAATTCACAGTACAAGAAGTCACTATCCATGGAAAGAAGCAAAAAAAAAAAAGAAGTATTCAAAGTTCTACAAATGACAAATCAAAATCAGTATACTGATATGCCCACCTACCAGGTTTTAATTTTCTAAAAAAAAAAAAAACTGTGCCGTGGGAAAACAAAACAAAATGCACTTTGATGTGGACCCCTTCCAGGGGGTCACAGAAGTTATATAACAATAAAATACATACTTGGGGATGCAGTAACAGCAGCAAAACCATGTGACCACAACAAGATTGATTACACATTTTAGTTTGTTGCGGTACAAAGTGAATGTGGGGTAAGAACCTTAGTGGCAGGAAATAAAGCAGTACAGAACTGATTGTTCTCAGGGGACTAGTGTGGAAAACACAATCTCCTGTGCTGCTGGATGGGAACCACTGTGAAAAGCACCTTGTTCAATAAAGAGATGTGTATCCTTTCACATTGTGAAGCAAAGTGTTCACACACACATATAGACTATAGACAAATGCACAGAGAATAATCACTAGTTGATTATATGAGATGATACAAACACCCCTTTTAAATGCTTTAAAACCTTAAACAGCCTACAGCAAAGCAGTAGGCATCCAACTTTTGCACAATCTTCATAATTTGGTTTAGAAGATTAGGCATACAGGTTTGAGTAATTTGTGTAAAAAAAAACTTGTATTTTTTACCTGTGGTAGAGTAAACACCACACAATCCCTTGCTCTCTTATGGGCTGAAGAAGACAGTTTTTGGTTCCTCATACTTGCATTTGATGTTAAAGCAAGTAACGTTCTTGGCTTTAGCCTACTGCTATCCATCCATACACCTTCCAAGGTTTTTGCTGCAATTCAGTGTTTACAATCCAGGTTTAATTAAGACTGACTAGTCTTCTTTATCAGATGACTCTGCCAGTCAATTCAATGGGGTTGAAATGAGCCTTACTGTGTGGATAACTGTATGCTCAATCAACATCTGCAGCAAATGCCAAACACTTTATATGTGCAGTAGAGATGCCAGCCTCCACTGTCCAAAATGATGCTATGTCCATGTGGCAGAGCATCTCTGCCATCCTGACAGAGCACATTTAAGTGAACCTGGGCTCAAATGTGTAGATATCAAAGGAAGGTCATTTTTTTCACAATTGTTTAACTTATGACCATTCTAGGTGGGCCTGTGGCTTGCTGGGAATGGACATGGCTGTAACGTAAAAAAGAATACATTTAAATCTTAGTAGCATAGGCCATTTAAAAATGATGGCACTAGCAAACAGACTTCTTGCACCACTCTGCATTCGTACATATTTTATTATCATAATATTGATTTCATTTTCTCTGAGTATATTTATGGGGTAAATATAAAAGCAAAAAAATGAAGGTTTCATACTGCGAAAATATATATATATAAATAATAAAATTAAATAATAAATCACTATAGATAGCAGCTAGGTATATAAAAAGTTTTCTGGGTTTTTGGAAGCAATCTCTTTTAACTGAAGTTGGCTATATACCTTTCAGATATTTTTGAGGAAATATGTACCAGAATTCAGCTTTCTTGGTCTGAAGAACATTGGAACACGATTGTGGAGCAGGAATTACCATGCCAAGCTATTTTAAACAATCCAATTGACAAAATTGCAGTCTTTGATGATTATGAAAAAAGTGTTCTGCTTATATACCACCCCAAACCACTCCAAGTAGACTCTGGATGGTTTACAGGTTTAATTACAAAATGCAGGCTACACAAACAAATGTGCAAATGAGGAAGAAGCAGGAGTGGGAAAACATAAGGTATATATTTTTGGTCTTGATAGTGTCTGAGCTTCACAAATAACATGGATAGACCAGGGTTAGGGTTAGGGTAAATGACTATCAGTGTGGTATAAGAAGCCTTTGTGTTCACTTTCTCTCTGACACCCTACCTGCCTGCTCCTGTAGCTCTGATACAGATTTTCCTGGATTCTTAAATGCTGAACTTCCAAAAGGTTATTTGCTGTCTCTAAGAATATTAAATTAAAATAAGCTGGTTGCTTTTGAACTTGCCCACCAGAACCTTTTCTCAGATTCACTTCTCAGCAGCTAAGGTCAGGTTGCAAAAACCTATTTTCAGATTCCTTGTCGCCTTGAATTTCACTTGGTGACCCAGGAGAATAATCCAACCAATTTCCTAAGCATCTAGGACTAAAAAAAACCTGGAATAATTCTTATGGATTTCTTCATAGATGAAGAGGAGGATGCCAGTGAAACTAATAATGGGTAGTTGCACGTTTCCCAAAGAACCTGATCAGTAATTTTATGTATATCAAAATATATTCTCTTGTTCTTAATTATACCTATAGCATGATATACTATACCACACTTGTCTTGACACATTCTTAAATATAGTTGTCTAAAACAGCAAGATAACTGGCTGGATGGTTTAGGTGCCTGGCCCATGGAGCCAGAGATGTGGCGTTTGATCCCACTCTGCTTCCTTGGAGAATAGCCACCCTCTGTCACCTTAGGCATGCTTCATATAACCCCAGAATGCACTTAGAAAAGGGGGGGGTAAATTAGTTCTGAGTACTCAGCAAAAAGAAAATCCTGAGAAGGGTCATCATCATCATAAATCAGAAATTATTTGATGGCCCATTACTGTTATTATAAAAAAAAACAGTTGCCTTCTTTGAAGCTGAATGAGAAGCCCTTTAGGGGTGGATTAGGCTCTTCTGTGCTATGGAATGCTGTTTATTCAGTTAATGAATGAACATCAAAAACAGCATATTTTATATAGAAGACATTCTGCACACATTGAGTAGAATAAATGCAAATGTATATGCTATTGTTTCAAGGTACAGTAAATGGTTCTCTCTCTCTCTCTCTCTCTCTCTCTCTCTCAATCACACACACACACACAAATGCTCCACACTCTTTACATCATAGCAATAAATATTCTGAGATACATTAGTCAAAGTCTTAGACTAGCGGTGGCAAAACATATTTATTTCCATATAAATATATTCTTCCCAAAAAAAATTAAAAACTATATTGGCAGAACAGGAGCAGATGATAAGTATGTTTGCATGATTCCATCACTCCTTAACCTGCTTCTGAGGGCTAGGGAACCTCCTGCTGTAGCATCTAGAGCAGATGGAAAGGGATGGGGGTCACCAAAAATAAGCAAAGAGGACTTCCATACAGAAATGCTTTTATCTAATGGTTTTTGTATCTGGGAACCCTAGTTGTTCTTGGGCCTCAAATGCCCTGAACAGTAGCTGGGTTGCTAGAGACGGACAACCACCAGAAGTGTCTTTGAATAAAGAAGTACACATGAAGTAGCTGGAGTGGGGAGTGAGACTAGAGTCATGGAATGGGAGAAGAGTCAAAGTGTGTGGGAAGAGAGGGAGCCCATGAGGAGGTAGGTAGAACAGACAGGGGAAAGGAAAAAGGTGAGAAAGGAAATAAGTAGAAATAGATAGTGGGAAAAAGAGAAAATCAAAAGGAGGAAGAGAGAGGGGGAGGGAGGGAGAGATGTCAGAGAGAGAGAAAGCATGAGAGTCAGAAAGAGTCAGAAAGAGAAAGGGGAAAAAGCTATATAGAAATTTCACTCAGGGAATATAAGAACATAATAAGAGCCCTGCTGGATCAGACCAAGGGCCCATCTAGTTCAGCTTACTGTGTCTCCCAGTTAGAGATCGGCATGAAATGAAGTTTTAGTTTGTTTCATTATTCGTTATTCATTTCATTACTTAACGAAATGAATTATGAATCCCAGAGTGAATTTAGAATGAAACAAACTGAACCAATTTTTTTTGTTCAATTTGGTTCAGTTTGTTAACGGTGGCAATGTCTCCTACTTGGTGCTGGTCTTCTGACAGAGTCCGATTCAGACAGCTGGGATGGGGCCTAGAACATTCATTTGGGTCCAGAGTCTTTATTTCACAAGAGGGAACGCCCTCCTGATGAACTCTACTGGAATCCACATGTTTGCAGACCTTGTAATTCCCCCAAACCAGCTTGGATAAATTTCGTTCACCTATTACTTACTATTTAGCTAAAGCATTAGTTACTTTTCATTACTCAGCTTGTGTACCCTGCTCTGCTCATCTCTCAGTTATTTACTCTTGGTTACTGCGATAATTATGTTTGCTTTCCATTTCCCTTTACCTATTCTTGTCTTCCCTTCATCTATTCTTCTCTACTTCTCATTAACTTACTTCCCATCTGTAAGCAGCAGGGACATGTGTGATTGTAACCAATAACTGGGCAAAAGCATGCTCTGTTCACGAGGCAATTCTAGCCAAGCAGCATATGTAACATTTCCCTTGTAACCAATCACTGATTCTGTGCATACTGTGAGATGTAAATGATATGTAATAAAATGTGCCAATTGCAGGGGCAAGGGATCGCTCCACTGGTCGGACAACTGGACTCGAATCTTCGTTCTTTGATCAGGATCCTCCCACAAGTGGTGCCCTCTCTGAGCCCCCCCCCAATAATCGTGATACTCATCCTCACCAGTGGTCGGTCTTCCTGGCTGTAGGGAAAAGCCGACTGGCCTGCAGTACAGCTGTAGCACAGACCACATGGTCGGAAGTAAAAAAATAACAATAACAATAACAATAAAATAAAGGGGCTGCGTAGTCCCTGCATGGTCAGCTCTTGAAAAAAATAATGGGAGAACCGACCCAGCCCCAGGGGTGGCTGGGTCAGCACCCTAAAATATATAATAAAACCAGTGCTGAGGGGCCGCGAGGTCAGCACTTTTTAAAAAGCTGACCAGCCCACGCTACAGCTGTAGCACAGGCCAGGAACCCAGAAGTAAAAATTAAAATAAAATAAAATAAAATAAAATAAAAGGATTGTCCCACCACCACCGCCCGGTAAGATGATGATGAGGATGTGGATGATGAGGATGAGGATGCTGCCAGTCCAATTTGTGCAGTTGCAACATCTGTGGTTTCTTTATTTTATTTTTTGAATGTTTTCTCCTGCCCATGTGCTGTCAAATTGATTAAATCGCGCCAAGTGGGGAAAATGAATAACGAAGCAACAAACCAATGAAATGAATATTTTTTTTAAAAAATGTTAAAAACAAAACAAAATGAAATGAACCAAACCCTAAAATGAACCAACCCAAAACAAATCACCATTTGGGGGGGTCGTGCCCATCTCTACTCACAGTGGTCCCACCAGATGCCTCTGGGAGCACATGAGACAATGAGATACCTGTCTCCTGTGGCCACTGCCCTGATTCTGGCATTTTGAGGTGTCCTTCTCTTAAGCTTGGAGATAAATGTCTGAGAAAAAGCAGGGAAAGAGAGAGAGAGTGAAGTGTCAGAGATAGAATGAGAAAGATGGATAGAAGGAGTGGGGGAGGGAGGTAGAGAAGAAGCAAAAGGGAAGCACAAATCGTTATCTGTCCCAACCATTACAAAGCTGGATAATTTGTTGAAAGTAGCTCTGACAATTGTGTTTGGGTGAAAAGTCATTAACTGTTTAAAACAAGGAGACGGGTTCTAGGATTTCCCCTTGCTTGATATCTGTTGGGAAATTCTAGTCAGCACAAGATGGGATCATTTTGACCATCTTGAATCAGGTGTTGGTGTCATCAACATTCAGTCTGGCATTTGCAATGTTTCCAGTATATTTGGATTAATTATACTCAAATTTGCATTGTCCTATAGTGGAAGTGTTATATTGGCAGTAAATAATTCACTTAACAATTCCTATTACAATACACCTAACAACATCTTACTTACATGAGACCTATAGCAAAAGAAGATGTGGCCACGTGTGCTGGAAAATGGACCAAACCAGAGTTACCCTTCCTGCATCAAAACGTAGATACCTCTGACAGAGTCCAGAAACATGTGGCCCCTTTCTTTTCTTTTTTCTTTTCTTTTCTGTTCTGTTCTTTTCTTTTCTTTTTCTTTCTTTTTGACTTCTTGTAGCGGACAAAGCAAGGAAGCACAGAGCACAGCCAACGTGCCCTCTTGCTAGTGCCAAAATGCCTATGTTTGTGGTCAATACCAACATCACCAGGGATGCCAGGACCAAAAACCTATCTGGCAAGTTCATTCACCAGCTGGCAAAGCCCATGCAACAAACCAAGCCAGTGCATTGCAATTCATATTGTGGCTAAACAGCTGGGAGCTTTCAGGAACTACACCAACACACATACCCTTTGCATATGTGTTGGAGGCTCAACACTGGAAAATTCAGTGGGCAGAAGAACTAGACAATTACCATGTATTCTGCTTCCCAAACACACAAGCATATCTGCAGACAGGATCTGTATCAACTGTTCTGACATGAATGCAGTAAATGTGGATTGGAATGTGTTCACTTTTGTTTGGCTAGTGCCCTGACAAAGGAAAAAAGCTGTCCCATCGATAGGCCTACTTCTGTCCAGCAACCCATGGTCTCTTTATCCCCCATTCTCAAGTTCCTTCATTGTTTCTTACCTGCTTTCACCGCTATCATACTCCTTTGGAATGGAGGTGCAAAACAAGTAAATGCTTAGACTGTGCCACCCCAAGATTTGTTATACATGCTGACTCTTATTTGGGCTGCAAAACATGCCTTTGCAAAGTGGTTGATTATCTAGTGCATTTGAAGGTATCATGATGTCACTGCCTTCGTGTACAAAAGAAATAAAACTGACATGTTATGGCATCTTGGAAGACTAATTGATTTTGATTCAGGGTGCTCTTCTGTGGATCACAATCCATCTCCTCAGACACATCCTTTAATATTCCTTAAGAGGCCACAGGGCTTCTGTTTTCATTTTTGTTGGGCATGCTGAAACTGACTAATATGCCTACCTCGTGGAAATTATCTTTTCCTGCTCTTCTATTAAGTTGGAAAGTGCTCTCTGTTTTCCTAATTGTGTTCCATTGCCAATCTACCCAGGGTGCATGACATGGCTTGTAAGTTCTCAAGCGTCTGATTTGACTTTAAAACTAAAGTTACTGTGACTTCAAAGTGCCAAGCATTTATGCAAGCATTTACTCCAGCTGAAACCGACCTTG
This sequence comes from Phrynocephalus forsythii, assembly GCA_029282475.1. Classification (NCBI taxonomy): domain Eukaryota; kingdom Metazoa; phylum Chordata; class Lepidosauria; order Squamata; family Agamidae; genus Phrynocephalus; species Phrynocephalus forsythii. The sequence continues at coordinate 137,469,055 of JAPFRF010000010.1, forward strand.
GCAGTATGGAACAGGGCAATCTTTCCATGAGAATAAGCATCCCTCAAAACAATTTCTCCAATCTACAAAGCACAAACAGACTCTTTGTCAACATCAGGCATGCATGCTTCTCTTCCAATTACATTTTTGTTTCTTGAACAGGCAGAGGGCATTGAGATGAAATTCTACTCCCTGTTTCTGCTTGCACCCCTGTCTTTCTTCTACAATAATAGAGTTCAGTGAAGCAGCAAAATATCTCATTCCAAGAGTGTATCTTTGTCAAATTTCTGCCCCAGCTTTAACATTATAGGGATACTGTTTGCATCTATTGACCTTCAGCACCAATAATGCAATTGTTTGGCAATGAATGTGGTTGGCCAGAGACTGAACTGTGGAAAATTGGACCAAGGTCTTTTCTGAGAATATGTGCTGGATGACAACATTGTTCACAGCAGCCAATGTGACTGTGTGAGGCTTATAGGTCTGTAAATACAAAAATCGAAGGCATCGCACTGAATCAATCCAAACCTCCATCTAGTCACTGCATTTTCATCCAGTTCTTGGATGTTTGGATGGGAGACTGAGGTACTGTCATCTAAAAGATAAACACATTCATGCTTTGTCCAGTCCGACCTCCAATCTCTGATGCTGGCATGAAGGGGTCCTTCAGTGTCATCACCAGGATCTGCTATGTAGAAGAATGCATCTCTGAATAAGGATGTTGCAAGGCTAATACCTCCTACAAGTCATAACACCTGGGAAAAAAAGGAAAAATGGAAACTAGATTCCAGCAAAATGGATACAAATAATGCATGAATTGGGATGCAATAACACAAACTAGAAATGCAAAGTAAAAAATGACTGCACACCTCCTAGCAGATCTATTTAAACAAAATATACAGAAGGTATGTAGGCACACAGAAAATACCAATTAATGTTTGAAACAGCATTTGCAATTGATTTTATTCCACATACGTGCTTCTGTTTACAATACACCTCCTGTTTTAGTGTATATATCTAATGTGCCATTTCATTTTGAAGAAACAAATCCACAGGAGGATATACGATTAAATTTTTACTCTGCATTTCCCTTGCATTTGTGTTCAGACTTAAAATCTGTGTAACTGTCAAATGCATTATGATGAATAGGGGCATATGCTGAACTTGCTATTTATCTAATGAATGTAGTGTGCTGTTCTCTATTGGGTACAATTGATTGGATGCTGAGTTAGTTATACTTAGGTAGACCAATGATTTCAAAGAATCTGGTTTCAACTAAATATGAACTGAGTGTTAAGAGGTCCTGAGACTGAAGATCAATTATAATTTCATATTTAGCTTTAGAAAATATGCCCTTATGAACTAGAAAAACATTTCAGGAATACCAGTATAATGAAAAAACATGCCCCCCATTCCGGAATAAGAGGTGAAACATAAACAATGGGGTTAAAAAGTGCCATACTTTATTAGCATATTATAATCTCTAACAAAGGGAAGGGGAGCTAAAGTAGTGTGGAGCAATGGTTGGGTCACCAAGGTCACCCGAGATCCCCCAACCACCATGTGATATTATCTGAGTGAGTCAACTACCCCCATTAGCTCCATCTCTCCATCTCTCATAAAGTGCGTAGGGGCTGGTAAAATGCCTTAAAAACCCAGCGGGCTTCCAGGCTTCATTGCCTGGCAACCCTTGTCCCATGGAGTATTCCCGGTGCATCCTTCCCACCATGCTGTCATCTCCAGATCTGCAGCATAGTGAAGTTGGATGGGCTAGGATGACATTTGCTGACCTTGACTCACCGGCTTTGGCTTCCGAACTACTCTCCACAGCAATGGTGCTAGCTCAGCTATGCACCTTGCTCCCCACCCCTGACTGAACAGCAGGCTTTGCAACCCACTATGAATATCCTTTAGAAACAATTCCAACCCCAAGGGAGATAAATGAACCCAATCACTCTGAAAGAACTTCAGCCTGGAAATGATTATTGCTGCGTGACCGATTTCCGTCCTCAAACTCTTCCTGCCAACACATTCCTCGCTTGCCCAACCATACCAACAATGTGTGAGCATCCAGGTGCAAATTAGGCCCCCAAGGAGAACTGCTCTTGTGCCACCAGATAAAGCTATGTCCAATCAGCGGAATGCATCTCTATGGCCCACCTTCCTGTGATTGAAACTCACTGACTCCCCAATCATATCCCAGGTGGGTCCTCGGTGCTAGGGACAAACTCATGGCGCACTTGCCTTCATCTCACCAATTGTCCAGACCTCTTGTGGTAGGACTTCCCCCAGCCCCTGGGCTGCTAGAGCCAAATCCAAAACAGATGGATCTGATACTGAAGGCAAAAGTGCATCAACTGCATAATGGGTAGCTGGTGCTTGCATCTCCCTGTCGTGCTGCAGCCACCTCCACGCATTCTACCTCAGGTTCATGACATGGTGCTGAGTCCTCTTGCGCACTGCTCCTGGCTGATATACTTCTTACCTCTCGTGCAGCACCCCCTATGAAGCAAATGGCTATTCCTGATGAACACCAGAAGCCAAACCTTTGAGGGCCAAAAAATGGGACGTTGAGTCATTAGCCATGTCCTTAAGGCGAGCCCACTTTCTAGCTTTAGACTGCCATGCCATAACCAGAGATTCTGACATACTAGTTGCTGCTAAGCCAACTGGCTGCCTACTTCTTTCCAAAGCCTCCATCTTGGCCTTCAATTGCTCCCAAATAGGCCATTCTCCCTCATCCAATGGAGCTGAGGCAGGCAGGGGCAACTGGGGGGGGGGATAATCCTGGCAGGCTGTTACCCCTTGCTCCTTCCTTGTCTTGGGTCCCAGTGTTAAGGACACAGCTGTGTACTTATTATTATTTATTCAACTAGTATTATTATTGTTATTGTTGTATCCAAGGAGAAGTGTCCACTCTGATTATCTGAAATGCCTGTAAGTGATGAAGTTACGGGCCCTACCACTGCTGCAGCCTGTAGAAAGTTATACCACCTCAAAGTACAGTGGTACCTTGTATAAAGGAATTAATTCGTTCCAAATGAAATTCTGTTAAACAAATTTTCCTTTGTACAAATATCCCATAGGAATGCATTGAAATTTGATTAATCTCTAATTGCAACCATTTGACTGTTGCACGGATTTTCCCTATAGGCAATTCTGTTAAGCAATTTACCCCTATCTCCAGAATTCTTTTCCTTTAAGTGGATTTTGTGTTAAACAAGCCACTTGTTATACGAGGATCACCTGTACCAGCCTAAGAAGGGACTGTATAACCACCTTCTGAGTCCCTTTATTCTAGAATGACTGGATACAGTGCAGAGTCCCAAGCCTCTTGCTGTCGAGCTGGAGGTCAGGAGTGCAGTCCCCCTCCACGTGCCCCTTACAAGGGTTGGACTTCTAGCAGGCAGTTTGAAGTATAATGGGAAACATGGGGGGGGCTATAATAAGTTGAATAAATTTGTGGACACCTTATTACGATTAAGAAAAAGGTTAGAAAACTGAATAATACCATGAAAATAAACTATAGTGATAAAAGCAAACAAACAAACACAGTGTCCTGCTTATATACTGCCCCATAGCACTTCAAGCACTCTCTGGGCAGTTGACAATGTAATTATGCAGGCTACACATTGCCCCTCCCCCAGCAAGCTGGGTACTCAGTTTATCAGCCTGGGGAGGAGAGAAAGCTGAGTCAGCCATGAGCCAGTTACCTGGGATTGAAACCCAGGTTGTGAGCACAGTTTTAGATGCAGTATAGGCATTTAACCATTGCACCATAAGGCTCATAAACAAATATGCTAATAAATAAAGTAATCAGAGATGGGCATGACCAGAAATTTTTTTTTGAGTTGTCGTTTTTCGGGACGGGTCCATTTCAGTTTTGTTTCCGTTTTTCGCAGAATTTTTTAAAAATTTGTCATTTTGTCATGTCGTTTGTCGTTACCGTCGCCGCGATTTCACGCAATTTGATGTCCCAGCGAGTGGCGTCCCGCTGGCGCTAGGTGTTTTTTTGCACCCTAGGCGGCAGGCGGGGTGGCGGGGGGAATGGGCGGGCGGCGGCAGCGGCGGGGGGGGGGGCGGGCGCGTGGGCACACGGGCGGCGGGCGCGGGTCCCGCAATGACCCAGAGCAGGCGGAAAACACTTTAAACTGACTTGCTGCACAAGACTGCATCGAATAAAGCAATTGCAATTTTTGCAAACAATGTGGGCAGTGCACCAACAGCAGAGCTGCAGGCAGGGTATGAAAGGACCTTGGCTTGCCACCAAGCAAATGAAATTTTTAAAATAAATCCACACCTCCCCTCCCACTCAAACCTCCCCCCCCTTTGAAGCACTATCAGAAAAGAAATCCTAACAAACTGCAGGAGAATAAAAAAGAATAAACTGCGTTGCTATTCCCCACAGCAGACAGAAAATGAAAGGAATTATTATTATTTCCTAAAAATTCAATTGAATCAATTCCCTCCCTGCCTACCTAACTGAAATCTAAAGGCTCCGCGAAATCGAAAATAGTCTAGCACAGCAGCCAGCTACACACAGCCCTCTCCCACCCACATCCAAGCCCGGACTGTGACTCTTCTGGGAGTGCCTTGGCTTTTTATGCTCTCTTGCACATCCAGAAGTGTCAGTCAAAACCTGGCCATGCGATTGGTAGAATGGGTCCAAAAATTTGCATGGTCCCATCCCATGGCCAGCCCATCATTGTGCAGGTGTAAAAAAATAAAAATAAAAATAAAATAAAATAAAATCAGTGCAACCTTTTACTGCTATAAAAAACCCACTGCTGCTATTGTAAAAATTCAGGCATATAAAATAGCTAATTTTTGCATGTTTCTGTGGTGCTTTGGTGGTTTTTTGGACCACGATTTCAAAAAAAATATTGCGGACGCCATTTTGGACCCCCCCCCCGCACCGCATGGCAAATGGAGACGCCGAGGATGCCCCCTCCCAGCCCAGCACCAGCAGCCCAGGAAAGGAGGGGGGAAGGCTGGGGACCCCCCCACCCCAGAAACCACCCCTCTGGTAGGTGCCCTCAGGCAGGCATATTTTCGCCTGCTTTTTTGGCCAGGAATCAGTTTTTTTTTTTAAACTTTTTTTCTGTGCCGCTTGGCATCGCGCGATCGCCGCGCGATGCCAGGAACAACGACAAATCAGACCCAATTTTTCTTTTTTCGGTTCGAGTTCGAGTTCTGACAGCTTAATTGTCGTTACCGTTTCCGTTACGTAACGGAAACGATATCCAAAAATGGAAATGACAATTTCGCCAAGTCGTGCCCATGTCTAAAAGTAATCCATGATAATAAGAGAGAGCCAAACTATATGAGATGTAACTTGAACTGGAGTTATCTTATACAGTAAATGAGGTTTGACTGTCTTAATATATTTATGCGTGAGCAATTAAGACTTCTTTCCAGAAAACTGGAAAGCAAAACTCCTTTTCCAACAGCAGGCGAGATTAAGATACCAGTAATCTGGAAAACAGGAAGAACACAAGGGAATGTGTTAATTTAAGTATTAAATGACATGTAGTGTAGGCTTCCATGTTTTTAACCTCTGCTGATGGTGAAACAATTCCTAAAATTAACCACTGCAGCATGTTTAGGAGGAACCACCGTAATTGAAGAATGCTTCCCCCCCCCATTAATGGACTCTCTCTGGGGTAGGCCACCAATCAATGCATTAATTATGATCTACTGAATAGAGTATAGGGTTAAATCACCAGACAGTCTAGCATTATCTAACCACATTTCAGGCACAGATGAGTTTGGCAGATGGAAACAGACAAATGGAAAGGCAGATGCCTCAAACCCCTTATCTGCTCCCCATCTGCATCTTCATTCCTTTTCCACTGGCTCTCTCCCACTCTGAACCGTCTCTCTGTCTCTAATTCAGAAGTTCCTTTCCCACTATTTGCTTGGATTTTTCTTCCAAATCTCTTTTACATAAGAAAATGTATTGGTGAACATACAGCTAAAACACTTAACTAAAACTTTGTCTTATTCCTATGGTGTTTCCTCACAGTGCATATGCCCTCTCCTCCCTTTGCTTCTTTCTTTGTCCTGGAAAGTGGTAGCAATCCCTCAGCACATACTATTACATCTCCCGTTCCCCCTTGTAGTTTCCAGTAGCTGTGTCTCAGAAGAACAGCAGTGGTGGGCTCAGTCATATGGGCATTTCCTCTTTATTTGTCAGGTAGGCAAGTGGCCAGGAATTGTTCCACCCACCTCCCATTTCATCATTTTAGTATACCATCTCCACGCAGCAACTCACCAAGCGCTCTCATAGCACTGCAAGTGAAGTGTACAGTAGACCCTCGTATAACGGAGGGTTTGTACAACGAAAAATCCGTACAACGGAAAAAAATCCGCCCCCCCCGCGGCCACCTCCGTCCACCACCTGTGGCCACCCGGGAAGATGACGGGGGTGGTCGGGGAAAGAGGAGAGGGGAGGGGAGGGGCGGCAGGCACGGAGGGGGGCGAGCCAGGGAGGGGTGCCCTTACCTGGCACCTGTGCAGGGGTCCTCCGCTTGCCGCTGCCGCGGATGCTGAGGTTCCTCCCGGCAAGAGGTGAGCGGGGAAAGGAGGAGGCGATGGGGATGGCGGGGAGGGGCTGCTATGGAAACCACAGGGGGATGCCTGGAGGGGAAAGGGGGGAAAATATGGCTCCTTCACGTCACCTCCGGGATGGCGCTTGCAGGGGTTGCGGGGGTTGCCAGAGCCCCGGAGGCAGGCAGGAGGGCGCACCGGCGGCCCGCCTGGGAACCCCAGCATCCATGGCGGCAGCCTGCCACCCCTCCCCCTGTGTGTGTGTGTGTGTGTGTGTGTGTGTTTTAGAGAGAGAGAGAGAGAGAGAGAGAGAGAGAGAGAGACCCTCCTTCCCGCTTATGGACCCCCCCCAACAAAAAAACAGCACTCCATCTGTTCCTACAATGAGGGATACAGGACTGAGTCTCCTCGGAGGTGACGCTGAGTCCCGTTAGGATTCCCTTCGCCCTCCATTCGCAGCCAAGTGAACTTCTGGGAGCCGCCACCTCGCTCTCCCCGCTGGCCCTCCTAGGATCGGGGTTCAGGTGGGTGGGTAGGGGTTTTTGAGCCTGGGCTGGCTGCCTGGCTCTCCCCATCCTTTCTCTCCGACAGGGTCTTCCCACCTGCCAGGGACGGAGGTGGACCCACCTGGCTGCTGCTCTCGGCGGGCAGGTTCCTCAGTAGGATCTTGCACCTGTTGCTCAGCTCCCACCGGGTGCTCTGGTGCCGGCGTGCCACCTTGTTGGGGGCCAGGCGAGAGCGAGGTGCCTCTCGCCTCAGCTCCCCCAAAGCCCCGGGCAGGGGCGCGCCGGACCCCGCTGCCGCCATTTTGCCAGCCCAGATGCGAATGCCTGCTTTCTCACCGCCCCCGGGGAAAGGGAAGGGAGTGGGAGAGTTAAGACCAGGTGGGGTTGGAATGATGGTGGTGGAGGAGGCAAAGGAGGAGGCGGGGAGGGAGGCTGGCGGTGGCGGAGTGGAGAGAGAGAGAGAGACTAAGGGGCCAGCCTTGGAAGAGAGCGAGCCCAGCAGCACCAGACCGGTGCAAGAGGTGAGGGGGAATTGCCGGGCGAACCCAAGGCCACCCGGGAAGAGGACGGGGGTCCGGCAGGCCACCGCCGCGGATGCTGGGGTTCCGGGCTGGCTGCCTCCTGCCTGCCGGGTGCCTCCGGGGCTCCAGCAAGAGGTGAGCGGGGGGAATTCCCAGCGCGGTCCTGCCCAAGCCTTCTGCGCCAGGCCAAGCGGCGCACCCCACTCCCTCCCGCCACCCCTGCGGCCACCTCCGCCCGACCACCTGCGGCCGCCCGGGGAAAGAGGGAAGGAGGGAGGGGAGAGGAGGGGCGGCAGACACGGGGGAGTGAGCCGGGGAGGGCACCCTTACCTGGCACCTGCATGGGGTCCACCGCCCGCCCGCCCCCCCTCGCCCAAAAATACCTAGCGCCGCATTGGAACGGATTAAATCCAGTTTCAATGCATTCCTATGGGAAACTAGAATTTGTATAATGGAAACCTTGTATAACATAATTTGATTTGGAACGAATTAATTACGTTATACAAGGTACCACTGTACCTAATTTTCTTCCATATCCATCTAACTAACAACTGGAGCAAATCCAAGAAAAAAACAGCAGACTACTAACATGAAAGGGGGCATTCCTCTTCTAGGCAGTCCCCCATTGCAAAAAGGGGAGCCTAGAAAACACATCAATAATAAATGACAGTAAGGTATTCAGCCAGCAAATAACAGGGGAGGACCAAACTATAAGTGATGCACTTTGAACTGGAGCTTCCTTGCAAAGCAAATGTTTGACTGCCCTAATTAGAGATGGGCACGAAACGAACAATTTTTCATTCCCGTTTTTGTTTTTTCATTTTGTTACATAATGAAACGACAAACAAATTTTGTCTCTAAAATGAAACAAAACGAACAGAAACACAGGAAATTTTTGTCGTGCATTTCGTTTCTGTTACTGCAATATGAGTGAATTGCTTAAAATCCTAAAAAAATCACAAAAATTGAAATAAATAGTAACGAAATGGTAACGCAAATGAACAAAAATGAAAATGATTTTTTGCAAAAATTCACAAAAAATGGAAACGAACCGAAACGGACCCGCCAAATGACAAACGACAAACGAAATGCCATTTTTTTGATTCGTGCCCATCTCTAGTCCTAATGTAAAATGTTTGAGATTTCTACAGCTCTGCAACCTGCAGTTTAGCTTCTTTTTGTTAGGGCTTAGGTGATAACAATCAGCTTCTTCAACCATGCAAACATAGCAGCTTTAAGAGATTTGTTACAGAAGACATCCCATTCCTGTTCTGAAGCTGGCATCTGATATCGTACTGTTTTTTCTCCTTCTCTTTTTAAACATTCCTGTTCTGAAGCTGGCATCTGATATCGTACTGTTTTTTCTCCTTCTCTTTTTAAACATTATGCTGTAATGGTGATGTCCACCCCCTCCTACATGTAGAGGGGACATTATTATTATTATTATTATTATTATTATTATTATTATTATTATTATTATTATTATTATTATTATTATTATTATTATTATTATTATTAATGTTCTTAGAATATCCCTAACTAACATGCCTACCAGTGGACAAACGGAGATCCAAAACAAAATTACCAACCTCCTGGCCTATCTATGTATACATGTATATATACATATATACATAAATAGACTTTTTCTTTTTAAAAAATAATTACTTTTTTCTTTTAATTTTTAATTTAAATTGTATTATTTATTTATTATTTATTTATTTAATATTATTTATTTATTTATTTATTTATATTATTGTTATATTTATTTTATTATTGTTGCAACAATGCCCCAAACAATTTAAGGTGCTAACCTTAACCTACAAAGCACAAAATGGCCTGGGATCTAGCTACCTCAAAGATTGTGAATTTCATAGCATGAAACTGGGAGTTGAGTCATGGCTACTGGACTTCTTTTTTGAGAGATAGAAACGTTTCGCTGTTCATCCAAACAGCTTCATCGGTCTGAATACAGCTAGTGCAAGAGACCTTCTTATAGTCAGCTTGACCTCTTGTCCCCTGGTCTGATTGGCTCCTAAGATGAACAAAGCCTGAATAGGCTCGTTAGGGAGACATTAGTGTCCATGGCCTTAAGGTAAACAATGGCCTAAGGTGCTGAAACCCATCAAGAATGGGTCGTTAGCTGTGACCTTGGTGGTGAAGGCTCCTTGATTTGCCTGGGTACTTTGGAAAGTACAGCCTGATAAGTAGCAGATAGACTATGCCGGAGCCCACCACCTCTGTTGAGGGAGGGATTTTCAATGCTAACATGAATGGCTTCCCTTACTCCTCTCTCAAACCACCTCTCTTCTTTGTCTAATATGTGTATATCCTCATCTTTGAAAGAGTGGCCTTTGTCCTTCAAATGGAGGTGTACTGCTGATTCTGGTCCTGAGCTGTTACCTCTCCTATGTTGGGCCATTCTTCTGTTTAATGGCTGTTTAGTTTTTCCAATGTAGAGGTCTGAACACTCTTCACTGCATTGGACTGCATATACTATATTGCTCCAAAGAGACAAAGAAGAGAGATGGTTTGAGAGAGGAGTAAGGGAAGCCATTCATGTTAGCATTGAAAATCCCTCCCTCAACAGAGGTGGTGGGCTCCGGCATAGTCTATCTGCTACTTATCAGGCTGTACTTTCCAAAGTACCCAGGCAAATCAAGGAGCCTTCACCACCAGGTCACAGCTAACGACCCATTCTTGATGGGTTTCAGCACCTTAAGCCATTGTTTACCTTAAGGCCATGGACACTAATGTCTCCCTAACGAGCCTATTCAGGCTTTGTTCATCTTATGAGCCAATCAGACCAGGGGACAAGAGGTCAAGCTGACTATAAGAAGGTCTCTTGCACTAGCTGTATTCAGACCGATGAAGCTGTTTGGATGAACAGCGAAACGTTTCTATCTCTCAAAAAAGAAGTCCAGTAGCCATGACTCAACTCCCAGTTAAACGAACCTGGATGACTGAGAATCTTCACAGATTCATAGCATGAACCGGCTCAGGTGCTAAGATCATTAAGAGAGGCCTTTCTTTCCCTCCCACCACCTTCACAGGTGTGTTTCAGAAGAACACATGAAAGGGCCTTCTCTGTTGCTGTTTCCAGACTTTGGACCTCCCTCCCACTGGAGGCCAGGACTGCCCCACCTCTGCTGTCTTTCTAGAAGCAGGCAAAGCTTTCCCTGAATGAGGGATTACCCACAATGTGACTGTATATGGATTATCATACATGATTACATTGACTGATTTCATAAGAACACCAGTGTTTTCCACGTTGCTTTTCATTCCTCATAATGGATTTTTTCTTTTCTTCTTGTGTGCTCTTTGTAGTCACATTTTAATGTTCCAAGATGCCTCTCCCAAATTCCCTGTTCTCAACTTGAATATGTCTAAAATGTTCTGGACTGTATATTGTCCCTCACTATTGCAAGCCACCCTGGGTCCTCCTCCAAGAAGAAGGGTGGGGTAAAAATATTCTAAATAAATAAATAAATAAATAAATAAATAAATAAATAAATAAATAACCCCCAATGCCAGAACCACCAGTGCTGGGGCAGTGAAGGGGGGCTGTCAAAGAGGGAGGCAGGCAAGGGGAAATAAAACAGAAATGCAACAGCCACCCATGCAATCCCCTGCCAATATTTGGGTGCAAATGGCTGCTGTTAAATGGGGTAAGCCAGAAACTACCTGCAACACCCCCCACACACACTCCCCTGCCTGCTCCTCCATGATCGGGAAGGTAATAAGCCAGCTGCAGCCCAAGTGCTTCCCTCCACATCCAAGATTGGGAGCCAGATAACCCTCAGAACCCCCACACAGCCCACCACTTTTGCTATTAACCTCGTGTTTTTTTCCTTTTTCCTTTTCCTTTCCTTTCCCTTTTAAAAAAATGAAGGCTGACATGAGCCTTCAAAGTTTAATCAAGTAAAGTGGGTGGGACCACTGCTGTGTGGATCCCAACCCCCCCAAAGCGTTCACAGAGCTGCCAACCGCATGCTCCAATAGTGAAAGCAGCTCAGCGCAGCAGCACAGGTTCCACGTTGAATCCTCTGCTGAAAAGAGGCTGGAGCTGGGGCAAGGAGGGCTTAGATAACCGGCGCCTCTTCACCCCCGTGAACGAGACCTCCAGAAGTCTTGTGCTCATTCAGCTGGGAGGCAAAGCCACCCAGCCTGCTGGAGCAAGCCTGGCTGCAGATCAGGCCATTGCCAAGATATTTACTAGCTGATTAGTCCAAATCCATTTACCCAATTATTTAAATAACCAACTGCATTAAAATATATTATGAAAAGCTCAATTTGGGACTGTCTAAAACATAGAAAAAATGTAATACTTTTTAATGTTTTTTATTTGTTTGTTTGGTTTTTTCTTCAAATGGCATATAAAAAACCAATGCTGATTCAAAAATTAGTAAGCATTACCTTTATTTGCTATATCAGAAATCAAAATTTGGCTTGATCCATTAAAATTTGCAATGACTAATTAACTCTTTTGTTGACTATTTGACTGATTCAGTCATTGATTTGCTTTGATTTAGAACTCACATCCTTTCCAAATTGGGACCCAAAATGCCTAACAGGCATTAGAACAGATACCACTAAAAAAAAGTAAGGATAAGAACACAGAGATGGTTATCACGTTACAATGCAGTTAAAAGAATTATATGAAAACTCCATTGAGTTACAAATTTAGAAGTCATAGTTTAAAAAATTACCAATTAAAATTAATGAAGCCTGTACTGCTACAATAGATATGCCTAGACTGTTAAACCTCCCACATGATGGACTGAAGGAATTCTCCCCCCCCCCCGAAAATAACTCTATTGCCAATTCTCTTATCTAGCCAGATCTCTGTTCATTGAAATATCATTGTATGCATTTGTCTTCCCACTGATACAAGAACACAGTTGTTCTTGTTATGTGCCACCAAGTCACCGCCAACTGAATTGAGTGAACTCCAAAATGTCCTCTCCTCGATAGTGCACTCATCTCTACAAGGCTGTGGCTTCTTTTATGGAGTCAATTGGGGACTATTTGGTTTCCTGTTTTTCCTGCTGCCTCCAACTCTTCCTAGCAGCACAGACCTTGATAAAAGCCCACAAAGGTCCTGAAATTCTTGCATTGGTGCCTGAGCATGATGCATTGTGGAAGACCCTCTGGTATTCTCCTAATGATGTTGTCTCACTGGGAAGAAAAAAGAGGAAAACTGCTGTAGCATGAGATTCTCTTCCGTTACCACCGCCAGCAGCAGCATTTTGCTGTTGGAAAGGCACTGAAAGCAATTCTAATTGGTGATGCAATCTTGAGAATCCAAGCACTTTAGTTGAACTCTATTTGTGCAGTGCTGGGTGTCTTCAGTCATCTTTCACGGTTGGCTGAAATGGGCAGCATAATGACTGCATTTGTGGCTTGGGTATTATCTCATGAACAGTGTTAAAAGCCTGTCTTTCACTGACAAAAGGCAAGGCTTAAAAATAATTAAAAAAACTGCTTGATGTAATGTAATTCCAATGTGTAAAAAAAATAATGCCATTTTACCTGCTAGAACATCTGTTTGCTGTGTGGATGGAAATATTATGGTTCACACTGCAGAAGGCAGCAGAGGTTAAAGGAAGAAACATTTATTTCCATCTGAGTTCTTAATAATGTGAGAAATATTAACTCCACTGCCAGCTTCCTCTGGTAATGAGTTATCATGGCTCTCCTTCAGGGAGTCAGAAGAAAATTTTTCCTAACATTACGGAAGCTTCCCGCATCCAACTTCTGTGACCAGTTCTCTATTTTGCTCAAAGGAACTTTCTTAGAAGAGACCAAGTTTCCAAGCAGGTAAGAATGATGGGTCCTTGTGGATCATCACTTGTTGACTGTGACATCATGTGATGATCTTCACATGCAAATGAATCACATATGAGTGCTTTGCAAAGAATTTTCACATAACCCCCACATCTGTTGATACAAAAATGCCTTTCAAATGCAGAGAGCTTATATTTTTATTTTAGAGTTTTTTCACTATCAGATGAAGCTATTGTGGTGACTCATGCTGCAAATCTACATAAAGCTGAATGAAAAATAAATGGGTGGTCAAAGCCATTGCAAATTCAGCAGAAAGGATTTTAACATAATTATTCTGTATTGTGTCAGCTGATCGGTGTTTGGGGCTCTGCCCCCCACCCCCAAAAAAAGCTGTGGTTTCCCATGCTGGCTTTTCCCCATAATAATGCATTGCTTTGATGCATTCATATGGGAAAACAAAAAACAAAGCAAACGAAATGGAAATTTCCATTTCATTTTGTTTCATTTTTCTTTGATAGGTGGGTTCGTTATTCATTTCATTTTGTAATGAAATGAATAACGAAGAACAAAATGAATTAAAAATTAATGCCCATTTCTAATCTTCTAAGTAATCAAAAGGATCTGTAATCACTGCACACATCAAACATTATAAGAATAAGTCACACTCTTTTGTTAATGTTGGATTGGATCCTGATTTAGAGGGACTGGACTCAATGAACCATAGGATCCGATCCAGCTCTGCAGTTCTAAGATTATAATGATTGTGGTTGTATGAAATATACTAATGTCACAGGTAGAGGGTGCAGTGAGTCAATTTTCCTAATTGACCCAGAAAAATCAGCTCTGGATCAGAAAGGACCATTAGGTTGTATTGTCCCCATTTTCCTTCAGTATGAAATCTTTGCATGACTTTGAGGTCTATCCCACCAGTCTAAAGATGCAGGTTTTTTTTAAAGCGCCTTTCTGCCTCATGACCTAAATAGCATTGGGGAAGTTCTCACAACAGCAGAGAAGGGCTGGGAGGGAGGTGAGGCATATGTCCGCCAGCGCGAGGGTCTCTCTCTCTCTCTCTCTCTCTCTCTCTCTCTTTCCAGGGACATGGCAAGGTTTCTTGGGGCTGGAATGGTGCTGTGGGCTCTCAAAAGGGGTTGGGGCAAAGAGAGGGAGGAAGGGAGAAGGGAAGAACAAGACAGTGAGCATCGCTGGAGAAGCAGCTTCAGCAGCAGCAGCAGCAGCCTGGGCAGTTCTGGTCGGGCTGCCCGAGCAATTGCTGTCTCAGGCACACACACCACACTCCTCTCTCCCTCCTTTTCCCTCTCATTTGCGGCTTTCGGAGTTCCCATCTTCCCTGCTTCATTTTTTTTTAAAAAAGCCTTCCTAACCCTGGCAAAAAAGGAAGAAGCCCCAGAGGTGGTTCCGGGAAACTGCTTCAGGGGGCATGGCCAAAGTTTATTTTCAGAAAAGCCAGCTGCCTGTGAGGCCATGTTTAAAAGAGGCACCTTTGATTGCTGGAAAAAGCAGCTTTTAGATGACGTGAGACTGCCCTCTTTGTTTTCTTATATTCTGTGCAATGAATTGACAGAGTCACTCCATTCTTATAATAGTCCATCCTTTTTATGATTCACATTTTTTAAAAGGGACATTAGTTATTCACTGCTTCTTTCATTCACACCAAGAAGGATGACTAGTTTAGGACTCACAAAGGAATGTAGCCAATCCAAAGGTGTCATCTGGCCATCGAAAGCTTGCTGGGGGAGGGGAGTGAGACTGAGTTGCTGAGTCTGTGTTCTTTGGCTAATCTGACTGTCAGCTAGATGTGTTCTGACTTCAGCAAGGACTCCCCACCACTAAACATAACTTAGGGTGGTCTGCAATAATGAGGTAAGTATTGTTGAGCTGTATCTTCTCTGGGACATTTTCAGTCTTATTGGGGAATAGCAGAGATTGAAAGTACATGTTCCACAGGGTATCACAGTAATAATTTAGTTTACAAGCACCTTGGTTCACGATTGTTTTGCACGACAAACAAACATTTCTTATAAATTTTGCCTTGATTACCAACCAATATCTTGCAATATAAGCAATGTAGCAGATCACAGGATCATAAATCAGCCAGTTCTGGTTCTCTTTCTCTCCCCATGCTGGATTGTGGGAGATTGTTTGGAATGTTCCATCCCAGGCAAGACTCAAAAGCAGGAGAAGAAGAGAGGAAGGGAGGTTTTTATTTTATTTATTTTATTATTTTATTTTATTATTATATTTATATCCCGCTTATCTCCAACAAGGACTCTAAGCAGCTAACAACAAATCATAATACAGCAAAGAACAAATCACAAAAATAATAAGTTAAGACAAAACAGTGTAATCCTCCCTAATCCTAATATCCTAAAATCCTAAAGTCCTAAAGCCTCCAAGCGCGTCCCGACACGTCAAAGACGTGAGTCCTAACAGATAAAATTGGAGGCACCAATAGGCATAATAATAACAGTAATAATAATAGCGATGGCGGAAAAAATAAAAATAAAATAAAATAAAATAAAATAAAATAAAATTAATATTGGCCTCTTTAAAAAGGTCTTTAAGGATTTTCCCTGCAGGGACTCTGCAGAGCGCACTTCACAGGGGATGGCATTCCATATAGATGGGGCTGCCACAGAAAGGCCAACCGTTTCCGGGCCTCGCGAGGGGTGGCAACCCGAAGCGAGTGCGCCGCACCTGCCAAACTGGGCGGGCCGAGATGGATCGCTGGACGATCGCTCTGACAGGTAGTCTGTCCCAAGCCATGGAGGGTTTTATAAACTAAAACCAAGACCTTGAATCTAATCCGGGCTGCAACGGGCAACCAATGCAGGCGAGCCAGGACTGGGGTGATGTGGTCATAACGACGCACACCAGCCACCAGCCTGGCCGCCGTATTCTGTACCCGCTGCAGACGCCGGAGAAGAGTCAAGGGCAACCCCATGTAGAGTGCGTTAGTAGTCCAGCCTCGAGATCACCAGTGCTTGGACCACTGTTCTCAGAGAGTCAACATCCAGGTATGGGCGGATCTGGGCGATCTGGCGAAGATGGAAATAAGCGGCCCTGGTCACCGACGCCACCTGAGCCTCCATGGTCAGCGCCGGGTCCAGGACCACGCCCAGATTCCGCACCCTCTCCACAGGCTGGAGGGAGACCCCCAGCTGCGGAAGAGGGCAGCATGGCGAACTCCCAAAGAACATAACCTCCGTCTTCTCGGGGTGAGCTTAAGCCTGTTCGCCCGGTCCAGGTCAGTATGGCGTCCAGGCCCTCATCAAGGATCCTCACAGCTTCCACTGCAGAGGTGGAAAAGGAGAGATAGAGCTGCGTGTCATCAGCGTACTGGTGACAGCAGACTCCAAATCTCCTAATGACCCCAGCCAGCGGCCTTACGTAGATGTTAAACAGCATAGGGGACAGCGACGACCCCTGTGGAACCCCACAAGGGAGTATCCAAGGAGCCGACAACTCCCCCCCCATGCAGAACGTACTGTGGACGGTCCTCCAGGAAGGATCGGAGCCAACTGCGAGCAGTGCCTCCGATACCAACCTCGGAGAGCCGATCCAACAGGATACCGTGGTCGACAGTATCAAAGGCCGCTGACAAATCCAGGAGAACCAACAGGGTAGAGCAACCCCTGTCGGCCGCCCGGATTAGGTCATCTTGCAGCGCGACCAAAGCTGTTTCGGTCCCCCGACGAGGCCTGAACCCGGACTGGCATGGATCGAGGCACTGCCGATCCTCCAGGTATGACTGCAACCGAACCGCCGCCACCCTCTCGATCACCTTGCCCATAAACGGGACGTTGGCAATAGGACGATAGTTGGTTAAATCGTCCAAAGGGAGGCCAGGATTTTTAAGAATGGGCTTCACCACCGTCTCCTTCAGACGAGAGGGAAAAACCCCCTCGCTGAATGAGGCGGTGGCAATAGCCGAAGCCCATTCGGCCATAGTCCCGCTGGCAGATTTTATAAGCCAGGCTGGGCAGGGATCGAAAGGAGTGGACGCCGGTCGACAGTGAGCCATAGCCTTAGAGGTCTCGACAGCAGAAACAGGCCCAAGCACATCCAACCGAGGCGACAGGCGGCCCAGCACCTGGGGATGCCGGGCAGTACTACTGCAACCGAGTCGAAGCCGCCCGGATGGCCTCTATTTTAGAACAAAAAAAGGCTGCGAAATTCTCACTACTGAACTCAGTAGGAGGAGGCCCAGCGAGACTAGGATTGGTGAGGTCGCGAACCACACGGAAGAGCTCCGCTTGGCGGTTCGAGGCCTCACCAATTCTCAGGGAGACAAAAGATCTTAGGGCCTCCCTGATCGCGTTGGAATAGCGTCTAGTCTGGGATACAACAGCAGCCTTACTAATAACCGTCTGGGTTCTTCTCCAGCTGCGCTCTAGTCTTCTCCTCTCCTGCTTCATCGCTCGGAGCTCGGTCGTAAACCACGGTGAGGACCGGGCTCGGCACCGGAGAAGACGCTTAGGGGCGAGCCGGTCGATGGTCTGGGCAGCTGTTTCAAACCAATGGTTGGCCACAACCTCGGCTGGCGCGCCAGTCAGTTCTCCAGGAAACGCCCCAAAGACCTCCTGGAACCGAGAAGGGTCCATGAGTCTTCGGGGGCGGGCCAAAACAGGAGGCCGATGGTCCCCGCGAGGAGGGGCTGGGATCGCCAAAGGGAAAGTAAGCAGGTGGTGGTCTGACCATGACACAGGAAGGGGGACAATGCCCCCAACCTCCAGACTCAGGTCCCGACATGGAGGAAAAACCAGATCCAGGGTGTGGCCGGACCTGTGAGTGGGACATACAACATGCTGGGACAGACCCATGGAAGCCATGGATTCCATGAACTCCAGAGCTGCCCCAGAAAGCTCACCGCCGGCATGCACATTGAAGTCACCCGCAACCAAAAGGCGCGGGGACTTCAATAGTGCAGCCCCGATGAACTCGGAGAGCTCCGGGAGGGATTGTGCTAGGTTGCGGGGAGCACGGTAACCCAGCACAATGCCAAATCTGTCCCGCTGTCCCACCAGCAGGTGAAGGCACTCCAACCCCTGGCTAACCAATGTCGAGGTCCTGCAAACATAAAGAGAATCCCGATGGACGATGGCGACCCCTCCTCCCTTCTGACCCTCCAGCCTTCCCACACCCTGAACCAGATACCCGGGCGGGCACAGCAGGGAGAGCGAAGCCCCCCCTCTGCACCCACCCAGGTCTCGGTAATGAGAGCCAGGTCAGCCCGCCCATCTTGGATAGTATCATATATGATGGGGATTTTATTGTGGACTGACCTGGCGTTCAGCAGAATGCAGGAAAGGCTGGAGGCGCTGGAGAAGTGACTCCCGGACACATGGCAGGGAGTCGGGGGGTCAGAACGCGGGACAGGCACGAGATGCCTGACCCGAGTTCTTCTGATCTGACTAACCCCCCGGCTACAAGCGTACCGCCCACGGCCCATCACAGTTGGTATATGAGTCCCTGCGGACATGGCGGAGGGGGAAGGGAAAAAAAAACAACTAATTCAACCTGGTTGGAATAAACACAAAGTCTACAATAATACAATAAATAAGTTACAATCAGTTAAAAAACAGTAAACAATCAGTAAATGATAATAATAATAATGGAGTAAACAAATCTTAACTAACAAATAAAACAGTAAATAACAAAACGGGCAAAGCGCCAGGAGAGATGTAAACCACCTGGGAGTGGAGGGGGTGGAGGCAAGGAGGCCAAAGTTCTAATGGTTGATGGATGGTTGCTGTAGTGCAAGCGCTTGGCATTGAAGATGACAAGGTGCCAGACCCGATTGCCACGAAAATAACAGCAGCGCGCTGACCCCGAGGTCCGGGTTCCAGGCCCCCAACAGGGAATCCCCCCCATCACACCCCGACTCCACCAATAGGCTCGCCATGATAACTCCGATCCCCCTACCCTCCCCAGATGAACTGGAGGGAGATGATGTAACAGATAAAATCCCCCCAGGCATAGACACCAATCCTTGAGGGGGGGAGGAGCCAGGAGATCCAGCTGCTTCTAACGTCTCCGATGGAGAAGGGGCAGGGCAGCCCCAGGCAGAGTAGATGGATGCCGGATACTAGAACCAAGTCCCGGCAATGATGAAGAGTCCAGGACCCTTGAAACACCGACAGCCGGTCTGCTGCCCGGGAACCACCAGCCACTAGGGCTACAACAGGCGATGGAGAGCAACCACCGGCAGCCGACATGCTGCCCGAATCCCAGGGAAGGGACAGCACACCGGCGGCCGAACTGCCGCCCGAAACCCACCGGAGACCCACCGGGAACCACCGGAGAAACGGCTCGGCTACCTGGCAGTTAGTAAGGCAGCACTGGCGGCCAACTTACCGCCCGAGTTCCCGGAACGAGGGGCGCACCAACCAAACTGCCGCCCGAAAACCACCAGCAGCAGAAAACGCCGAAGGGAAACTAGGGCTTCCGAGCGGACAAAGCAGGCAACCGTTCTGGTGGCAGGCTAACCACCCGGGCAAATGGAGCAGCTGGCAAGGTAGTACAGGCAGCCCCGGGGAGAAAGCAACCAATCCCCGGCAGAAAGGTCAGCTCCAACCGATGGGAGAGAACCCGAAATGGCGGTCGCCGGCTCAGTCCTCAGATCTACCAGATCGCCGAGGACGGACAGACCGACCACTCACCCAGGACTCCCCACAAGGGCGGGCAAAAGAGAGAAACTTGCCGGTAAGGCGCTGAGAGTTAAGAAAAGAAGGGGGGGGAGAGAGGAGGGGTAGTAAGGGAGGCAGCTCATTCGAAAGGACGCCCGACCGAGGCAGCATACCATATCCGCGCGCCTCGTCCTCGTCGGCGTCCGGGCTCAAAATGTTCGAAAAGAGCCTCCGAGACCTCAGGGAAGCCCCCCCCCCCAGTTCGAACACCCCCAAGGTGCTCCTGGCAGCCCAAAAATTAAATAAAAATAAAAAACCAGCGGCACAGCGATAAAATAGAAAAAGGAAATGGGAGGCTGGAACGAAGAAACTCCAAAAAGCTGCTACCGCCCGCCATCTTGAAAACAGATTTTATTTTCAAGGTTTCTCTCACACCAGCCACAAATATTTTCAGAGGAGAGTGCAGGTTAGGTGTTTGCTTTATTTTTCTTTATATTTGTATTTAATTTGTTCCCAACATCCTTTCTTGTTTTTCAAATCATTTCTAGTCATGCGGCAGCTGGTCAAGTGTGTGTATGGCTAAAAATTGCTTTTTATTATCTCACATTAAAAACACAGAGTAAAATCCAGTTGTTAGTCACAAATTCCATAGCAGGTACTTAAACCATAGTGTGGATGTGGACACCTAGGCATCTTTTTGTGAGTATTGGAATCTTGTATGTACAGCATGGGGCCCCAGAACAAATCATATGAGTTTCAATTATTTCTTATGCGGAATATGTCTGTGAAGATTCTCAGTCATCCAGGTGAGTTTATCAGAAGTTGAGTCATGGCAACTGGGCTTCTTTTTCTTGAGTGATTGCTGCTTCAACCCAGACCAGATATGCCTGCTCCTGGATCTCTGTTTCAACACCACATATTTCATGTGCAGAGGGAACTTCTAGAAACAGAAGCATGGACGTGCCATGAGATCCCCTGAGTCACTGATTGTTGTGAACTTATACATGGAAGAAGTGAAGCAGAAGGCACTCAACACCTTCTCAGGGACACCATCCCACTGGTTCAGGTATGTAAATGATACCTGGGTGAAATTCAAGACTCAGGAAGTACAGGCCTTTACAGACCACATCAATGTGGTGGACCCTAATAATAATTTCAGTAGGGAAGACACCCAAGACAACAGGCTGGCTTTCCTGGACCGTGCAGTCATTTTCAGACCCGACCATGGCCTGGGAGTAGAAGTATACAGGAAACACACCCACACAGATCAGTACTTACTGTTTGAATCCCCACCATCCATTACAGCACAAATTAAGAGTCATCAGGACGCTAAACCACAGAGCAGAGAGCATCCCCACCTCCACAGAAGCTAAGAAGGAAGACAGGCACCTGGAGACAGCACTTAAGGCCTTGGATATCCCAAGTGGGCCTTCAACAAAGCAGTGTGCTGACTCAAAAGAACAATGGATCATCATGAGATCCAGAGCCGATGGAAAAACCTGGTCATTCCCTACATGGCTGGAGTGTTTAAGAAGCTTAAAGGGATTTTTGGCAAAAACCACATCCCTTTTTATTTCAAACCCGCTAACACACTAAGGCAGAGACTCATCCACCCAAAGGATCCAATACCAAAACATAAAAGGAGCAATATAGTATATGTGGTCCAATGCAGTGAGGAATGTTCAGACCTCTACATTGGAGAAACTAAACAGCCATTAAACAGAAGGATGGCCCAACATAGGAGGGGTAACAGCTCAGGACCAGAATCAGCAGTACACCTCCACTTGAAGGACAAAGGCCATTCTTTCAAAGATGAGGATGTACACATATTAGACAGAGAAGATAGGTGGTTTGAGAGCAGGGTCGGGGAAGCCATGCATGTGAGCATTGAAAACCCCTCTCTCAACAGAGGTGAAGGGCTCAGGCACAGTCTATCTGCCACTTATCAGGCTATGATTCCAACAATACCTAGACATTTCAAAAATACCTCACACCTTCACCACCAAGGCCATAGCTAATGACCCATACTTTATGGGTTTCAGCACTTTGGACCATTGTTCACTTTAAGGCAATTGAGACTGTTGTCTACCTAACAATCCTATTCATGTCATTGTTCATCTTATGATCCTATTTCAGACCAGGGTGACAAGAGATCAATGTGAACTCTAAAATGGAGGACTCACAACTAGCTTTCTTCAGACTGATGAAGCTGTTTGGATGAGCAGTGAAATGTTTCAATCTCTCAAGAAAAAGAAGTCCAGTTGCCATGACACAACTTCCAGATTCTTATGGGGAAATTTGCTTTGATATTCAAGCACTTTGGTTTACAAGCATGTTTCTGGAATGGATTATGCTCATAAACCAAAGTATTACAGTAGTCCCTGCCAGATCGTGTCTCAAATAGTGCAGTCCCACTATATCAAGGGATCTACACCCCTCTCCCTCCACTTTGGGAGGCCTCCACTGGGAGGCACAGACTGCCAGATGGAGGAGGAAGAGCAGCCACAGCTGCTCTCTTTTCCCTTGCTAAGGGGAACACAGGCAGGCAAGCTGGCAAGAAGAACCCTTTCTGGGGCAGGCGTGCAAAACTTCTTCTGCCCAAAAAGGCAGAGGAATGAGAGAGAGAAAGAGAGAGAGAGAATTCCCTCTTGGGTCCTGATCCCTGCAGATGCCCTGTGCATGTGGTCGCTCTCTCAATCATTCCTCCACCTTGCTGGACAGAATAACTTTTGCACAGTTGTCCCAGGCAGTGGCAGTTTTTGCTCCATTTTCTCTCCTTGGCTCACAAGCTTCCTGCTTTCTCCTCATTGACACGCCAGCACCATCTGTCTACACACACACACACACACACACACACACACACACACAATTCAGGGTGACTCCAATGACCGGCACTGTGGGGAGCGTCTAATGATGACTTGCTGAGCCCAGAAGAGGCAGGAAGAAGACTGAAGCTGACAAAGAAAGGAGGGGAAATGGAGGAGAAGCTGCCTCAACTAAGGGCTCTATCACGCATCCTTTAAAATCCCAATGGCAAAACAACAACAACAACAACAACAACAACAACAACAACAAATGGTAACGTCCCTTCTAGCGAGTGGGCGCCTTCATGGTGACAGTGTACGCATGTTGGGTATTTTTAGACTGGTTAAAAATGCACATTTTCCCGAAGTCAGAAGTCTGTGGGAGCACATATGGTCCAGGTTTTCAACTTTCTTTTTCCTAGTGCCAACCAGCTGGCCCTGGGGCTGGCCGGCATTTGTTTTATTTTATTTTTTATACTTCCCCCCTAGTGCCCATAAGCTTCCCTTTGGTGCTTTTTACATTTTTTCCTACTGCAAACCAGCTGGTCCTGGGGCTGGTTGGCACTTTTAATTGTTTTTATTTTTATTTTTATCCCCCCCGTTGGCCCATCAGTTGACCTTTAGCACGTTTTAATTTTTTTATTTAATTTTTTTACCTAGTGCTGACCAGCTGGTTCTGGGGCTAGTCAGCCCTTTTTTACCCCCAGCGCTGACCAGTTGGCCTTCGAGCTTTCAGCACTTTTTAATTATTGAAAAATTCCTTGTATGTGGGAATGGAGAACCCACATCTTCAGTCATGTGACCAGGAAAGGAGAAAAGCCGGACTTTCACAATCACCGGGTCATCTCCATCGTGAGATAGCGGCCTTAGGGGAAGGCTGGCAGGCAGGCTGGTGAGGTGATGGTATGAAGCTGGCAAGGGAAGAAAGAAGAATGGAGCAGAAGCCAGGGTTGGAGCAGATGCCTCTGGACCTAATAGGGTATGCGGACACTGTCACAACGAAGGCATCCACAGATTGCAGATTTTCATTTACTGTGGGTGATTAGAGAACTTAACCCCTACATTAAATGGGGGATTACTGTACTGTACATTGCTAGATATGCCAGCAGGGTCTCCTAAACATGCAACCATGAGTAATTTTAAGTCACCATGATGGGTTAACTGTTATTGCAGTTACCGTGGCTGAAATGGTTCTCAGATTGGCTCCTTCGTAATGTTTTTCTAAAGTTCCAATGAAACATTTTCCACCACACATTGGGGGGGTGGGGAGTTTTTTATATATAGCCCTGCATACTATCCAATCTGCACTGCAGCTTCACAGTTATTCTTGAAAGAGGCTCTTCTCTCTCTCTCTCTCTCTCTCTCTCTCTCTCTCTCTCTCTCTCTCTCTCTCTCTCTCTCTCTCTCTCTCTCTCTCACCTCAGAAGACCCACTGTCAAATGAAACAGCACTTACATAATGGAAAAGAAGTCATGCTGTTTAGCAGAAGCAAATAGAATCACCTTCCATGGCGGGTTACAGCTATCGTTTAAAGCATTTAAACTTAGAGTCAGCAGTGTACTAAAAGGATAACTGGGGAATGTAGCACAGTTTAATTTGATTCTGCAACTATCATACAACTGGAGTTTGACATATAACATCCAGGAAGAACAGAAATGTGTTCATTAAAATCTGGATTAAGAACTGCAAATGATGTTATTTCAGCAGTGGCCTCTTCAGGAAGCCTAGTTTTAGCCCCACTGTCAATCAAATATCTCTTTTCATCTCCATTTGTTACCCAACATCTAGTTTCAAGCAGTCAAAATGCACCTAAATCCATATTATCTCTCTATATGGAAAGGTGTTTTGGTGTTTACAAATTGAAAGGGTATTGATGAACATCATTTCCTTTTTTTTAAAAAATCGCTTTTGAGGGAGGAGGTGAGAGGAAGTGAGCGCTATCAGCTAATTTCCCACTGAATAAACAGAATGACTTAGAGAACTATGCTGTGTAGGGATGGGCACTGCCAGGACCCTGCCTGTCATGGAACCCGAATGTGAAGGGTTAATAAATGCTGGAGAGCAGCAGGAGGAGCCTTGTAGTTCAACTCAGCAGGCAGCTGAGTCTGAGGACGCAGCTAAGGGCACATCTCCTCCTCCTATAAGGGCTAGGAGCAGGATCCTGCAAAGGAGAACTAACAGGAGAGCTAGGGAAAGGATCTTTAATGATAGGCGTAGAATTAGATCTGAAAGCCCTGAGTTCTAGCAGGAGCCTTGCCAGAGATATGGGTGTGCTCCCTGTTTTAGGATAAAGCTAGCAAGTTTACCCTGAAACCTCTGTGGGAGCAACGCGTCACTTACCTTGCCACCACGTTCCTGTGTGTTATCCTGACTTTGTTTCCTGACCTTGGACCGGCTTTCTGACTACGGCGTTCTCTGTTTCCTGACCTTGGACCGGCTTCCAGACTATGACGTTTCTCTGTTTCCCTTGAACTTGGCATTTGGCTCTGTAAATTATTCTGGATTGATTCGGACTGTACTTTGTACTTTATCTGGATTACAACTAAAGTTCCTGGCAAAGAACTGAACTTGGCTTGCTGTGTGTTCTGTGTGCGGGGCTTGACAGTTTGCTCCCACCCACCAAACTTATTCAAGCAGAATGGAGAAGGAGGGGGCTGTTGGAATGACTCCACTGGAAGCTTTGCAAAACCAAGTACTGTTTTTGTCACAGGCAATTGTTCAATTGCAGCAAGCTCCAGCATCATTACAGCCTCGTTGCCCTTTGCTGCCTCCTGACCGGTTTGAAGGCAAATGAGAGGAATTCCCTGCATTCTTGGCTCAATGCAAGCTGTTCATTGAGGTACGGGCTCAAGAATTTCCTACTGAGAGGTCTAAGGTCTGTTTTATCATCAGTTTATTGAAGGGACAGGCAGCTAAATGGGCAACTCCTTTACTCCCCAGTGCTTCACCTTTGCTGGATAATTATAAGGTTTTCTGAACCATATTTCTTCAGCCTTTCAGAATCCCATGCAGGCTGCTACCGCCAACAGGAGACTCAGAGCTTTGAAACAGGGCAAAGACTCAGTGTTTGATTATACCACTGCATTTTGTTTGATAGCTCAGGATTTGCAGTGGAACGAGCCGGCACTGATTTCTCAGTATATGGAAGGTTTGGCAGATGAAGTGCTGGATGAACTCTGCAGGGTAGAACAACCAAACACATTGCAGTAACTCATTACCCTGTGTCTGAGAATAGATGGATGCCTGGAAAGCCGTCGTCTCTCTCGAGGCCAGAACTGCAAAGAGCAACCTCTGCCAGCTGTGTGTCATCTGCAATCCCGGGAGGCCCGTGAAGTGGATACAGAGCCTATGCAACTGGGAGCTGCTCGACCACGCCTCACCCCAGAGGAAAAGGCAAGACGACGCTTTCATCATCTCTGCCTGTACTGTGGGGGAGGAGGACATTTTGCTTCTAATTGCCCTTTGAAGCGTTCCTCAATAAGTGCTGCTATCTCTCCAGCAGTAAAAGGGCAGCTCCATCCTTGAAGGAACCCCGAGGAATGGAGCATACCGAAGGGTTCCCAGGCAATACTATCACACCTCAAGGACCTTTTCTGATACCTGTGACTCTAGGGCTCCCTGATGGTAGGGAGATTCCGGTGTATGCTATGGTAGAATCTGGGGCGGCTCACTGTTTTGTGGATGCTGGGTTTGTGCGGTACCATCGGATTCCAGTACAAAATAAGGACACTCCTTTGTTAGTAGAATCCATTGAGGGTCGGTTACTTCGTTCTGGGCCGGTAGCTCAGGAAACCTATCCCCTTACTCTTCAGGTAATGGATCATAATGAGCAGATTAGCTTTAATGTAACCCGAATGCCCCGGTTTCCTCTTGTTTTGGGACTTTCCTGGTTGCGAACTCATAATCCACTGGTGGATTGGGTGCAAGGGGAATTATATTTCAAGGTTCCTTGTTCAAAGCAACATTCCTCTACTGTACTGGCATCTGCCCATGATACATCTGACGCTGTCTTGCCTCAGGCATACCAAGACTTTGCAGATGTATTTGAGGAAAAGGGGGCTGACAAGCTACCTCCACATCGATCCTATGACTGTGCCATTGATTTGATTCCTGGGGCACCTCTTCCTGTGGCGCGAGTTTATCCCATGTCCGAACCAGAATTAGAAGTGTTGAGGGCTTTTCTAGATAAAAATCTTCAACGTGGGTTCATACGGCCTTCCAAATCACCATTGTCTGCACCAGTGATATTTGTCAAGAAGAAGGGAGGGGAGCTTCATCCTTGTAATGATTATAGAGCACTAAACAAGATCACTATTAGGGACCGGTACCCTTTACCCTTAATCTCTGAACTTTTGGACCGGTTGAAAGGGGCTAAGTGTTATACTAAGCTGGACCTTTGGGGGGGGCGTATAATTTGGTACGTATCCGTAAGGGAGACGAGTGGAAAACTGCATTCCGGACCCGGTACAGTCAATATGAACATTTAGTAATGCCTTTTGGTCTGACCAATGCACCCAGTGTGTTTCAGAGGATGATGAATGACATTTTCCAGGATCTCCTAGATCGTTGTGTGATTATGTATTTAGATGACATTCTGATTTACTCCGCTGATCCAGCTCAACATGTTCAAGATGTTCGTCAGGTCTTACAGCGTCTTCGGGAGAACGGACTCTATGCTAAGCTGGAAAAATGTGAGTTTAACATTGAAGAAGGTGAATTCCTGGGGCATATCATTTCTCCCCAGGGAATCCGCATGGACCCCAAGAAAGGAGAGGCTGTGTTGTCATGGCAGCAACCACAAAATCGTAAGGACTTGCAACGGTTCCTTGGTTTCGCTAACTACTACCGTCAGTTTATTCCTGCTTCGCCTATATTGCTGCACCTTTAAACCGTCTCCTTCGTCCCAAAGAGCCTTTCCGGTGGACTCCAGAAGCAGAGAAGGCGTTCTCTACCTTGAAAACCCGCTTTACCTCGGAGCCTTTACTTCGCTACCCTGATCCACAACTGCCGTTCATAGTGGAGGCTGACGCATCTAGTGTTGCCCTGGGAGCAGTATTATCTCAACAAGAGGATCCCTCCCAAACCCCGCATCCCTGTGCCTACTATTCTCGGCAACTAAACCCGCAGAGAAGAATTATACGATCTGGGAGCGTGAACTGTTGGCCATCAAAACAGCTTTTGATGTATGGAGGCATTACCTTGAGGGAGCTCGACACCCTGTGCAAGTGTTAACTGATCACAGAAACCTGGAACATTTACAAACAGCTCGGCGATTGTCTCAGCGACAAATCCGGTGGTCTTTATTCTTTTCCTGGTTCGATTTTCAATATTCCTGAGGCTCAGAATAAGAAAGCTGATGCATTATCTAGAAAACCTGAATATGCGGCACCAGTGAAAGAGACCTTAGTGGCACCCATCTTGCCTCCTTCTGTGTTCGCAGCCACGAATCCGCGTCCCAGCTTGGCAGAAAAAATCCGGGAATCTCAAGCTCGAGATCCATGGACTCAGCAACGTCTTCAAGAACTTCAGAATGGGGAGCATGGAGAGTTTTCTGCACAACAAGGGTTATTACTACATCGAGGGAGGTTATATGTTCCTTCTGGTCCCCTTCGTAACCAGGTATTGCATCTTTCTCATGATTCTTTACCTGCTGGACACTTTAGACTTTACAAAACCCTGCATCTGCTCACAAGAGATTTCTGGTGGCCACAGGTCCGTGCTGATGTTGCCCGATGTGTGGGTTCCTGTGAAGTTTGTCGGCGAGCAAAGGATGTGGTGGCTAAACCCTCAGGTCTGTTGCATCCTTTGCCAACACCCTCTGGTCCCTGGAATGCTGTCTCCCTAGATTTTATCACGGATCTTCCCCGCTCAAAAGGGTTTACCTGCATCCTGGTCTTCGTAGATTTATTCACCAAAATGGCCCACTTCGTTCCTTGTCCTAAATCTCCTACCGCAGCAGAAACAGCTCATCATTATTTACAACACCTCTTCAGGCTTCATGGTTTACCTGAACACCTTATTTCAGATCGTGGACCCCAATTCACCTCTCGTTTCTGGCAAGCAATGCACAAGGCACTAGGAACCCAAGTTCACTTGCCATCCGCTTATCACCCACAGTCAGATGGTCAGATTGAGCGCACCAATGCCACTTTAGAACAATATTTACGTTGTTATACATGTTATCAACAGGACAATTGGGCGGATTTGTTGCCTTTAGCTGAGTTTGCATACAACAATGCTGTACATTCATCCACTCGTCAAACCCCATTCATGGCCAACTATGGGTATCATCCTCGGTACTTTCCAACCACCCTTCCTTCCACCTCTGTGCCAGCTACCGATGCTTATATCCAAGAACTTCATGTCATTCAAGAATTATTGAAAGAACAACTCAATCATGCCAAAGAAGCATATAAAAAAGCAGCGGATCAGAAAAGACAAGAAGGTCCACAGTTGAATCCAGGCATGAAAGTTTGGCTCTCTACCCGATATTTGAGACATCCTGGGCGATCCTGAAAACTAGATCCTCGATTCATCGGCCCTTACCCCATCCTAGAAAAAATCAACCCAGTGGTGTTCCGTCTACAATTACCTGCATCCCTCCATATTCATCCCATGTTCCATCGTTCCCTCTTGGTCCCAGCCAAAGATCCTGACCCCAACCGACCACCAAATCCTGAACTTCCTCCACTGATCTTAGTAGAAGGAGAAGAGGAGTATGAGGTCCTCCAAATTTTGGATTCCCGGATACATCGGGGGTGGGGTGTTGCAATACTTAGTGGACTGGGAAGGGTATGGACCAGAAGATCGATCCTGGGAACCGGTGTCTAACTTACATGCGCCGGAGTTGATTCAGCAATTTCATGATAATTATCCAGATAAACCTGGCCCATCGGAAGAGGGGGACCATGGGGAGGGGGATACTGCCAGGACCCTGCCTGTCATGGAACCCGAATGTGAAGGGTTAAATGCTGGAGAGCAGCAGGAGGAGCCTTGTAGGTTCAACTCAGCAGGCAGCTGAGTCTGAGGACGCAGCTGAGGGCACATCTCCTCCTCCTATAAGGGCTAGGAGCAGGATCCTGCAAAGGAGAACTAACAGGAGAGCTAGGGAAAGGATCTTTAATGATAGGCGTAGAATTAGATCTGAAAGCCCTGAGTTCTAGCAGGAGCCTTGCCAGAGATATGGGTGTGCTCCCTGTTTTAGGATAAAGCTAGCAAGTTTACCCTGAAACCTCTGTGGGAGCAACGCATCACTTACCTTGCCACCACGTTCCTGTGTGTTATCCTGACTTTGTTTCCTGACCTTGGACCGGCTTTCTGACTACGGCGTTCTCTGTTTCCTGACCTTGGACCGGCTTCCAGACTACGACGTTTCTCTGTTTGCCTTGAACATGGCATTTGGCTCTGTAAGTTATTCTGGATTGACTTGGACTGTACTTTGTACTTTATCTGGATTACAACTAAAGTTCCTGGCAAAGAACTGAACTTGGCTTGCTGTGTGTTCTGTGTGCGGGGCTTGACAGGCACCATACGAAAAACAACACACTGTTTTGTCATGTCATAAGATTTCAAATCATTTTGAAATTAAATGAAACAGCATTTTCCCCTCTAGGACAAAACTCTAGCAAATGATCTGTTACAAATACAGTATAACTTCAGGAGGTAAGTTTATTACATATCTGTGGATGAAGGTTTCCATTAGATTTTATAAATAAAAATTAGCAAAAATTTTATGTCATGCTGCATTTTCAAAAGTGCATACAGGTGCATTCCATGATACCTAAGAACTCAATGCATTAATTAGTACAGAGTTTGCCAAATTTGCAGCTATTTGCAGACTAGTGCAATTTTTATATATTAGTGATAGAACATTGTATAATCAGGCTAGGAATATACTGAACAGAGAAATTAGAGCAGCAAAAAGGAACTACACTGAAAAGTTAAAGAACCAGTTTTCAACAAATGAATCAGCAAATATGTGGAAAATTCTTAAAACCATTACTGGTCATAGTAAGACCCCTCTCCATGTTGAAGGAAATCATCAACTGGTGAATGACTTGAATATGTTTTACTGCAGGTTTGAGAGGAAACTGCAGCCATCTATTCCTGAAATTTCCATCTCAGATTTAACAACAACAACTGAGCCTGTGGAAATTTATCCCATGTTATCAGGTCCTCCATCTTTGGTGATCACAGAGAAGGAGGTGCGAAGTCTGTTTCACAATCAGAAGTTAAGAAAAGCACCAGGTCCAGATAAAATCTCTTCTTCTTGTTTAAGAGTCTGTGCTGAACAACTGGCTCCTATTTTTACCCGCATCTTTAATAGATCACTGGAGATGTGTTATGTTCCTTCTTGCTTCAAAAATTCATTGATTATTCCAGTACCAAAAAAATCTTCTGTCAAGGAATTGAATGATTATAGACCAGTTGCTTTAACTTCTGTGGTCATGAAAACTTTTGAGAGACTAGTGTTGGCTCACCTGAAATCTATCACGGATTTGTCATTAGATCCATTGCAATTTGCTTATCGTGCAAATAGATCAATAGATGATGCTATTAATATGTCCTTACACTATATATTGCAACATCTTGAATCTCCAAAATCTTATGCAAGGGTTCTTTTTGTTGATTTTAGTTCTGCATTTAACACTATTATTCCAGGTATCCTTATGACTAAATTAAAACAGCTGGCTGTACCTGATCACATTTGTAAATGGATTGTAAGCTTCCTAACAGACAGAAAGCAGCAGGTGAAGTTAGGTAAAATTATATCAGATATTAGCAAGGTTAGCATAGGAGCCCCTCAGGGCTGTGTGCTTTCTCCATTTCTGTTTTCCTTATATACTAATGATTGTACCTCAAAGGATTCCTCTGTTAAAATAGTGAAGTTTGCAGATGACACTACGGTGATTGGTCTCATTCAAGACAATGATGAATCTGCCTATAGGCAAGAGATTGAACAACTAGTTTTATGGTGTACTCAAAATAATCTTGAATTAAATACATGCAAAACTGTTGAAATGGTGGTGGATTTTAGGAGGACTCGTTCTATACAGCCACCTCTTATGATATCAAATAACTTAGTGTCAATAGTGGAGTCCTTTAAATTTTTAGGTACTATTATATCTCAAGATTTAAAATGGTCATCTAATATTGAAAGTATTATTAAGAAAGCACAACAAAGAATGTTTTTCTGCGTCAACTTAGGAAGTTTAGACTGCCAAAAGAACTGTTGATTCAATTCTATAGAGGTGTTATTGAATCTATTATCTGTTCCTCTATAACTGTCTGGTTTAGCTCTGCGACTAAGCATGACAGATATAGACTTCAAAGGATAATTGGAACTGCAGAAAAAATTATTGCTACTAATTTGCCATCTATTGTGGAATTGTATACCACACGAGCTAAAAAGAGGGCGATGAAAATATATACAGATTCCACGCATCCTGGACATAATCTGTTTCAATTGTTACCCTCAGGGCGACGTTTTAGGGCATTGCATACTAGGACAACTAGATATAGAGATAGTTTCTTTCCAAGTGCTATCAAACTGTTGAATAATTAATTTTTACATTTCTTCTTCCTTTTTAAATAATAGGTTATATTGTAGTATTGTACTGTGTTTTTATTGTTGACTATATGATTCTTATATTTCCTTTTATATAGAGAGAGCATTTTTACCAAAACAAATTCTGGGTGTGTCTAACCACACTTGGCCAATAAAAGTATTCTATTCTATTCTATTCTATTCTATTCAGGCGGGTCCAGCACAATCCAGCAATTTAGGGAGTAATGTCTAGCATACTCCTTTCATTTTATTCACAATCAAATCAATAGGTATGACTATAAGACCTCTTCTAAAAGAAGATCCACTGTTGCTCATCCATTTTAGCATGTTCATCCTTCTATTCAAGGGTGCCTGTGAGTTCTCATGGTACAGCTTTGGAATAGTAGTCCCAGGGTGTGGGGTAGATACCAGCATCAATTACAGCAGAGACCCATTTCTAAATCCAGTTGTTCCGTCTCCCAAAATGAGGGTACCTAGAAATGTAAGAAGACTCTGGGGACAACAAATACATGGAAACAGTGGGAAGGTTGATGATTCAGATAGATAAGATATTAAATATTTGTCTAGGAAGCAGCCTGGCTCTGTGGTTTGGAGCAGGCAATGATCATTCTATGAAGATTAAGAATTAGTCTTTCCCCTGCTTCTGTGAGGGTAGGCAATCTATTTATTATTATTATTATTATTATTATTATTATTATTATTATTATTATTATTATTACTACTACTACTACTACTACTACTACTACTACTACTACTACTAAAACCCTAATGACTATGAGGTCTTTGGAACTTTTTCTGCTGAACATCAGCTGCACATGCTCAGAAATGTACTATGTGGAGTAATATGGAAGATGGCATGTGATTTGTGGATTGCATTTGAGAATTATCACCTACAGAATTTTTTTAAATCTAAACAAATTGTTACACACATAGGAGGATCAAGAATGCCCTTGCTCTAAAAGAAAGACAACATTCCTGACTCTTTAAAAATAATGGGAACTGGCTTAGAGGTGAAGGGCTCCATTATAAGATCTGGCAGTCCTTGTAGGAGTTCACACTCAGCATGCTGTTAGCATTAGTGTGCTGGGGTCCAGCGTATATGAAACTTCTTGGATATCCTAGCCCAGTAAAGGAGCAAGGTTCAAGGATTGTCAGTACTGGTCTAGACTCATGGGACTTGAAGCATGAGAAGGCTCAAGGCCAGGAGTGTTGAAGTTTTGAACCTAAAGAGACTCCAATTCACCACAGCCGCTTGGGTCAAGTGTCTCCTCTATTGGCTGGCACCAAAGGTTTCTCAAGCTTGGAATCAGCTCATGACATTCAAGCAGTTACTGGACTCTTAGGCCATGAGAGGGTTGGGAATTAGATAAAGATTATATGAAAAGCTTTCTTTTTTAAAATGTAATGAAGATGGAACTGCACAAAGAGATTTAATATTCCACCAAGAATTTAATGAATGGGTGCCTGATAACAATAAGCTACATTTTCTGAGTGAAAAAGGACAACCTGTCTTTACTTCTGCAATCAAATACCGACTCAGTCATAATATTCATTGGTTGACCTTGCGTCAGATATATTCTCTGAGTTTGACCTACTTCATGCAGTTGCTAGGAAGATCAATTAAGGAACAGGAACCCTGCATGTGCTGCTTTGAGCTCATTAAATGAAAGACAAGATATGAGCACCTTAAAATAAACAGTTTATTTTCCTCCAGGGTGTTTTGGAGGGTGCATCCAACTTTCAATTTAAAGAGAATTAAATGCCACATTGAATAAAAGGCCTGCATGCTCCATGCAAACAGAAGAGACAAATGCTGCTGCTGCATCTGAGGAACAGATAAAGAAAGAGTATCTTGCAGTTTGCCCTCCTCAATACAGGATTAGACACAGAGACATATCAGTTTGACACAATATTCATCACTGGATGACTGCAACATGAACAAATTGGCCCTCACAGATTGATTACCAATGTTCATGTAACCTCAGACAGAACACTTCTCAATGACATATATTCAGATATTCAGCTGAAAGTCATCAAGTGCAAGAAAATCATGTCTGTGTAGGTAGGTGTAAGCGCATTGCTAGCAAACTGTGTACTGTGAAACTTTACATAAGTTTTGTCTTCATCAAAATAACTGGACAGATGAGAAGAAACAGATAACAATATTTGGCAAGAGGCATGATAGAATTCCAAATCCCCATCTCCAGAACCCAGACACCTACTTTGGGTTGACTTGAAGCCTTTACCCTCTTTTCTACCAAGCTACCATGCATCGTCAGAAGCTGCTTTGAAAAGTTTCATGATAGCATGTGTGGTATGCTGTGTAGCGTGAATGAGTAGGTGGCTTCTGTTTAAGCAACACCTCCTGAAAACTGTGGAACAACTATAGCCAAGAAACAATGACGGTGAGAATCAAGATCACATTGAGAACAGTTCAGTAGTAACTTGAAGCCAACATGGACTTGTCAAGAAAAATACAGTGGGACTAATATGAGCTCATTTTTTAAAAAAAAAATCAGTAAACTCCCTGGCAGACAGAAGGAATGCTGTTGGCATAATATACTTTGACTTCAATGAAGCCTTTGATAAAGTGTCCCTTGATATCATGATTGGGCAGGATAGAACAAGTGTTAGGCAGATACACCTTTGGTTACAGAATTGTACTTAGAGAGTGTTAATCAGTGGCTCCTCCTCAAAAAGGGAGAAGGTAACAAGTGGGGTCTCACAAGGCTCCATCCTGAGTCCAGTATTCTTCAAAATGTTTATGAATGACTTGGATGAAGTACACTGAATAATTAAAAAACCGGGTGGAATAGATTATAAAACTGGGTGGAATAGAAAATACCGTATTTTTCACTCCATAAGACACTCTGGGCCTTAAGATGCACCTAGTTTTAGAGGTATGTAAATAATATTCACACATACATACCGTGGTCCTGGTTTATATCCAGCCCCAGTTTAATCTCCAGCCACGCTATACTTGGGAGGCCCAGAGCAGCATGAATGGAGAGTAAAATGTGAAGACAAGCCACACCCTTGCCGAGATCTCAATGCTAGGAAGCCTCTGGCCCTTATAGAGGCCTCCATACCTGGTGCAAGTCCCAGCCCCCAGCTGCAGCCCCAGAGGTCATCATGATAATCATGGTGGATGGTTATTCTGTAGCCCATTTCTCATATCTATAGTCTCTGATTGGGCTGTCTACTCTCCATCTTCTATTATATGGAACAAAACAATCATGCAAGGTAATTTTTTTAACAGATGGGTCGGGAAGCCTTCACTGGGGCTGCAGCTGGGGCTGGGACCTGCAAGGGACTAGAGACAAAACCCTATGAGGGAAGATGGAATGAACTGGGCATGTTTAGCCTTGGGAAAAGATGACTGAAGGGAGATATGACAGCACTTTTCAAATATTTGCAAGGTAGACATACAGAGGAGGGGCAGGACCTGTTCTTAATCATCTTAGAGCCCAGATCATGGAATGCAAAAAATGGACTCAAGCTACAGGAAGCCACATTTAGGCCGAAGATCAGGCAAAACACCCCGTTAGAGCAATAGGTGATGAATGCTGGAGACATTCAAGAGAAAAGTGGAGAACCCCCTGTCAGGTATGCTTTGATTTTTATTCCTTATTGAGCCGGGTGTTGGACTCATTGGCCTTATAGGCCCCTTCCAACTCAATTATTCTATGACTCTGAGAGCATCACAAAAATGCTCTGGGCCAACAGCAAGTAGCTCAATACAATAATGAAGGCAGAAAGCAAGGATAAGCTTGCTGCGTTGTTTGAAGCTGTTACCTGTAAGAAGACATAGAAGCAACAATGAAATAATGAGGCACACTATTATTCTGGTTTGTTTGTTTTTTCAGAGAGATATCCATGGTTGTATTTTTCAGCAAAAATAGACACCCTTAAGAATAACAAAACAATGCCCTTGTGAAATCTTGTGGATCACAGTGAACAGCTTCAGGCACATGTTTACAGACAGTGTACACTGCGTGTTTATGGAAATCTCCAGGAATGTTTGCCTAATTAGGCCCCATTGAAATGAATGATAATGTCATTCATATCCATGAAATTTGAGCGTGGATTTTCTGATGGTTCACACTGTTAACATTTATCCCACTACTTAGCAGAGGAGACACTCCAAGGGGTGCCTGTTTTAGAAATACACAAGTAGGACATAGTGGAAGCAAGGTCACACTTTGAGCAGGCAGGATAGCCCCAGAAAAGTACTGAAGCAAGATGACATGACATTCTTAGTTCCACCTCAACTCTCCCATATCTGTCTGCCTCAGTCACCTCCAACTTCCTTTTGCTATTTGCTTTTCTCTCTTTTGTGCTAAAATAGGAAGGTTTTTACAGGCTCTGATGGGCATTCTAAGTGAAAAGCTGAATATTGATGCACAGCTAACATCATGCCCTTTCATCATATTTCATTGATGGAGTGTCAACTGATTACCTTGGGCTATTAGCCATAGTCTCAACTTCAGATACTGAGCAAAATGCCCTAAGTGCCCTTTTCTAAGTAACTCTACCTCACCAGCCACATTGTTGTTAGCTACTCTTTTTCTTCCCTGGCATTGTTAGGAACACTGGTCAGATCACCTCCACCTGGTTTGTGCTTCACCAGGTCGCTCACCTCCCTCCTCCTGAGATCATTGTGGGACCTCCAGTTACCCCCGCATTGCGGGCCCAGCCTCTGCTGGGCTTGTGAGTATTGTGGACACAACTCTGTCCTGATACATTCCTGGCCTGTCGCCATCTTGGCCATGTGCCCAATACTGTCCCGGCTTAACCCTGCTGAATTTCATTCTCTTCCTTTCCTGTGCTTTCCCCTGCTACATTGTGCTAAACTCTTCTCTTGGTACAATTGCTTAAAATTAATTAATTATATAATTATTGCCTTCATTAAACACAATTAGACATAACTGGTGCTTGAATTAAGTTAATTGATTGCAGCACACAATTTTGTGCAGCACTCATTTCTTGTTCATTTCTTGGATTTTTTTCAGAAATTCATATAAAATCAAACAAAAAAAATCAAGGTAATGATACAAAATGAAATGGAACACAATTTTTCCATTTCATTTCCATCCCTAAAGTGGATCCTAAAGATAGTGGATAACTCCCAGAAATAAACTCACAACTCCTTTGAAACAAAGATTCATTCTGACTCCCCCCAATAGTTCCAACCCACAACTTATTTACATGAGTGAGTGGGTGAGCCTTTTGGTTGCTGCTGTGATTCAATAACTGAGAGCAAGAACCCCTTCCTAATCTACTAGAAGACACCATCAGTGGCTCCCTATTTGCCATCTGCCCACACCTGAATTAACAGATTCTGGGAAGTCCTCTGGGATCCATAGAGTTCACCAGGTTTATACTCAGTAGTTAATACTTAGACTTCTGTTATTGTACTCTGTTAACTGAACTGAGGGATTGTATCTCTTTTTCTCATGTGACTATAATTCAGGGCTTTTTAACAGCCTTGAGATATGGTCTGAGAGACAGTATATGGGCTTAAAGCTATGTTTATTTCTATCCCTCTGTTCCAACTGCCAATAAAAGGGAATTGAGCATTTCTGCACTTGCATAGAATGTTTATTTAGTAGGTTTCTTCCCTCAACCCAACACGGAGACATTGAAATAAGCATGCTAGAAGGGAGCATCTGCTCTTCTATCACAATGGTATGATTCATTTGGATTACTTACTTACAGATTGACAGTTATTTTACTAGCAGTTGGTTAACTGCCATATTTAACATCTCTATAATATATCAGGGTATTGTTGCTATGTTGGCACAGCAGAGCAGAGTAACTTTAGCAGGCAAAGTATCAACTTATTTGACTAGATTATTTGGCTGGGGATGTTCACTGTAGTATATGCAAACTCATTGTGGATCAAAGCTACAATATACAGTACCTGTATGTGGTGTAAGTTCTTACGTAGCCCTATGAAGATATTGAAAGCATGTGCATCCATTGAGCATTTCCCCCTGAAATATTTAACATGGGTTTGTAAACTGGAAATCCATGTTAAATATTTTTATTTATCTTCTATTTCTTCTCCCACATATTCTGTTTCTTGATAACCAGAGAAGGAAAAATGAGTTATACTCAAAGCCAGAATATTGTCGTTGTTCAGTCGTTCAGTCGTGTGTGACTCTTCGTGACCCCATGGGCCACAGCTCTCCAGGCCTTCCTATCCTCCACTGCCTCCCAGAGTTTGGTCAAATCCATATTGGTTGCATCGATGACAACGTCCAACCATCCCATTCTCTGCCGTCCTCTTTTCCTTTTGCCTTCCATCTTTCCCAGCATCAGGGACTTTTCCAAGGAGTCCTCTCTTCTCATGAGGTGGCCAAAGTACTGGAGCCTCAGCTTCAAAATCTGTTCTTCCAGTGAACATTCGGGGTTGATTTCTTTCAGGATGGATAGGTTTGATCTCCTTGCAGTCCAGGGGACTCGCAAGACTCTCCTCCAGCATCACAGCTCAAAAGCATCAATTCTGCGGCGATCAGCCTTCTTTATAGTCCAGCTTTTACTTCCATACATCACTACTGGAAAAACCATAGCTTTGACTATCCTGACCTTAGCTGGCAAAGTGATGTCTCTGCTCTTTAGGATGCTATCTAGGTTTCCCATTGCTTTCCTCCC
Source organism: Phrynocephalus forsythii (assembly GCA_029282475.1). Taxonomy (NCBI): domain Eukaryota; kingdom Metazoa; phylum Chordata; class Lepidosauria; order Squamata; family Agamidae; genus Phrynocephalus; species Phrynocephalus forsythii. Next base: position 137,508,070 of record JAPFRF010000010.1, read on the forward strand.
AAGAAGCAGGCGTCTTTTTATTTCGTTGCTGCAGTCGCCATCTGCAGTGATCAAGGAGCCCAAGAAAATAAACTCTGACATTCTTCCCCTTCTATTTGCCAGGATGGTGATGGGACCGGTGGCCATGATCTTAGTTTTTTTGATGTTGAGCTTCAGCCCTTTTTTCTCTCTCTCCTCTTTCACCCTCATTAAGAGGTTCTTTAATTCCTCCTCACTTTCTGCTATCTGAGTAGTATCATCTGCGTATCTGAGGTTGTTGATATTTCTTCCTGCAATCTTAATTCCGACTTGTGATTCATCCAGACCTGCCTTTCGCATGATGTACTCTGCATATAAGTTAAATAGGCAAGGTGACAGTATACAGCCTTGTCGCACTCCTTTCCCAATTTTAAACCAGTCAGTTGTTCCATATCCAGTTCTGACGGTTGCTCCTTGTCCCACATATAGATTTCTTAGGAGACAGATAAGGTGGTCAGGCACTCCCATTCCTTTAAGAACTTGTCATAGTTTGTTGTGATCTACACAGTCGGAGGCTTTGGCATAGTCAATGAAGCAGAAGTAGATGTTTTTCTGGAACTATCTGGCTTTCTCCATAATCTAGCGCATGTTGGCGATTTGATCTCTAGTTCCTCTGCCCCTTCGAAATCCAGCTTGTAGTTCTGGAAGTTCTCTTTCCACATACTGCTGAAGCCTGCCTTGTAGAATTTTGAGCATAACCTTGCTAGCATGTGAAATGAGTGCAATTGTGCAATAGTTGGAACATTCTTTGGTGTTGCCCTTCTTTGGGATTGGGATGTAGACTTATCTTTTTCAGTCCTCTGGCCACTGCTGGGTTTTCCAAATTTGCTGGCATATCATGTGCAGCACCTTTACAGCATCCTCTTTTAAGATTTTGAAGAGTTCAATTGGAATGCTGTCACCTCCACTGACCTTGTTGTTTGCAATGCTTTCTAAGGCCCACTTGACTTCACTTTCCAGGATGTCTGGCTCCAGGTCAGCAACTATGCTATCTTGGTTATCAGGGACATCCAGATCTTTCTGATATAATTCCTCTGTATATCCTTGCCATCTCTTCTTGATCTCTTCTGCTTCAGTTAGGTCCCTACCATTTTTGTCCTTTATCATATCCATCTTTGCATGAAATGCCCCTTTAATATCTCCAATTTTCTTGAATAGATCTCTGGTTTTTCCTTTTCTATTGTTTTCCTCTATTTCTTTGCACTGTTCGTTCAAGAAGGCCACCCTGTCTCTCCTTGCTATTCTGTGGGAAATCTGCATTCAATTTTCTGTATCTTTCCCTTTCTCCCTCGCATTTTGCGTCCCTTCTCTCCTCCGCTATTTGAACGGCCTCGTTGGATAACCACTTTGCTTTCTTGCATTTTCTTTTCTTTGGAATAGTTTTCATTGTAGCCTCCTGTACAATGTTACAAGCCTCCATCCATAGTTCTTCAGGTGTTTTGTCCACCAAATCTAGTTCCTTAAATCTATTCTTCACTTCCACTGTGTATTCATATGGGATTTGACTTAGGTTATACCTGACTGGCCCAGTGATCTTCCCTACTTTCTTCAGTTTAAGTTTGAATTTTGAAATAAGAAGCTGATGATCTGAGCCACAGTCAGCACCAGGTCTTGTTTTTGCTGACTGTATAGAGCTCCTCCATCTTTGGCTGCAGATAACATAATCACTCTGTTTCCGGTATTGTCCATCTGGTGATGTCCATGTGTAGAGTCGTCTTTTGTGTTGTTTGAAAAGAGTGTTTGCAATGACCAGCTTGTTATCTAGACAAAACTCAATTAGACTTTGCCCTGCTTCATTTGGAACTCCAAGGCCAAACTTGCCAGTTATTCCTTTTATCACTTGACTCCCTACTTTAGCATTCCAATCCCCTATGATGAGAAGAACATCTTTCTTTGGTGTCACTTCTAGAAGTTGTTGTAAGTCTTCATAAAATTGGTCAATATCAGACTCTTCAGCACTGATCTGTCTGTTGTGTCTTTACAGTTGTGACCGACTCTTCGTGACCCCATGTCCATGGAGTTTTCTTGGCAGGAATACTGGAGTGGTTTGCCAGTTCCTACTCCATCAGCACCGGTAGTTGGTGCATAAACTTGGATTACTGTGATGTTGAAAGGACTGCCTTGGAATCGTACCGAAATCATTCTATCATTTTTAGGTTGTATCCCAGCACTGCTTTTCTCACTCTATTGTTGACTATGAGGGCTACTCCATTTCTTCTATGGGATTCTTGCCCACAGTAGTAGATGTGATAGTCATCTGAACTGAATTCACCCACTCCTGTCCATTTAAGTTCGCTGATGCCCAAGATGTCAATGTTTATTCTTTCAATCTCACATTTGACCACATCCAGCTTACCCTGGTTCATAGATCTCACATTCCAGGTTCCTATGCAGTATATTTCTTTGCAACATTGGGTTTTCCTTTCTCTTCCAGGCACGTCTGCAGCTGTGTGTCCTTTCACCTTTGGCCCAGCCACTTCATTAGCTCTGGAGCTACTTGTCCTTGTCCTCCACTCTTCCTCAGTAGTACATTGGACACCTTCCGACCTGAGGGGCTCATCTTCCAGCGTCATATCTTTTAGCCTTTTGTCTCTGTCCATGGAATGTTATTGGCAGGGATACTGGGGTGGCTTGCCAGTTCCTACCCCAGGAAGTCTTATTACAGGCCTCATTGTCACCAGTGTAATTAGCCTTACAATGATGAAAGCACAGTTCAGCCAGAATATAGCCCTGAGCATAATATGCAAGTTGCTGCAGAGGTAACTCACACAGTATTCTATGGGACTACCTTTCAAGTAGATATAAATTGGACGGTGATGTGATAATGCAATACTGTACATCTAATTCCAGTTACATTTTCTATTTTCTGAGGCATTTTGGGTGTTTGCTGGGACCCTATTTTGTTGGACTACTTGTTATGATCTCATAATTGTGGGTGGTTCTGTGGGAGCAGAGGGGGTAAGGTTTGTTTTCCCCACTTATGTTCTTTTGAATTCTGGTTGTTTAATAGAACTTGCATGAGTTCATCAATGGGTAGCCCATTTGCAGCCTGATATTTACATTTAATTGGCTGGTTTGGGGGCTCCTTGTATTGTGTATTAGTCCCTGTTGCTGATGGGGGTTTCTCTTGTGGCAATCTTCCTCTTCCCTAAACACTTCTCTTCCTCAATTTCCCCTCTAGTCTCCATTATTCTACTTGCTTTCAATACACCAGACTATTCATAGAATAATAGAAAGATAATAATAAAGAAGAGTGTAAAAGACATGCTTTTGCTATATAGTGTGCCTTTTACACTCTGTTTCTTTATTATTATCTTTCTTATCTTTTTTATTTACCATAATTTGCCTTTTAATTTCCATTAAGGTCTTCCCGCATAAGGGCAAGCCAGAGCCCCTCACTACCAATATCTTGCCTCCATTCAAATGTCAAAATATCAAAAAACAATCTTAATAATTCTCTTGACTTCATCCAATTTCCTCTCATTAGTAAGATTTAAAAACAATTATGTGCTTTCAAGTCAATTCTGACTTATGGCGAGCATTTTCAGGGCTTTTTAGGTACAGAATACTCAAAAGTGGTTTATCATTCCTTTCTTCTGTGAACATCCCAAGACCATACAGGCTAACTCTTCTCCCTGGAGTTACTGTGGGGAATTAAACTGCAAACTTCTGGCTTTGCAAGCAGGTGCCTAAACACTGAGCTATGGCTTACTTACTACATAAGACTTACTTAATTAGAATGTTGTTGATTAAATGGGACTGGTTCCATGCCAATCTGTGATTAAGTGAGAATGTATGGATCTGATTTTTAAAAAATATTTTGAAAGAAGGGAAATGTCCCATGTAGTAGTAGTAGTAGTAGTAGTAGTAGTAGTAGTAGTAGTAGTAGTAGTAGTAGTAATAATAATAATAATAATAATAATAATAATAATAATAATAATAATAATAATAATAATAATAATAATAATAGCGAGGTAAATCAAAAGGATTGATTACTGGCCGAGGTCAAAACTCTCTCTAAGGCAAAATATTTCAGAGGTGATACCCCTTTTGATCTACCTTGGGTTCTTTTCAAAAATTCTTTACGAGGCCATCATATCTATTGAAAAGAGATTTCATTCTAATCTAAGTTACAAAAGAAACCTAGGCTTATGAAAAAATTGAAATCAAAAATTACAAAACCTGACAGAGCCAGTTGTAGACCTATTTCCCTAAAAATAATAAACGCTAAACTATCCTCTGTTTTCCTGGTTACATGATGTCATCCTGACTATCCTAAAGTAATCCTAACTCTACCTAACTGAAGTAAGCATCATTTCTCAAAGTGATTGTCACCAAAATCATGGCTTCTGTCTCTGCTCTCTGTCAGCTTCCAGACGTCACATGCTTGTAACTGTCCAATGGTCACTGACTACTCTCTGCTCTAAGAACATTGTTTTGATTATATTTCACATACCTTAGATAAGAGTCTAATGCAAAGCTGGAATGTGCAGTTAATATTACAACTTAGAAAATCACTTTGTGTCCCATCATCCTAATTTTCTTGCAACAACAGCAACAACAACAGCAGCAGCAGCAGCAGCAGCAGCAACAACAACAACAACAACAACAACAACAACAACAACTCAGGTTATTTTTAGGAATACATTTGAATCCTCGCATATTTCAAATGGCATGCTGCAAACATGAATTATATAGAGGAATACTGTAGAAAAGGTCTCCTGAGGCTATTCCCTTCAGAGCCAGCACATACCATAGATTGTGGGCACCTACATTCAGACCAGTGTTTCTGATGGCTTTTGTCTCCGATATCTGTATTCTTAAGAAGTAATCATCACATTTACACCACAAATTTAAAAGTTTGTGTGAAAAGAACTGAACATTCTGTCTCCCATTCCTTAAAATTCAGTCGGTTTATACAGGGCCAGCTGTATTATGCTGACACACTTCATAGTGCCATTGGATTGAGTAAGTAATTTGCTACAGTACAGACTTTGGTAGTCTCTGACTTCACTAGATTCTTAATCACTGCAGAAGGTTCCCAAAGTTCATGTGTTGCTAGAGACATTGGAGTGCTACCCTCATTTTATTTTTAAACTGCTTTTGACTTTTAAAGATGCAAGGTGAGTTCACGTTTCAGTCTATTTATTGTGCCAGCAGGTACTCATATCTACTCCCTTTTCGAAGCAACATGCTGAGTGCTAGAGTGTTTAAAAAAGAGGGGCATTCATTGGAGTCCCTTAATAAACCATATATTGTACAGGCTTCCGCAAACACAACTCTGTGCTTTATGCAAAAATATCGATAATGGAAAGAGAGGTGTTTTTTATCAGTTTATTTGTAACACATTAGAATAACATGAATTCCAAATATTCTCAGACAAAGAAAGACCCCTGTTTCAATTATCTCACAACCATCAGGATCAGAAAAGAAGCAAACATATGGACAGACTGATAGGGGCTTCCCACAGCCTGATCCTTTATGGATGAACCAGTCCTATTCCAGACTGATTACTCTGTCATTCACCAGAGCCTATCTTGTCTTCGGCTGTCATGCTTGGTCTTCGGCATTAACAATAAAGATTAGCACAACCGCTGACTGTCACAAATCTAGCTGGAGCCTAAAAGATACCACTGAGCTTGCTTTTTGGTGCAATTATATTTAAAGGCAGACTTTTAAATTGTTGTGCAGCTTGAAGCAATCTGCACTGTTGCAAACTTGGAAAGGGGGCTGCATTCTAACTGGTATAGGGAAGCCAAGTATAACACTGAGATTTTAAGGCAACTTTGTCGATAATGGGACAAAATTGATGGTGTTACTTAGTTCAGGGCTGTGTGGTATGCTGTGATGTTGTGATAGCACGAGGACTGGCAGTTCAGCAGCAACCCATTCCATGGGATTTCAGGGCCAGAGCCTGAGATGAGACAGCTGATACTTGCGAGAGCATAACTGTTGGGAAGTGGAAATGTGGGCATGGAAAAGTGGCCCCTTCTGTCTCTGCATCATTGCTACCGGGTGAAAGAAGGTGTAAGAATTTCAGGAGTGATGCTTTGTACCCTGCATTTTTCAAAATGGGATCACTAGCTGTATGTCAGGTCTCCCAAAATAGTAGGAGAGAAGCGGGGAAACTAGAAAGAGAGAAAAACAATGGGTACCAGCACTGCAGCCCATCATGGCATCTGTGGCAACAGACACTAAACCAGTGAGCCCTGGTATCAGCTGAGGTGAAGCCAAGATGGGTGTCCATGCATTAAAGCCAAGGGACAAGCAGCAATAAGACTTTCTTCTTGTTTCATGTTGCTTTCTCTGGGTTTGACCCCTTGCCTAAAGGCAAGCCATTAGCCAGCACACTGAGATCTTGAAAGGCTATGACCCACTGGTTGTACACAATTGTAATGCTTGGGTCCATACCCAGGGACTATCTAGGCTTATGTTATTATTCTGTTTTAGTTCAAGCAATCCAGGGTTGGTTTCTGAGTTTCTGTCTTTTCTTTACACACACAACTGTCCAATATGTAGCACCCTGTCCCAAAGTCCAGCTCGGGTAAAGATGTCCTGCATTATTAATCCTTGTTCTTTATGTGCCATCAAACACTCCATCAAACACTTCAGCACTCCAGGAAATTCCCATGGCTTAGTTGGGATTCAAACCCAGGTCTCCCAAATGCTTATCAGTCACTCTATCCACTGCACCCCACTGGATGCAGTCATCTCAGGGAGATAGAAAACATTTGTCTCAGTAGGCAAAGGCACTTAACTGAGGTCTTGCCAGCTTCCAAGTGCATCACAGAAGAGGGTTCCAGCCATTGTAGAAGGAAAGAGTTAGGGACCAGGACCTCATAATAGAAACTCCAGCATGTGACACCAAAGGACTAAGCTAGTAACAGTTGCCAAGCAAAATGTGATTTCGGGGTTCTATTTCAAACTGCACAAAAAAGAAGAAAAACCCCTCCACTACTTTCATTTCTTTCTGACAAGTTACATGACCCCTGTGCGCTACCGATCACTTAATTTTACAGTGACCCTAGCCTTCTGCTCGTAGGAAGACAAAAATGCATGACTAGAATATTTGTTGGGGGAGAACTACTCCCATGAATGGGGTTTCCCCCCTACTTATTCTTTTAGATACCAGGCAATTACAATGGTGGATCTGCACCAACTTGTTGGGGGCGGGGTCCCCTTTGCCGCCCGGCTGAAGGAGGCCAAAGACATGCCCCGATGATGCTGGGTGGGGGTGATGGAGTGCGCCTACTTAAGACCCAGCACACTCCCAAACACCCCCAGCCCATTTGAAATTTGTTCCCGCTTGCCCGCCCTTTCATCAAGGACGGAGAAGCTTAGCTGGTCGCTATGGGGCTGGATGGGATTTTTCGGTGGTCACTCAAATTGGCTCTGAGTGACCACGAGTTTTCGCCCATCCCTTCATCCTTAACGCGGCATGGGCACAGTCAAGCTACTTTGGCATCGGTCCCAATTGGCGGGTAGGGCAAGAGGTTGCCTAAAGCCTAGTGGGTCCCTCCCGAATAGCGCACCTTCAGGTGCCACACAGTCCTCAGTTATAATTGGTCAACATAGCAACTAGCAAGAAGCCCCTAAACAACTGGCCCAGTTAGAAAAATGAGGACTGCCAATGCTTAAGGAAATTCAGTTGGGTAAGGATGCTTAATTAATGCATGGCACCTTACCCGGCACCATACCACCCGCATGATGAAATGGGAGGGACAGAGAATTTTAACACCGTTACAGTTAACACTTGTGCTATGGCAAAGGCCCTCTTTAGTTCCCAGTTAATAGAGTTAAACAAAGAGTTAATTATTGTTATCAATAAATTGTGGCCCCTATTAAATCCCAAACTTTTTGTCGCCTCGTTATTTCGGTCTGGGTGGGCAATAAGTATCCTAACTCTTAAAACACTGTAACTCTGTAGAATATGCAAAGAGTATAGAGATGTCACAAATTTAAAAAATGAATTGCAAAATGTGATAAAAATGCTAATTTTTATTTGTATTTATATGAATTGATACCCCCCAACAAATATGCATTAATTAATGTTTAGATATTTGTGACTCATTGATTTCTTATGCTATACAATGGTCCGCAAGGCACCCAGAACACCTAGAAAACCTCCTCTGATGCTTAACTGCAATCCCTCCATGGTTGGGTAAGATTCAATTTCTGGTGACTGAGCTATGTACCCCTAAAGAGATCTCCCCAGGAAATCTCCCCCCCCGGGCACATAGAAACACCAGATTTGCAGAGGCACTCCCTCTGACTCTCCTCTACAATTTCTCCAGGTTTGGCAAAAGCTGGAGTCCCCCAAGCCAGTTGCTAAAGGGCACTTCCCTAGGAAGCACATTTTGTGGATGTGGGATTTGGATGCCTGAAAACCGGTCTTTCCCAAACTTGGAGGGATTGTAGAGGCAAGTCACGAGAGGCTTCCCCGAAATTTAGGTGCCTTTGAGGCACTTTCATGTGGGGAATATTTGGGGGTTATAACTCAGACATTCAGAGCCCAAAATTCACCAAACCTGCAGGTATTATAGAGGAGAGTTGTAGGAAGCTTCCCTGCAAATTTGGTGTTTCTAGGTGTATTGGAGACCATGTTTATATAAAAATAAAAATATACAAATCTATTTATTGATTCATCAGAAAAAAAAGTCTTAAATCAATTTTTGTGCTTTGTTAACCTCTACAAATCATGAATCAAAATGAATCGCCATTTTTCTGATTTGTTCTCATCTAATGTTGCTGGCTTCAGACACTTGCACAGTCTATACCCATTACATAGCAAGTATGTCCTTTTCTCTACAACTTTACACAGTTATGTTCCCTTCACGTTCATTTGAGTAAAAATAAAAGGCAATCAAGAGCTACAGGGACACCCACTGCCATCACAAATGCCAAAGAGTGGGTTGAATAAAATGTTAAGTCTGGAGGTCTGGCTTCTGTATCACATGAGCTTCTACTCTGAGTTTATCACTAAAAACTGTAGCAAAAGTGAGTTAAGAGACATTTTTACCAATTTAGATAATTTATATCTTTTGCAGATTTGACATTCCAAAATACAGAATCAAGACTAAGTTTGAAAGCAGCGTTTCACTTCCCCAACAGGACTAGAATGTGTGTTGGGGATACCCATTCTTGTGAATGAGGTTTTTACACACACACACACACACACACACACACACACACACACACACACACACACACACACACACACACACACACACACACACACTCTACTTTTTAATGGGTACAAAATATTATTTCACAACTTTTAAAAAAAACTTCAATGCTCTAAGCAATGTATTTTGAGTAAATATAGATATATACATTTATACAATCATAGAATCAAAGAGTTGGAAGAGACCTCAAGGGCCATCCGGTCCAACCCCCTACCATGCAGGAACCCCCCATCACAGTACTCTTGACAGATGGCCATCCAGCCTCTGCCTAAAAACCTCCAAAGGAGACTCCACCTCCCTCTGTGGCAGTATATTCCACTGCTGAACAGCTCTAACCATCAGGAAGTTCTTCCTAATGTTCAAATGGAATCTCTTTTCCTGTAGTTTGAATCCATTCACACACACACACACACACACACACACACACACACACACACACACACACACAGAGAGAGAGAGAGAGAGAGAGAGAGAGAGAGAGAGAGAGAGAGAGAGATCACTCTTTACATAATGGAATTTGTTGTCTGGGAAAATCTGTATAATGTTTTAGCCAAAGCAACAGATATAGATATTTTAAAAAGAGTGCTAGCATTTTTACATTGCTTAGAGCATTGAAGATTTTTTAAAAGTTTTGAAATAATATTTTGTTCCCATTAAAAAGTAGATTATTCCCATTAATAAGCAAAATATTAAGATTTGCTTACAGATGGGCACTTGAACTTAACACAGTATGGCATACTAAAACATTAGAGGTTGCAAGCATTCAAATACCACAAGTGCTAATATCTCATTTACAAGCTGGTGTTCCCTAATTACAGCATATCTTGTCTCAAGGAATCTAACCTCCTTAATTCAAAGCAACTCACACTTCAAAGAGATGAAAGAAAAAGCAAGCCATCTGACTCATAAAATCAAAGATTAAGACCTTTTTGGGGGGAGGGATATCAGATAGAACAAGATAGATGGTTGTAATGGTACAAAGGTCAGCCTGTACCATGTGCTCTTAAATTCCTTTTTAAAAGGAAAGTACATTCCCTCTATGGTACAGTGATATAAGACTGACAGGGGAAAGGGGTTATTTATTTATAGAGGCAAAAATAACTGGAGAGGAGCTATCTGAATGTTGTTAAGGAACAGATTCTCCAGTCCTCTGAGACAGACAGAAATCTATATGCCCACAGCCCTGAATCACCTACCAGGTTAAATTATTTCTTTTCTCATGAAAATTAGTCATGCCACTGAAATGTATACTTATAGTTCTGAACAAGAGAAATCAAGCTTCAGGTGCTGCAGGTAATACTTATTTCAGAGAAGAAGCATTACTGCTTTTGAGTTTCCAGCTTGGGCCGTTACTTCACGAACCTCTCGCTGCGCGGCGAGCCGTGATTTCCGCGCGAATCGGTCGGCTTTGTCCTCACGATCCTCCATTTTGGATGCGGCGCCACCCCGACCACGCCCGACCACGCCCTGGCGTGCTCCAGCGGGCGAGAGATTCCCCCTGCCGGAGGCCGAATCTCCTCGCCGCATCCCGCTTCGTATCCAAATTCACGTGTGGCCAGTTAAAAAGTATAATTATTTTTTTAACTTACTTTTTCTCCGAAATTGCATAGATATTTGTTTAACCCGTTTTTTTCTTGCCTTCTGTACACGGGGCAGGGGCAACAGAGGGGGGCAAGCGTCCCGGGTGACGTGAGCAGAGCCCCTCCGCTGGCAAGGGATGGCGAAGGGCTGCGCAGAGGGAGGGGGAGGGGGGTGTCGGTGCCGCCGCTGCAAGACAATAGAGAGGCGGCGGCGGGGCACACAGGGCGATGAAGCTGAGAGAAGCCTCTCGCCGCCCCCCCCCCAAAAAAACCAACCCAGCAGCTCTGCTTCAGGGAAACACGATGGCCGCCCACAAGTCCTCTGACCGCAAATGACAGCCGGGTATTGATGCATCGATACGCCGTGGTAATTTTTTTTAAAAAATAAAAGAAAGCAGAAACCGGACGTTGCAAGTAAGCTTCCGAATGCGAAGGGAGCACGTGAAGTACTACTGGATTCGACCCTAAAACCTCGCCCGGTGAGGACACGGAAAGAGGGGTGGGGGCGAATGGAGACCACGTGACTACCACGTGACCGCCTTCGAATTCATAGCGAAGGCAATCACGCTGCGAAGAGAAGTTCTTCGTGAAGTGACGGCCTTGGAGAAGATGGAGAATAGAGATGGGAACAAAGTGAGCTTTTAGTTCGTTTCATTATTTGTTATTTGTTTCATTACCTCACAAAATGAGTAACAATCCCGAGAGTAAATTTAGAACAAAAACGGACTGAACCCCAAAAATATGGTTTGGTTTGGATTGGTTCATTAATGGTGGTGAGGTCTCCTAGCTGGTGCTGGTCTTCGGTCTTCCTGGCTGCAGGGGAAAGCTGACCGGCCTGTGCTACAGCTGTAGTGTGGGCCAGGAACCTGGAAGTAAAAATAAAATAAAATAAAATAAAATAAAATAAAATAAAATAAAATAAAGGACTGCCGACCTGGCCCCAGGGGTGGCCAGGTCAGCATCCTAAAATAAAGAAGAAGAAAAAAGAAGCACTGGCCACACGGTTAGTGCTTGAAAATAAAATAAAATGATAATAATTTAAAAAGCAGCACTGACCAGGCGCCACACTGACCCAGGCGCCACACGTTCATTGCTTGAAGGGAAAAACAAAACAAAAATAAAAATAAAAATAAAAAGTAAAATAAAATAAAATAAAATAAAATAAAATAAAATAAAATAAAAGGTTCCCCCTGCTGCTGCCGCTGCCACCACCACCACCCGGTAAGATGATGATGATGATGATGGATGGTGAGGATGAGGATGCTGCCTGTCCAGTTTGTGCAGTTGCAACATCTGTGGGGGTTTTTTTGAATTTTTTTCCCACCCGCGTGCTGTCAAATTGATTAAATCGCACAAAGCGGGGGGAAATGAAAAATGAATCAATGAACCAACAAAATGATTTTTTTTTTCTAAAAAAATTCGTTAAAGCAAAATGAACCAAACCAAACCCTAAAACAAAATGAACCAAAACAAATCACCAATTTTTCGGTTTGTGCCCATCTCTGATGAAGAAGAGTTGTACTCTTGGGCTTCTCCTACTATTTCACTAATCTTGCACGTATCCATCAATATATCATCCCCCTTCCCTCTACACCCCTGCCAAGATGGCAGATGTTTCCACTACTCTAAACATTCAAAGAAGGGGAAGTCGGTAGATTCCTTCTCCAGCTCCTTACTATTGCCTTACATGATGCTATTACAGATGTCCAAACATAATGTTACAGTGACAAATGTGATTGGAAGCAGAGCTCCCTGATGTGATGAAGATGTTAAGTTCTTGAGAAAACAAGCCTTTTCACTCTGTGAAACACAGAGAAAATATCTCACTCTTGTGATTCGTCATTGGGAGATAAGCACAGGCTGCATGTACAAGTCTGATGATACTTTGAAGGAACTCCTGTGCCTGGAAGAAAAATAACAAGAAATATATTTTTTCTTAACTATGGAATTTGGCCTCATTGTCAAGCCTCAGAGAGTCTCCCAGAAACTCTATTTCCTCCAAGGATTACTTCAATTTGAACACAACCCAGAAGCTACCTGTTGTGCATCAGATGACTATGCAGGAGGAACTCAAAGCAATGGGGGGGGGGGAGAGAGAGGGAGAGAGAGGGGTCTCTTCCTTTTAGCTATTAAAAGAGAACACTTTTTTTAAATCAACATTCAGGTAGTAGGCTGTTGATGTTGCCCCGGGAAAAGGAAGCTATGGAAGACTTCTCTTTTTATTTCATGTTTGCTGTAGTTTGCTGGCTCCACATGAGAAACACTGTTGCATATAGGATAGGCAAGATTGGGGGCGGAGGATCAGAAAACTATGCCATATGCTAACCATTTCCTGACAACAGTAAGGGTGACATAGCAGAGGACATTGCTATGGTGATGGCATCTGGCCTGGATGCCTTCAAAAGGGGATTGGGCAGATTCCTAGAGGAAAAGTCCATCACGGGTTACAAACCATGATGGAGATGTGTAATCTCTAGGCTTTAAACCAGGGTACTTCAAGGGCCAGTTGCAGGGGACGAGTGGTATCAGGAGACAGCTATCTAGTCTCATGCGCTCCCAAACGCATTTGGTGGGGCCACTGTGAGATACAGGAAGCTGGACTAGATGGGCCTTTGGCCTGATCCAGCATGGCTCTTCTTATGCTCTTATGTTCTTATGTCTTTTCAAAAGAAGACGAAGCATCCAAAGCCTTCTGCCAAGTGCAGTATAAGCCTTACTGGGATGTGGAACTTCTGTCCATTTCAACGGAGTCTGTCTCTGGAGTGTCAATCTTCCTTTGTTTACTCAAGCCGCATGTTACCCCCTAATTTACATTGATGAACTGGTCTTTTGTATGAGTAATCTGTGAAAGAAGGCTCTGATTGGAGAAGATATATCTCCAAGCTATATTTCCTGTCTGGAGCCATCTTCTCAAGGACAGATTTTGTTACCTAATCTCTGAGTTTCAAGCTGAATCAATATGGCTTCGGGCTTCGGGGAGGTCACTTGCATTTTCAAAATGAGATTGAGACTAGACTGCTTTTCATTGCCTTTCTTCTTTCCAGCAAAAACCTGAAACCATTCAAAGTGAAATCTAATGCACAATGAACTCTGCTTTAGTGTCTGTAACATATTTCCCATTATATCTCAAGACAGCATGTAGTCTACGTTGCTGGCTGAGAATATGTTTTCTGTCTAATCAAGACCCCCTAATAGCAGGCATCATTCCGATTCCTTTTATTCTCCTGGTCTTAAATTGTTCTCTCAAGAGAGTCAAGCTATTGGAATTTCACCTGATTATTTGGGTGCCCTATCCTTTGCACAGTTCCCTCTGGGAAATTGGTGCGATAAATAAATAAATAAATAAATAAATAAATAAATAAATAAATAAATAAATAAATATAGACTGTTAAAAGTCAGGCTATTGGACATCGAAAGGAAAGACCTCTCTGCAGCAGCCCACAAAGTATTTGTGCCTTCACCCTGGCAAGACATACTGTACTTCCATCTAATGTCCTATATGGCAGATTTAGTTTCCAACCATTGGAAACATGGCTCTGCCCCAGTAATTCTGAGGCTGTCAAGTCCCTGACACTTATGCTCCTTCAATGTGCTGTATACAAGGACATCCACACTTCCTATCTGGAGCAGTTTCTTGTCAGATTTCCTGGATGATCAGAGGAGGTGATTCTGAATAATTTGCTGTCACGTAATAACAAAGTCCACACTAGGCAGACTGCCATATACATTAATCTATTGGTTCAGCAATGCAGGTTACAATTTCCAACAGGGTCTTTTGTTTCACACTCTTAGGACGAGGATGACTACCCCCAGGTGGGCCAGAGTTTCGTGGTTGATGGCCAAATACCTTTCAAATGGACATATCATGTCATTTCTTATTTTATTTGTTGTATTTATTTATTTATTGTATTTTTAGACCACCCATCTTCCGGACGGAACTCTGGGCGGTATTTTGCCATACTATGTCTTGTTCTGTTTGTTTGTTTGTTTGTTTGTTTGTTTGTTTGTTTGTTTGTTTATTTATTTATTTATTTATTTATTTATTTATTTATTTATTTATTTATTTATTTATTTATTTATTTATTTAGAATATGTATATCCCACTTTTCTTCTTGGAAAAGGACCAAAGGTGGTTTACAATAATGAGGGACAATATACAGTCCAGAACATTAGATATATTCAAGTTAAGAACAGGGAATTTGAAGAGGTGTCTTCGAACATTTTTAAAAAGGCAACATTAGAGCTACAAAGAGTATGCAAGAAGAAAAGAAAAATCCATTATAAGGGGTGAAAAACAATATGGAAAACACTAGTGTTCTTATGAAATCAGTCAGTGCAGTCATGTATGGTAATCTATATAAAGTCACATAACAGGTAGTTCATCATTCAAGGAAAACTTGCCTGAAAAGGAAGGTCTTTGCCTGCTTCCAGAAGGGCAGCAGAGATGGGGCAGTCCTGGCCTCCAGCGGGAGCATGGACCCAGGCCATTGTGTTCTTTGTAGGTTAAGGTTAGCACCTTGAATTGTGTCCAATAGCTGAATGGTAGCCAGTAGAGCTGCTTTAGTAGGGGTGTAACGTGATCTCTTTAACCTGCCCCAGTCCGCACCTGTGCATTTTTAATTGGGCACATACTTCATGTATGTGCATATATTATTGCCTATTGTATTCTATGTTTTGTTTGATGCCAATAAAGGTCCTGACAGACTAGTAAATGACCACACCTCGCCTTAGGAGAATGGGATGGGCAAAACTTCATTGCCACTCTTGGCCAATCTGAGTAACAGTCAAAAATTCCCATCTGGTAATCTTATTCTCCTAATAGGGTGGGCAGAAGGGAGAACGGCATGAGGCAGGGGTAAGGAAAAATTCACCAGGGCCTTATATAGGCTCCTATCCTGATGGACCCCATGGTCCATAATTTGCATGTCACATCTGGTGCAGGGAGGCAAAGGAGCCCCTCCCAGCAATGAAAGGCTCTTCAGGGCAGCCATTATCTCATTATGTCTGTTACAGTACTTGTAGTGTGTTAATGGATGTACCTGCCTCCTTCTTTATCTGGTATTTGCAAGTGTTAAGCTACATGTAATTCTGTGTCTGCAATTGCTGAATTCTTCCTGTTTGCCTAACTGGAGAAGAGTTGTTCCTGCTGTGATGAGTGGGTTGGCTTAATTTAAGCTATATAGGGCTTGGGACAATTCTGGATAGGGTGCAATTTTTATTTTGCTTACTCTAACAACTGTGTTTTTGTCAGAGTTGCTGGCTTTTTGTTTTTCTGTCTAGCTGAATAAAATAAATGTCTGCCAATGTGTTTTTGCACCAATATTTCTGATTTTCCTCTTGGGTCACGGGCTACATGGAGTGGGAAAATATTTCCCGATTGCAAGATATTTCCTGATCCTGTGAACTCTAGGGCTCTGCTCCCCATGCATACCTAGTGGAAGACAGCTCCCATTTCCCAGAATACATGAGCAACCTACTCACAACCAGAATACATCACTTCAGCTTCTCAGGATCGTAGTATACTTGGAAAAAAGTATCTTGATGGCAAAGAGTGACAGATTTATTGGGTTTTTTTCTTCCAAGTTTTCCTTTGTGGACATTGTTGTTTTAGGGAAGAAAAACTGTATGCTGAAATCTGGGAACATTGTTTATGACTGTGCAGATGGCAATGCCATGAAACAACATTTATAGTGGGTCTGCTGCTATGTAGATTCTGAAAAAAATACATTTCATGTGGAATAAAATGTCTATTTGTAGTATATAAGGATAAAATATTCTAAATACACATCTTAATTAGTCATTTTAGCACAGTGTGCCAGAAGGCTGATGAGTGTGCATGTGTAGATGAGCATGCATAATGCAAAGACGTTTGGTAAATTTTCATTCTTTTGGATATTTTCATCCTGATTAGGTTTTAGCTTACCATAGAGTTCCAAACATATACATTCCGTGCCTCTCCAGCACTTGCATCACTGTCATTCCCTATTTTTATGCTCATATGAAATGTAATTCTGAGCATGTCTTGTTAGAAGAAAGACCCATTGAGCTGAACATAATCCCACATTAACAGGATATAGGACTGCTGCTGCAGACATTTTACTCAAAAGATAAGCTTATGGATAAAACATATAATTTTATAAAGCAAAGCAACAATATTCAGTGTAACAATGGCCATTACTTCACGAACCGCTCGGTTCGCGGCAAGCCCTCATTTCTGTGCGAATTGATCGTTTCAGTCCGCATGCTCCTCCTTTTTGGCTGCGATGCCACCCCGACCACGCCCCCTTTACCGTGCTCCAAGTGGGGTGAGTGGTTCCCCTGCCAGCGGCCGGGAATCTTTTCACTTCGCATCTCGCTTCGCTCCCAACGTCACGTGTGGATTTGTGTTTTTTTTAATAGTTACTTTTGCGCCGAAATATCGATGCATCGATATTTCGGTTAATTGATGCATCAATACACTGAGTTAATATTTTAATAAATAAAAGGTGGGTGGAACCGGATGTTGCAAAGCAGTTTTCTAATGCGAAGGGAGCCGTGAGGTAGTAATCGATTCGGTCCTAGAAATGCTCCACGTGAGTACTGAGAAACAGGGGTGGGATCCAAGGGAGAGCACGTGACCACCACCGAATTCAAAGCGAAGGCAATGCCGCTGTGAAGCAATGCACTTCGTGAAGTAATGTTGTTTCTGCTGGCTGGAGAACAAATTAAAGTTGCCAGAAATTCTCTGAAATATTGATCTACTTAAACTACCATTATCCTGAAAATCATAGGCTGTCATTGTGACAACCTTTCCTGGTTGTCTAGTTGACAAGTTTAATCATGCCAGAGCTGATATCTTGATCTCTTTCAGTATTTGCATTACAGGTTTCTCAGTTTCTACATAGTAGCAGTTGCATGCCCATGGATACTTCATGTCTTCATGTGGTTTATTTGTGAATGATGCAGCCATGTTGGAAGAACAATGGTCATTGTGTCTTTTTCTGAAGTTGACACCCTCTCTCCCAGTCGTTGCTTACCACTTGATTATATTAGTCACACATATTTACTGAAGCCATGTTATTTTCAAGAATTTACCGCAGACACGATTTAATTCTTGCTGCACAAGATTGCAGCAATGCTTTTTTGCTGGCACAGCAAACTGATACTACATAGAAATTCTAAAAATGGGGCAGCCAAAATAAAGCTTATAACTTTAAAACAAGACTTTTGATCAGTAATGTATTTGACAAAGGTGTAGTTCTTGTTTTTGTGCCTAATTTTTGGAAGTTTGGATAAACCATGTTTGAATGCTGTTTTTTTTTAATTTATAGATTACTACCCCATGTAGAAAAAGGTCTTTAGGCACTGAGGCAACTGCTTGCCTAGTGGCTAAAGACCCTTTAAACCACCCGCCACTTCTTTCCCCCACTGGGAGCAGAGACACGAGCGGCGGGTGGTTTAAATGTGCTCGCAAGGTGTAGAATCCCTGATCTTGCTTGTAAGCAACCGGGGGGGGGGTGGAGCGCTGAAGAGCGCTCGTAAGTTGAGATTTTCGTAGGTCGTGCCCCTCGTAAGTCGTGGTACCACTGTACTAAAAGACCTTTTGACTGGAGAAAGCTTCTGCATGTTCTGGGCTTGATGGATAGAGAATATAAATTGTGTAGTATTGTTATAGAATTATTTTGGATATTCCTGTATAAACTATTGGGGTGAAATGGTAACATTGTTTTATGTGAGAAAAATAGTAGTAGTCACTACTGTAGGAATGTAGCAAAGACATATACTTCCAGATATTATTGAACTTCATGTCCCTTCTGCACTAGTCCTCTTAGCCTGGTTAATGGGAGTTACCACATTATGTGGGAAAACAACATGTTCATCAAGACCTCTAATATGTGCACATGGATATATTATTTGAGATATATCTTTAAAAGATGAAAAATGTTGACAGTCCCATGTTAAAGGCACAGAGGCAAGGAGGATAGAAAAGTATCTGGATACTTATCCACCAATAACATCCAGATACCAGTTTAATTGAAGATAGAAGTGGCAGTTGTTGAGAACTGAAGCTGGTATCAATTTAGAACTCGTTTCCTGTGGTATATGGACAATATTTCTGAGCAGCTATTCAGAACTAAAGATAAACTTTCATTTGGCTTGACAGATCTGTCAAAATCAACACTTTGCACCTCCCAAAATATATTAGAAAAGGAGACTGATGAGAGAGAGTTTCAAATACTTGAAAGGCTGTCATACAGAGAACAGGCAGGATCTGTTCCCAATTAACCCAGAATGTCGAACGTGTAACAATTGGCTGAAGTTACAGTAAGTCATATATTTAGTTGCATATCTGGAAAAACTTCATAACTGTCAGAGCAGTATGACAATAGAACCAGTTATCCTGAGAGGTAGTGAGTGTTGCAACACTGGAGGCCTTCAAGAGAGATTTAGACAGCCTTCTGACAGATATCCTATGATTTGCAGTCCTGCTTTGAGAAGGGGGTTAGACTTTATGGCCTTGTAGGTTCCTTTCAAATTCATGATTGTATGGACTAACAGAGGAATATACCTCACATCATTAATCTATGTGTTTGAATCCTACAGATCATTTCAAAGGAAT
This sequence comes from Phrynocephalus forsythii, assembly GCA_029282475.1. Taxonomy (NCBI): domain Eukaryota; kingdom Metazoa; phylum Chordata; class Lepidosauria; order Squamata; family Agamidae; genus Phrynocephalus; species Phrynocephalus forsythii. Next base: position 137,527,452 of record JAPFRF010000010.1, read on the forward strand.
AATGTGTGCACAAAACACCATAGATGTTCTGAAATGAGAACAGCTGAAATGAGAACAGCTGAAATAGGAACAACTGGAAATACACCAAAACACTTTAACCTGTTTTGGGGCAGAAGGATGAGTAGGTTTGGTAGAATGTATCAATAATGTGCACTTCACGAACAATACCTAATATATATGAATGTGTATGCAAAATGAAAGGGGGAAATCTCTCAATCTGATACAAATTCTGTGTAAGAAAATCCAGGTAAAATATAGCAAAGGGCAGCTCTGAGCCCAACGTAATTTGGGGCCGGGGCACATTTGCCCTCTCGCCCTGGACATTTGGTGCGAAGACTTTGCGCTGATCCGGGTATTTTTGCCCGGGGATGGGAGCCTACATAAGGTGGCTCCCTCCCTGCCTCAGCCTCTTCTCTGCGAGATCGTCGGCAGCGCTTGTCGGAATAGCCTGCTGCGATCTGGTTTTAAAAAAAACAAAACACCAAGAGCAACAACAATGAGGACGAGCAGCTGAAGGCTGAAGAGAAGAGGAGGAGGAGCAGGGAAAGACAGGAGACGAGCAGCCTGGCTGGGCTGCGTGGTTTGGCCTTTTATTTCTTGGGGTGGGGGGTGGGGATAGAAAAGAGTTGGGAGGGTGGGGGGGAGGGCCGAGCACGCTTCCTGTGAGGCTGCTTGGACTAAAGGGAGTTAGGATAGGGTAGGACTAAACCTTAAAAGGCCTCGTCTCCCTGCTTTCCTCGGGCAGATCAGAGCACCAGCTCTTTTACAACAGTTAAGTCCTCTCTCTGGTGGCTTATTGGGAACTGCGCCTTGACTGAGCCCTGCGGTGGGGTGGGGTGGGGGGTGGCTGGTGGCACCCAGCTCCACAGCCTGTTTATGGTTTCTCTGGGACCTGGGGGAGGATCGGGGGAAGTCACCCCCACACCTTCATAGCATATTTAGTTGCTTAGAGTTACTAGCATATGAATATAATTGGGTTGCACTCAATTTAAACCAGCTCTATTATTGTAAGGGACTGAAAGGGGGGGGGGTTGAGCATGGGACCCTGTCTGTTTATGTGCATTACATAAGAACATAAGTGCCCTGCTAGCTTCCTTTTTCTCACAGTGTCCCCACCAAATGTGTCTGGGAGGGCATGAGACTAGATATCTGTCTTCTGACACCAAATTACTGCATCTGGCCCTTGAAGTACCCTGGTTTTAAGCCTGGAGATTACGCATCTCCATCATGGTTAGCAACCTGTGGCGGACTTTTCTTCCAGGAGTCTCTCCAACCCCCTTTCGAAGGCATCCAGGCCTGATGCCATGACCACATCCTGTGGCAGGGAGTTCCACAAACTAGCAACACACTGCGTATAATAAATAAATAAAAATTATTTTGTCCTCACTATCACAAACCTCAATTTGAGTGGATGTCCCCTAGTTTGGTTCCTTTGACAAAGAGAAAGGCGGGGTGAATGTACTCTAAAATAAATAAAAATAAATAAGTAATTCTGGTATTGTGTGAGAGGGAGAAGAGTGTCCCTCTATCCATTTTATTTATGCCATGCATTGTTTGGTACGTCTCAATCATACCCCTCAGGCGCCTTTTTCCCAGACTAAAGAGGCCCAAATGCCTTACCCTTTCCTCATAAGGGAGGTCTCCCCACTCAGTAATCATTTTAGTCACTCTTTTCTGTACCTTTTCCGGTTCCACTATGTCTGTTTTGGGGTGCGGTGAACAGAATTGTACACAGTACTCCAGGTGTGGCCTTATTATCATTTTGTCCAAGGGCATTATAACATTGGCCATTTTATTTTCAATCACCTTTTTGATAATTCCTAGCATGGAATTGGTCTTCTTCACCGCTGCCACACTTTAGTAGATACCTTCATTGTGCTGTCCAGCAACACGCCAAGATCTCTTTCCTGATCTGTCACGGATAGCTCAGAGCCCATGAGTTGATAAAGTTTTAATTTTGCCCCAATATGAATTACTTTACATTTTTCTACATTGACCCACATTTGCCATTTCACAACCAATTATCCCAGTTTGGAGGGATCCTTCTGAAGCTCTTCACAATCTTCTCTGGTTTTTACCACGGAAAAGTTTTGTGTCATCCACAAAGGTGGCCACCTCACTGCTGATCCCTGTCTCCATGATCAATTATGAACAGAGTTAAAAGCACCAGTCCCAAGACAGATCGCTGGGGGTGCACTGCTTTTCACCTCTCTCCATTGTGAAAATTGCCCATTGACATGTACTCTTTGTTTCCTCGATCTCTTCCAGTTCTCAACCCACAGGAGGATCAGCCCTGTTATCCCCTGACTGTGCAATTGATTCTTCCCAAGAGACTGGAGGGGGCGTTTGTTAGCCAACCCAGTCCATTTATATTCACCACTTGGTGATATCGTGGTAGTGGTACTAGGGAGTTCTATTATGGCACCCCCCCAAAAAAAAAAGTCAAAAAGAGGGGTCCTGTTTGCCCTCCCCCCAGAATTGTCTGCTGCTTCATCTGATGAGGACCTTCCAAATTATGCAGCCATCTGGGGCAAGCTTGCAGCAGCTGCGGGTGCAGGGGCTAGTCAATACCGGAACAGCAGGCAGAGTGACTAGTGGCACCAAAGCTCTGAAGAGGGCAGAACTGTATAGGATAGCGGAACTACTGTTATCCCATATTGCTTTTCTGGAAGGAGATATCACCAAAGCAGCCAAGCCTGGGTCTTCATCATATGTCTCCCATCAGCAGACCACCTTGCCTGCACCAGAACCCATCGTGCCCACTGGGCCAAGCTTGTAGGTATGGCAGCAGTCTATCCCTGGAGGGCGGAGGGGAACGGCAGCCATTAGAACCAGTCCTCAACCTCTCAGCCAGGAGGAGCAGCAGTGTGGCAAGTATAAGCATGGAGGTGGGGCAATCAGTGCCAGTGAGTCTACTGCTCAGCCCACTACCAGCACACCTCCGGAGGCCTGGCCATGGGGTGGGATTCAGCAGCCCCAGGCATCCTATACACCTTTTCGTGTGCCACCCCCAGTCAGGGCTGTAGATCCTGGGATGCCCTTTAATTTGACCACCTTGGCATCCGAGGGGCCTCCGATTCTTGAGGTAGGCTCTCAAACTAACGTACCATCTTGTATGCGGGATACAGTGGTCCAGGCAGACCCTGTTGCGCCCAGTCTGCCTGGCCCTTCCCTTCTGGAATTACCTGAGGGTGATGAATTGCTCCCATTAGGTGATCACCTGTTCCAGGCAATGGTGGACAAGATCCACAAGAGCCTTGTGGCACAGTGGTTAAATGCCTGTAATGCAGGTAAAACTGTTCTCATTACCTGGGGTTCAATCCCAGGTAGCCGGCTCATGGCTGACTCAGCCCTCCATCCTTCTGAGGTCGGTAAAATGAGGACCCAGCTTGCTGGGGGGGGATGTGTAGCCTGCACACTGTAATTAAATATTGTAAACTGCCCAGAGACTACTTGAAGTGGTATGGGACGATAAATAAGCTGAACACTTAAGTGTTCGTTTTCTTGACATTTTGATTTGCTGAATACGGAAATAGAGGAGGAAGCCTCAAAAAGGCTGGATGATGAAGAATATGAGATTAGGCGGCACAAACCAGAGATGCTGAATCAACTGGCTATCAGCATTTTTATTTATGCCGGAACTATTGTTAAAGCCTGCCCTGAGAGAGCCAATACATGAACACCATTCACCGGACTGACTTTGATTTTGCCAGGTCTGCCTGGCTGCAGTATGAGGAGGGGTTCTGCATGCGTGGGGCAGACCGCCCAAGCCTGAGGTGGGATGAGCCCTATGGTCCATTATGGATTAGGGTTATGTCCCCTTCCTACCCAGTTGCTGCAGAATGCTTCAGCAGTGGTCATCTGGCTCACAGAGCTGGGCAGCCTGTTTCTGCCTGCCTTATTGCGGTGCAGATGGTTCAACCCCATTCGGCCTGCTAGGAGTTCAACTCCAGGGGTCCTGTAATAGATGCGAATGAAAGTTCTAACACATCTCTGGATGCGGAAGTGCCCGTGCAGCTATGGCTTGCACTACAGGTAGATCCAGTGAGTTTCCCCATAAGGACACTGCAAAAAGACCCCTCCCGCTGTGGGTCTGGTCCTAAAAGGTCCCTAGCCCCATAAGAATTAATGTTTTGCTCTCTCGACAGGGTGGCCTAGTGGCATCCTGTACAATCAGATGAGTCATGTACCTCTCTGCAGTGGGTGGACGTCTCATAGTGCCCTGAGGGTGTGAGGCTCAGGATTCGTGGGTCTATGTGCCTAAGTTCATGGGGCTAGACATAATATGGGGCCAGGGCCATGTAACACCCATCTGGCCATTGGGCCCTGTGGGAGTATTTGGTGATGGGAAGTGTGGCGCAAGGTTGCCCCCTTTTCCAGCACAGGGATGGGGTGCCACTGACTTGGTACCTGTTTGGGAAGTGACATTGGTCATATTAGACAACATGGACAAACACGTTTGAATTTTGACCACATTGCTTTCAGATTGGGGCTGCCTCCATGGCCGCAATTCATTGAGCAGTCAGTGTATCAGTAGGTGGAGATGTCAGACGTTCTGAGTTTATGCCTGGCCGTGGCCAGAGTGTTGGGCTGTGGCCTCTCTTTTAATGTTTCTGCCATTCCAGGTTGGACATTGACGACAAGGGCCAGAGTGGTGGTGTTTGGCCACAGCCTTGTCTTCTGGGCAGCCAAGTATGCTGCACGTTTTCATTGGGGCCAAGATCCTGGCCGGGCACATGTGCCACTATTGAACAGAGGGGCAGCCGACTATGCTGCATGTTTTCATTGGGGCCGAGATCCTGGCCAGGGGCATGTGCCACTATTGAACAATGGGGCCGAAGAGGCATGCTCGAGGCCAGATTTTGCAGCTGAGCATGCCAGGAGTCTCTGTTGGGGCCCGTGACCTCTTGCTGATCCACCAAGGGTGGCAACAATTTGGTGGCAACCCCTGGCAAAATGCTTATCCTCAAGATCATGGAATACCTGAGTGAACTTCAAATGTCTCCTAGTATACGTTTAGGCTGGTCACGTTGGTCCCATGTTTAGAGTGGAGATCAGCCCATGACCCTAGATGGGTGGACAGAGCCCGTAGGGGAGTGAACAGGGAGGTAGCTAAATTTATCCTGAAGGGACAGGGGTTGGTTAGAGACCACCCTGGCATTAATGTGTGTTGTCCCCAATTATAGTAGGGATGGTGTCCACCTGTCCAACCGTGGTGGTCTAGAAATTGCCCTAGTGACCTGCAAGGGGGCCTGTGGGCTGAGCTGCTCGGCTGTGTGGGGTAAGAGGCGATATGCCTCTTAGTGTGGCGGGTAGTGCAAGAGGTAATGGTATTCAGGTGGGCCCAAGTAAGTCGCCCTTAAGGTGCTAGGCAGCCCTCGATTAAAGTTAATAATCATTGGTATGTTTAGGAGTAAAATAAAGTCTGAAAGTTAATATTAGGCCGAAGCGAGGGCTACGATGGGATACCAGATTCACTCATGTTGGCACGATGCTGAACAGGTGGGCAGCATCTGGCCAGGGGTGAATCTCCCTGACTACATAATGGGCTGATAGAAGATTATTTCCGCCCATTACCTGCTTGCACTACGGTCTCAGGTCCCCTTAACAGGTTACAGGCATGTTAGTAGATTTAAGTAAATATGTTGTAAATAAAGTTGTGGTCCAATTTATCCCCAAAAATGAAGTTGTCTCGCCTCTTTATTTCCGGGGCTTGGGGGGCAAACAGCTCCTTATTTAATTTATTAGGAAGACATGGAAAGGACATATTCACACAGGCTATCTGGAAGGTTTAAGTACTATAATAATTGTTCCACAGCATCCATCATATGGGTGACCTACAAGAATGCAGAGAAATTTCCAGAATCAGTATTTTGAAAGCTGATGTCCTTTTCATCTCCTTACCTGTCATCTTACCAAGTTTTCTAAAGAATTATAACTCAACTAGAGCAGTTCTTAGGGCTGTTTTTTGCCCAAATGCACTTAATGACCTTAAACATTTTATTACCATTTCTGTTAAAGATGTTAGTTTGTTTTTCTTTGCTTGTTTTCCTGTATGATTTTCAATACTTAACCAAAGCTCAAGTGAAAGTAATTTTACGGGTCAATATTTACAACTTCTAAAGAAAAAAAGAGAAAAGGAAGTGGAGTACAAGGGTTGGATTTAATCCACGCTTCAGGAATAATTGGTTTTTAAAAAGGGAGTGAGTTTACTCCTGTTCCCCTCATGACAGTGTACAAGACCTCCTTAATTCAGTGGGAGCAGAATTTGACTTCAATTCCACAATTGCTTTAGAAACGTGCTCAAGCTTTCACAGAAGCCTCGGACGGCTGCCAAAGCTCATGGTAGCACTGAAAGTTCAGAGTACAGATTGTGCCATTGCTACCACCTTCATCAAGGAAGAGAAATTAATTTCCAAATAGTGGGGCATGTGGAAGAAATTATTCAAAAGCTGATAATGTAAATGACAAATGCATTGTCTATCATGCTTGGCAGCTGCTTCGTTTAAATATAGTTGGTAAGAAGGGATTAATTAAATTAATCCTTCATTCTTGCATAGCATGTTTCATGTTTTCAAAGATTCTGAAATACATTATTAATCTTTCCAGCAGCCTTGTGATGTAGGCCCAAATGTCTCATGTTGATCTCATCTTGATTCCCCAGGTCAACGGGGGTCAATAAGTTTTGCTAGACTTCATTTTCAAAGGTCATTGTTAGCATTTGTCATTGTTACTGATCTGGTTTGTATAATTGCCCTCATGAAAATAGTTAAACATTTGTATAATATTAATGGAATCTGAAACGGCATTTGTGCTTTATTGTTGTTACAGCAGTCAAAATAAATTTATGAAATATGAGGCAATGGTTTGTTTTGCCCTTAAATAAAGTTTTAAATTAAGTTCATGATGTTTTTCTTACAATTTGAAGACCCCTTCTAACTACAACTGGTCCTGCTTTCTTTATTCCCTAATAGGTCCCTAATTAGACCCTATCTAGATCCTGTTCCACTGTCACTTGCATGCATGCTTGTTTTTATCCTTATACTAGCTCCACCCATAAGCTTTATGATTGGTTACACAGCTTATCTCATTAAATCTTCATTAGCCAACTTTTCATTCCATTACATTCATGGATCAGAAATTCATGTCATACAACATCTGGGAATCCAAGCCCAGGAACCAGTGCTCTAGGGCAAGTTCATGGTGTTATTATCATTTTAATTGACAGTAATTTTAATTTGCAATGGCATTTTAATACTATAACCAGTTGATAGAAATCCACTTGTAATGTGGTGACTAACTATTGGTCTGTCTGTACTAACATTCTTTTATGCCCCTCCTTTCTGAAAGGTCTGTCGGTTAAACAGACAGAAAAAATGACAGTTTTAATCTCTCCTCGTGGCTGTTGAAATGGAGACTCTTACCTTCATGCCTACCATCCAGCTTTAGGGGATGGTGTAACAACTATAGGGACACTCTTCAGTAGAGACTGTTTAATGTGGAATATTTGTTTTCTATTTGAAATTTAATTAACTTTTCTTTTTACTTTAATGTGACTCATTTCCTCTGAGGTGGTTTATTGTACCAAGCAATAGTAAGACCTCTAACACTCTTCACCCGCAGAGACCTGGGTGAAGAGGAGGTGGCTGCCTCCTCAATCACCAGCAGCCAAAGGCTGCTCTCCGCAACACCCCCAGCCTATTTTGACAGGCCAAACCTGTGAATGTCAGCTGTTTGTCCAGGCTGTGGAGAGCAGCATTCTTTGATTTAGGGGGGTTGGGACAGCCTTCCCATAGGAATGCCATGAAAACATATTAATTTGTTCTCTCAGGAATCAATTAATTGGTTTTCAATGAATTCCTAGGGGAAACCGTACATTGTAAGACAAATGATTCATAATACGAATGACCTCATAGAACAAATTAAATTCATCTTACGATAGATAGATAAATAGATAGATGCATACAGACATACCACCCAATACACGCATACACACAACCATAGATATTAAAAAAGGATAAAAACAATAGACACCATAAAAGTTAAATATAAATGTTAATTGGTGGCACCAGTTATCACCTGGCAAATTTTAATCACTGCCACAAAAAAATCTGGCAATATTATATGTTACAACAAAGCCAGGATCTGACAACAACAAGGAAGCATAAAAATGACCTGAGCTCCCTGGGAATTTGTAAACTATTGGTGAGATAAGGTTGGTGTACAGAAATAAGCATGATGGGACATGGTGTGAGTTGTTAAGCTGAATATTAAGTGTACACTTCGGCCTTGTATTAGACCTTATCTAAGTTATGTAGAAAAATAGTCATAACAAGCTAGCAGCATGGGGCATGGTTAACTACCATTGGTCAGTTATGTCTCATGATATCTGGAAGCTTCGAGCAAAAAGAGGAGAGGACAGAGAGACAGAATCCATTATTATGCTTAGGATCCTTTGAGCAATGGAGCTCACCTCAGTTAGGTAGAGTAGAAAAAGTTAGTATAGGAAAAACCTTGAATGTATTCAGTTAGTCAGAATGACTTAGATTTGTTATTTTTAGGGAAACAAACTAGGATTGAAGTCTGATAAGATCTGTTAAGATTTTTATATTTTTGATACTTTTTCGGATTCTAACTTTTGCATCTTAGAATAGAAAATAAAATACAACTTTTGAAAAGTTAATGTGGCCTCTTATTTTGAAAAGAACCCAAAAGTATTTTGTTTTAGAGAAAAGAAATTATCTTTATTTTTGAACTCGGCCAGTGATAACCCTTTTGATTTACTACACAGTTTGAATATCTCTGTAAAATGAGCATCAGAGAAGTACATGTTCTATTGATTCTACATCCCCGGAGTCACAGGGGCATAGTTTCTCTGCATACAGGATCTTCTGATAATGGCCCTCAAGGATAGCTGAAGGGAGGGCATGACATCATGCCAAAGTAAAGGCCATCTGATGGTCTAGAATCTTAATCCTAGTTGAATATATCATAGGGAAAGAGAGATGCATACTGGATTCTTTAATAATAAACATTAAAGATCTAGCTAAATCCAATTGTAGCTCTATGTCTGTTATCCTCTGCTTAATGAGTACTTTGGCTTGGCCATATCCCATGTTCAGCGGGAGGTCTGGGGAGAAACCCAGGAATGAAATTTTGGCTATTACTACCCTTTTCCAGGTGGACTTGAAGTCATCTTTAATAGTTAATGGGGCCAGGCCCAAAGGGTGAAAGGATAGTCTAAGCCAGTAACTGAGAATGACCACCCATGTCCTAGCCTCCATTTTCATAAGTCTTAGGTCTAGTCACAGAGTTGCATTTGAAACACATTTTGGAGCTTGTCAGACCCATCTTATAAATTTAGATTGCACAAGTTCTAAATGAGCAAACTTGGAAAGGGGACCTAATTGGGTTCCATATAGAAGTTGGACTGCTACTTTGGCTTCAAATAATTTGAGTAGAGATGGGCACGAAATGAACTGTTGGTTCATTTTGTTATTTTTTATTCATTTCGTTACATAACAAAATGAATAACGAACTGCCCCCTCGAAGAGAAATGAAACAAAATGAAACGGAAATTTCCATTTCATTTTGTTTCATTTTGTTTCATTTTGTTTCTGGCGATGTCTCCTACCTGGTGCTGCTGCGGGTCCTGGATGTCCTTCCTGGTCCAGTGGGTCATTCTGGCTGAAGGGAGGGGGTGTCCACGAAAAAAAGTCGACCGGCCATGCTACAGCTGGTAGGCGGCCATGGTCAGCAGTTAAAAAAAAACAACCATAAAAATAAAAGGCGAGCGGGCCCAGTAAAAAAAAAAAACACAAACAACAACAATGAGGCATTGGCCCTAAGCCAGCACCTCTCAGAATTAGCAATTTGTGTGTCAAAAAGCCCCTGCTGGGGACTTTTAAACCTCCCCAAATTAAAAAAAAAGGAATGCCTACCTGTCCCCAGGGGTGGCTGGGTTGGTGCTCTAAAATAAAGGGGGAAAACAAATAACACTTGAAAAGAAAAAAACAAATACCAAATCCAAATGAACCAACAAAATGAATATTTTTAAAAAATTGTTAAAAACAAAACAAAATGAACTGAACCTTAAAATGAACAGAACCAAAATGAATTGCCATTTTTTCAGTTCATGCCCATCTCTAAATTTGAGAGCTGCAGGTATATACTGGTCACCTCTAGTCTTAAAATATTTTAGTATAACTATTGAACTTCTTTGTGCCTCATCAGCAGCATAGTACCCATAGCTTTTCTGCTGTTGGTAGCATGAAGGACTACACCCAAATATTTAAAGGATGAAAGTTGTTCAATTTTATGACCATCTACATCCCAATCATAGCTCTTAGATCTTTTGGCAAATGCCATGATTTTAGTTTTCTGATAGTTAAGTTGTAGCTGTTCTTCCTTCCAGTGTTGTGTTAATGTCCTCAGTGCTCTTCTCCCTCTCACAAAATAGCAGAACAAGTGGACATACACTCAAATTGAGGGCTGGGAAAGAGAGAACAGAAAAAAGAATTTTTTTTTACCCAGTGTGTTGTTGGTCTGTGGAACTCCCTGCCATAACATGTGATGATGGCATCTAGACTGGATACCTTCAAAAGGGGATTGGACAGATTCCTGGAGGAAATGTCCATCACAGGTTACAGTAACCCCCTGTCATTTCGCAGTTCAGGTACCACAGTCCCATTACATTGCGGGATCGCAGTACCTGCACCATGGGGGGGGCGTGGGGCACCATCTGGTCACTCCATGCGCCACCCCCCCGCACTTCCGAGAACCCTGAAAGGCCTTGGAGCTGGGGGGCGGTGGGGAGGGATTTCGAGGGCCTCCCAGCTGCACGGGAGGGCTGTGGGGAGGGACGGCATCCCCGTCCGCAGCCACCCCGGGCGCCTCTGGAGGGCCTCCGAGCCGCCCAGGGTGGGTGCGGGGAGGAACGGCGTCCCCCTCTGCAGCCGCCCTGGGCGCCTCTGGAGGGCCTCACAGCCGTGCGGGGAGGGGTGGCGGGAGGCAATCAGGTCACTCCACGCCACCCCCATGCTCCTCCGAGGCTTTTGTGAGCCCCCCGCCCCCAAGCCCCCCTGCTTCCGCATATCGTGGATTTTCATGGATCGTGGGTGGGGTGGGTCCCTAACCCCCGCGATCGGCGGGGGTTTACTGTATAAACCATGATGGAGATGTGTAATCTCCAGGCTTAATACCAGGGTACTTCAAGGACCAGATGCAGGGGAGTGGTATCAGGAGACAGATATCTAGTCTCATGTGCTCCTAGAGTCATTTGGTGGGGCCACTGTGAGATACAGGAAGCTGGACTAGCTGGGCCTTTGGCCAGATCCAGCATGGCTCTTCTTATGTTCTTATGTTCTCTTCTAAGGCCAGTGGGTGTTGTAGAAAGTACTGCTGCATCATCTGCAAAGAGTAACACCGAGCCAATTCAGAGCAACTTTCAGCCAATTTTTGGGGTCGGAAATTCACATTATCTGGACAACCACTAAGGAATTAATATAAACATTGAATAGAATTGGGGCCAAAATACAACCCTGCTTAACACCTTTCTCCGTAGCAAGAGAATTGGTGAGATGGCTCTGGAGATTGCATCTTATTTTAAGTGAGGTTCCTTCATGAAGCATATGTATTAAATATAGTCACCAATATATTGAAGATGCCTCTGGCTTCTCCCATAACCTAATTCGAGATATAGAATCAAATGCTGCCATAAACTATATAAAAGCAGCTTAAAGGGGAGAGATGTTAAAAGCAGACTATTTTTCAATAAGATGCTGAAGTGCTAGGCACTGATCTATAGTAGATCTGCCTTCTCCAAATCTGGCTTGCTCCTCCTCAAGTACACCTTCTTTTTCCAGCCAATCCTGCAGTTTCCATTGTAGGTGTTTTGCATATAGTTTACTGATTGTATTAGGAAGCTTGTGGGATCGTCCTTCTTACCTTTCTTATATATCAGTATGATAATTGCCACAACTCAATCCCTAGGAATTTGGCTGTATCTATCGATGCAGGTAAATAGTGTAGCTAATATGGGTGTCCAAAAGTCCAAATTGCTTTTTAGGTAAATGGGTTTGGCACAAGGTAGCCTGGAGAGGATTTTTTGGACATAGAGGATCTTATTTCTATCTAAGGAACACTGTCAAAATGCATTGTTTATGGTGGTTCAAGGGGAATCTATATGCAGAACAACATGGAAGTCCTCATCACTTGCCTCACTTCAGTTGGTCTCAGTACAGTACAATAGAGATACACACCCACACCCACACCCACACACACACACACACACACACACACACACACACACACACACTTTCACCAAGAATGAGAAGGGAAGGATAGAAACAATAAGAGGATTCCCACCCACTCCCTTTTTGTTATCTGCTCAAGAACCTAACACTTTCTTAGAGTTACTTGTTCACAGGCTTTCACAGTCTAATGTTAAAAATATCTTCCCATTTGCTGATCTCCTAATGCACTGTGCTATTTGTCACAGTATTGATTTATATAGTATTTTATGGCACATAGAACTAAAGCTGTATTGTCGAAAAGCCATTTGTTGCTGAATAATCAATTGCCAACAATCTTTTAATGCATACTGATCTACTCTAGTAGTCAGGGCTTCAGCATTCTGCAGAACATCTCTTCTTTCCTTGCAGCTAGGGAGGGACAATGGGGGTGGATGAAAATCTAGGCAGATAAGACACCAGTGGCATCTTAAATATTGGTCTTGGTTGTACAAAGAAAAACAAGCAGATTTTCTCATGCAGAATTGGTCTAGGTGCGACCTTCTTTGCTTGTATATTCATTTGTAAGAGGGGAAAATGAACATTTAAAATTAAAATTAGTAGATCTATAATTGCAGCCTGGATACATCACACTCATACTGTAATATACTCAGATCTTGCAGAGGAAGATATATACAGTATTGTATATATTCCTCTCTATTCCCCAAAGCTGAGATCCCCTCTTTCCATTAATGCCACAGGTGCTGAACCTTTGGCAGTCCAGCAATTTTTTAACCAAACCTCCCAGAGTGTCCAAAACATACTGAATTCCAAAAATTCATAACCCCAGCTCTCATCTCTTCTTCTGAGCTGGCTTTTAAATATGACAAAACATTCTTGCATGCCCTTTGATGATGTGCAACTATCGCAAATTAAATGAAACCTATGCAAAATTTATTTTGCTTAATTTATCTGTCATGAAATGGGGAGGATGTGTATAGCATAAAAATGGAAAAATTAACATAACATTGCTCTGATTTAGATTTAGCCCTCCTTTCAATGCATGACACCTGCAAGAGTGCACTATTTTAGTTGTCTGTAAATAATCAGATGATATTCTGTCTTGCACAGTTTGATAATTGGTCCTGAATGAGAAATATTCTGAGCGATTTCTGACTTGCTTCAGGTGAAATAAAGAAAACCACAATTGTCAAATATTACAGGAAAAGGCCAACGGTGACTTAAGAAGAGATGTCTACCTAATTCCTCTGGAGAGTTTAAATATAGATGATATGTCTACTAAGCTAGGGATAATTGATTTGAAGGTTGAGTGACTTTCCCTCTAAGGTTCCCTGAGAGCAGAGGCCATCAGACTGCAATTCTCAAAGACTCAAGTGGTCCAAAAGAAGATTAATGTACTGGTTGCTCAGGGTGGCCATCCTATTTTAACTGTGATCCCAGGAGATATGGCTTGAGATTTTTTTCTTTTAAAAAAAGGAAAATGAAGGGAAACATGGCTCTTATTAATATTTCCTACAAGAACTTGTGGAAAAGCTGATTTACATACAGTTTGACTGCCCTACTATATTTGCCCCCATACTACTGAATTATGATTTATATAAATGTTCACTAGTATTTTAATTGCATTTTCTACTTCATGTTACATTTTACAGCTACAATCTATGACTGTAATTGAAAGGGACTTAATTTTTAATCAGGAAGGGTTTTATGTGTAAAAATATGTATCATTTTAATGTGACAAAAATTGCTTTGCTCGATAGAGCCACTGACATGAAAATGCAAAGATAGGAAGGCTATGATATTAGCCTGAAGAAAATATATTTAAAGAGGTAATGGCTTTCTTGCCCTTATGAAAAGATATTTGCTCAAAGACTTTTAACTCTTGAAATTGTCCCTGCTGGCCTTCCGTAAAGCGTTAAAAACTCTGCTTTTTCGGGAGGCCTTTGGCCAGTTTCTGTAGTAGCTTTTTCCTTTTTTTTTCCCCTTCTCTGCCTCCTCATATGCCCTCCTCAAGAGAGCTTGTTGCTGGGCTTTGTATGCGACACCAGGGTGCAAACTGGTTTATTGTTTTAATTGCTTAGTTACTGTTTTTGCCGTTATTGCCTTTGATTTTGTTATTAGTTACTTCATCAACCTCTGTAAGCCGCCCAGAGTTCCTACGGGAAGATGGGCGGGGTATAAATTCAATAATAAATAAATAAATGACAGGATCTTTAGAGAGACTTGCTAAGAAGATGGATTGTTCTCTGCTTTCTGCCTCTATAAAATGTTCCACATAATTTGGTGCCTTGTACAGAAGACTGAACATTTTAAATCAAGTTTCTAGTCATCATGCTTGTTACATTTGAAAACAACCAATAACAGTGATTACCTATGTGAAATGGATCTAGAAGCATATTAATTCAAATGTCTAATGAAATTAACAGAAATACATTCATGACTTTCAATGCATTAAGAAAATAAGGGATCTAAGAAAAATACCAAGGTCTAATATTCATCTCTTACCATTTCGCCCACTGAACCTTCATGATTCTGATTGTGCTACATCAATCAGCATTTCTCAAATATTCATTCTCACGGCTACCACATCTGCAAAAATACATAAATAAATTGAAGTATAACAAGTACAGTCTAAATTCAGAATACCGTATATGTACTTTATTCTGAGGATATACAGTAGTACCCCCCTATCCATGGGGAATTGGTTCCGGGCTGCACCATGGTTACCAAAATCCATGGATAAGAGCGAACATCCTGATTCCTCCCCCCCCCGGCAAAATAAAGGGGCCAACTCCCATTGGTCTCCCTTCACCACCGCTAAGCTGTCCTTGCCCCTGGCCACCATGGCTTAGTCCTGGCCAGTCACAGCTAGCTGTATGTTGGAAGCAGCAGGAGCAGGAGCTGCAGGACGGAAAGTGAACCACTCATGGGACCAGATCCACTGGTGAACCAGCGGATAAGGGAGGTACTACTGTATGAGCAAAATGAACACATTTGCATACTGTTCTATTTTTATTATTTATTGTAAGTAAATAATCTTTTCCCCCAAAAAGCATGCATTTTCTTGCTTTGTGGCAAATATGTGTTTCTGTAGTTTTACTGAGGCCTTAATTCCCCACCACCAAGTCTGTAGAGACAACCAGGGATGTCCCCTGCAGTCATGCCTCCCCCATACCTCCCAACATTAGTGAGGAAGTCTGCAAAAAAAAGTCACAACTATATAGGGCTGAATATAAACCTCTACAATACTCAAAGCTATGCTGTGGGGAAAACTACACCACCATATGTCATCATGAGACTTTTGTAAAAAATAATTTCTCTGCCCTATGATTTTGAAGAATGTTGAGACTATGAAAACTGAATTGTGGGTATGTATCCCTCAGTCTTCTTCAAATAAGTCTACTATTTCCGATGTGGATGTCACCCTTTCTAGAGATTAACAAACATGTCAAATTAAATATCAATTACTATTTCCTCTTCCCAAAATGAAGTTTTTCCTCCTGTTTCTGAATCTGCTAAACTAATCTTCTTGTTGAAATTTTGAATCCTATGTCCACTAATTTCTGAAAAGGTGTGCATTTTTTTCCAAATGTACACTTCAAGTTATTTTTCCCTCTATGGATAAGTGTTTTGTGTAAATTTATTCTATAATGCATACTTTTGGGGCACACTTTTCCATACCATTATTCACATACTGTCTTTTAATAAAAAGTTTAATTACAACTTATTTGTTGATATATTAAAATACTCCTTTTCATCACCCTAAGTGAACTCCATGAATTTCTCCCATATTTCTAACTTTCCTTTCCATTCTACCCCTAGGTGTTACTTACCTAGATGATATAGAAGGTCCCATCTATGGATATAAGGCCACCACATTTGGTGTTCCATCGTACTGTGAGATCTTTGTCAAGAATCTCAAATACCACATCTGCTCACATGAGCTCACCCGAGACTTATGATCTTCATAAAACAACTTTCTTTTTTATCATTCACCTTCATAGTCATTTTGGTGAGAACACAAGAAAGCAAATGAAGTTGTTTATATATCACCACCCAGGACTTGAAGCAAAGCGATCTGGGTACTCTTTTTTCCAAGTTTGGAAGGATAAAAGCCTGAGTCAATCTTGAGCCGGCTATCCAGGATTGAACCCTGGGTCATAAGTAGAGATGGGCATGAATAAAAAAATCACATTTTGGTTTTTCGTTTTTCATTGAGGGGTCTGTTTCGTTTCAGGGGATTTTAATCAAGCCTGCCTAAAAACAGTTCTTCCTAAGTTTGAATGCGCTGCCATCTTGAAGCAGACAACACTACCATAATGGGTCTTATAACAGGTGGAGATGAATCAGTATATAGGGGGGAGGTCCAAAAATTATCCTCATAGTGCCTAGAAAATAATTTGCACCTAAATATCAGCAAAACTAAGGAGATGGTGTTGGACTTCCAGAGGAAAAGAGAGGAACCTGCTCCACTGCACATCATGGGAGGCCGGGTGGAGAGAGTCTCCTCCTTCAAATTCCTGGGAGTTCATTTTAGTGAAGATCTTGCCTGGAAAATTAATACAACCCATGTGGCCAGGAAGGCTCAACAGAGACTCCATTTCCTCAGGCTTTTGCAGAAGAACAATGTGAAACAACAATTGATGACCTCCTTCTATTGGTTTACAGTAGAAAGTGTCCTTACGTACTGCATTACAGTCTGGTATGCTGGTTTGACAGCCGCAGACAGAAAGACTTTACAGAGGGTAGTGAACACAGCACAAAACATCATGGGCAGTCCCCTGAGTCCACTGGATGATATCGCCAGGGACCGCTGTCTCAGGAGAGCAAGGAAAATCATCAGGGATGACTCACACCTCGGTCAGCACTTCTTTTCTCTCCTACCCTCGGGTAGGAGATACAAAAGTATAGCAAGCCGTACCAACAGGCTAAAAAACAGTTTTTATCCATGGGCTGTTCGACTGTTAAACGGGACGTGACAACTCATGATAGACTCGTGGGGCTGGCGAGTTGCGCAGCAAGCACACAATGTGATAGCAGATTGAATGGCTTTTTAGTGGGATGGTGTTGGGGGAGAGGGAGGGAGCTCAGCCAATTTCATTGTACACTGGTTGTACAATGACAATAAAGGTTATTATTATTATTATTATTATTATTATTATTATTATTATTATTATTATTATTATTATTATTATTATTATTATTATTATTATTATTATTATTATTGAGGGGTCCCTTTTGGTTCATTTTTGTTTTTTGTGATTTTTTGAAAAAATTCATTTTCATTTATTTGTTTTTCGTTTTTCATTTTTACCCGCTTTTTGTGTGATTTTAAAAGCATTTCTGTGCGTGGGCGTCCCCCAACGCCCCAGACCAGAGGGAAAACTCTAAAAAAATGATGCTGGCAGAGACACACTATAGACTAGGTACGCAGGGAGGCTGCAAAGGCAGTGGCGGGCATTGCCCAGAGTTGCAAGGCAGCTGCAGAGTGACTGCACTGCGGGGCAGGGGAGGGTACTCACCGAGAGGTACACGTGCACACACACAGGGAGGCTGCAGGACTGAAGCTAGAGAGAAATCTCTTCTTTCTCTCCCCTAAGAGCCAGGCTGCAGCTGGCAGGAACACAGAGACACACACCTGCCTGGCTGGCCTAAAGTGAAATTAACGAGTCGCAGGGACAGCAATCCCACCCCAACTCCCACCGGAGACTGCAAGGAGGACGGGGGCTGCCAGAGCTTTTTATGTCCTCTGTGGTTGCCAGACCTGCCCAGTCTGCAACCTGGGCATGCTACTGGTTGAAGTTGTCCAAGAATTTACATGATACCATCACATGGCTTGCCTCCATTTTGTGTCTGGCAACATCCATTTTGTCATTCTTAAAGGGAAATAAAAATACATCTCAATGGGGAAGACAAAAACAAACGTTTTAAGGACCCCCCCATAGGTATTATCAGACATTATAAATAATTATTGCTGCGTTTTTATGGATGTCCAGGGCGTTTTTTAACATTTAAAACAGCTCATTTCATTGCGCGTCGCCATTAACGAAAAATGAAACGTAACGAACCTAATTTTCGTGGTTCTGTTTGGTTCGTTCCAATTTCATCACAATGTTTGTTATTTGTTTCGTTACGTAACAAAACGAATAACGAATAATGGAAACAAAAAAATTTCATTTCGTGCCCATCTCTAGTCATAAGCATAGTTTTGGTTGCAGTGCAGATGTTTAACCATTGCACCATGAAGCTCTTTGAAAGGGTGCTGTCCACACTAGGGAGGGCTATTCTAGTGACAGTAGTATTCCTTTTTGATCCACCCCCACCCACCCCACCCCACGCTGATCTTCCAACAGCATGGAAATATATATTTTTATTTAGACAGCTTTTTGGCCACTGACTGATGAGAAACTCTTTTGATTGTGGTTTGTTATACTTCTTGGCTATGTTTTTAAAATGGATATTGAATTATTTTAAATCAGTGCTTGCTTTAATGTGGTAATTTGTTTTATAGTTTCTTAGTTTCTTTTTCACTGTAACTTTTTTGTTTTAAATCACATTGCAATCTGGTAAAAAAAAAAGAGAGGTTATAAAGTGAACAAATAAAAACCAGGGTTATAATCTGACCTGAAATATAGACGAAACTTCTTGATATGTGTAACCCAGTCAATTAGTCTGATTAATTTGGATTCTTTCCTCAGCAGTCTAATGACAGTGGAAGCATTAGGTAGAGATCATTCTGTTAATTGTTTTTATATCTAGGAACTGATCAATGGGAACAGAAAAGAATATGATAATGTGGTAATACTTCACAGACCATCTGCTCCCTCCAAATTTGCTTCTTAGAAATCTTCCAAATGAGAGAGAGATCGGGGCCAGAATACTTCAGTTTGAGATACTATGCCATACAAGAGAATTTTTCAATTGTACTGTGTATATAGTGGTGCATCTCTAATATTTCTTGACTAGTCAAAACAATATTCTGAAACCATTTCTTCTAGAAGAAGTAGTACAAAGAAAATATTAAAACTATTTAAAGAGTTCTCAAATCAACAACATATTTGGGAACAGAAAACTGTAGAGGCCTTCTCTTTGTCACACGTGGAGGAGGTTGGATAACCACCATATTTTCTGCTCTATAAGACACACTTTTCCCTCCTTAAAAATAAGGGGAAATTTAAGAGGGCTTTGAAGACCTTCCTCTTCAAAGAAGCATTTGGTGTCCTCATTAGTTAGTTTCTCTTTCTTTTCTTTGCTCTTACTGTCTGCCGCCATGTTGCCTTCCGCTGCCCTTGCTTGGTGGCCTTGTTATTTTTAGCTTTTTAGCCTTTTTAGCTTTTTAGCTTCTTGCGCTGTTAACCGCCCAGAGTTCCCGTTGGGAAGATGGAGCGGGATATAAGTATTTAAATAAATAAATAAATAAATAAATAAATAAATAAATAAATAAATAAATAAATAAATGTTTGTGCATCTTATAGAGTGAATACAGTAGTCTCCACTACAAATATACCACACATTTTCATTTAGAGAGAAGTTACCTGCATGGAGCCTGACCAGTCCTCTGCTGCAGCTGCAATTCCACAGTTCCAATCACCTTGTTTGCAAAGAGGTCTCCTCCACAGAGCCTCTGCCATCCCCTTCTGTAGCCTGGATCCCACAGTTCCCATCACCTTGTTTGCAACCTCCCCTTTTGCAGCCAGGATTTCCCTGCCATGAAACAATAAGCTAAATATTTTTCTTGTTTTCCTCCTCTAAAAACTAGGTGTGTCCCATGGTCAGGTGTGTCTTATAGAGTGAATAATACAGTACCTTAAAAGAACAAACTGCTGATTTAAGCATACCTTTCCTACTCCTTGACCCCTAAACATACACATTTTGCTACTATGCTTATAAAGAGTTTCCTATTTACTTTTCAAATGCCAACCACTGCTCCCTCAAAAGGAAATCACTCCTGCTGCAAGGAATATGTATATTTTAATATTAAACATGGTTTGACATAAAATTTAGATGATGTGGGCCCTTAATTATGTTCATTTTACATGGGGAAACAATTCAGTTATTTAGCGTACACATGTTCTATGGTGTATTTCTTAGCTATTGTCCAGAATTCTTGCCTCTACTTCAAGTATTAATGGCCCCTTTGAACAACCTCACCATGAACCTTTGAACCTTGTATGCAAAACCATTTCATTTGTTATTCTATCATATAAAAGCTTTGTGAAGATCACAAGGAAGGCTGTCAGCCGCTAGTTAGGATTCTGTGAACATCCTGGACAAGAGTTGGGGGTGGGGCGGGAGATCTGAATCTTCAAAATGGCCAGGAAAAGTGGCCACTCTTTAGCAACTTGATGAATTGCTAGCTTTTGCTGCTGTAAGAACTCCTCTCACAACCATTTGGATTGCATTCATTTCTCACTGGATTACTATTGATACTGCTATTGCTGCTCTTCCATTGCAGATTACTTAAAAAAATCTTGTTGCTGTCCTTCTATTTTTGGATTACATTCTAGATTACTTGTATTCCATGCTTTCTGGATCTTTTATTCAATAATATTGATTGTACAGGGATTTCATCTCTTTTCCTTGATTGTTGCCTGGATTGCATGCCCTCAGGTCCATCTAGTAGCCTGTCCAACTGCATTGAATCTATCAAATTTGTAGACCTGTCTCTCCAGACTCTCATTTTTGGGGTATGTGTAGCTTGAATGGGTTTGATTATGTTGCACTTGATGATGATGATGATGATGATGATGATGATGATGATGATGCCTTTTTCTTGTCCCTCTCCTGCTGCTGAATTGATGAGGATAGTAATGTGATGAGAAATACGACCTTCAAAGTAATGTCAATGTTTGCATAGGTTTGTGGATGATTTCTCCCCCACACACATGTACTGTTGTTGTTGCCTACTTTTGAAGTAAATGATGTCTGTTGCCATGCCCCAGCTTTTTCTTTTTCTTTTTATAAAATCAGTTGGTACTGATGCCAAACACCAAAAAGAGGAAACTAAAATGAAAGAAGACAACAGATTGGTATCCAAAGAACACAAAAACAAGAGTCCCCGCCCCGAAAGAATCCAAAACAAAGAATAAACCAAAAGTTTTCCCTGCACATCTTTAAATTCTTAATTGTCATCACTGGCACTTACATGAGACAGAAACAGTATCAACATGTTTATCACACCCAGATCTGCTGGTGTACACAGCTGATGGCTTCAATTCATATTCAGTATATTGCCTTGGCATATTTGAATAATCCAAGTGATTTTTATACAGTACATTAAAGTTCCTGCTCCATAGAATTTATAATTTTAGATAATTTGAGATCAGTTCTTTTTCATTCTTCCAATTCATATTTGCTCTTTATGTCTGTTTCATAAAACTTATTGTGAAAGATTTGGGATTAGGTTTTGATTCGTGTTAGGTTTTGATTCAAACCTCCAAACTAACTTTTTCTGTGCAATATACTTAGTAACTATCTGTTTGACAATGAAAAAAGATGCACCCACAACATTTTATATACACTAGGTCTTCCTAGAGCAGTGACGTCAAGCCCATGGCATGGTTGCCAAAGGTGGCACTCAGAGCCCTTTTTGTAGGCACTGGACATTGCCCCTTCACAGCCACGTGTATACAGGTTAAATTGCTGTATTGACACATTGTGAAAAATTAGTGGGTTTTGGGTTAGGTTTAGGGTTAGGGGCAATAGGTCTCTGAAACTTTCACCATCACTGTCCTAGAGCATACTGTATTTTTCTGTTTATATGGCACTATTTCCCCCATAAAACATGACACTAAAAGTTAAGGGGGAGCTGTATACATGGAGGTAAGCCTTTCCCAAAGGGCGCAGGAGAAGCCAATCTCACCTTGTGGTTTCCTTTCCTTCTGGCAGCTCTTTCTGGTCAGTTTGGGTTCTCTCTTTCTCTTTCTCTTTCTCTTTCTCTTTCTCTCTCTCTCTCTCTCTCTCTCTCTCTCTCTCTCTCTCACACACACACACACACACACACACACACACACACACAGAGAGAGAGAGAGAGAGAGAGAGAGAGAGAGAGAGAATTTCCTCTTTCCTCTCCACCTTTCCAAAATGCCTCTCCACTGTGTTTCTTTGTTTCTTTTTGCAGAAATCTGAGCTGTATTTGTCCTTTCTGTGGGGAAAGCCTTTTTTTTTGGGGGGGTGGATTGAGGAGCCCATTAAGAAGTTATTTCTCCCCCTCTGATTTCTGCAAAAATGCCTTGGGTGTCTGCAAAAACAAACAAAAAGCAAAGTGGAGAGGAGTTTTGGAAAGTCAAAGGGGAAAGGGGAAATAGCAGTGTGTGGAAGGGAAACCAAACTTCACTGGGGTCAATTTGGGTCCCCCCCCCACTTCCTTTCCTTACTGCCAATATTTGTTTGTTTTCTTAATTTGGGATTCAAAAAGTAGCAGTCATGAGATGTGCCCGTGCTGAAATCTATCCTTTGCATACGCAGAAATTGATCACTGCGGAACTATATCAGTGGCAAGAATCATACTAATGACATATTATTTTTATTACCTTTAGGACAATTCTCCATTTTCCAGTTCTGTGGACTCTATTGAGGTGTACATGAATTTCAGTTGCTTCTTTTAAAATCTGTTACATTTCTAATGAGACACACATAACTGTGAATTACTTTGTAAAGAAACCCTGGTGGCTGTATTTTTTAACGAGGTGTTTTATAAATAGTTACTCATGTTCTTGGCTGGAAGTATTGTCCTTATGTTATATGAACATTCTTTCCCATGAATTTTTGCTGCCTTGATAGTATGGTTCTTCTGATCTCCTAAGGTACCAAGCACAATAGTTTAATAAACTGCATAAAAGCAGTGACTCTTTTGTTGGTGGTTTTATATATAATTTGAAGTCTCAAACAATCTAATCAACAGTCTTATCAAATTGAAAAGGTTGATTCAAAACTGATTAAGTTTCATTAACTTTATTGGGACCATGTAGGCCTGCATTTATGAATGTCATCTTAATTGGACTGTAGATGAGACTGTTGAACAGTTATTTTCTTTTCATGATAGGCAACTGGCAGCCAACCCAAGAGATCATAGAGCAGTTTTCTGTTTTTCCTGATAGCTTTAACAAGTTTTAGCCCACTTATCATAATAAGTGTCCTCAATTTCCCTTGTACACAGGTTTAGCTTGCAATGCAACAGGATGAAGATGAATTTAGAGATACAGACAAAACCATAACCTTGGGTCTGAATGATGCATCAACGGGTAGCATTAGGTAGTTTGGGAAGTGCATTGTTTGGTGATGTATTGCAGGCATCCAAATATCTTATGATAGCAATGCTTGTCAGGGGAAGGGGAACACATTTCTAGACTTTAGAATTAAGTTTACATAAGGGAAAAGGGAAGGTGGAGCATCCTGCTTGGGCTAAAGCAAAAAAAAAAAGTGTTCTGCTTATATACCGCCCCATACCACTTCAAGTAGTCTCTGGGCGGTTTACAGTTTAATTATGTAGATGATGACACATCCCCCACCAGCAAGCTGGGTACTCAATTTACCGACCTTGGAAGGATGGAAGGATGAGTCAACCATGAGCCGGCTACCAGGGATTGAACCCCAGGTTGTGAGCACAGTTTTACCTGCAGTACAGACTAGCTATTTAAGGAATATATAGAGAAGTAAAAAGTTTGATATAATTGCTCAGAAGATTACACCCACCCACCCCAAATTGCCATTTAGCATTGCCCTGAGCAACATTTAAATGAAGGTTTGGAGAGTTCTCATATAAAATATCTGAAGAATTTTAACGGTACCAAAGAGGATGTTAATAATAATTTTCAATAGCATAAGAAAAGGTGCCTTACATTCCAAGGATAATGATAATCCTTACAAATTGTGACTTGGTTTTTGGTGGTGGTGGTGGAATTAAAATGTACTTTATATGTAATGTAGATGCATATGTTCACATGTGTCACTATATCCTTTCTCAGTGGATAAGCTGTATCATGACTGTCATTTTACCATGGAGCTAGTCACACATGACTAATGCAAGATGCACTTCTGATGGAAGGGTCCTAGAGAAAATAGAATTTGACAACGAATATTGCAAATTATTATTTAAAGGATGAAACTGCTGTTATCTACCTATAGTTTCAGTCTGATTTATAAAGTTAAAATAGCAGCTCAGCTATTGACAGACCAGAACTGCAGGGATGAGTGGGTGAAAGCAAAGCCCTACAAGTGGCAGATTCAAGTCTAGTTTAGTTGATCTATCATCAAGAAAGTAAAAATGGGCAAATTAGCAACATACCTCATAGCTGTAGTTTCTGACAGCTGGCCCTTCAATGATTTTTGTAAACAGGAACAAAAGCCTGTGTTCTCCCTGAGAAGAAGTGCTTTTTTAGAGCTTTATGCAAATGTCTTGACCCTGTAGATGCTGTGCATTCTTCAAACAGACACCTACCTTCAAAAGTGACAGCAAGCAATAATGTGACAAATGAGCATAGCGCTCGCACATGTGCGACACCCTTTGCCTAGAAAATTTGGTGTGATCGAATTAAAATGACCTTTCTGTGACAAGGACAATGTAATCAGAGGATCCGGGATATGGAAGATATGTGTTTGGGGTGTGATGGGGGGAGGGAGACACTGGGAAAATCCACAGGAGTGGCTGGGTGCTATATTCTAATTTAGCTGAGCCACCTCTTAATAATCCTATCCATCCTATTTCCCCCCTTCTCTCATTTTCAGCAGCTCCATTGTCTTGTTGGAGAGGACATTGAAATATATGTTATGAGGCTCAACAGGCAACAAAAAGGAAGGTGGGAGAGACACAAAAACATCACATCTTTCTGCATGATTAGTTTGTAGATATTCTGTATAAAACTTTAATGAATATTGATACTGAAATTAAAGATGCAGTGCTTACAGTTTGCTTTGCCTTTCCATAAAGTTTAGCTTTGCTCAGTAATTGATTTCCCCCTCTCTCTTTTTTAAAGGAACAAGATAAATTGCACACCTTTTCTCTTTTTATAGATGAGAGAATTATGCAGAAAATGTATAATCAAATCTTTCCAACTGTGTTTTGGGTATGGTATCAGGTCGTGCAGAAATGAATTGTTTCTATATACTCCCATCTACAAATGCAATGAACAATTGGAAAGGGCTTTATGGATTCTTAATTGCATCTGTCAGGTTTCAGGAAAACATGATAGGTAAATTTTTTCACTCCAAAATGGCAGGCTCCAGCTAAATTATAAATCCACCATGACAGTACCTGAATAATCATAGCAGTTAAGAGCACACATCTAAATTGTCTACAAGGCAATGTTTCAAAATGTGACTTCTTCCTCGGGTGGGTGTGGAAAATATGTGGCATTGCAATCTGTGAAATGTATAGTTGAGCAAACTTTTCATTGTTTCTCTCAAATTCCATATCTATCTATCTCATATTGTTGTTCCTATGGTGATCCCAATAGGATAGGTGAAATATGTCCTATGTTTAAGGAGTTTTTTTTTTTTTGCTTTTGTTTTGTTTTATACCAGTGCCACCCTCCAATGAGTTTCCATGGCTGAGTAGAGATTTAGGCCCACATCTCCTTGATCCTAAGTTGATACTGTGTCCACTACACCACACTAGCTTTCTTAAATAAAGTAGGATCCTTTTAAAAATTGTTGTACACAGAATGGCAATCACTCTTCTGCCCAGCTCAAGTTCCTAAGGAACATGTGTTACTGGCTTTCCTTGAAATTCCTAAGCCGTACACATAAGTACACATTTAGATGGTAACTTTCAATTTTAAAGTTGGGGGGGCATTGGTGGCATTTGAAGGTAAGGCCATATCTGTGGTCCTGCAGGGTGCTTTAAGGGCAAAATCATATGCTGTGGAGCTAGGATTGTATGTCTACCTTAAAGGAGGAATAGGTGGAAGGTGGATCAGGATCTGAAATTAGTTTTTTGAATGATTGACAATAGATCATTTACAGTTTCCAACTCCCAAAAGTTAAAAAACAGCAGCAACAAAAGGCTTTCCTCCTTCTAAATTACTTATGAAAGGCCACCTTGTTCTGTAAGGTGCCTACCTGGGACAGTACGTTGTGCCTTGCTCAAGTTGGGGGAACTCAAGTTTCTAGTAAAATGGTTCCTATGAATCTAATCTCTTCCTAGCCCTGCACTAAAGAATGTCACTTGGAAATAGGCAGGAAAAGAGGGGTAGAGGGAAGGAAGGAGAGGCAGATATGTTTAACAAGGCACAGGAAGTATGAGCCTGGATCTTTTTGCACTATGCAAAATCATCAAACAATGAAGATATACAACATAGGCAGTGCCAATCAACTACTCCATCTTGCTACTGCTGATTCCCACATGTGGTCAATTCTGTCAAATCAGTGAGTGATGCTCACCAACTATTTGTAACAAACATGCATCATCTTCATATTATTCCAAACACCCCTCCCCTCTTCTTATAAAGGGAGGCAGCTTTCAGATAACAGATGGTGCACAACTTGCTTTCAATTAGTTCCTGTATGTTTTTTCATTCATCAGAACTTCATATCAGTTACAAAAAGGATAGTGGGCTCGAGTTGTCACTGGTGTTATCAAAAAGTCCTGTAATTGGGAGAAGGATGGTATAGAAATAAAAGTATTGGGTTTTGGTTGTATTTTGATTTTTTGATAACTAGCACATATTCATCCCTGGAACCCACAGAAAACTGTCTCACAAATTTAAACAAACTGTCCTGCAGCTGATACTTGCCTCAGAGCATCACTGCCTGTGCTTTTGTTGGGTGCAGTTTCTGATATGAAAGGGAAGGTGATATAAGAAGGAGGGTACCCAAGCTTTCCATGCAGAGATCTCTGGTCACATGCCTGTCAGAGGTCTAAAGCTGGGGAAGCAAACTGTGCAGGTAGTTCATGGATGATATTAGGAATGAGTGAGTATTTCAGCTCAGTTACATTTTTTAAAAAAGCAGAATTGGCCAACATTTGAATACGGGGAAAAGTGACTTGTGCCTGGACGCAGTCATGGAATGGACCAGGGACAACAGGCTTAGACTCAACCTGGAGAAGTTCTGTGTTCGGGGTGTCCTCTACCAGGTACAGTGGCCCTCTCCCCAGTCTGGGGGTTACTACCTTCCAGCTGGCAGATAGAGTTAAGAATCTGGGAATGGTCTTGGATCCGGCTTTATCTGTGGAAGCTCAGGTGGTGGCCGTTTCCAAGACTGCTTTTTTCCATCTTCGGTAGATCACCCAGATTCACCCGGACCTGGATGAGGTTTCTCTGATAACAGTTGTACAGGCACTCATGATCTCGAAGATATATTATTTCAACACTCTCTATGTGGGGTTGCCCTTGACCTTTATTTGGAGACTATAGCAGATACAAAATGCAGTGGCCAGACTGGTGGTGGGTGCAGGCAGATATGACTGCATCACCCCAGTTCTGGCCTGCTTGCATTAGTTGCTCGTTCATCTCAAATAAAGTTTAAGCTACTGGTTTTGATTTACAAAACCCTAGCACAGTTCCTGTGGCATGCGGAGCCCTTTCTGTGGGCACCTGTCATTGCTCCTTCACAGCCACCTGTATTCAGGTTAAATTGCTCTTTTGACACTTTGTAAAAAATTAGTGGGTTCTGAATTGCAGTTTGGGCTCACGGTCTCTCAAAGGTTCACCATCACTGGTCTATGGTGTGGAATGACAGTATGGACAGATAACTATGTGATGATGTCAGGACGTTGAAAGGGGAGTTACTGAGAGCCCAGAGGAATCTGAGCATTCAGATTCTGCCTTCTACATCCTAATCATGTTTCTTGCTGTTGTATTCTAACAAAAGTCCTCAAAGAATTCTTGTGCATTCAAAAAGACATGGGCTGAAAACACAGTCTACAACATTGCTGCATGTAGCAAGAGAGCAAAGCTGATGCTTGCCTTCCAATTTCTGACAAGAAAAGATTGATGACACAAATGTCCTCCTTTGCATTTTATCATATTTGCTGCACTTCTTGCATATTTTTTTCTCCTGGGCAAATAGTGAACAAACGGCATGAATTAGTTAATGGCAAACCAATTCTCCTTCTATTTTTAAGCACTGCTAATATGACTTGAATGAATTGTTGCTTTTCTGTGCTGCTATGCAAACAGAACTGAAGAAATGGAATGAAACACTTCTTCAATGACTGGAGAGGGGGGGGGAGATCAAATATCTTGGCATGCTTTGCCCTCTCAGCCTTCTCACCTCTACCCTGCTTTTAGGTAAATAAATGATTGTTAATTAAAACTGTTGAGAAAATGTTCTCTTGTATCTTGTTTATGGAGTTGTAGTTAGGTTAATCCAATTTTCAGCAGCTTATTACTTCAAAGGAGATCCTTCAGTAGACTTATAATCTCTTTATGGAACATTAAGTATCTTTGCTCTTCAAGGCAATAAATTCTCATGATGGGAAGTTGCAATGCACAGCATCTGTTACATAAGGTGTAAAGCTATTGTCACATTCAAGGGCTTTTGCTTTCACATGAAGCCATTTATAAAGTTGACATGGAGGGACAGAGATCCAAGCTTTACTTCTCAAGTCATTTATTGTGGAGCTCTCTGATGAACTATGCTTCTTTTGCCTTAGTTGATATATTTAAATAATCACTTTAAAAGTTAGTCAACTTAGCTTGAAAAGAGAGAAGTTAGCAGTTTGTTGGATCTCTTAAAATTCACTTGCAAGGTATGAAAAACACAGGTGTGTTATAGGGGCTTAGGTCCTCATTCTTTCAATTGTCCACCTTATCTTTGTTCAGGGACTGCCATCCTTACTTTGGGTCCCCATATAAGATTAGCAAATGATTAAAAATACACCTATACACCTAATGGGATAACTCATCTACCCTGATCTCAGTTGGAGGTCAAAATCAGCCAGGAATGAAGGTCTAATGAATTTTTCACTTGCCTGGCTGACAATTTCATCTTTGAGAAGGCGGAAGAAGTCACCACAAGATCAACCACCTTGCTCTCACCAGCAGAGAAGAACTGGTTGATGACGTGATAAGTAACGGGAACCCAGGGCAAAAAGCCACTATCTCCTATTGAGAGTCATTATAATGACAAAAGTAAAAGGAAAACAGTTTTTAAAACTTGGAAAATGGAGCTTAAAAACATTTGTTTGGATACCATGATCATACTCAAAGAAGAGGGATTCACAACAGTTCTTTGTGATGCTTTTTTTATTTCCATCTGTATGCAAAGATTGGAACACTTTCAGCCACCCGCTTAATAGTCCATCAACTAGATGTATGATAATATGTGGAGTATAATTTCTTACCATCATTTTCTTGGCCATTTGTCCAACTTATGGTTTAATATACAGGCCCTTTGAAATGTTGGGAGTGCTTTTATTAACATCCTTGTTTCTCCCTGTTCTTCCTAATTGTTGTTTGATGTTAATACCCATGGCCCTTATTTCTATGATAACTGCAGTTAAACCTTATGGCCACCTTCTTTCATGGGTTCTGTTCCCCCATGTGCACTATATTGTCTGCTCCCCCCTTTTATATCTTCACTTTCTATATTCATTTGTTTATGGCACACATTCAGGGAGTGATGAAAAGCTATAGCCACAACAGGAGACAATCCCTATACGGGTGATTGCGGGCCAAGGTAAGTATGCTGCTGGAGCTGCACCAATAAGATTTATGAGAATAGGGTACAAATGTTTGAAAGCTGTGCCCTGTTCTGATGTGGCTTCCTCCTGCCAGATACATTTAACCAGCTCAATCCACTCTGTCCTTGGTGCTACTGAATGCCAGTTCTGTTGTAGATAAAACTCAGATCATCCAGGATTTGATCCTGGATGAAAAGGCAGACCTGGCCTGTATCACCGAAACCTGGGTGAGTGCTGAGGAAGAGCCAACCCTCTCCTTTGTCTGCCCACCTGGGTACTCCATCTGGCACCAGCATCGACTGGAGGGAGGGGGTGGGAGTAGCTGTTGTTTATAAAGACACCTTGAGGGTTGTCATACTCTCAGCTTTGGCAATACAAGGTCTTGAGGCCCTTCATGTGTCTGTTGTGGCTAGGGAAGGATTTGGGATTTTGTTGGTGTACTGTGCTCCCCATGACCCAGAACTCTCCCTGCCAGAGCTGGTGTCGTTTGTCTCCGTGACACTGTTGAGATCTCCCAGGCTTATTGTACTGGGTGACTTCAACATCCATGTGGAGGCACATGATAAATGGCCAGCTCTCAAATTCTTGGAGACCATGGCCTCCTTGGAC
Source organism: Phrynocephalus forsythii (assembly GCA_029282475.1). NCBI lineage: Eukaryota > Metazoa > Chordata > Lepidosauria > Squamata > Agamidae > Phrynocephalus > Phrynocephalus forsythii. The sequence goes on from JAPFRF010000010.1 coordinate 137,557,935, forward strand.
TTGTCCCAACTAGTTATCGGCCCCACACGCGTGGCAGTGTGGACCTGGTGTTCTCAAATGCGCAGAGAGTGCCTTGATGGTGACTGTCCTTGAGTTGGACCCCTTGTCATGGTTGGACCATCACCTGTTAAAATGTAGCCTTGCAGTGGCACCCCCCTGCTGCAGCAAGCTTGGACCCATTAAGATGGTCTGCCCATGCAGGCTAATGGACCCTCTTGGGTTCCAGAATGCCATGCGGGGTATTCCTGATAATCTGATTGGTGCACCTGTCAATGCCTTGGTGGATGGCTGTTATGCCTCTGCCTCCAGGGCAATCAACATGCTTGCACCTGAATGCCACTTTAACACTAGACACGCTGGGCTCCTTGGTTTAGCCATCCCTATGTGTTCTAAAGTGGGAAATAAGGAGGCTAGAGAGCATTTGGAGGTGGGCCCTGATGGATTTCAACCAATCTGTTGTCAGGATCACATAGACTATTTATTCAGCCAAGATTAAGTCCTCAAGAAGACCTTATTTTGCTAACTGGATAAGTAAAGCACAAAATCATTGAGCTGAATTATCGTATAGTTGGCAATCTATCCGGGGTTGGTCGCAGTGATAGGCCTCTCCCTAGTATTTCTTGTGACCAATTTGTGGCATTTTTCAAATCAAAAGTGGAGGCCATCTGCAAAGACCTAGACCTAAGGTTACAATCAGTAGATCAAGCAGAGACCGCCAGTGCATCGCCTTGCCTGGTTTCTCTTTCTGACCAATGCTCAACCTGTGATGTTGTCTGAAGTGGACAGGGCCCTTGAAGGCCATCACCCCACCACCTTCTCCCTTGACCACTGCCTAGCTTGGCTAATAAAAGCAGTCAGGCCAGTGGCCACTGAATGAGCCGCAGCAATAACTAATGGGTCTCTTTGGGAGGACAGGGTTCCCTCAGAGAGACCCATTAATTATTGCTGCGGGTTCCAGGAGACACTTATTATACCCATTGGCAATTAGGCCAAATTGGCAGTTATACGCCCATCACCAATATTTCTTTCATCAGCAAGGTAGTCGAGAGAGTGGTGGCATACCAGATCCAGGGGCTCCTGGATGAAACTAATGATCTTCCATTCATTCCATTCCAGTTGGGGTTCAGGCCACGCCATGGTACGGAATCAGCATTGGCTGCCCTGCAAGATGACCTTTTGAGAGAGACTGATGGCCAAACATCTTTGTTAGTCCTCCTTGACCTTTCAGTGCCTTTGATACCATCAACCATGGTATCCTCCTGCGGAGGTTCTCCAAGTTGGGGATTGGAAGCACTGCTTTGCAGTGGTTCCACTCTTTCTTGGAGGACTGTCCCCAGAGAGTATAGCTGGAGGAAATGACCTCTACCCCTTGGTCCCTCAATTGTGGGGTATCACAGGGGTTAGACATCTCCCCCATGCTTTTCAACATTTACTGGGGGAGGTTGTTAGGAGGTATGGGGTTTTGTGTCATCAGTATGTTGATGACACTGAGCTCTATATCTCCTTCTTTCCATCTGCAGTGGATGCTGTTTTATCCTTGGAGTACTTTGCTGGGGTGGATGAGGGCAAATAGACTGAGGATGAACCTGGACAAGACAGAAGTCCTTCGGGTGGGGCCTCCAGCTGTTGACATCTTGGGAAACTCCATCTCTTTTGTGGAGTGACTCTCACTGAGCAGAATGGGGTGCACAGCCTGGATGTAATACTGGACCAGGCACTTGCCTTGGAAGCCCTTTAGGGGCCTTAACACATTGAGTTAAATGGTGACCAGCCTGTACACAAGAAAAACAGATGATCTCTTGAGGCCCTCTCTGTCCAGATGTATTGGATCTATCCCTTTCTGCTTGTCATGAAGCTGAATTTCCCATATTTGTATCTCCATTTGTCACAGTCTCTTTGACTTGTGATAACCTAGATTGTGCAGACTTACTTTGTTGATAAGCATGTATCTCATCTGCAACAAGTGCAAACTCCATAGAGTTCCTAGGGTGGTATAATAAAGCCTTCTGTCTCAAAAAATCAGGAATTGCATTCTGGAGTACTCAAAATGTATTAACTCAATGGCCTGATCCAGAGTTTGGCGCTGAGCTGCTGAAGTGGCTCCCAGCAATTTACTATGCTCTCTTGCAACTATGATCCTGCCCTCAATGCCTAGAGGTGGCATACTCCTCCTGGCATGGAGGATTCGAAAAATTCTCCTCTTCTTCTCTCCAGAAGGTCTACCAAACTATTATAGCATTGAATGTGTATGTGTTGTTCTGGGGCAGGAGTAATAGAAAATGATGCTGGGAATCTAGTTTGCTGTCCCATATGCATCCCTTGCTGAGTAAAATCACTCCATTCTTTAATTGCCATGATGACGTACATGGCGGATCACCAGCCCAATCCTGGCCTGACAGTCTTGTGCTAGCGAGGGGATTTTCTCCTTCCTCGACAAAAGTCAGTCTTGAAGACTGGAATGCAGTTCTCCTTTACTCTCTGGGCCATTCATCTTCTTCAAATCTAGTTCTTCACAGGGAACTGATAACAGTCACTTTCTCCTCAACGGGAGGAATTTACTCACCTCCCGATGCACCTTGAAGTTCCATGTGGGCGTCTGTAGATTGATGATGTGCCAAGGGGGCTCCATATTCCATAGGAGGAACATTCAAGTCTGGAAGAGAATGGGACTGATGACTCGCCTCCATGTCCCCCCTCAGCATTTCTGCTGGGGAAACACCTTATACCAGGCATGTCCAAAGTCAGGCCCGGGGGCCAAATGTGGCCCGCTTTCAAATTCTGAGCAGCCCACAGCTTCTTCTCCCCACTGACTCAGCCTGTCACGCATCCTCACCAGCTGGCCCCTCCCCATACTGGATGGAGATGTCAGCTTGCAGTTTTATGGTTTACCTGCCCTCCCTGCCTCTGTCCATCCTCCCCAGCCACCTGCCCAGCCTACCCGCCCCTGGCTCCATTGCTACAGCGTCCTTCCCACCTCCTTGCATGTTACAGAGACTTGTCCAATGTCCAGACCGAGGGCCAAACATGGCTGAATGTTCAGCCCCCACACATTTTCACCTCAACAAATCTGGCCCTCCTTGCAAAAAGTTTGGACACCCCTGCTTTATACCTATCTCAACGGTCTAACCTAACATTTTGGCTAGAAAATAACAACCATCAATAGATATATGATTGAATCTGGATTTGTACATATAAAAAAGGATCAGTTCTCAGATGCACAGCTTCCTTGTGCTGTGTGCCAAAACAAAACATGCCTTTTGCCTTCCCTGCGGGAGGAAAATGCTTCAGATAGTCTTTGGCCTTTAGGTTTCATCTGTGAGAAGACAGATGCCTTCTGTTTCTCAGCTACCAATGTTACAGCAAGACCCATCCATGAAACAAGCACTATAGTATTGCCTTTGCTTCACTGGGTGTCTGAAAAAAACCTTTCTCAATAAATCAGTGTTTCACTTTCCCTCAGCACTCAACTTGAGTGGAAACATAGCTCCTCAGAAAATAAAGAAAAGAAAACACAGATTTTCAGCCTTCAGTTCATTCTCTTGGAATGCAATGAGTGGTCAGAAACTAAGATAAGCTTTCCCAGCAATAAGCTTGGAAAAAGCATAAAAACAAGTGTTCATTAGGCCTTCCACCACTGCCCACCATGTAAGGAAACTCAGGGGTAGGAGTGTCTCTGGCCGAGAATCACCTGAGTTCCTGTGGGTTCTTTTAAAGAAAACAAATGGCCTGAGAGCATCAATTTAATGAAATCCCTTTGTTCACTATTCTAAGTTACAAAAATGAAAAAACCCCTCATAAAATCAATGGAAATCAATGGGAAATATAAAAATGCTTATCGGATACAATCATATAATATTGCCTGAAAATAATAAAGCCTATGATATTTTCACTGTCTTAATACTAAGAAAAATTACAAGCCTATGCTATCTAGGACTAGATCTAGCTGACTACATCTTGAAGCTGGATTTCAAGCAAGCCTCTCTCTCATAGACTTAAGTATAAACCTCTCTTTTCCCAGCTCTGAGCAGTTTCCAAAGGTCACATGGCACAATTGTCCAATGGTAGCTATCTAATTTCCTCTAACTTGGCTTATTATATCTAGACTATTGCATTCCTTAGATAAGCGTCTAGCAGCAAAGCTGTAAATGTGCAATTAATATTGAGCCTTATAAATCACACTATGTCCCATCATCCTTATTCCATAACAACAACAACAACAACAACAACAACAACAACAACAACAACAAAACAGTGTTATTATTTAAAAATTGAGATGTTAAGGACACAATTGTCATTGAGTCCAGTGAGAATAAAAAATAGGAAGCATTATAATGGACATAAAAGATTGAGGGGAATAAGTGTAGGAAGTGGAAAAACAGGCAAGTCCCAATGGAACAATAGTCAATATTGGTAAAAATAGGTTCAAGAAAGCTAAAACTCAAAATGTGTTAAAGCTTATGAAAAAAGTGAAAACATAATTACAGTATTTTACATGTATAAGACTATATTTTAATTTTAATTTGTTAGACTAAACATTGAGGGTTATCTTATACATGGAAGTAAGTCAAGGCGAGAATGGTGTGGTCGTAAAACTGGAAAACTGGTTGGAAAAGAGAGAGGGTGTCTTATACATGGGGGCATCTTATAGATGGAAAAATATGTGCAAAGGGGGTGTTTAGATGTTAAGAGGAAGAGGAAGAAATGGTGCTTAACCCAGTGAAAAGACAATTAATCATGCAGTGAGATGGCTGCTGCCCCAAACAAGTGAACAGTCACTTTACCTAAAATAGATAATGAGATATTATGGGACTATTTAGCTACTTGTCTTCAATGAGCAATATTTACTGCTCTGTCAAACTAGCTTGTTATTTGTTTCCTAACATCACTTTCTGCCAAATATCGTATGCATGCTAAAACAGAAGATCAGGTGCCTAGTCCTAATGCCGAGACCAGTTAGTGCTAAGACATCAATATTGTCTCCCTAGCATCCCTGGTGACTGACTCCTGAATCCTGATGTAGCTGGTGTTTGTATAGGTGTCTGAGTCTAGGCATGGCTACAACCTGTAATTGCAGAAGGACTGGTCTGTTCATGTAGAACAGCATTGCATGGTGTTAGTAATATTCATGACCATCTAATATAGTTTAGATAAAGTAAGTTTATAGTACCCCAGAAATTCAGAGCTTGTAAAAATTTATCTGTTTATATTGTTCTCCTTCGTAGCCTCTGTGAAATCCCACTGATGGGTTTTCCTGCGCGCCTGCGCAGCTTCCGGACCTTCTAGAGTCTTCTTTCAGCTCCTAGGGACCTCCTCCTTCCCCTACTGGGCATGCTCAGGGACTCCCGCGTTGTAGTGCTCAGTTCCTTTTTTGCCGCTGCCAGCAACAGCCACGTTTTCTCCAGCTCCTAGAGAAAGTGAAACTGCTGTTAATTCATCTATCTTTCTTCCAATTTGATAAGTACTCCTTTATATAGCTTGTTCATAGTTGTTATAGCGTTAGTTCCTAGTGTTAGTTCTTAGTTTAGATCTTAGAAATATCGACAACCTCCTCCCCCCCTTCCTCCGGGCCGTTTATGGCCCCTGGAGCGCTATTCAAGCGCTGTTTGAAGTGCCCGAATAAGATCTCCATCTCCGACGAGCACTCTACTTGTCTGTATTGTTTGGGGGAGGCTCATCAACCGGACACTTGTAAAGAGTGCCAGAAACTTTCCAAGCCTGCACTTAAACAATGGCAGGGCCACCTGCGCGTGTATCTTTGGGAACAATCCCTCAAGCCGATGGAACACCAACAAGCCCAGGCGGATCCCTCTCCTACCACCTCTATGGCCTCCAAGACCTCCCAAACATACAGAGCTGCTCCTAAGCCCACTCAGCCTACAAAGAAGAGAAAAAAGAAGGGTGCCCCCCCGCGTAACAGGCAGCACCCGCCTCCCCATTGGGAACTGCCCGGGAAATGCCACAGGGGCTGGTGGGTCAGCCTACAGCCCAAGTTACCGAGGCGCACCACGATATTGCCCGAGATCTCCATCTCGCGGGCCGCAAATCTACCTCCCCTGTTTCATCCAGATTGGGGAGTGGGGCAGTCGCATCCCAATCCAGGGACACCAGGATCAAGGCTCAACAGCGTACTCCCCTATGCTCGAGCACTGCGCGAAGTGCCCATGATGACGCCAGAGAACGGGCGCAAGCGTCAGCCGCGGAATGTCGTCCACGACCACCCCCGCTGTGGGTAGAAACTGTGTTCCATGCGACAGCGGTGGAGGAAAGCCAGAAGCGAGTGTGTTCCCCTCGCCATCGACGGTCGGCTGACCGCCCCTCCCGCTCGCCGCATAAGCGTAGCCGCCGGGTGAGACGCTAATCCACCTCCGACTCGGACTCAACTTCATCCAGTCAAGAGAGTACGGGCAGTAGGCGAGCTGCAACCTCACACCGCTCCCGAAAATCAAAGCGCCGAGAGCGAGGACGACGAAAGCGACGTGCCTCCCCATCGAACAGTAGGAAGCGCCGCCACCATCGCTCTGCTTCCTCCTCCGACTCGCCATCTGAGTCGGATAGACGGCATCGCAGCCGCACGTCCTTTGTCTCCCCCTCACCGACTCCTAAGCGGCACCGCCGTGGCGCACGTTCCCGTCACCACTCTCGAAGGGAGCGCACGCCAACCCCAGGAAGGGCGCATTCACACGCTACCAACGTAGCGCGAACTGCGATATCTACGGGCATCCCAGCCTGCTCCCTATCATCTAAACAGCGCTCCATCGACCCACCACCTCGAGAGCGTCCCATTAATAGCCCCTCCCGTCAACAGCGATCCATGTCGCCTGCGTCAATGGACAAGTCTCTGCTGTCTCAGTCTGATGATGACAGTCAATCTCTACATTCCTCTCATACCACCCACAAACACCAACAAACTCAAGGGTCAGAGGCAGGAGACACACTAGTGGCCTTGCCAGAGGAGGACTTCTCCACGTATTCTAAGATTATTAACAAGATGGCACAAGTGATGGAGCTACAGGTTGAGCTCCCCGATCCTAAGGGGTCCTGTAAATTCTTCGGACACCTCAGGAAACACAAGAACCCGCCATTGTGCCTGGGGTTCATCCCTTCGCTCCTTCAATCAGCGAAGGCCTCACTCACAAAACCAGCTGCCACCCCACTTATGCCCAGACATACTGATAATCTGTATCGTACACATGGAGAAGAGGTTGAATTCCTAATGAGGCACCCTCTACCCAATTCTTTGATTGTAAACGCCACTCAGAATAGGGCAAAAAATACTTCTACCACTACACCAAGCAACAGGGAAGGCAGAAAGCTTGACCTCATGTGTAAAAAGCAGTATTCCCTGGCTTCCTTCTCTCTTCACTAACCACCTCTGTGCGATGGAGGCCTACTCCTAGAGATGTTACCGGTGTTTGAACAGCTCCCAGACGACGCCAAAGCTAGATTGACTGCGGCCCATGCAGAACTCTTAACCTTACTTGACTACCAAACCATCGCGGCCTGTCACATAGCTGATGCCTCGGCACGACAACTGGCCAATGCAGTCTTCCTACACCGTCATGCATGGCTCCGCACGGTTACCATCACAGATGACGCCCGCAACAGGATCGAAGGCGCTCCGTTTGATGGAGAGGGCCTGTTCGCAGCCACGATGGATGAGTCCCTCGATAATATTTTGAAAATGCGCAAGACTGCCAGATCCTATGCCTACCAGGGCTCAACTTCCCAACCGACGAACTGCCTGGCTTTATATCAATGGCACCGTCCCTATCAGACCCCCGTTCAGTGCAACCAACAGCGAAGTAAGCCTCAATATCACACGTCGCCATACTATCGCTCAAACCAACAGCATCCTGGCCGATCTCAATCTGCAAAGCGCTATGACAGGAAGCCCAAGCATGCATCCTGACCTTGCCTCCCCTCCAACATCACCTCCAGGGGATGTCAGACTGTGTCCCTTTCTCCCTCAATGGAGAGCAATAACATCAGACACGTGGGTCCTCAGTATCATACGCGAGGGATACGCCATAGAATTCAACCATCAGCCTCTGCTCGGGCGCGTAGTCATCACACCGCCCTCACCCTCCCTCAAAAAAGAGGTGCAGACACTGCTCGAAAAGGATGCTATCGAGCTGGTACCACCACACGATACATACGGGTTCTACTCGCGTTACTTTACCTTTCCAAAGAAAGACGACTCACTTCGTCCTATTTTAGACCTCAGGGCACTCAACCTTTTCATCAAACCAAAGAAGTTCAGGATGACTGCACTGGAGTCTATTATACCTCTGCTCCAAAAGGGAGACTGGTTCACGGTCCTAGACCTCCAAGATGCATACTTTCACGTGACGATAAGACATTCTCACAGGAAATATCTCCGTTTTGCAGTGGGCAAGGAAGTGTTCAAGGCTCTACCCTTCGGCCTCTCCACCACCCTGAGAGTTTTCATGAAGTGCCTTGCTCCAGTAGTCGCATTCCTTCGGCTGACGGGTGTCAATATATTTCCATATGTCGACGATTGGCTAATCATCTCACCTATGAAACACAAAGCAGAGCGACACGTCCATTTCGTCATGCGCTTTCTCACCTCTCTCGGACTGACCATAAATATGCAAAAGTCCACCCTCTGACCCACACAGTCGATACAATACATCGGAGCCATTCTAGATGCCAAGCGGGCCATGGCCTTCCTTCCTGCCAACAGAAGACACAAGATCCACAAGCCCCGCGGCCATGTCACTGCCGTTGTGGCCCAGCACCTGCTAGGACTAATGACATCCACTACCTCTGTGCTGCCATATGCACGGCTCAAGCTCAGGCATCTGCAAGCATGGCTTTTATCCAGATTCCACCCTCTCAGACATGCTCCCTCCAAGAGACTCAGAGTCACCCCCTCTCTACACTTAGCCCTACAGTGGTGGGTGACCCCGAGACACCTGCAGAGTGGTCGTCCATTCCAGGAACCCTACTCGACCATTCACATCACCGCAGATGCCAGCACCACGGGCTGGGGAGCTCACTGTGGCAAGCTGCAGACTCATGGAACCTGGCCGGCTCCCCTCAGGACACATCACATCAACTACCTGGAGCTGATGGCGATATTCAACGCCCTCAAGACCTTTGTGCTATTGGTCAAGGACAAATCTGTCCTGATAATCACAGACACCACTGCGCAACACTACATAAACAAGCAGGGAGGCACCCGCTCCCGATCCCTATTGAACCTGACGATAGCCATCTGGACCTGGTGCTATCACAACCACATCTTACTAACGGCGGTACACATCGCCTCGCACGACAATGCCATAGCGGACACGCTCAGCAGGCGCCCCTACAACGACCACGAATGGACCCTCTCGACACCGATCTTCCACTGGCTTTGCCATCGATGGGGGCGGCCGAGCATCGACCTGTTTGCCTCCCCAACGAACGCCAAGTGCCCGCTGTACTGTTCAAGAGCGGGACAAGGACAGAACTCAATGGGAGATGCCCTATCGACATCGTGGCAGGGTATGGCCGCTTACGTCTTCCCCCTCTCCCCCTCCTCCACAGGACGGTGATCAGACTTCACCAGGAGAGCACACGAACAATCCTCAAAGCTCCATGGTGGCCGAGGCAGCATTGGTTTTTCGCCCTGAAGAAGATGTCGCACCAATACGTCCATCTCCCAAAACACCCGGACCTCCTATCACAGGAGGATGGTCGACTCCTTCACCCCAGCCTGGAGTCTCTCCACCTCACAGCTTGGCTGGTCCATTCTCTCTAAAGGATGTTTTCTGCCACTCACGCAAGCCGTCCACCATGGCACTGTACAAGGGCAAGTGGAAGTCTTTCTTACTCTTCACTAGCAAGCGCAGCCTGGACCATTGCCCGGTCACTGTGGATACCCTTATGGAGTTCCTCCTATTACTTTTCAATGGGGGCCTCGCTCACTCCACCCTGAAGGTCTACGTCGCAGCAGTGATTGCCCATCAACCACCTGACTCACCTTCCGCCTTCCTGTTTCAGCACCCACTACTAAAGCAATTTCTGAAAGGGACAGCAAACCTTCAGCCTCATAGGTCCCCCGTCCCGCCTCAGTGGTCCCTGTCGCTTGTCCTCAGGAAACTCATGAAGCCACCCTTCGAACCACTGGCCAGGGTCCCCTTACACATACTATCCATGAAGGTTGCCTTCCTTTTGGCTATAACATCTGCTCGGAGAGCATCAGAGCTAGCAGCATTACGGGCAGACACGCCTTTCCTTGAGTTCTTCCAGGACAAAGTCACCCTGTACCCGGATGTCTCTTTCCTGCCCAAAGTGGTTTCCCACTTCCACCTTAGTCAGCCGCTCACCCTGCCAACTTTCTTCTCCTCCCCGGAAAATGACTTGCAGAGAGCGCTACACACCTTAGATGTGCATCGAGCACTTCTGTTTTATACCTCCAGGACTCAGTCTTTCCGAGCTTCCCCTTGCTTATTCATTTGTACCTCTGGTCATACTAAGGGGCTCCCGGTCACATCACAAACCATCTCCAGATGGATAGTAGAAACCATCCGACTAGCATATCACCTCTCCAATGCTCCTCTACCAGTCACCCCGAGAGGTCATTCCGCCAGAGCCATTTCTACATCTTCTGCATTCCTCAAAGGGATTCCCTTGCAAGATATATGCAGGTCAGCGACCTGGTCCAACCCGTCTACCTTTGCTCAGCACTACAAATTAGACGTCAGGGACAGGTCTGATGCAGCCTTCGGCAGAGCCATCCTCTCCTACTCCTTGCCGCGACGGCCCGCCGCCTGTAAATTAGCTTGCTAATCTCCCATCAGTGGGATTTCACAGAGGCTATGAAAGAGAAGAACGGGTTACCTACCTGTAACGGTAGTTCTTCGAGTTACGCCCTGTGAATTCCCACTCCTCCTGTCTGTCCGTCATGTCTCTCTATCTTTCTTGTTGCAGCAGCGGACATGTGAGGAACTGAGCACTACAACGTGGGAGTCCCTGAGCATGCCCAGTAGGGGAAGGAAGAGGTCCCTAGGAGCTGAAAGAAGACTCTAGAAGGTCCGGAAGCTGCGCAGGCATGCAGGAAAACCCATCAGTGGGAATTCACAGAGGCGTAACTCGAAGAACTACCGTTACAGGTAGGTAACCCGTTCTTTCTGAACACAGTGAAACAATATTTAAAATGATTACAACTGGTTGGACAGCTATCTGTTCAGGATGGTATGAGGTCTCCTGCCTTTGGCAGGAGGTTGGACTAGAAGTCCTCCAAGGTCCATTCCAACCCTACAATGACTCTATAATTCTATGATCGAGACTTCACAGTAGGGTGTACCATTCAGAAGTTTTGGATTTTAACTTTGACTTTGATATACCTACACCTAAAGACATAAATGTTGCTAAAGCTCTAAGTCGTAGCTCTATGCACACACCCCAGCCACTTAGATCTACCAAAATGTCTGAGAAACTTCTTATCAATAATCCCTACAAGTTTGAGAATGTTTTAGTCTCAGGTATCCAGGTTATACACCCCACAAAGAGCATGCACACACCTAGAATGTGACAAAAGCTGCTGCTTGCAAGTGTGCTCAAAAAGGGCCAATAAAGTCATCCCTCAAAAAAGGGTAAAATTAATTGCTTTGTATTTCTTGGGTTCATCACTTTGAATGAATACAAAATGAAATTTTTGACAATTTGATGATTTTTGAAAAATATTGCAATTCTTTTTTGTTTCATATGCAGTTCTACTCTCCATCATTCCACATCCTCTCTGGCTGCTGAGACTTCTTGATCTAAATAGGTCCAGTGGGAAAACCCCATCTGTCTTTAAAAGAAATAGAGATAGAGATAGAGATGGGAGGAAAAATGATACTGTTCAGGGAACTCACCTCAGAATTAGATCAGAAGTGGAAAAATTCTTCACTACATCCAGGATAATCTCTTTAAAATGTCCATTTTCTATGAAACTCTATGGGAAAACAGTCCCTTTTCTACAAAATAATAGAAATGATACAAAGCACGGGGTTGTGAGAAAAATAGCTCCTTCAACAAACTTTCTGGTGTTAAGTTAATAGAACATTAACTAATCAACCAATCAACTAATCCTCACCCCACCAGACCCCCAGCAAAACTACGGTTCATTTCAAATTGCAATAGAACACAACCAATTAACTAATCCTCACCCCACCAGACCTCCAGCAAAACTACTGTTCATTTCAAATTGCGGAGGAAGTATGCAGTCAAGCAAGAACTGTGACATGTTATATCCACATGACAGAAATTCTGTGCACATCTTCTTTATCTTCCAGCTTCTAGGCTAAATTTTGTAGTACTTTGCAAGCTTCTATGCATCAGAAATCAATCCCTCTAATACTTATCTTTCTTTTCAGATTTCCGTAACATATTATTCCCATCTTGCTAACTCTGAAAAATTACGCATCCCAATGTTACTATTTAAACCCTTTTCTGCTTTGACATTTTCATGTTTCCAGTGCACTGCTTGCCTTTGAGTGTTGAACTGTGACTGATAATGTGATAAAAATATATGTGCAGCCAAATCCATAAGACATATTCTCTAATAATTTGAAATAAATTACAGTTTAGGCTATGTATCTTAAAAATGAGTGCTTGGCTGCTTTTGAATCTGTAGCTGCACTCCTCAGCAAGTTTTGAATCTTCATTACTATATTAAAATTCTGAAGATTCCCCCCCTCCTTTTGCTGGGCATCCCTGCAATTTATTTAACATTAGGTCATAAATTTGTGGAAATTAGATTCTATTTTCATTAAATATGAACCCTATATTTCTAATAAACTCCACATTCCTGACATTAAATAGAGCATAAACTACAAAATCAACAAGAGGAGCTGTTGATGAAAGTCTTTCGGTGTTATGAATGTTTTGATGGATTTTATTAAAATGTGTTAAATGGTTCTTGCAAAAGTTAAGGATGAAAATGGTGATTCTGCATAAACACCAGAGGAAGAATCAATGGAAAAACTTGCTCTAGTTTTTGATTGATTCTTCCAGAGTTCTGCTTGGCACGTACGGGCTGGACCAGATGTTATAGGATATGAATGATTAGCATATAAAGAAACTATCCCTGCATTTTCTCTCTCTTTTGCATTAATGTCTGGAATGTGTTTTGAAAATCATCGTCTGAGACCTTGAGTAAAGTCTGTTGAGGGTGGCCTTGAGACCTCTCTGAGAATAGCTACGTTAAGTTGTTGCAGCAACATCAACAAGGAGCTTTGTGGCCTCTTAAGGACTAACATTTTCTTTTCTTTAAACATATAAAGTTTTGTTTAAATGAAACTTATGAGCCTTTAAGGTGCCATGAGACTCCTTGCTGATCTGGAGAGTTTGTTTCTCTTCTCCTCTCAACAGGAAGGAAAAACAACTTTATGCCTCCTCTTGTCTTCTCTTTTCTGAGTCCAGTTGGCAGCAGGAAAAAAAAATCCAAGAAAAGAAAGGACTGGGGGGGGGGGGAAAGAAAAAAGAAAAACATGACTAAAGAATTGGGTCCAAAAATAATCCCAAGTAAGCACACTCAGGAAATGAACTCCCCCAAAAGTCTTTTGTATATCCCTCCTTCATGAATACAAATCATTTGTGATTTAGAGGCTCTTTTTCCTGATTACTAAAATACATGGATTATACATAAGAGGTTATTTTTAAAAAAACAAGACACTCCCATCTGTAAATAGGAATAAAAACTGCCCTGAAGGCTATCTTCTCTCAAATGACTGCTGAGCCAGTCCAGAAACCAAATCTTCAAAGTCGCAGACAGAGTGCCTTTCTTATCCTGTTGTGTGTGTGATCTCTTTAAATGGAAGTGCTGATTTTGTTGAAGCTGGAACCTGTGAAAAACAAAGCACATGCTTAATCACCAAGAAATGGTTATTCTGGTTAGTCGGTAAGTTGTATGAAGGAAAATAAGTTGCAAGATGGGAGTCAATCAAAACAGCTGCTAAAAAGGAGACACTGGGACTGAATACCCTGTATATGCTTAGATGGGTTTAAGAACATCAAGTTTAAGAACAGAGTTCTTCTCTGTGGTGTTCTCTTTGATTTAATTAGATTGTTAATAAAGTGTTATAAAGGTATGATAATGTTAAGATTAGGAATGGTAGAGAATTTAATTTTTGCACTAAAAATCCATCATTCACAGATTTTAAAAAAATATATATTGGGAGTACTGGGTGGGGGACCTGAATGTGGGAGAAATTCAAAGTCTATTCCATTTGTCTGTGTTAAGAACTTTGACTGCAATGTGTTTACTTCTGAAAAGAATTGTTTGGAATCCCTGTATATTTATGAGCTGAATTGGGCAGCAATCGTTTTGTTCTGAATTTCAGTTTTGGAAAAAGATAGCTGTTTGTTGAAGAATTCCAGGCAAAATCCAAAGAAACAATCAAAAGAAAAACATGTGGCACCTTAAAGTCTATTAGATTTTAATGTACGCTTTCATGGTTCAAGTCCACTTCTTCAGACATACAAAGAACAGAATGAAATGTTGAATGAAATAGTTTCACTTCAGTTGGACAACACTTCAAACTCAAGCAAATACTAACACAGAAGGGATTAAAAAACAGCAGCGCACATAAGGGGGTTAACGTTGACACAGATCTAAATGCCAACTCTGGTGACACATCTACTCTGGCAATACAATCACAGGACTTAACAATGTCACACACAATATCAAAGGCATTGATTTGCTTCATAAACAATGGAATCTATGCCACCTTTTGCCAACAGTGCCCCATCTGCATAGGAGAAACAGGCCCATCTCTTTGGAAATGGATAAATGGTCACAAAGCTGTTATCAGAAATCACAATAAAAACCCATCTCAAACAATTTCAATCTTCCAAAAAGATTTGAAAGTCAACATTTTAGAAAAGGAACCATTACAAGTCAAGAACACAGAGGGAAACAGCTGAGATAAAATTCATATGCATCATGGATACCTATAAAAACGGATTTAATATAAGTCAAGGTTTCTTAAGTCATTACCAGGCGTAATACTCACGTACTGTCACTGTTATTTTCATCACTACCACCATGTGGATTCCCTACATTTCCTTCTCTCACCTCTACATTGAAAACCTGGCTTTTTACGTCCAACTCTTTATATCTTTTGACACACTTAATATTACCATACTTAATCTGCCTCTGCCACCATCCACTTTTCTGTTGTTGTTGTTGTTGTTGTTGTTGTTGTTGTTGTTGTTGTTGTTGTTGTTGTTGTTGTTGTTAGGGTAATAGTCATTTGTCTTTGCATTATTAAAACTATTTCATTGTGTTTTTTCATGTCATATTATTTTACTAGCCTTTTATTATTTATGCCATATTTGGTATATTTTTGTTGTACACCACCCAGAAAGTAGCCAAATGGCTAAATGGATGGTATATAAATCCAAAAAATAAATAAATAAATAAATAAATAAATTTAGAATATTTTACCCCACCTTTCCTTTGGAAAAGGATCCAAGGTAGCTTACAATAATGAGGGACAATATACAGCCCAGAATATTAAAGATATAATTTAAATTATGAAGAGGGAATTAGAAGAGGCATCTTAGAACATTAAAATATAACATTAAAGCTACAAAGAGCATGCAAAAAGAAACAAAATCCATTATCAGGGATGGAGACTAACATGGAAAACACTGGTGTTCTCACATTTATACATTTAATATTATCCTATTCTCTCATTCCTAAGCTTAAATAATCACCAAGCCTTCAATTCCACCTCCCTCTCTCTTCCCTCTCCCTACTTATCTTCACCCAGATCTGGTGTGTGTTTTCTGCCTCTTGAAGAATTTCTACAACAGAGCCCTAAAACAGCATAAGCCAAATCACTGTTTGTAAATATACTATACAGCCAAGGTCAGTATTTGCTGGGGTGAGGGATGACCACGAAAAAAATCTGAAAATTCCCATGTGATTGCGGAGAGGGGGCTCACACACAGAAATCAGAGGAATAGAGGGGTTTTCCTCTCTCTCTAGAACAAGGGGCTGAGAAATTGACATCCCTAGCAGTCAGAATAGTAAACAGGAAATGTCAGTTTCTATAGGCATTCATTGCAGCCTCCACCACACTTGCCCCCCCTCCTTGGAATAATAGGTGAAACAGAGAGCTGGGTTGCCTCTGCGGGCCATGCTTTATTAGAACTTGACAACATCTATTAACACAAGCGGGGGGTGCGACCGTGCAGGGAACCCTTGGCCCTGGGGTCACTAGCTGGACCCTGCCCAAGGGCATTACCAGATATGGGCGAGCCCCCCTGGTCCCCGGGGAGTTCCACTCAAGTGCAGCTTCCCCCAGGCCAACCAAGCTAAACCTTTCCCAACAGGGGCAGGGCGCCACCCTCTGGCAGTCCCTGCTCTGTTTGGGTTTCGAATGCCCCTTCTCTCCAGGTTCTGTGATCTCAGGATCTGCAGTGCCTGGGGGTCAGAGGCCTTCTGGCCAGCATTTGGGGCTCACCTAATGCCATGTTCCCTGCACTATCCACCAGTGTGGCCAATGCCGCGCCACCAAAGCGAGTGTGGGATAGACGAAAAATCGTGCCCCCTTATGAGCCAATTGTGGAAGGCAAGGCAAAAATTCCTATCCGGCCCCAAAAGGCGACCACATCATGCCACACTAGCCTGTCAATGTGCAGTGGGTGGGTGGGTGTGTTGTTGCCCAGGTGAAAAGAGGCCGAGTGAGGGCGGGGGCTGGCTATAAAAAGGGGGGACACGAACCCCCGCCACCGCCCCAGCCTCTCGCCCATCATCCGGGGGTGGGCAATGCAGCCCCAGGCCGGACATGCCGTTGCCTGGGGGATCCATTTTAATGGCATCATTTACCATGGAATCGTCATTCTTTCTTGACACTGACTGGTAACAGCCTGAGATTGCCCTTCTTGATTTAATACTAAGATATAATAAAATTGGGAAGAGAAAGCGGCCAATTTTTTTTGTATTCTTCCTGAATAGAAGGAAAACCAAATCAAGTAGGCATTTTGAAAAGGGAAGACAGAGAAAATGAAAGAGCAAGCTTGGTGAGAGAGTCTGAGGGTGAAGGAGAGAAACAAGGGGAAAAACTAATGAAGGAAATTAAATGGATTCAGAATTACATTGTGGAACAACAGATGGAGAATAATAAATCTTTTGAGTTGCAATTGTACAAAGGATGAACAACCAAAACAATGAGGTGAGAGAAATGTCACAGTTCATTTACAGTAAATACTTAATTTGATCTACAGTTTTGTGGTATGCTGGAAGGATTTTGTCATCAAGGCAAAGACCCAAACAATGCCTTTTCAATAATATTTTTCTCTGCTGAAAAGTGGATGAACACCAACTGTCTTTTGAGACAGATTTGGTGACACCTGTACTTCCTTCAATCAGCATCATTATCTGTATTTATCTATAGATTTAATTTTTCCTGGTATTCATAGTCTTCCTTATGACCTGAGCATTCTGTCAGATATTAGAGAGGAAAAACATTTTATATCAGTTCCTAGCTTTAGTAATGATGAACTGGATGAGGAGGAACAAACTGGAACTAAATCCAGACAAGACAGAGGTGCTCCTGGTCAGTTGAAAGGGAGAACAAGGGACAGGGGATGCAACATCTTCTGGATGGGGTCACCCTCCAATTGAAAAAAAAGTATGCAGCTTGGGGTGCTCTTGGACTCATCCTTGAGCCTAGATGACTAGGTCACATTTGTGGCCAGAAGTGCATTTGCACAATTAAAACTAGTATGCCAGTTATGTCTGTTTCTTAAGAAACCTGTCTGACCACTGTGACTCATGTCCAAGTGATGCCTTGGCTGGACTACTGTATTGCTCTCTATGTGGGGCTACCAATGGGAGGTCTCAGGAAACTTCAATGGGTCTGAAATGCAGCAACCAGATTGCTGACTGGGGAGGGTTACAGAGATCGCATTACACACGTACTAAAGCAGCTCCACTATCTCCCAGTCAGCTATCAGGCACAGTTCAAAGTGTTGGTTTTAACCTACAAAGCATAAAAATGGCCTGGGTCCAAGCTACCTCAAAGATTGAATCTCACAGTATGAACCAGCTTGGGTGCTAAGATAATCAGGAGAGGCCTTTCTGTCTACCCGACCCCCTTCACAGGTGGATATCATAATAACATATGAAAGGGCCTTCTCTGTTGCTGCTCCCAGACTTTGGAACTCCCTCCTGATGGAGGCCATCTCTGCTATCTTTCCAGAAGCAGGCAAAGTCCTTCCTTTTCAAGCAAGCTTTCCCTGCATGATGGACTATCTACTATGTGACTTTTATATGGACTACCATGCATAATTACATTGACTGATTTCATAAGACCATCAGTTTTTTCCATGTTAGTTTCCAAAAAGTTTTAACACTTTTTGTTTGTTCTTGGAAAGTTCTGAGCAAGCTGATTGCAAAAAGATACTCAAAGAGAGAGAGAGAGAGAGAGAGAGAGAGAGAGACAGACAGACAGACAGACAGACAGACAGACAGACAGACAGACAGAGAGAGACAGACAGACAGGCAGGCAGGCAGGCAGGCAGGCAGGCAGGCAGATGCCCTTTTCATCCAGCTGATCAGGCACAGAGACAGGCAAAGACTGCATGGCCCCTCCCGGAAGGCTAACTTTATTATTTCAACTTATGTAAATTCATACACATACATTGGAGCATTAATGCAAACAATGATTGTAATAGGTTGCAAATGGCCTTTAGCCCTTTGGCCCTGCCTCAAAGCAAAGGTGAAAGGGAAATAGAAGTTCACTTCCCCTCAGATATGCAATGTAGCAAAAGTCAGGAGAGTGTGCTCTGCACTGAAACTTCCTCCAGAAGTAATTTGCTGCGAAGAAAGATCCCCACCGTCCCTTATTATTGTAAGCCACCTTTGGGTCCTTTTCCAAGGAGAAAGTTGGGGTAAAATATTCAAAAATAAAAATAAAATAAAATACAGGTGTTTTGCATGTATATTTAATTGATTTGCAAAATGGAGTCTAGTATGTAATACTGAGTCATTGTAAACCCAGGTGTACAAAATAGATATAATGAGTGAAGCTGATGCAAGATAGATGCAATAGCTGATGTAACCAGTTTCCTGATTGGTTAATGTAAGTATAAAAGGGATTCAGAAATCAATAGCATTTGAGCTTTGCTGAGAAGGTATTTATGTTGCCATGCTCCGTTGGCAGATCAAATTGCCTAAACTCTGTCAGGGACACCGGCCCAAAAGAATTGGAGATTCAAGGGTGGAGATAAGATGTATTGACTGCTTGGGAGAACAGAAGGATATAAGAGACCCAGTGGAGAGTGTGTCTTGGCATAGCTGTGAGTACCTGTGTGAAAAGAGCTCACAGTTTGATGTATTCTAGAGTTTACATGGGTGGAAATGAAAGGCAGTGAGTTGCAGCAAAGTCTTGTCTGTCAAGGTCAAAGAAAACGCTGAGGTGACAGACATCCATAAACCTTGCAGCTTCGATGGACGACCACAGAAAACAGAAACAATAATGCAGGCTAGTGGGAGTCAGAGAAGAAACTTGCCTCTTATATGCTTGTCTGACAGAAAATATATGAGTTGGTCTTTTAAAATGCAGCATTTCTTAGTTTCACAAGGTTTATGGGAAATTGTAGATGACCATCCAGATGAATTGGAATGTGAAGAACAACATTTGGATCAAAGAGCCATGGCTGTCCTAGTGGATAGCTCAATGAAGGTGTCAACCCAGTGTGCCACAGCAGTGAAAAAAGCAAACTCAATGCTAGGGATCATTAGGAAGGGTCTAGAAAATAAGTCAGCAAGTGTCATTTTGCATCTTTATAAATCTGTGGTGAGGCACCATCTGGAGTATTGTGTACAATTCTGGTCACCATACCTCCAGAAAGATATTATGGAAATGGAAAAAGTACAGAGGAGGGCAACCAGAATGATTAGTGGACTGGAACACCTTCCTTACCATCTGAGGTGGCAACAACTGGGCCTCTTCACTCTTGTATGATGACACCTAAGAGGTGACCTGATTGAGGTTTATAAAATCATACAAGGTGTGGACAAAGTAGATAAGGAAAAGCTGTTATCCCTATCACACAACACTAACACTAGGGGGCACTCCATGAAACTTTTGGGTGCTAGATCTCAAACAAATAAGAGAAAGTACTTCTTCACCCAAAGGATCACTGGTCTATGGAACTCCCTGCCAGAAGAAGTGGAGACAACTGCCAGCCTTGAAAGCTTTAAGAAAGGATTGGACGTGAAAGAACAAGGGTAAATGGCACTGTGATGCCTAATCTCCAGGTGATCTATATCTCAATGCCACTTGCGGGGAATCATAATCTGGTGAAGACATCTGCTTGGGAATACCCTGAAGGAAATGGTGAGCCACTCTGTGAGACAGAATACTGGACTGGATGGGCTGTGGCCTGTTCCTGCAAGGCTCTTCTTATGTTCTTATGTTCTTATGTATTTTGTAATCAAATAAACTTCTTTCATTTTTATTCAATTTAAAACCGTCAGAAAGTTTTAATTGACTAGTAAAGCTAGTTGGTGGCAGTGAAAGAGAAAAATTAGAAGTGGTGTTTTTCAATAGCCTGTGAAAGGGCCAGGGCAAGCACATTAACAAATGCTACATTAACAAATGCTAGTTGAAAAAATGAAATGAGGTTAATTTGGTTGGTGTAACAGATTTTAGAAGTAGGGAAGCCTTTTTCTAAGGCCAAATAAACTGCACACTAGCATGTTGTAGGTTTGCTGTCTCAGTGTCTGTGTAAACATCTGCCAAGGCACATTCTAGCCAGAAAAAGTGAATCCTGATTAGTCAAGGAGGTGACATGTAATGTTTTTCCCATACTGTGAACAAGCTGGAGAGACAGAGATGGAAGATTTTTCCTGAATGGATTCTGCAAGATGGACTAATTGACTACTGCCTAGAAATATAGTTTTAAAATAGATATAGGGGCTTTTGCCTCTTAAGCCTCATTTAAGTTAGGAAGTGAAATCATGTCATTATTTTCTAGTAAGAGAATATTCTTGTATAATTCTTCTCAGTAAATGAATGTTTTAAATTCTTATTCAAGTGAAGGTGCCTGTTGAATAATTATTCTAGTAAGTTAAATAGCTATCACAGCCAGGCCGGGAGATGTAAAGGATCCACATGGGCTTGTGTTCTCCAGATTCCTGCTTTCAGCAGCTGAGGTTGATTGATAGATAGCACATGGGATCTGGGTAGAGTGACAGTCCATATTCCAGTGCAGTTGGTTTTGTTCTTGACAAATGTGTTGGCTTCCCATTAGCACTGCATTGTTTTGCAGATACTTGCAGAGTGGCTTTTTCATGGGATTAATGTCAGGCTGACCACTATGGTTCCCAGGTTCTTTCTTTATGCCTCTTTTGAATACTAGGATGTTAGCTCTCCTTCTGTCATCTGACATTTCACCCATCCTCCATGATATCAACAAAACTATTGATAGTGGTTCTGAGAGTTCAATACTCCCAAATGCAGTTAATCAGATCCTTGACTATTTGTTTATCAGTTTCAAACTGCAATTCTATGCCCTCTGCTTGTGCTTCATGTTTGCCTGAACAGTCATGGACAGTCTTTTGGGATAAGACTGAGATAAAGAAGTGATTGAACATTTCTGCCTTCTCTTTGTTGCCTGTTATCCTTCCATTCCCATTGTGTAGCTAAGGCACTACTTCTTTTCTGTTTATTTTGTTATGCATGTACCTGAAGAATCCTTTTTTTTGTTTGTTTTTAGCATCTCTTGCTAACTTCAGCTCATTCTTAGTTTTTGGGTTCTGATTTTGCCATCCATGCAGTTTTCTGTTGTTTGTGGCCTAGCCTTCCTTCCACTTTCTATATGTGTCCTTTTTATTTACAGGTCTTCTAAGACCTTTTCATAAGGCCAGAATGGTGTTTTTTGTATCTCCCATCTTTGTTTCCTTGTTAAAATTGTTTGTAGTTGTTCCTTTAAAGTTTCCCTTTTAAGAAACTCTCAACCATTTTAGATTCCATTTTCTGTTAGGATCTCCTGCCCTAGAACCTTACTTAGCATTGTTCTGATTTTATTAAAATTGGCTTTCCTAAATCAAGCATAAACCTGCAGCTACACTGTGCTTTGGGTTTTTTTTTTAAATCAAGAACTCAAGTAGAACATAGTTCCACTTTTAGCCACTTATTTCACTTAGTCATTTTATTGGTTACAATCATTGGCAGGATAATAGACATGGGCACGACTAGAAAAAATGACGTTTTGAGTTTTCGTTTGTCGGAAAGGGTCCGTTTCAGCTCATTTCCGTTTGTCGTGAAATTTTTCAAAAATTTGTCGTTTCCGTTTGTCGTTTGTTGTTTCCACCGCAATTTAGCATGATTTGACTTCCCAGAGCATAGGGGCGTCCCGCAATCAGGGCCAGCGCTAGGTGTTTTTGCGCCTTAGGTGGCAGGCGGGGCGGGGGGAGGTGCAGGCGGGTGGTGGTGGCGGGGGGCCATGGGTGGGTGGCATGGGTGGGTGGGTGGCGGCCGCAGGTGGGCGAGTGGGCGAGCGGCAGCGCGGGCAGACGGGTGAGTGGGCAGTTAGGATATCACTTAGGAAGGATAGAGGTTCTGTTCTTGGCTTGCACCCCAAATGTGTGCGTGTGCAAGCAAATTGAAGCTGGGAAAATAGAAAATAAATGGTAGTATATAATATATTTTTAAAATAAATCCACACCTCCCACTCCCAGTCGAACATCCCCCTTTATCCAATATCAGAAAAAATCCTCAAACTGCCAGAGAAGAAATAAAGAATAAACTGCTATTCCCTTCAGCAAACAAAGCTGAAGGGAATCAAAGAAATTATTTTCTAAATTCAATTCCCTCCCTGCCTGCCTAACTTAAATCCTAAAGCCTCCATCCTCCCTCCTCAATCTCGATCGGATCACACCAGCACCAGCAGCCAGCCCTCCTCCCTCAACCACATCCATACACCCGACTGCGATTTCTGGAAGGTGCCGGCATCCAGAAGTGTCAATCAAAAACCTGGTGATGCCATTGGTGGAATGGTTCAAAAATGTTGCATGGTCCCATCCCATGACCAGCCCAAATGGGCAGGTCTAAAAACATAAAATAAAATAAAATAAAATCAATACGACGTTTTATTGCTATAAATAACCCACTGCTGCTACTATAAAAATTCAGGCATTTAAAATAAATAAATTTCACATGTTTCTGTGGTGATTTGGTGTGTTTTTTGACCACTATTTCAAAAGAAAAATTGCGGTCGCTGTTTTGGATCCCCCACCACCACATGGCATGCAGCGAGACAGACGACGAGGATGACCCCCCCCAGCCTGGTGCAAGCAGCGCAGGACAGGAGAAGAGGGGGGGAAAGGCCGGGGACCCCCCAGAAATCACCCCTCTGGTAGATGGCAAAGCCTCAGGCAGGCATATTTTTGCCTGCTTTTTTGGCCAGGAGTCGGGGTTTTTAAAAAAAAACTTTTAAAACTTTTTCTGTGCTTCACATTGCGTGATCGCCGCGATGCCACAAAAGGAAACAAAAAACCCACCAAATTTTTCTTTGTTCGGTTCGAGTTTGAGTTCTCACGGCTTAATTATCATTACTGTTTCCGTTACGTAACGGAAACGATAACTGAAAACGGAAACAACAATTTCGCCAAATCGTGCCCATGTCTACAGGATAACTATTCTTCTATTTCAGTGATGGCAAACCTTTCAATGACCAAGTGCCCAAACGGTGATTCAAAACACTTTTTTTTTTTTTTTGCAAAGTGTCAATATGGTAATTTGCCCTGAATAAAGTGGCACCCGGGTTACAAATGCTTCTGGTGCTACCCTTCAAGAAAGCGAGGATCAAAGATCAGGCTTTTGAATTTCCCACGGCCACAGTGAGGATGCTGGGGCAGCGAGAAATTCAAAAAACTGCTCTTTGGTTCTTGCTTTCCCAAAGAGTAGCACCCCATCCAGAAGACCAGGGGGGGATGGGTGGTGGCTTGTGGGCTCCCTTGTAGCCCCAGTTTACTCTCCAGCCACACCACTCTGGGTATCCCAGAAGCAGTGTGGCTGGAGAGTAAACTGGGGCAACAAACGAGCCCATAAGCTGCTGCCTCCTCTTCACCCAGCTCTCTGCATGGAGCACTGTGGCATCCTCAGAGCGGAGGGGGAAGTGCTATGGCTGTGAGAGGGCAAAGTTGCCTGCCCTCAGAAAGGGCTCTGTGTGGCACCTTTGACACCCGTGCCATAGATTTGCCAACACTGCTGTAATTTCTACCTCCACTTTTTGCATTAAAAGGTTTAGCAAGCCAAGCCAATAATTTATTGGAAGGGCCATATCTGGCATAATTTTCCTACTGACACATATCAGGAAAATTGAAAACTTCCATTACTACTAGTTTCTTAGGAATTTGGACAGTTTATTTTTCAAGGACTCATCCTCATTTTCTTCTTGATTGGGTAGTCAGTAGTATACTTCCACTACCACATTCATTTTGTTTTTTGACTCTATTTACCCAGATGCTCTTAATTAGACAACCAAGTATATTCTCCCATATTTTTGTGCAGGAATATGCATTTTATATATACTGCAACTCGATAGCACTTTCTAGCCTTTCTGTTTGTTTTGAATAATTTATATCCTTCATTTGGTGTATTCCAGTCATGGGAATCATCCCATCAAGTTTGAGTTATCCTTATCAAGTTGCATTTATCCTTCTGTACTAAGACTTCAGAAGTTTGTTTCCCATAGTCCTGACATTCATTTATAGATGTTGAAGATTATGTGCTTTGTGGCTTGCTTTCCTTCATACATTTTAATGAAGATTATTATTTGGCCCCTTTAGAATTGCTTGGTCTGTCCTTTTTATTGTTCATAAGTCTTCATCTGTCTTTACATCTGAACTTGTGTCTCCCTCTTCCTTCCAGTTCTGGTTAAAGCCCTCTGATGTTCTTCATGATATGGCCAAGCACATTCTCCTCTGTTCTTTTGAGGTGCATTCCATCAATTGACAGCAATGCATCTTTGAGGAAGCATGGCTAATACATCCAAAATCCAAACCTCTCACATCAAACAATCCTTCACCCAGACTATTTTGCTCTCTCATTTTGTTCCTCTTCTGAATACCGGCAGAGTGGACTCCCAAATCACTGACTTTCCTGCTGTGAGTTTCAAATGCTGATGTGATTTATTTGTAGCTTTCCTTGGCTGTGTCATTTATTTCCTTGTATATGAAAAGAAACAGATATGTGTACTAGAGATGGGTGCTTTGTTCATCGAATAGCTCCATTCCCACCCCACCAGCCAGGCAGGCCTCTCTAGACTTTGCATTCTGCCAGAGTTTCTCTCTCCAGCATCACTCCACTCCAGGCATGAGCCAAGCAGATGCAGCAACACCTTCTCAGGCAGCTTACCACTCCCTGAGGGGTGAGAGATGGAACAGTATAGCACCTCTGGTGCCACACTAACAACTTTATACAATGCTGCCAGATGAACAAAACACCCATCTTTAATATGCATCCACTGGCTTTATGAATGATATCAATCCTTCTGCCATGTTTCTAACCCATCCTGCAGAGAGACAGTATACCAGTTGGGTATATAGTTCTTCTCTGCATACTTCAGTTTCTATCCCATGCAGTAGGGAGTCTCCTGCTACAACTACTCTTCTTTTTGTTGACTGTCAGTTCAATGACTCTGCTAGGCTGTGCTTCAATCTCTCATATATCTTCACAAACAGGATATCCTGTATACCTTCATCTGCCTGCCATTCGTTCAAGAATCTGAAACTGGTTTGCATTTTCACTGGTGAAGAATGTGTTTTCCTTCCTTTGCTCCTAACTGTGATTCTTTTCCATTATGAAAAAAAAATGTAAACAATCCACCTGATGCTTCTAATTTTAAAAAGTCCATATTAGTGGTTTAAATACAAAAATAGACCATGTGATACCTTCAGGCTACCAGTATAATAAAATAAGAAGTTGCTAATATTCCAGGGCAACACCCTCTTCCTCAGAGCTGTACCAAAGTTTAAACATGACAAAAGATGAAGATGCCAGGAGCAAGTTCTTAGATGTAAAGTTCTTGGCAAGAAGGAAAAAAATGCCAGGTAGTTGCTTGTATGCAGCCTGGAGCTGAGATGTAATGAACCTGTCTTTGGATTGGGGGTAGGTTGTTTTCTGGTGGCCAATGAAGATAACTGAGGCATGACAAGACTGCAACCACTAGGTAACTTTTTTCATTTTTATTTGAAACAATTGGCAACAGCTAGTGGATTTTTCTAAATTTTATCTCACGCCCCAAATGCAATGCCATGAGTCTTCTGCACCAAATCTCCCCCCTCCCCCGGCCAGCAAGGGGTTATTAAGTAGCTTTTAAATTTTAAACAGTCCCAGGGAACCCCCCAGAAGAAGTTAAAGGGAAACAGTATTCTCTACCCGGAACCCTATAAGTCAGAAATGACTATTTATTTATTTATTTATTTATTGGACTTATACACCACTCCATCTAGCCTATCGATGGTAAAACATAATAAAGATCAAATTATATACAGTACGTATTAGAGATGGGCACGAAACGGAAAAATGGGGTTTCGTTTCCGTTCCGTTTCGTGCCCATCTCCCTTCGTTTACCGTTTTTTGGACACATTTTTTTAAAAAAAAAACTCGTTCTGTTTTTCGTGTTTCAGGTTCTTCTTCCCCATGGTGGATGAGAGCGCCAGGCGCGCTGTCATCCCCGTGGGGAAGATCCCTTTAAAGAGCCCCCATTCTGCCTCTGCATGCAGAGGGGCAGAACGGGGGTCTCGCTTTCCCCTCGCCCGTCATGACAGCGTCTGGTACTGTCATCTGGTGGGGGGTGGTGGGAGGTCGGGAGGGGGCTGCGTTCTGGCCTCTACATGTGGAAGGCGGATCCCAGAGCCCTCTCGCCGCCCTCCCTTGAGAGGAGACCGAGAGCTCTGCTCTGCTTGCACAGCTGAGCCCACGGTCCCCTCTGAAGGGACAAATGTTGCCACCCGGTCACCGGCTGGACCCCTTGTCAAATGACCAGTTGGCACTAGGGGGTCCCCCCAGTACCAAGCGGGCCATTTTTGAAGGGTGGCAGGATCCCACTGAAAATGGCCCCATTGCCAGCGCGGAGCTCCTGCATTGGCAACAGAGCCATTTTCAGAGAGGTCCTGCCACCCTGCCATGGGCTGGACCCCTTGTCAAATGGCCCTAGTGCCAAGCGGGCCATTTGACAAGGGGTCCAGCCTATGACAGGGCAGCAGGACCCCTGCCCGAAGCTCAGCTGATCTCCTCAGCCCGGGATGACAGCTGTGCCGGCCGTCACCCAGGGCGGAGGAGATCAAGCCACGGTCTCGCAGCCCCTTCCTTCCCGACTCCGACCCACAGCCTGCAGCCCACCGGGCTGTCAGGCTCTGGGGCGGAGGGTGGTGAGAGGGGCTGGGATCCGGCTTCCGCGTGCGGAGACCGGATCTCAGCCCCTTCCTTCCCAACTCCGCCCACAGCCTGCAGCCCACCGGGCTTTCAGGCTCTGGGGGGAGGGTGGCAAGAGGGGGCTCTGATCCGGCCTCCGCATGGGGAGACTGGATGGCAGCCCCTTCTCGACTCCGCCCCCGAAGCCGGAAGCCAGAAGACTGTCACTGGGCCAGGAAGGCCAGCAGCAGCAGCAGCAGGTAGGAGGACTTTCTTCCATTCATTGGGTGGCCAGGCCAGTAACAGAAACGAACAGAACCGAAGAAAATTTTCTTGGTTCTGTTCGGTTCGAGCCTGGCCCGTCCAAATTGTCGTTCTTCGTTCCGTTACGTAACGGAACGACTAACAGTAACAGAAAATTTGTCATTTCGTGCCCATCTCTAGTACATATTTAATGTATTACAGAAGAAAAACAAGAATTAAGCATATTAAAACACATAGTTTTACAAATATAATCAATTAATCGTAACATAAATTATAAATCAACAAAAATGAAATTAGAAGACTTGATGGCATACAATGATGATGATGATGAATGAGGCAGTCATGGTTCAAAACTTGGACCAAAAATAACATAGGGATATGGATCCACAATAGGCTGTGTGGCCATGGCAGATTTCCTACCCTATAACCTCTAATGTCCTCAGGTTCCCAGCTGAAGCACTTCTTGGAGACTGCCCACCTGATGCCTTGGCAAACAACCTGACTTTGTTTCTCATTTTTCTTCCTCCTGCAGAGAAGAGAAAGGAGAAGTGAACAGAAAGGTAGACTGTCACACAGGGAAAATCCATGCTGTTCTTTTCTACCACAGATTAGAGATAATAGCAGGAATTTATTTCCCATTGATCTTCCATGGGATGGATTATGGGTGGAGTGCTCACCGGGGACAATGAAATGTGAAAGGTATATACATTTTTTTTAAAAAAATCTACTACTGTATGTGTCTTCAAAATAGACTCTTTAATAGAACATTTAGGCAGTTAAAAAGTGTTCTCTGTTTAGAAGCCTCTGGTAAACAGAACACAGTTTCTGTAAAACATACTACATTAGGTTGACTCACAAACTATTTCTAAATTTTTCTGCAGTGGCGTCCACCAAACTACTTACTGCTGTAATGTTCATGTTTTCACTCTTATATCTTATCTGCTTTCTCTGGTGGCCTGGTTTTCTCTCCTGAGAGTCCATTACCCTTTGGAAAACAAGGCAATATATTTTATTTATTTTTTCACTTCCTTGAATTTTTTTTTTAAAATTTGCTTTTTTTAATACAACAATTTTCATTTTCACTTAGGGAATAAATGTGGATTAAATAATAAATAAACACATTTTTGGATTGTAAACATTGTTTTTTGGAATTATTCTCAGTGTCTGTTCTTCAACAACAGTATTTCTCCCCTTAGTGTTTCCCTCTAGCTAAGTTAAAGACACAGTCCAACTGAAGGTTTTTTGTTTTTGTTGTCAGGTCCAGAGAAAGCAATGAGAATAAATCCTACTGAAAGCAATGAGTAAAATGGAAGAAAATGATTCATGTTGTTTGGGCAGCTTAATAGGTATTGGGAATTTTCCAGGGCAACAGTAGTTCAGTTAATGAAATTATGTATTAGACAAGTGTATAAATAAATGGTCTCTATGTGTTTAGCGTAATTGATTTCTAAGATGTTGTATTCAGTGATTCAGTGATTAAGTCTAAAGGTTTTTTTCATTGGACTGCAGGTGAAAAGAATGGGCTTAAATGGGTTTGGCTGATGCAAGGTGCTGCAAGAGCCATGATGCAATGTGTTACCTGATTGGACAGACAAATGTATATAAATGCTCTGTTAATCAGTGTTCAATGGGCCTTTGCCCCCCCCCACGCGAGACCATTGTATGGGTTGAACTAGGGCCACACTTTATTCAACACCTCAACAGTAATGCATTAGAACAACATAACTTTTGAGGGGCCTGCAGAAGCACAGGTTAGAGTCGGCGCCAAAGGGTCTCCCAGGACCCTTCCGACTCAAGAGTATTAGGGCAAGTCATACCCCCTGCAGCAGATCTGCAGGGCTGGCAAATTCCCACCCCTTGCCTGGGTCCCCAGGGAGCCATACCCCACACTGTGACCTCTGAATCCACAGCGACTGGAGTAGGATGCACCACAGGGGATCCTAGAATTTTACTCACCGGCTCTAACCCCTCAGCGCTACCGCCAGTGCGACCAATTAACCAGGGTTGCCCTACTAACCCAACCCCCAAGCACCAGCATGGGATAGGCGAAAAATCCCCCTTCCAAACAGCCAATCTAGGAAGGAGGCAATAATTCCTATCCGGCCCAAATTGTGACCAGATATACTCATGCTGCCTGGCACTACCCAAGTGGTGGGTGGGTGGGGGGTGCTCAATGATGAAAGAGGTTTCGGCCTGGATGGGCGCAGCCTTTATAGCGCTACTCCGCCCAGGCCCGGTGGTCTCATTGCCTCCCTCTCACAATGCTTCGTGGGGGGGGGGGGCAAAGAAGCTCCGGAAGCGGACGAGCCGCAGCGGAGCAGATGTTTGTGAGTAAGGCACCCATCATTCTTGTCTCTCTATACTATGTGGTAATTATGTATGCCATGTACGATGAAATGATGTTATGCTGTTGATTTTTCTCTATGTAACTTATCTGTGTATATACGTAATATAGCTGTATTATTTTTAAATAAGCTCTGACTTAGTCTGAGTCTGCTTCTATGTAATTGTTCAAGAGGTATTTACTTCCGCTGGCAGAAAAAATTGCAAAATACTGTGACACTATCTGAATATATATTTTTCCAATTCATGCAATAGAATGCTGCATGTATTTAAATAAATCTATAAAATCCCTTTGGGAGTTAATTAAAATAAGAAAACAAGATGTTCCATTTACCTAGGGACAGCAGGAATATCAACAGGTAGTCCCATGGCAATGCCAAAAGCTGCCTGTTTCTAGGACTGTCAACTAATTATCATAATCCTTGGCTAGCACTATGTGCACAGGGAGTTATATCTCCCTCCAGCACCTACTATTACTTGGAAGTCTTTGAAGGTGATAGATTTTCCTCCCTAAGCATCTTCAAGGACAGGTTGGATGGTAACCCATCAGGGATGCTGTAGTAACATGCATCTTTTAGAGTTGGACTTGATTGGTTTTGAGTAGGTGTGGGCAATCTTGGAAAATATAGGAGGCCAATTGCATAGCACCTAGGCTACCAGAAATGTGAAAGAAAGAAAAAGTAAAAATAAACCCGTGCAAAGCTAAAAGAGATCTGAGTTAACCAAATTTCTGCCTTTCTGGCTGTCTTGTGGTATCTATATCTCCTCCAACACCACATTTCAAATGAATTTTATTTTGTTCCTAACTTTCTGCACAGCTTTCCTTTTGCATTGTCTGGATTCCATGATGATGATTTTGACCTTGCTTTCCAGTGACTGGTTTTGTCAATTCCTGTATTGCACTTAAGCCTCTGTTTTAAAAAGCCCAAACATTATTATTTTTCCAAAAACTCCAGTTTATAAATGTGGGATATTGTTATTTGTAACCACAATTCAAAAGCCAGGAATTACCCCAATATCGTTGCATGATATTGTGCCCGCTTTGCCTGCAGGGGAAAAAAAGGATGCTTTACAAAGCAAAAGACACTCTGAATGTTGACAACACCAATGGAAACAGTCAAGATGGCCTACTACAGGATATCCTTTTGTGGTCACTAACATTCACGTTTGTTGAAAAACATCCCCAACAAATGCTTTATGTTTGGGTGAGAAAAGAAGTCAGTTCTGGGCTTTTCCTTTGTCTGGTAGCTCCTTGGCGAAGAGTAATGCTCACCAAATGGTATCTTCCATTAGCATTCAGTCTTCTGTTTGCTATGTAAAGCTTGACATTAGAGATGGGCACAAAATGAAAAATGAAACACCATTTCGTAATTTCATTACGTAACAAATTGCTTTCCTGTGTAACGAAATGGTAGGACATGTTTCATCACGAAATGGAATGCCATTTTCCCCTCTAGGAATGAAATGAAAATTGATACAGTGTGTGCCTAGCAATTTAGGGGTTAATAGGGCTTAACCTGGTTAAATTAACCCCTACATTGGTAGTGCACCCAATACACACTCTTTTAAGTAACTACTGGGACCCTCTTTGGAGCTTAATAACTCAGCCCCCTGAGCCTCAAACCTCTCCAAAGTTCAGGTTCTTACAGGGAAGAGCTTGAGTAAGCTCCTCTGCCATTTTGGTGCCTCTAGGATCCAGGAGAGCATAGTGCTTCATTTCATTTCTTTTCATAACAAAACTACTTTAAAAATTTGCCACAAACAAAAATGAAATGAAACTACTAAAGAAACAAAACAAAACAAAACACTATATTTCTGTTTCATGCCCATCTCTACTTGGCATCAATTATCCTGTTGGTACTATGAGTACAATATTGTGTAGCAATATCTGGCCATTTCCAGGTGTTCTAAATTGTGGCTAGAGAAAGACAATATACCACATTAATAAAGTGGAGGGTACTTGTTTTTAGAGAACCTAGTATGTGCAATCTTCTTAGAACTTTGTGGCTTCCTAATGAATTTGTTGGGGGGAAATAGAATTTTTAAAAATCCATTATGGGATTAAAAATAGGTTTTCTTAATCCATTATTGGGGGGAGGGACAACAACATTGCCACTCCAGACAGAAGGTTTTTCTTGTTCTGCACTTCAGACTATAGCCTGAGATTCCTCTATATTGAGCCAAGATGCTGGTCCTGGGAAAAGGGTGTATTTTGTCAATACCTATATAAAAAATAAGACCGCCATGTTTAATGGTGCCTATATTTGAGATGGACATGGTGGTGAGTCAGCTTTTTTGATGTATTGAGGAATATAAAAGCAACAAATCAAATCCATACATAGAATCACTGAAATCCAAATAAGATGATCCTGTTCCTCAAGGTGAAAAAATCTGAGGAATTTTAAAGGCAAAAAACAGTTTGAGAAAATTAATGAGATTACTTTACATATTTATGCTAGAACTAAGGGGTGAATCTGGGTGTGTATTCTCATACACCTGGGCTATTTTTCAGTCTTTACATCTTTATATAAATTATATGTGATGTGGATTAAAAAAAAACTCAAAAGGCATGGAGAAGGAAGAACCACTGCATTCACTTCCAGTATAAGTATTGCTTTCATGACAACTCTCAATATTTTCCTTATTGGTTTCTGCTCTGTGTTTACAAAAATTGGAAAAAACTTTTTAAATAGGTATGGAGAAACATTTTTAGTTGCAGTTTTGTTTTTCCCAAGAAACTGACAGAATGGTTTTATCCTAGCAATAACACTATGGTAGAGCAGAAGAACTGAGTAGACTTAAGTGAGTCAGGGAGCTTATCTTTGAAAACATGTTATAGGAGAAAGTAGCATATGAATGTAGGACTCACTGCAGCTTGTTACCATCAGGATACACCATGACTTGAGAACACAGTGTCTACATGTGAGCAAGGAAAATATGATGAAGACATCAAGAGAAAAAAAATGGCATAGGAATGTGTCATTTGTACAGCATTTCACTTAAATTAGCACTTTTTCTCAGAAATATTTAATAGCAAGAGGTGTCTTGGGAGAACAATCTGCCGGTGTCTCTCATAACCTCCATTTGTGTAAGACAGGAAAATGGGGAAAATCATTTTCTCTTTAAGTGTCATATCAACATGACATTTCTGAGATAAAATTCTTTCCCAGCTTGTGATAGAGAGAGAAACTGGTTGATGTTTATGTGATTGTTAGATGGTAGGTCTGTATATCTGTGGTTATCAAGCCAGTGTTAAAATTTGCTCAGTGAAGGTCAGGATTATTTGCTCAGAGTTACGCTACAGTACAAAGAGCTGGACAAGATTTTGCAAGTGCTTGTACAACCATTTCTATATCTATCTGTGCAGCCTTTATTGTACCTGCACCCATAAGATCCTAAAGGTGGATACATTTCCACTCATGGTAGCTCAATGGACTTTGCACTGACACAGTAGCATTGCTGGATGCTGGGAAAGCAGTAACTTTGTCTTAAACCAAATTTCTTCTGTTGTTGCCAGTTATTGCCACATTATTATTAATTGCCATTAGAACAAGTGTAATGAAAATGAATTGGCCAGCATTTTTTTTAGTTAGTGTGATGGACATGG
Organism: Phrynocephalus forsythii; assembly: GCA_029282475.1. Taxonomy (NCBI): domain Eukaryota; kingdom Metazoa; phylum Chordata; class Lepidosauria; order Squamata; family Agamidae; genus Phrynocephalus; species Phrynocephalus forsythii. The sequence goes on from JAPFRF010000010.1 coordinate 137,591,523, forward strand.
ATTGTTATTTTACACTGTGGTATATTGTAAATTATACTGTGACAATGCTTGATACAAAAATTAAAGTAAAATTTAACTGGCATAATATGATGTACAAAGTGTCTTAATGCAATGGTGTGATATCTGTGAGATGCCAATTCAGTGTGGAATTTTATGCAGAAAATATGAGCTTGAGTGGTTTTTCAGAGTGTTGGCAGTAGAGATGGGCACGACCAGAATTTTTTTTCCGAGTTGTCATTTTTCGGGACAGGTCCATTTCGGGTCGTTTCCGTTTTTCACGAAATTTTTAAAAAATTTGTCATTTCGTTGTGTCGTTTGTCATTACCGCTGCTGTGATTTTGCGCGATTTGATGTCCCAGCGAGTGGCGTCCCGCCGGCGCTAGGTGTTTTTTTGCACCCTAGGCGGCAGGCGGGGTGGCGGGGGGCATGGGCGGGCGGCGGCAGCCGCAGGGGGGAGGGGCGGGCGCGCGGGCGGCAGGCGCGGGTCCTGCAATGACCCAGAGCAGGCGGAAAACACTTTAAACTGACTTGCTGCACAAGACTGCATCGAATAAAGCAATTGCAATTTTTGCAAACAAAGTGGGCAGTGCACCAACAGCAGAGCTGCAGGCAGGGTATGAAAGGACCTTGGCTTGCCACCAAGCAAATGAATTTTTTAAAATAAATCCACACCTCCCCTCCCACTCAAACCTCCCCCCCTTTGAAGCACTATCAGAAAAGAAATCCTAACAAACTGCAGGAGAATAAAAAAGAATAAACTGCATTGCTATTCCCTACAGCAGACAGAGAATGAAAGGAATTATTATTATTTCCTAAAAATTCAATTGAATCAATTCCCTCCCTGCCTGCCTAACTGAAATCTAAAGGCTCCGCGAAAATCGAAACTAGTCTAGCACAGCAGCCAGCTACACACAGCCCTCTCCCACCCATATCCAAGCCCGGACTGCGGCTCTTCTGGGAGTGCCTCGGCTTTTTATGCCCTCTTGCACATCCAGAAGTGTCAGTCAAAACCTGGCCATGCGATTGGTAGAATGGGTCCAAAAATTTGCATGGTCCCATCCCATGGCCAGCCCATCATTGCGCAGGTGTCAAAAAATAAAAATAAAAATAAAATAAAATAAAATCAGTGCGACCTTTTACTGCTATAAAAAACCCACTGCTGCTACTGTAAAAATTCAAGCATTTAAAATAGCTAATTTTCGCATGTTTCTGTGGTGCTTTGGTGGTTTTTTGGACCACGATTTCAAAAAAAATATTGCGGACGCCATTTTGGATCCCCCCCGCACTGCATGGCAAATGGAGACGCCGAGGATGTCCCCTCCCAGCCCGGCACCAGCAGCCCAGGACAGGAGGGGGGGAAGGCTGGGGACCCCCCCCCAGAAACCATCCCTCTGGTAGGTGCCCTCAGGCAGGCATATTTTCGCCTGCTTTTTTGGCCGGGAATTGGAGGGTTTTTTTAAATTTTAAAAACTTTTTTCTGTGCCGCTTGGCATCGCGCGATCGCCGCGCAATGCCAGGAACAACTATGACAAATCAGACCCAATTTTTCTTTTTTTGGTTCGAGTTTGAGTTCTGACAGCTTAATTGTCGTTACCGTTTCCGTTACGTAACGGAAACGATATCCAAAAACGGAAACGACAATTTCGCCAAGTCGTGCCCATGTCTAGTTGGCAGTATGTGGGGTTGGTGTAATATATACTCCACCCCCCCAGGTGGTTGCCACTGTTGCATTACTAGAACCATAGGTGTATCCTATGGTACTAATGAGTGAGTCTGTACTCTGCAGCTAACTCCACAGTTCTAGTGACCTACTACCATTGCCCAGCCAGCCAGGAATAATGACAAAAGGAATGGGTGATAAATATGGCCACACTTTATTCTAACATTGAACCATAACATCGCCTTTCAGAAGGGGGCTTATCATAGTGTTGAATCATGATCTGAGTCTGGGTCCTGCCTTGCCCCAGACCCAGACCTAATTGATGTGAGTTCCATTTAAAAAATGGCACATACATCCAAAGGGCCCAGGCAAATTGTGGTCTAACTCATCACAGCTCTGAAATGTGAAAAATTCCTCACATGTGGAATGCATCACATGATTGGTGCCACCGTCATAACTATACCCTGGTTGGCTTTCCCCCTCCAAGGCTCCAAACCACTGTCAGTAGGACTTCAAACTTGCCTGAGCTGCTGGTGCCAATATCCTGAAGTGACTGATCTGTTGTCAGGGCAGGGCATCAGCAGGGACATTACTAACTCCAATCACTTGCCAGGGCTGGAAAACTATGAGCCTTTTCACACAACTCCTAAACTCCGCGGCAAATGGCTCCCAGCTCCGGAGCTTAAAATTGTTTCCCCACCAGCTCCGGAGTTTACAGAAAATTAAATGCGACTACGCCCACCTAAGCGCGTCCCAGCGCACTTTTCAGGTACCTGCTCTCTGGGGGTGAAAAATCCCTGATGCGGATCTAACGTAGTGGGTGCCGGGATCTCCTCGCTTCTGTTTGTTGTTGTTTTGCCCCCCGCCCCTTTAAGAGATCTGAATGCTGCCGGGAACAGAGCGAGACAGGCAGAACGGAGGTAAGCCAGCATTCTTTTCTTTCTTTTTTTCTCCCTCCCCTCACGCAGACAGCAGCCAGGAGTGTGGAGGGGGTGGGAACACAGGAACAGTGACAAACCCCCAAGATCTCTGGTCCGAATTTAAGTGGCCAGCGGATCTTAGGGGTCATGTGAAATGGTTCTATGTTATACTGCAAGCAACATAATGTAAAAAACCCTAACCAAAATGGTTACCCTCAGGGACCTCACAGTGAACAAGTTAACCATATATACAAATACTTGGTTGTCACACCAAAATGTGAAAGCCAAGTATGACCAGCCTTCAGCCCACAACCATAAAGCTGCTACTATTGGAAAAAGACTCCAGGAATGTTAAGTCCCTTGCAATTCCATCCTCTTCCTATTCTGGAGTCCAAATCCAGAAACCACAGCTCAGATTTGTTTGTTTATTATATACCCATAATCTTATTTTTAAAAATTAATCCTACAGTGCCTAAGTAAGGTGGGGTTAAGGAGAGAGGGGATGCCAGTAAACTACCCCTTGTCCTCTTATCCTGCAACATCATGCACACCCTGCCTATTACTATATTATTATTAGGTGTTCTTTATTTTAAAGAACAGGGTCAAGTAAGGGTGCCCGAGACCCATGCTCCCTTCAAGCTCACTAAGGGGGAGCACTCAGCCCCCAAACCACACAGTGAAAGTAAAACCACTCCTCCCACCTTCCACATGCTATCTTCCTGCCAATCATCTGCAGAAAGAGGCTGAGGCAATAATAGACAGTCTTTATATAGTCTAGCTCCAGCTCCTGCCTACAGGACACCATATCTGTCTTTGCTCATCATGTGACTCCAGAAAGGACTAAATCCCTAGATCTTTTCAAATCTGTTTCTTCTAATGTGGTGCTATTACTTAACTCAAGACATTTTCATATTTGGACACAAATATGTAGTTGCTTCCAGATTTTCTTCTGTTTTCTGCTGTGTGAAGCACATTAAATTCGAAGCAAGGAATCTGACTGTACTTTCTTATAGCAAGAGTTATAATTACAATCCAATGCAACTCCTCTCTGCTTACATGTAGCTCAACATGTTTTGAAATTATCTGGAGCTTCCTGATATAAACTGATTTTCCTTTAGTTGAAAATACAGTCTGTACAAGAAAGTAGATTTTTTTCACATTTCCAGGGCATGAGATTCAATCATCATTCCAGTCTGGCCATGGTATTGCACATATGAAACAAGCACTGAGACAGAAAACATAAAATTATATGGTGGAGTTAATTGAAAATTATATAGTGGATTTAATTGACAACTCAGGGAAGAGAGCTGCATGTGCCTTGTGCCTTAATTACCAGACATCAGTACTTTGAAAATAAAACTTTTATTTGCAAGGGAATTATAAGTCTACACATAATTAAAATGGTATACCTGAAATACCCATATAAAACAAGTAATTCTGTTTTCAAATGGTAAGCTGGTATTTGAATCAGGTTTAATTGCAATTTCATCATTGTTAAGAAAGTTGACTACATGTCACACAGTGAGTCTCATTTCTTCTCTCCCACATTCATGTTATTCTGTACAGAAGCACCATGCTGAGTCATGCTCTAATCCTTCGAACTGCCCATTATGACCTCTTCTCCCATCACAAATGGCTGCCTGCCTGATGCCCCTCTGCCACCCTGCTTGCTCACTTACCAATCAACTCACTAACCCTCTCTCAAATGCTAGCAAATCACCAGGACCAGATGGCATCCATCCATGAGTTCTCAAGGAATGTAAAGATGAAATTGCTGGGGTCCTAGCCGAAATATATACTCTTTCCCTCAAATCAGGCGTTGACTTTTCCTGATGACTGGCAGGTAGCGAATGCAACACCAATATTCAAAAAAGGATCCAGAGGTGATCCAGTTCTTGTCACCATACCTCCTGAAGGATATTATGGAAATGGAAAAAGTGCAGAGGAGGGCAACCAGAATGATTAGCGGACTGGAACACCTTTTTTACCATCTGAGGCTGCAATGGCTTCACTCTTCACTCTTGTATGATGGTATCTAAGAGGTGACCTGATTGAAATTTATAAAATTATACATGGTGTAGACAAAGTAGATAAGGAAAATATGTTTCCCCTATTGTACAACACTAGAACTAGGGGGCACTCCATGAAAGTTTTGTGTGCTAGATCTCAAACAAATAAGAGAATGTACTTTTTCACCCAGAGGATCACTAGTCTATGGAACTCCCTGCCAGAAGAAGTGGTGACAGCTGTCTGCCTGGACAGCTTTAAGAAAGGATTGGACAAGTTAATGGAGAACAAGGGTATCAGTGACTATCATTATGAACACCTGAGGACAACCTCTGGGTTGGAGAGAGAGTCAGGATATCTGTCAATGCAATTTGCAGGGAATCGTAAGCAGGAGAAGTCATCTGCTTGGGAATACCCTGAAGCAAATGGTAAGCCACTGTGTGAGACAGAATGCTGGACTGGATGGGCTGTGGCCTTTCCCAGCAAGGCTCTTCTTATGTTCTTAATGGCAAACCCACCTCTTAGTAACCCTATTGAGCTTGAAGCAGGCCGTTCCAAAAGGGGCAAGTAGACAAGTCCTAAATCTCATTAAACATTGAAACTGGTGCCTGATGCACATGCAGAGTGTATCTTTTAAAGAAATGAATGCAAACATGATGGCTTTCACTACCCTTATAGTACTTTGGTCTTGAAATTCATAGCCTCTTGGCAAATGAATAGCTTAAATATATATCTAAGAAGTTATCATATGAATGTTGTTCTCCCTACTTCATACCCTAATCTTGCTTCCATTAATAAAGATTTCAATATCCTGCTCTGTGGGGAGTGATAAATAACAAATATAACAACATTAGCTATCAATGGAAGAAACTTACAGATTTATTTGCAAGTTATGAAATGCTGAGTAGCCATGTGATATGTGTGCATTTCTGAACTGGCCATTATGAGTCTCATTTAACATTGTGGAGAACTAGGAGGAGAGAATGAATAAGTAATGAATATAGGTTTAATATACTTAATTGAATGCAAGATAATTGGTTGGCATAAAAAGGAGCTTATTGCTCTCACTGCCCTTTGTATCTTCTCAAGCTTTAAAAAGTCCCATAAAAATGATTCTTTTTCAGCAACTGAAGGAACAGAAACACAACAGCAACAACAAGCCAGAGAGAGACTCTTAAACATTATGTATTAAATATTCTATATAAACATATTAGGACATCTGACAGGACTAAGCAATACTTTGGAATCTGGAATAATCAATGCACCTAATTTAGATCCTGTACTATTTGTTTAATAGATTGGTGTTAAAACCTCTAGCAGTTGAAATTGTAAATCAGGAAAGACTTTACTGGATTCATTAACCTTTTGTTCCTGCAAATTTTTTTCATTACCTTCCTACTAAACAGCAGGCTATCTTTCTATATGAATGCATGGACACACTGCACCAACCTTGTGTAACACTGTACATGCACTTTTTGAGATGGTTCTGAAAATCTAGCCCTAATCAGTATGCATCAAAACTAAGCGTGATGAGGACACACAATTGGGGCTCCTGCAATACCCACACTTAAGTATTTGCAACATTCACACCCATCAGTCACACCACAAACAAGACAAATGTTAGAATGCTCCACCACATCTACAAAACTGTGGGACAAAAAGTTTGACAAAACATTTCAGTACTATGGTTAGCAGAGACAAGTGACATAATTTTCTTTGTCCTTTCTTTTTCACAGCAAATAAGGTTTGTGACGTTGTAACATTGGTTGTGCTTTGCCTTCCCCTACTGGAATGAAGAGGCAAACATAATGATTGGATGAAAATGGGGCCACAAAACTGTTTAACTTTGAACTTCCCCCTTCACAAGGGAAGCTAATGTGTAAATTTATCTGGGCTCCAAGTCTCCCTTGACCTCCTGCCTAGGCCTTTTCCAGAGAGCTCCTGCTTTGAATGTATGTTGCTCATCTGTGCAGCACACTTCCAAACTCCTAAGGCCTGAGTAGCCCAAAGTCACTTTCCAGCCAAGTCTCCTGACTGTAGATGTTGTGCACCCCATGGAGATTTTCTGCTCCTTTTGCAATCCCAGCCCCGAAATAAACAGACAACAGAAAATATTGGTGTTAAACTGGGCCACAACATTTTGCCAAAGCTTACAATACCCAGGTGAGTTCCTTGCTGGTAGGCCTTTTTGTACCCTACCAATTCAAGGGTAAACAAAAACAAGCTCAGCCCTAGTAAGTTTAACCATACATCTTAGTTTATTAGTTTAACTAATCCTAACCATAATTTGTAACTTTTATTTACTAGGCTGCCATGTCCCTGTACTGGAACATCTTCTAAAACTCACCTGAGCACTTTGCACTACCTGCTGTTGTGACCCAATCCTAAATTATGACCCTATTTACCTAACAGTAATGAGAATGGGATGGGCAAAAACACACCACCACCAAAGAGGCCAATTGAGGTGATGGTCAAAAATTCCCATCTGGCCCCGAAGTGACCAGCTAATCTCATTATCATTACTTCTAGGGAGGGCAGTGAAGAGGCAGCTGGATTGAGGCCGGGAGCTTTTAAACGCTCCCAGACCCGGACTCCCGGGCAGCATCACATGGGCGCTATTTCGCGCCCTCCCAGGAGCCGGATTGCAAAGTGTCCTGGCAGGAAACTGGTTTCTGTCGAGACTACCTTCCTCTCACCTAACCTTCAGTTTGCTAAATTTTGGGAAGAAGTAAATGTAATAGTGTGGGGTTTAGTGATTTCAGTAAGTGATTTCAGCTCTCTGACATAGCAGGCTGGAGACAGCTTCTATTGTAACACTATTCAGGGAGAGAACAAGACTGAGGGACTGGGGAGAGGGAGCTACATTTATAGGAATGAGGACTGGTTAGGAAAAGATACATTTTGGAGGGAACAATTACAAGCAATCACAAAGCTGCCTTTTGGCGGGAACCAATAGGATTGAGGATCCAAATGCAGCAACTTGAATAAACCAATAGGCCTGTTCCCTTTGGAACAGGAACAGAAACCAATCGGAATACATATCAATACACAAAACCCCTCCCCCCCTGGTGGGCACAGCACACGTAATCCTTTAGGTATTGTGGGGCCCTGCGACTTGACTACGGGTGTTGCAGGGACTTGAGCAGGCAGTGTCTGTGGTGGAGAGTCTACTGTAATAGTTTCGTCTGACACGGAGGGGGTTTCAGACAACTCAGTGTCCCTGATCTGTTCCTCGGCACCATGAGGACTTGCAGGAGCAGATTCATTTGTGGAAGCCACTGGTACCTGCATTCCTGGGGCATCTCCGCTCTGGTCTTGCAGATGAGACTCATTAATGGAGGTAGTGTCACTCTCAGGCTGCAATTCTCCCATACCTGTACCAACTCTACTGGGCACTCTGCGCCTCAGTTGGTCCACGTGCCTACGCCAGACCCTGCCATCTTCAATGGCCATGTAATAAGAGACTGCCCAGATGCTCTGGTGGTCACCCCTGGCACCCACAGGGGACCTCTGGCATAATTTCTCACCCAGACCAAATCTTCAGGAGCAAAATACCTTGTAGAGTCTGTCTCTGTCTGTGGAGGTGCTCTAGCATTGCGGTTTGGCATTTTGTTTGGGTGGACATAATCCAGCACCGTTACCAGCCTTGTACCTAGGAGCAGCTCTGCTGGCAACTTGCCCATAGTAGTACACGGCATCACATGCTGCAAAAACAACATTTGGGCAATGCGCATTGACCAGTCACCCTCCATCAAGCGTGCAATAGATCTTTTGGCTGTCTGCACCATGCGCTCAGCCTGCCCATTGGAGGAGGGGTGAAAGGGAGCTGATGTCACCCCTCATGAAATTATCAGCCAAGAATGCCCTGAATTCTTGGGATACAAAGGCTGCTGCATTGTCTGACACAATGGTCTCGGGCAACCCGTGGGTTGCAAACAGCTGTCTCAACACTTTGATGACTGCAGCTGACGACATACTGGGAACCATAGCCACCTCTAACCATTTAGAATATGCATCAACGATAACCAGAAAAACCTTTCCTTGGAATGGCCCAGCAAAATCTAAGTGCAGCCGGCTCCAGGGAGTCCGGGTCTGCTCCCACCAGTGGTCTGGTGCTCTGGCCACTTCTGGGCGCACTTCCTGACATGCCTTGCACGTCCGTACCCATTGTCCAACATCTTGGTCCATCCCAGGCCACCACACATAGCACCGGGCTAGCGACTTCATCCTGACCATTCCTGGATGCCCCATGTGAAGCGTATCTAGAACCCTGTTTCTCAGTGGCACTGGGATGATTACCCTGTCTCCCCACAGGAGACAGCCCTTATGCAGGGATAGCTCATGTTGCCTTGTTGCGTATGGTCTACATTTTTCTATGCGGGCCAGCTGGCCATCCCCTCCCCACCCAAGTGAGCACACAGGAGAGAGCGGTATCTTTCCTCGTTCTCTCAGCTATTTCAGTGGCAGTTACAGGGCCCCCCGGAAGTGTTTCCAGCATCATCACTCGTTCCGCTGGGGCAGGATCCGCATCACTCACACCAGGAAGGGGCAAGCGACTGAGTGCATCAGCGTGGCACAACCTTTTCCCTGGAACATGGGTCAGGGTGTACTGGAACCCATGCAGGAATATAGATCATCGCAACATTCTGGGGGAGAGAATCTGTGGCATCTGTTTGTTCGGGTTGAACAATCCTAACAGTGGCTTTTGGTCAGTTTCCAGAAAGAAGCGGCGACCGTATAAATAGTCATGAAACTTTTTAATCCCTGCCACTATTGCCAGCGCTTCTTTGTCAATTTGTGCGTAGTTGCGCTCCGTTGGCGACAACGTACGAGAATAGAACGAGATGGGCTTTTCTGACCCATCTGCTTCCCTATGGCTCAGCACAGCTCCCAGCCCATACGGAGAGGCATCACATGCCAGGACAAGAGGTTTCGACTCGTCATAATGTGCAAGGACGCTCCTGCTAGTCAGCATGCCCCGCAAGGTGTCAAAGCCTTCTGCTGTGCCTGAGCCCAACGCCACACACACTTTTCTTCAATAGTTTATGCAACGGTTCTGCTATTGAAGCTTTCTGAGGTAGGAATGAATGATAAAAGTTAATAAGTCCCAGGAATGACTGTAACTCCGTCTTGTTCTGTGGGTGTGGTGCCTCAGTAATGGCTTTAATTTTAGAGTCAGTGGGGTGGATGCCTGTTGCATCAATTTTAAACCCCAAGAAATCCACAGATAGCATCCCAAAACTGCATTTTTCCTTTTTTAGCTGCAGCCCCACCTCTTTAAATTTGAGTAACACAGCACGGATATGCCCAACTAGTTCCTGGGGGTCTTTCCCAATAATCAGAACATCATCAAAAAATGGCAAGACCCCTGGCAGACCCCTGGCAGACCCCTTAACAGGCGCTCCATTAGTCCTTGAAAAATCCCTGGGGCCACACAAACTCCAAACTGTAACCTGTTCACTCTGAAAGCCCCTTTGTGTGTCACAATAGTCTGTGTTTCCGCAGATTGCGGAGTAAGCTGCTGGTAAGCTTGTGCCAGGTCAAGTTTGGCGAAAAAATTTCCCCCAACTAGTTTTGCCAACAGTTGTGAGAATGGGGTATGAATTTCCTCTGAGTGCCTTGTTGATAGTACATTTGTAGTCTGCACAAATTCTCACTTCCCCATTTGCCTTAAGGGGTATGACGATAGGAGTCTCCCACTTAGAAGAGTCCACAGGTGAAAGAACTCCCTGTTTGACCAATTTGTCCAGTTCCGCCTCAATCTTGGGTTGCAGTGCAAATGGCACTCACCTTGGCTTGAGTCGGATTGGAGCCACCTTGGGGTCCAGCTCAAAGTCAATTGGAGGCCCTTTATAACAACCCAGTTTTCCACTGAAGAGTTCGACAAATTCCTGGCCTAATGCCTTGCCCAACTCTGGGGCAGTTTGGACTGAGTTGAGCCCTGATATACTCAGTCCCAAGGCTGGAAACCAGTCAGTACCCAGGAGACCGGGGCGACTCCCCTTTGCAATCACCAATTTAAGCACGGCCTGTTTCTTCCGGAATTGTACCCTCACAGCACACATTGCTAGAATGTGGATGCGGCCAGCCGTGTATGATTGCAAGGTTGCTGAGAATGGTTCCAGAGAGGAGAACTTACCCCCAGGGAAGAGCCCCCTTGCAGTCTGGTCTGAGACAATGGTGAATCCAGATCCGGAATCCACCTCCATGTCACACGGTTGACCTTCAATCTTGCTCTGTGAACTGCACGGTCTCTCCATTGATCTCTGTGAGATAATTGCAGTCGTCCAGGTGATGAGTCATGGTGGATGATCTGCGACACGTTGATCTAGGTGACCCCATTGTTCCAGCTGCCACCAACCTACATGCCCTGGCGATGCGTCCTGTCTTTCCGCATGCCCTGCACGTAGCATCACGAAAACGGCAGCTTTTCCACTCATGGTTTCTGCCACAGCCTGGGCAAGCGCCTCGGCGATCTTTGGCCCGTGCATCAGCCTGACGCACCAACTCGACACCACGGACTGGGCTCTGGCTTGGACTAGCCTCTGGTTCATCCATGGCATGGGCAGCCTCTACCCGCAGCTTCGTAGCCTTGCAACTGGCATTGAGCTTTTCCTGCTCATAATTCTCTGTGGCGGTGGCCTCTTTCAAGGCGGAGGCAAGGGTGTCATCTTCCTTTGCCACAATGCGCCTTCGGGCTTTTTTGCTGCTGAGCCCCCCAACAAATCGATTCAAGAGAGTGTCTTCAAGATTTGGGAAGCCACAGTGCTGAGCAAGCTTCCGGAGTCCTGCCAGGAATGCAGCCACAGATTCTCCGGCTTGCTGCTGCCTTTTCTGGAACTCCATCCGCCAGGCCATCTTGGTTTTGGTAGGTGCCAAGTGGCTTGTCAGCCAGGCAAAAATGTTTGTGAGTGATGTCTCACTCAGCTTTGCTGGGGCGAGCAGTGCCTTGGCCAACATGAAGGTCTCACGCCCACAGCAACTCAGGAACGTGGCCCTTCTTTTGCTGGCACCAGTGATTCCTTGAGCCACCACGAAGAACTCGAAGTGTTCAACATAGTCCTCCCAAGTGTGGGGCTCCGATGGCTGGAAGGGCTCCAATACCCGTGGACTTTCCATTCTCCAGGTGGGCAGGGTCTTCTTCTAAGCCGGCTGGTGAGTCTTGTTCTCCACTGCGATCCGGACTCTGAGTCAGCGTGATGATCCTCTGCTTCTCAGCATTCCGGATCCCATCCTCGTCGCCAGTGTAATAGTGTGGGGTTTAGTGATTTCAGTAAGTGATTTCAGCTCTCTGACATAGCAGGCTGGAGACAGCTTACATAAGAACATAGAAGAGCCATGCTGGATCAGACCAAAGACCCATCTAGTCCAGCTTCCTGTATCTCACAGCGGCCCCACCAGATGCGTTTGGGAGCGCATGAGACTAGATATCTGTCTCCTGATACCACTCCCCTGCATCTGGCCCTTGAAGTACCCTGGTTTCTCCATCATGGTTTGTAACCTGTGATGGACTTTTCCTCCAGGAATCTGTCCAATCCCCTTTTGAAGGCATCCAGGCCAGATGCCATCACCACATCCTGTGGCAGGGAGTTCCATAGACTTACAACGCGCTGGGTGAAAAAATATTTTCTTTTGTCAGTTCTTACTCTCCCAGCCTTCAATTTGAGTGTATGTCCCCTAGTTCTGATATTTTGGGAGAGAGAGAAGAGCGTCCCTCTATCCACTTTACTCATACCCTGCATTATTTTGTATGTCTCAATCATATCCCCCCTCAAGCGCCTTTTTTCCAGACTAAAGAGGCCCAAATGTTTTAGCCTTTCTTCATAAGGGAGGTGCCCCAGCCCAGTAATCATTTTAGTCGCTCTATTCTGCACCTTTTCCAGTTCCACTATGTCTTTCTTGAGATGCGATGACCAGAATTGTACACAATACTCCAGGTGCGGCCTTACTATTGTTTTGTATAATGGCATTATAATGTTCTATTGTAACACTCTTTATTCAGGGAGAGAACAAGACTGAGGGACTGGGGAGAGGGAGCTACATTTATAGGAATGAGGACTGGCTAGGAAACGATACATTTTGGAGGGAACAATTACAAGCAATCACAAAGCTGCCTTTTGGTAGGAACCAATAGGATTGAGGTTCCAAATGCAGCAACTTGAATAAACCAATAGGCCTGTTCCCTTTGGAACAGGAAAGCAGTTACTTCAACATAAGCAATTACAGATAATAGGAATACAAATCAATACACAACAGTAATGTCTCGCATTCCCTTGGTGCACTCCCGTGAATTTTTCTTTCCAGTACTCAGTACAGCATAGGGGCTAAAGAATATGTTCCATGCCCCCCACCCAACTGAAAATGTTGGCCTTAAAGCCGTCTTGCAAATCCTGCAGAAAAATGTCCAACCCTTTATCTAACAAATGGTCCCCATCTGACCCATACAACCCTGGATGACTAGTGTTGATGTCAGGATAGGTTATCATGGACCCTAGGAAGCCCTTCATAGCTCTCTTAACTTCTCTAGTCATGCCAATTTGCCAGTCACCGTTTCCATGGTTTCCTATGTATAGGAAGTGGTTTATCCTTCCCTTCTTCTTCTTGGGGGCTCTGGGTCTATGTATCTTCTTCAAGGTCATCCAGGCTATTTTTCTTCTGCAAGGCACAAGGAGAACTGAACTCTTGACTCACAGCTATAGCTCCATCCCACTGAGGTATTAAGCTAGTATATAAATACTTATATGGATATAATCCCAGTGCATTTCCCCTCCTTTTACAACCCAATCCCCAGAATTCTTACTTTTGCAATTGAGCTCCTGGTATTTAATAAGTTCAACAAGTTTTGCCATGAGATTAAAAATTTTATTCAACATTTTAAAGGGTCCATGGGTTTTTAAAGCAACTGTTACGATTAGTTATAAGAAATGTTTCAGAAATGAATATGGTACTTCAGAATAAAATGAATGCATTCTATGGAAGGTAAAGAAAAATGTTTGGCAACTTTTAATGGGGTGTGTGTGTGTGTGTGTGTGTGTGTGTGTGTGTGTGTGTGTGTGTGTGTGTGTGTGTGTGTGTGTGTGTGTGTGTGTGTGTGTGTGTAGAAGTAATGTTTTTTACAGGAGGACTGATGTTACATATATACAAGAGTGTCCTTATTTACATCTATGGAATATTAAAGGATTGGTTTGCAGTAATGGAGAGTTGTCAAGAAACGTCCAAGCTTTAGCAGTAATAAACTAAGATAACACCTCACCAGTCTTCTTAAAATTGCACCTTCTCTGCCATGCAGCAATTGCTGCCACTGCTGCTGCTACGAGGTGTATCACAGGAGTCACAAGCTAAATTCACTATTATTGTGTTTGACCAGTTGCTGCTAATCTGAGACTGAGCCTAATAACTAAAATCCTGTTCGTTTTGGCACAACAAAAAGGTTACACTTGCACCCGTGTGTCAACTATTATAATTAGGCAGCCAGCATTGTGCAATGGGATGGTGCAATCAGTCACAAAGTTCATGTTTTGACTCTCGTATGGCACACATGTGGAGGTGCTTTATGACTAGTAATTCTACCCTGCTGCCATTTTCTCTCCTACTTCCATAGCTTTGACTTGTGAATGTGCTTTTCTACCACAGGATGCAAGGTGTAAGGTGGTATAGAACCTCAGTTCTCCTTTGAGTTCCTTGTATTCAGATATAAAATTGAATGCATTATCCCAAAGAATAAACAAGTATGCAACACAAACAAATGACTTTCAGAAACCTATCACATTTTTCAGCCCAGGGCCCCTTCAAATGTACCAAAAGGCTCAGAGTGTCATATGCCCCCCCCCCCCGAGAGTGGCACTTTAAAACAACACATAAAATGCATCTTTTCTCAATTTAAAGGTATCCTTTAGAGTTTATTTCCAAAAAGAAATTTTGTTTCAAATCCTATCTCTCAGCCTTACAAAAACTGAATGTTGTCTCCCCATTGCTTCAGCTACTGGTGGGTTATACTTTTTGACTAGTTGTCTGAGTTAGATCAATAGAGCCCACCTTGGTTATTTTTAAGTAACCACTAGGCTATTTGAAACCCCTCAAATATCCCTTATGACATTTGGGGTTCAAATTCACCTTACTTATAATTCTTGCTTGTATCTCAGACTAGCCAGTTCATTTCTGCTATCATTTTCTTCAACTGATGTCACTGCTGATACCTTAATGTACAGATTAATGCTGTAATGCTGGATTTAACACTGGCTTAGGTAACAGTAACAGTAGGAATATTGGTGAAGCCTCCTTCACTTCAGACCATGGAGAAGCTGGGAGAGAACTTTTTCTATGCTGGACTCACTTCCAGCATCACTTGTCACACACAGATGTTGTGAAGGCACTTAATGTCAGTAGAATGTTGCATGTTGGTCTGCTCCCAACCCTTTTGGTGTCTTCTCCCTATGAATATCTGAAACTAGGTAGATTTATGTGTTTAGGTCTTCACCCATGATGAATTTCTTGTGAGATGTGTTGGGAGCTGTTGGAGGCATGCAAAAGGCATGAACATCCTCGGATGCCCTGAAGTTTCTTCCACTGCTGCTACTGCCATCACAGCCATGAAAAAGATCAGCAAAGGCAGCAGATCATAACTAGCTCCATGACCTATATGGAGAACACATGATGTCAGAGAGTGTGTCCATATGTCTCATTTGACTTTGACACAACATTAACCACCCTGCAATTAAAAGATAATGAACATGGTGTTCAAATAATAAGAACCTCCATAGCAGGTCTGGACATATAAATAGGACTACAGGAAGGGTTCTCTGAATTCTGACTTTTTTCAGGTTAAAAGGGTGGAACTGTAATGATCTCACGGCCAGTGGATTCCTCAGTATATGTTGCTGTAGCCAATCCAAGATTTCCACTAAATGTCCTTGTTGTCACTCAGCATTCTTTTTTTATTTGTGCCATCTTTCAAATGAGTAAGTGTCTATCAAAACAGTAATTTTAAGGAACACTGCACATTAAAACAATGTGAAAATCACTATAATGCATTATGGCAAATCTAGTTTCTGATGATTAAGCTTTAAGGGAGGTTTTCCTTATGAAACTCTTTCCATAGTACTATCTTCTGCAAACACGCTCTTTTCTTCTTGTCTAAATTGAATGAGATGGATATATAGAGAGTATTAATTTAAATCTTTCCATTTTATTCTGTTGCTTGAGGTCCATTTTTCTTGTGTTTAATGATAACACTTGTTAAATGAAATAGCACTTTATTTTGTTAATCTGTGGTTTATAACTGGATTAATAACAGATGCTCTCTGGAGGCCCAGGACAAAAACATAATAATATGTATCATTAAATGCTGCAGATATTTCATACTTTCAGCACTCATGACTGAAGTATTGCCTTTGTTTAACTATGTTATGCCAGAATAATTCTGCATATTCCCTTTTGGATGTACATCTTTATGTAGTGAAAGGGTGTGAGTGTGTAAGGTAATCTGGGAGCAATTCTGTCTCAAGAGGTACAAGTTTAGATGCCTAATGGATTGACCTAATGGGGAAAAGGTCAAAGCTGTGACACTAGGCTAGATGCATCTATTCTCTTTAGGAATTAACAGTTGCTTTAACGAAAGGGAATTGATAGTGGTGATGGAGGTAGAAAAATTACTGAAACACAGCTACTGGGCAGAAGCAAAAATGGAAGGTGATGCTGGTGCAGGATCTTCCAATGACAGTGAAACTCAAACTGACTATTGTTGATATTACACAAACCAAAACAAGTTTACAATATTTTTATATCTCAAAATCCCCCTTATGAGTTGATCCAAAATGAAATGAAACAACACTTGAGGCTGAGATTTCCGGGTCAATAGGCATTCAGTCAGTTACTTGGGATGAACAAATAATAAGTGTAAATTGCACTGTTGCTGAATTTAAAAGGCTCTCTAGATAATATTTTTGAAAACACCACCCAAATTATCCTGTTTGCATTTCATCCTGGTAGTAACCCCTGGCATGAAGACATCTGCTTGGTCTTCAGTATACCCTGAAGAAAATGGTGAGCTGCTGTGTGAGACAGAATGCTGGACTGGATGGGCTGTGGCCTGTTCCGGCAAGGCTGTTCTTATGTTCTTATAAGCCCACAACCATAAATAGTTCCAATTCCAGTAAACCAAATGAATCAGTTACATCTAGAAGCCACCCACAGTGAGGATTGTTTTAACTTTTTCTTTCACCCACAATACTGGTATTTCATTCAGGTGTCCACTCAGTGGAGGGATGAAACTATTGTCAGCAGAATCAAAGAAGGACAAAAAAGAAACTGTAGGAAAAGTTGCAGCAGAGTACATTTGGAATGCACTGTCAGTGAGCAAGTTTGGATGGCTGTAGACAGATGCTGATGGAGCAACTTGGGCATCCCAGTACATCCAGGAAATGCCCTCCCTTTAGCCATGTGAAATTCTTTTCAAATGTGCAACAAAAATATACCAGAACCATTAAGAACAAAATCAAAACTAATGGTGACAACACTATAAGGACAATACCTTATGTATGTTTTAACTTACCTAGTTCTTATTTATTCAGTAAATCTATGCTATCTGAGACTTTACCCAAATTTTAAGGTTAGTTGTATACATTTAAAAGACTGCCATATCCCAATTGATGACAGGATGTCTTCCGATACTTAAAAAATAAAATATCGAAAATAGTGCATTCTTTCTTCATAGAGATGGACACTTTGTATTCATATCCCTGGGTATATGAATATGAAATGTGGCACCACAGGTGCCAGGGAGGTTTGGTTCCTGCCCCCAGAACCATTGTTCCTCATTATTTTATGCCACCTTGGATCCTTTTCCAAGGAGAAATGTGGGGTAGAAATATTCAAAATAAATAAAATAAATAAAACCAGCCAGTCTACTTTCTGCTCACACCATTTCTGTCAGGATCATGCCAATTGTGGAAATCACCCTCCAGGAAATTCTGGCCTCCCCACAGAGTGGGCCACTCAACAGCTGAGTGGGGTAACCTATTGTCCCAGATCCTCATCAGAGTGGTCAGCTGTGAAGGGAGGCATGGAATCGCCAGACAGGCATCTTTTGTGATTGGTGTGATCCTGATAGTGGCAGGTGGACATGTTCTGCAGCAAGCAGAAAGTGGACTGGCCAGTTTTGGGGACAGAACATACTTCCCTGGCTTCATATTCATATCCCAGATATATGACTATGAAGCACCCATCTCAAATTTTCATGATGCTAGATAGCTTAGTGGCTGAGGTTTCTGGCTGCGGAGCCAGAGGAGTTGCCCCACTGTGTCTCCAGAAGAGCTGAACTCTATGGAGTTTGGTGGTGGCTAATCTGACATTGGCACTACTAGCAGTTAGAGATCCTGTGTTATAGAGTATATTTGTTAGGACATTAATTCAAAATCCAAAGACTGATATAATAGGAATTAATAGTTGTCCACCTATTGTATGTTCCTTAGTAGTGAATCTTTAACCAAATGTGTTACCAGACTGGAGAGGATCTACCTTTGAGTGGACAACTTTTTCGAAATGCTGTGAAGCACAAGAAAAAAATAGACCAATTAGAAGCTGGAAGTCTACTTTTGGTTTTGAGACTTGGATTTTAAATCTTGTGGAATGGGTGGACTGAAATATATTTAAAAGAAAACATTCTTTAAAACAAAACTTCTAGGAGTTTTCCTGAAGGCCACTAAAAATGGCCTTGAGAAGCCATGTGCCGCCCAAAGGCAGCACTTTGGTAAACTTTATTCTAGATAAAAGTAGACTGTGTACACTTTTTGGCCTCCTGGTCTTTTGCTCACCATCCTTACAAACAGGTCAGAATTTACACAACTCAAGTTATTTTCATCTTGATGGATGAGAATTAAAACATCCTGTGTAGATAGTTAATGCAAGGAGATTGTCAAGGATTGTACAAAGTGGAATTGTCTTATTGCAAGTTGTTATGCAGAATGGGCACACACCTGGGCAATCATATTTTGGCAGCAAGTCAAATCAGGTGACAGTTCCACACATGCTCAGTCTTCAGTTTGCTGAATAATGATTGCATCAGACGCATGTATAAAAGCAGGACAGCTGCTCAGTATGGTGTGGGATGTTGATGGAGAAAAGCAGATCCTTACTCTGCCAGATTGGACACGTGATTCCTGGAAACGTTTGGATCACTGGACTGGTTGTCTTACTAACAAGGTATATGCCTGCCAATTCTGTTGTGTTTGCTGGACTTGTACATATTTTTGTAAATACAGTTCTTGGTGAAGGGAGTCACCACTGTGTTTGTGTCTTTATTTAGCACTAGTGTCTGGCTGTTAAAGCCCACAATTTACACAGCCCTTCCACTGAGCATTCACAACTCTGCAACAGAGATCAACTATGAAATATAATACTCTATATCTAAAATATAAGTCCTTGATTTATGGTATAGTCCTACATACAGTATATAAGCCAGTAAATTGTAAATAGCCCAGTATGAATTGTAATTTGAGGAGATTGACAACAAAGTCCCTCCAAAATAAAAGTTCTGTATGAATGAGTCTACCTACATGAATGTCTGCAAATTTGTAAATTATGTATTATGTATTTTCCATCTCAAGTTAAGTACTCTTTGGGACTCATTGGTTTCAATAAAAATGACATAGTGATGCTGGTAAATTGTCATTGGAAGTACTAAATTTTGATTGGACCACTCCAATATTTTAAGCTTTGTTATTTTGCTCCTTTGTAAGATTCTGAATGCCAAATGGCAAATGGTACTAGTAATCTTTTTAGAGAGGTTGGGGAAGGAGGAGGGCTGCCTTAATCTGTGATTCTATATGCCAGAAAGCTGGGCTTTTCTCCTTTAACAAATATTTCAATTTAAGAAAATGACATTCCAGCAGAATGAAAACGAATTGCAGTGCTTTTGCCAAGACAATGCATTACTTGAAGATGTATGAAATTGTCCATATTCTGCCCTATGACAGCTAAGTTTTCAAAAGAAGGCAGGGAAAAAGCACTTAACTCATTCAAGGAGACATGAAAGTGAGGTTTCTTTGTTATTCTTCCCCCTCCTATACAGGAAGAGACAAAGAGGAAACAAGAGGAGAAAACTCTGAATAAGAATTAATGTCAGCATGGAAAACAAAAATGAAAACAGCAGGCAAATGACAAATACTGGGCTTTTCATTGTTGTTTCAGTATCATTTAATTGAGAAAAGTGTTATTTGATAACATGTAATTAATTAAAGGTACTGACAGATGGAAGAAGATCAGATGGAAGAGATTAAAGAAGTTGCACTCTGAGAACATTGTGGCAACGGGCCTGTATGTTTCATGTTCACCAATGTTTTCCTTATTAAAGAGTGCCCAGCATTACAGCTAATGTTTATAACTATTCAGGAACTGTCTTAAAATATCTTTCAGTGTGAAGATACTTTTGACCAACCTGTCCATCTGATAGCAATTTATTGGTCTATCCAAAACCTCCATTTATGAAAATATTTATGCAAGGAAAAATATTTTCTATTCCTATGTAAGAAAAATATTTTTAAAAAGCAGTCTCATCCCACAATGGTTCCATGTATAAATGCATAAATATTTGCCATGTCTCCCAATCTTATGCCTGAAGAAGTGGGGTAGTAATACTGGATTGGAAAACTTCATGAGCATATTTCTTGCACTAGGATACACAGGTGCATAGCTGAGTTTTATTATGTGTAATTACATGGCTTTGTTCTTTATCACTACATGGCTATGGCTACCATCAGAAATGCTGTGCAATATAATGAGAATGAGATGTGTCCATTAAAATTAGTAACGACTCTTCTCTAGGCTACAAATGTAGGCAGTTTCAGACCTTGATGGCAAGTGAAGGATGAATAAATTCCTTCTGTCGCCTAAGACTTTGTCAGCCCTGTAATAGTAGTGGAGCATAGTAATAAAAAGAGTTGCAGTGATAATGGGTAATTTTCCTTTAAGTAATTTCCCGCATACATTCCTAAGAATCCTCCAGCAATGAAATGCAAAAGCAATCAAGCATTATGTTACATCAGATGCTACAAAGAGAATAATGAGAAGCTTCCTTACAACTTAAAAGGGATTCCATTAGCTTCTTAACACTTTTCAAAAATACAGGTCATATTTCAATTAGTGGTGCATGAATTAGTGCTATAGAATTAGAAGACATCAGGCATGTTGTTAATGGGTTAAAAGTCTCATTTTAAATATGTATTAATGCTTAAAAATCCTTAAGATGGTTGGCTATTAAAAATAATGCCAGAGGAATAATCTAGCTCCATCTCAAATGAAGTCAACACTAGGACTGACTTCAGGTTGTATAACTGTCTTAAAATCACTTAATGTGTGTCCTATTGCTTTCCATAGTACAAAGCACTGCTTCTACCCCATTTCAAATGTTGCCTGGAAATATGAATTCCCTTGATTTTGGTGGAACTAACTGATGTCCCCATGCACCAGGCAAACCCAAAGATAAGAGGCAATGACTATGGAGCTGCCTAATCCAGGGTTGGTGGATTCTCCTTAATGTCCTTTAAATGGAAGCTATCTGACTACCTGTTGGGAGTAGAGTAATAATAGATTTCCAACACTGACACAAGACCAATTTTGAAGTCCTTTCTGCCTCCATGAGTCAGTGCATAATTTGTGAGTCATCAAGCTGAACTCTGTTTTTCTGTACTATGTTGAATCATTTATTTGTTTATTTACATTTATTTTAGAGTATTTTACCCCACCTTTCTCCTTGGAGAAATGACTCAAGGTGACTTACAAAATGAGGCATAACTGATCTCACCTGATTTCGGAAGCTAAGCAGGGTCCGCCCTGGTTAGTACTTGGATGGGAGACCACCAGGGAATACCAGGTGCTGTAGGCACCTGGAGTAGGAACTGGCAAACCACTCCAGTATTCCTGCCAAGAAAACTCCATGGACATGGGGTCACGAGGGGTCAGTCACGACTGTAACGACACAACACACACACAATTAAGACATGTTCAAGAGTTGATAACAAGGAATTGAGGGACATCTTACAGCATTGATAGACAACATTCCATTAAAGCTACAAGAGAACACAAGGAGTGAAAGGGAAGTAAAGTTCCATGCAAGTTTATGAGTGATGGAAGCTAACACTGAATACATAGTGTCAATGTAAACCCATAAGGTTATAAGTAATAAACACAGCCAGTGGAGCTGCTTTAAAAGGGGTGTAATGTGATCTCTGTACCCTGCCCCAGTCAGCAGACTGGCTGATGCATTTTGAATCCATTGAAGTTTCCTGATGCTTTTCATTGGTAGCCCGACATAGTGCGCATTGCAGTAGTCTACCTTTGGGTAGTGGGCGGCATATAAATTGTAAAAAAATAAAAATAAATAAATGTCATCAGGGCATGTATCACCGTGGCCAGAGCTGGTTTCTCAAACAAGGGACATTACTTTTGTTCTAGCCTTAATTGTGCAAATGCTGTCCTGGCCACAGCCATGACTGGGTATCCAAGCTCCAGGATGAGTCCAAGAGCATCCCCCCCAAGCCGTGTGCCTGTTTGTTTGTTTTTCAATTGGAGGGTGACCCCATCCAGTACAGATTGCATCCCTATACCTTGTTCTTCCTTTCAACTGATAGGGAGCACCTCTGTCCTGTCTGAGTTTAGTTTCATTTTGTTCATTCTCATCCAGTTCATTGCTGTAGCTAATCACTCATGTAAAGTTGAGATAGAAGCTCCCTTAGAATCCAGATATGACTAGAGGTAAGCTGGGTATCATTGGCATACTGGTGGCACTTAACCCACAAAGACCTGATAATCTCCCCCAGTGGTTTCATATAGACGTTGAATAACATAGGATAAAGAACAAAACCCTGGGGAGCTCCACAGGTCAGCAACCATGGTGTCGAATATGAATAACCTAAGACCACTTTCTGTGTTCTTTCCTGCAAGAAAAACCAGAGTCAATTTAATACAGTACCCCCAATTCCCATTTCAGAGAGACGAGTCAGGGGCATGCCATGGTCTATGGTATCAAAAGCAGCTGAGAGATCTAGTAAAACCAAAAGGGACACAGATCCCCTATCAGTTTCTCTGAATAAGTCATCTACCAATGCAAGCAGTGTCATCTCAGTCCCATAGCCAGACCTGAAACCGGATTGAAATGGATCCAGGTAGTTTATCTCATCCAGAAATCTCTGGAGCTGCGAGGCCACAAACTGTTCTAGAACTTTCCCTAACAATGGGATATTCTATACCAGTCAGTAATTGTTCAGTATCATTGGGTCTAAGGAGGTTTTTTTAATAGAGGTTTTACTATTGCCTCCTTTAAGCATGCTGGAATCCTGCCCTGTTGTAAGGAGGCATTCACTACCCTTCCTAACCAGTCTGCCATACCTTCTCTAGAAGCTTTTATGATCCATGAGGGGCAAGGATCCAAAATACATGTGATGGCCCTCACCTCCCCAAGGGCCCTGACCACATCATCCTGCTGTACGCGCTAAAAGTCATCCATTACTACAGGACAGGGAGGGTGGGGTGTTTATTTACAGGGTCTGCATCAATAGCAACATCCAAGATAGCCCAGATCTATTAAATTTTGCTTGCAAAGTGTTGTGCAAATTCTTTGCAGCGAGATACAGAGTAGTCTGTGTTATCTGCCTGTGGGTCAGTGTGTAGTAGACTTTTGTCTATTCTGAAAAGCTGTTGTGAGCAATTTTGTGCCAAATCAATGGTGGTAGAGAAAAATGATTTCTTTGCTGCCTCCACTGCCTTGAAATAAGCCTTCCAAAGGCCTTTCACTGTTTCTTTGTCTGTTTCAAGCTGGGTTTTCTGCCAATGCCTTTCAGCTCTATGGGCCACCTGTTTCAATTTTGCCAACTCCCCAGTAAACCAAACAGCCAATTTGGGTCTATTTTGAGGAAGGAGATGTTTAGGAGCTATCCAGTCAATGGCTTTGCTCATTTCCCATTCCAGAGTTCAACCAAGGATTCAATAAAGTTACCCATTGGAGAGGTAGGAAACTACCCAAGGGTGGTTAAAAAATCATCTGGATTCATTAACCACCTGGACCGTGATGCTTTTGTCTGACCCCCCCCCCCCCTGGGCCAGGCTCTGAGATACAGCAAGCTTAAAGCACAGCATATAGTGGTCTGCCCAGGACAATGGGGCTACAGAAAGTTCCTTTACCTCAATGCCCCACTGTCCATATCAGGGCAGAATACCAAGTATAAGGTGTGGCCTGCAGGATGGGTTGAGTTAGATACCATTTGGGCCAGACCCATTGTTGACATGAAGTCTTCAGACACCCCTGACAGAGCTGCCTCAGCATGGATGTTAATGTCTTCCAGAATGATGAGCTGAGGGGTCTCCAACATCAGCCCTGTTATCAATTCAGTAAGCTGAGGTAGAGAAGTTCTTGTGCCATGGGGAGGGCAATACACCAAGATAATTTCTATTTTGTCCCTGGCTCCTAATTTTAAGTACATACATTCAAAACCAGGAAATTGGGGAACATGGCATCTAGCAAGAAGGATGGAGTTGTGATAGACTACTGCCACTACACCACCACACACCCGGTCTGGCCTGTTGTTCCACAGAGATACTCAGAGGACAGTGTTAAGTGAGGTTGACATCCCAACCTCATCCAGCCAAGTCTCTGTGATGCAAGTGAGATCTGCACGTTCTTGCAGGATCAGGTCCTGATTGATTGTCAATTTCCCATTCACTGATCTTGCATTTACTAGCATAGATTTCAGTCCAGGGATCCTGTCAGTAGGTTTTTCAGAGCAATTCAAATTTGTATGTACCTTGGGAGTTACCAATACCCTGTAGTCCTTCCTTCTTCTGTAGTGCTGAGGAACGTTATAATGGCCATGTCTTCCTTTACCCAAAACAGTAACAATAGGTTTTCCTACATTGCCTTGCATGTTGTTTTACTCTGGCATTTGAGCAATATCTGTGATGCCAATTGCCTTGCTAGGTGTCGTGCAAAGTGCGCACTTTGTGCTGCACTTTGTGTGCACACGAGGTGCAGCCTCTAGCTGTTCTACCAACTTTATGGCCCCAGTAATTACCTGTGGATAGAAGGTGGGAGGGGATGAGAGGCATGATTGCCTTCTTTCTCTGATAGATCTTGTGGTTGCAGCTGCTAGAGAATGTAAGATTTCCTCCTAGTTTCTCAGTGAGAGTTCCCTCTGTCCAATCCTGCTGCTTATTCTTGCTCTCATTATGCTTTCTAAGACTGAAGAACTTGCTGAGCGAAGCTAACTGCAAGGAAAGGAAGCCATAACACCACTTCATCAATGCGTCACATGCCAATCATTAGCTGAAAGTTAGAGGGGATGTTAGCTAAGACTAAAAAGAGAGAGAGAGAGAGATTGAGAGAGAGAAAGATGACTCAGGTAGGCTTCAGGATAAGGGAAAAACAGAAACTTCATTATGTTCACACATAAACATTCCACCACCAACATTGTATCAAAAACTATTCTAGCATGCATATATGACAGGTAGTTAAATGTGGACTGTATATTGTCCCTCATTACTATAAGATGCCTTGGGTTCCTTTCCAAGGAGAAAGGAAGGGTAAAAATACTCTAAAATAAATAAATAAATAAATAAATAAATAAATAAATAAATAAATAAATGTGAACTGTGATTATACTGAATAGGCCCAATGGCTAACTACTAGAGATGGCCACATACTAAAATTAGTGGTTCATGATGGTTAATGGCTAACCACATACATACAGGGAAACAAAACAGTTTGTGATTAGTTTTTCTGGTTTGTGATGAGGAGGGCTATCTGTTCCAGATACTTCCACCTTTGCCACCTTTCTGGCAGGGGGAGCCAGGCAGTTCCAACAAATATCACTTGGGTCGTGGGTTCATGCTCAGAGGGGATGTATCTGTCTATCAGCTAGGCAACAGGCACATCCTCAGAGGCAGTGGCTGCTCTGGGAAGCAGAGCAGTTTCTTCTGAGCATGTGCTAACCACCCAGCTGATAGGTTGGCACATGTTCAGAGGCAACAGCTGACTCCTGGCAGGGAAGCTGGGCCTGCTGTCTCACACAGCCATCTATTTTTGAACGTCAAAATGAATGTACCAGCATGGAATGGGAAGAAATCTGCAATTTACGTAAGAAACTGATAAGAAGTGAATTGCATGCCTCCACATTAATAGAATACTGCAGAGTACAAAGAATCCCCAGAGGATTAAGAATATTAAAAGAACCAGGCATGTTCTTCATCATTGACACCTCTTTTCCAAAAACAACATTGAAATGAAAAAAACCTTAGATGAAAATATGGACAAATACAAACAACATCTAACGAAAGATAAAGAAAAGAATTTAGAGAACTTGGATAAAGAGCTGAAGAAATTCCATGAGGAACTAAAAGCATTCAAATATAAAAAATTTTTAAGAGATGAAGGAGATTATGCTTCTAAGAAAGTTTACCCATGGCAATACAAAAGATCCAAAAAAGTATCTTTCCACATAGAAGACAGCTCCTTCTCATCACACACAGATTGGGAATTGGACATAGATGACAACAGAGATACAGATGTTAATCACAGGAGTTTTTTAGACACAGATACAAGACACAACAAACCAAAAGGACATCCCAACACCTCCATGACCAAAAGAAGACCACCAAGGAACAACTCCTCCATCAGAACCAGGAGAAGAGCACGGTAGTGAACCTTTCTCATAGAACTCTCAACGATACAGAATGTGAGGTATTAAATAAAGGTCTATCTTTTGTTCCCACTCCCAAACATGACCCCACCACCATTAGGCTTGATCTTTTTCGTTTTATCAGAAACATAAGATTACGCCAACATTTTGGCACATCTGAATCCTTCCCCCGTTCATGTCATTTTTTTAAGGGTAAATCCTCATTTATGCCCTCTGATCATCCAGATCCTTCCATTATCACTTTTGAAAGACTAGTTGTACAAGATTTAGACAGATTAGAAAAATCCCACAGGAACCCTTGGCACAATATGAGTAAAATAGAAATGGACACTTTAAGGTCCCTCTCCCAAGATCCCACTATTATCATAAAACGAGCAGATAAAGGTGGAGCCATTGTAATTCAAAATACTTTAGACTACAAACAGGAAGTCCTCAGACAACTGGCAGATACCTCCACATATACAATGTGCTCCAAAGATCCCACACAAGACATCTTAAAGGAGATTAAATTCATATTAGAAGAAGGATTAACTCTAGGATATATCACCAAATCTGAATATAATTTCCTACTCAACAAAAACCCCAGAATACCGGTCTTCGACACTCTTCCTAAAACCCATAAACAACAATATCCAGTTAAAGGCAGACCCATTGTTTCAGGCTCCAATTCAGTTTTAGAGCCTGTTTCAAAATTCATTGATTATTTTTTAAAACCCTTCATACCCATAATCCCCTCTTATATTCAAGATTCTAGGGATTTCATCAATAAAATTGAACCCATACAGATAAAAGAACATGACCTCCTGATTACTATGGACGTCAACTCTCTTTACACCAGCATACCTATAGAAGAAGCTTTATCCATTATACTTGACACTTTGCAGAAAAGAACAGAAGAACACCCCCCCTCATTCTTTTTACACGATTTAGCTGAACTATCTCTTACAAAAAATTACTTCAAGTTTGACAATAAATTTTATTGGCAAATCAAAGGGGTTGCCATGGGTTGTCCTATGGCCCCTGAAATAGCTAACTTATATATGGAAATTTTTGAAAGACACATCTATTCCCCCACCAATCCCTTCTTTAAACATATTGTCAAATGGTTCCGATACATTGATGACATTTTCATTATTTGGAGAGGAGGAGACAAGCTCATAAAGTCCTTTTCTGAATGGATAAATTCTCTAGATACTAATCTGAAATTTGATTTAGAATACAACCATTCCGAAATCCACTTTTTAGATCTTACCGTCAAAATACACTCCGGACGATTGAACACCAGCCTATATAGAAAACCTACAGACTGTAACTCTCTCCTCAGATTTGACAGGTCACATCCAAAATCCCTCAGAGAAAATTTACCATATGGACAATTCCTAAGAATCAGAAGAAACTGTACCAACACAGATGATTTTCTATCTGAATCTCATCTCCTAAAAAAACAATTGTCCAATAGAGGCTATCCAAGTCACATCATTGAAAGAAATTTCTATAAAGCAATTAACTCTAGAAGAAAAGATCTACTTTTAAGTCAACAAAGAGATACCCATAACCGCATTAGTTGTGTGTTGACATATAATCATAACACCAACAAACTACAAAATAGCATTAGAACACATTGGCACATCCTCAATAACATACCTGGGTGCTCAGAAAAACCTTTAATTACTTTTAAAAGAACAAAAAACCTAGCTGACTTTTTAATCAGGAGTGAATTCAAAGAAGAAAAAAATCAGATAAAAGATAACATTCTCAAGACCAAAAAGCCACCTACTGGCCATCACCCATGTGGGCATTGTATTTATTGTAAACATACCACAAAAATGACTGATTTTACAGATATACAGAATAGGAAATATACTTTAATGCAATTCACAAACTGCAATACTCAGGGTGTTGTATATGTTATCAGCTGTCCTTGCCCTAAACTGTATGTAGGGAAGACTTCCAGACCCTTGAAAAAACGGATAGGGGAACATATTAGCAACATCAGAAATAAAAGGATAGGTACTCCTTTAGTAAACCACTTCATAGAATACAAGCATTCAGAAAAAGATCTTAAATTTTGGGCAATAGAAACTGTGAAAAACAATGAAAAAATCCTTCTAAAAAAAGAAATAGACTGGATCATTAGGCTAAACACCTTATCCCCTATGGGTTTGAATGAAGAAATAGACTTTTTGCCATTATTATAAGTTTTGGTCAAGGCTACAGCCACAAATGGATTTCACTTGAATGCTACACCAGCTGGGTAATCTCACCAGCAATTATAAAAGTCCCCAGCTGTAGCTAGCAACAGACTGAGAAGCAAGACATTTAATGTCTCCAGAGTTTCTTTGAGTACAGGTTAGTGATGTGTATTGTAGTATAATATTGCAGTTATGTTGAAAAAACAGTTCTTTTACCCTACTGAACAATGAAGTGATAATACTAAGAAAGATAAGAGTATGTTTGCCAACAAGTGGAACACAGAGATAAATGCACGCAAATTCCGCTTCAGATAAGATGTTTGGAAATAGTTGTAGACAACACCCACATACATGCAAGCAGATGAATGATACCCTATGTATGGAAATAGTGGGGTAAACAGTAAAATACCCATGCATCTGCTATCATCACTTCTCTTTGAAGCTATATATTTTTGAGACTGTGTACACATGCATATCACGCCTTGTGTGGTTGTTCTCCAGAATGTTGTTATATAGGCTGGTTGGGAGTTTGAGACAGCAGGCCGGACTGTTTTTAGAGTATACCTGTAACACTTAGTGAGTATCCCTACAAAACTTACTGTTTCAGCATTTTAAGTGTTTATCATGCATTTGATTATTAGTGCTTCTGTTTGTTGTTCATATGTAAAATTCTCTGACTCTATGTCTTTTAAATGTCACCTTTTTTATAGTAAAAAAGTCCCTGAAGAAGGCCATTTGGGCCGAAACGCGTTGGGCTATTTTAATAAAGGCCATTTTAATAAACTTTTAATAAACTTCCTAATCAGCATCCTGAGAGTGTTCTCTCCCACATTGCTACTGTCTGTGGATGCTCCAGTCCTTTCACCTTGGTACCCAGCGGTGGCAGTCATGGTGGCAGGAACAGATAGGTGTAGGCAACAGTGGGAGTGAGAAAGGTGTGGGTGGGCACCCCTTTTTGCCAAAGCAAATGAAATGGCAAGGGAAAAACAAATGACATGTTGTTTTGCTTCAGCATAATGGGAATCCCTGAACTGGGTTGTGAAATGAACCATGAACCAGGTCAGGGTTTGTTTGTTTGGTTGGCTGGTTGGTTCATGGTCCATTTTCTGCTCATCTCTACTGACCACTGAATTTGTGATTATAAGACTCCAGTGAAAACCATTGGTGCTTGAAATGACATGAAGCAATAAAAAATACTGTCTGAACTTCTGCATTCATATAGCACTCATCAAATCACAAAACATAGCTCTGGCAGAAGGGGTGAAGCAAACATTTATTTTTATATATTAAGCCTCTGAATCCTACCAGAAGCACCTCTATTTCACTGTTCCTGGATCTTATGAGCCTTTGGAAAGTTAGTTTTTAAAAGGAATTCTTACCATTCCCCTTTACTGAATTTTCCTAATCACTCATATTCATTCCTTGAGTTTTCTTCCCACATTAATAATTTTGGTACATTGCATACTGCTTTTTAAAACTTACTTACTTTTTAAAAGACAACCTAAACCATAACAGAATGGTGCAAAATTTGGGAAAGGAAACCCCTCCAAAATGTCCCCCAAGCCATTTTGCTAGTACCAAGTACAAAGCAAAAATTACTAGCTAGACCAATACATAAATGTTATGCTACTCTGAAAAGGTAATGTTTATCTTTTGATAGCTAAAAAAGCAATATCTTGAAGGATGCTATCTGTAACACATCACTGCTTGTTCCTCCTGCCAGGTGTGCTAATTCTCTTCTCTTTCTAATAACTCATGAAAAACCCTGCCATACTGAAGCACAAATATTTGCATCTCAAACTATAAATTCTATTTTAGCTTCACAGCTATCTTTGTTTTGGGCTGCCATTTTGAGACTACAAGCTACAGCCTCAACATTCCCCGTCCAGACCTGAAATAAAGAGTCGATACAAAAATAATGGAGCTTAAAATTGGGCCACAACTTTATTAAATCTTATTTCTATCTGAGAATGCAAACCTTATTAAAAGAAGAAGGGGGCCTGCCATAGTGCAAGTAAACATGGAGCTGGATCTGCTTTGACCTTCTGCCCATGTAATGACTTTATTGAGTTCATACTGTAGAAGTATGCTTTTGTACTTGTTCAGCACGTTTCCAAACTCCCAGAGACTAAAGCCGTTACTTCGTGTCCTTTTTTACCGCATCAAATTATGTTGCATAATATAATTTGTTGCAGTCACATGGTTTTGTTGCTCTTCCTGCATCCCCAAGGTCGCACTTTGTTGTTATGAAACTCATTTGACCTCACGTGCTAATACTTCATCAAAGTGCATTCTTTTTTCTTTTTTTCTGTGTCCCCCCCTTTTAAAATAAAACCAATACTTAGGTACATTGATATATTGATTTTCATTTGCCATTTTTCAAACTTTGCTTACTGTATTTTTCACTTCTTCAGTGCTGAGTGGCTTTCCTCATTGGGATTTCACTGTTATATGTGTGTTCAATAATATGCCACTAGATAGCCCTAACTGTTTTGATATTTGGGTGCAGGGTGTCATTCCTCCAAAGCATTGAGAACACTGCACTTTCAGAACAGCCCCTCAGAAGAGCCTATTACTTCCTTCCATCCTCCTCCTGGTCAAATTTCTTCTGCTTTGAAAATCTAACTGGTGCTTCTGCTCGGCAAACTATATTGCAGCTATGCCGTCTCATCATAGGGAATGCTGTGCGCAGAATGAGGCCACTGATGGACATGGTCCCACAGGTAATTCACTTCATTTTTGAATACATGGCTAGGCTTCTGGCAAGTAAAAACTTTTCCAAGGAACATATCCTTAATTTTGTCCAACTGCATGAGCATGTTTTGAAGATAATTCTTTTGACAACTTCTGAGTGGCAAACTGCCTCTCCACATTCACGGATTTGCTGGAGCTACCCTGGCTGAACTCCTTGGTTCCATAATAATGCCCTTCCATACTGGGATGAACAACAGTGGCTTGATAATTTTTGAATGTCCCAGCAGACCCTTTTTGAAATATCAGAGTTTCTCCAGCCATACTTAATGAGACAGGACACCGTGATGTGCTCCGCTATACCCGTTGAAGAACGTGTTGCAACTAGAGTATATTTTCTTGCTAGCAAGTTCTGCTACTGTTTCCTCACCCACATTTTCTCAAAGGGGAATTTTACCATTGCGAATGTGGTGGTAGAGTTCTGCCTGGCAATGGAGAATACTCTTCTAAGGAAGGAAGTTCGGGTGTCTGATTTCAACAAGGTGAGTATCCGTCTTATTCCTTCTTGGGGTTTATTTGCACTTTAAATACTGGTGGGTACAATTTCAGTTATATCACTGGCCTTTTGAACTGTGCAGTTGTTTTCTTCTTAATGTTTTTCTTTATTTTTCCTGCTTTCAACAGATGATTTTGTCTTTTCTAAAACATGGATTTGTATATTGCTTCTGAAACATAGATGGAACCCATATTCCCATCATGTGTCTGAAACGTCAGGGACCTCAATATTTTACCAGGAACTCTTTCCATTCAGTTTTGCTGCAGGCTGCCTGCGATGGAGAGGGTGTGATTTTCTCAATGCTAACAGCAGATTCTGGTGTTTCACTGTAGTTGACAAGCAAGAAATTTATCTCATCAGTCGGTTTTCTCATTTAGGATTTAAAAGGCTTGTAAAATAGGCATGGCTATTCCAGGAAATGTAGGTCTGCTTATTAGTCATAAGCCTTCTGTGTTTCTAGAATTGTACCCAAAGGTATTATTGTTGGTTAATATTAGAATAACAGGCATAAAGAAGTGCAGGAAAAAGTAAATTTTTGTGTGTGTAATGCAGCCTAGTTCTTGTTTGTAATGTAATGCAGCAGAAGCCTAGTCTCATAATGTTACTCTGCAGAGTTGCACCAATTGTAATGCATGGGTGTCTGCAGAATTCTTGGTAATCATACCAGTTTCCCATCATCATTCCATCCCTAGATATAATAATGTAGTTTGGAACTGTGGGTCGAGGAAACCAAATGTTGAGTTGGTGTTTTTGCATGAATGTTGCCATGTTTTTCTGTTATATCCACATTCTTTTTAAAAGTTGATAAATGTTGCAATGTGGAGAAAACTACATCAAGGTGTTCCCTGCAAATTTAACCATGACCGAAGGTACTGTGTTCTGCTAAAAGTCTTTTTAATGTTGAGCTACTTGCTGACATTTGAATCCCAAGATATGATACTTTTTTCTCAGTTTGGATTCCCACAAGTTCTGACAAGAGATTCTTTTGTGATTCTGTCATATTTTTCACTAAATCTTTTGGTTTTTTTTGTTTATTGTCAAACCTGCCATGTTTCCAAACTGAGTAGTTTCTTCTAAGATCAGAGCTGTTCTAAGTGGTTCCTCAAGTATAACGACAAGATAGTCTGCATACACCTGCAACTTATATGTTTCATCTCTTATTTTTGTTCCCCGAATATAATTTTTATTCCTGGCCATCCTATTTAACACTTCTATAAATAAAATAAATAATAGAGGAGACAATGGACAACCCTATCAGGTGCCTTTCTCTATATATATCTTAGTGGTCAATACACCATTTATCAAGATTTGTGCTGTCTGGGTCTTATAGATTGCTGTTATAAAATTTAATACATTTTCACCAAAATGCATTACTTCTAATTGCTTTATCATAAAGGACCAATTTACATTGTCAAAGGCTTTTTGGGCGTCGAGAAACAGCAGCGTCATCTGTTTGTCAGGGTGAACCTCATAATATTCCAGAATATTTATGATTGTCCTGATATTGTTCCTATGATATCTCCCTGGAAGAAAACCATTCTGGTCACTATGTATCCAATCTTTGAGAAAACTTTTAAACCTACATGCCATTATTGAGGCCAGAATTTTGTAGTCAACATTTAATAAGGAGATTGGTCTCTAAATTATTTATTTCAACTAAATCAGAAATCTCCTTTGGGATCAGACCAATAATAGCTTCCCCCCAGGGAACTACTGCTTTTTGCAGTGCTTCATTATAAACTTCTCTCATTTTAAGGTTTAGTAATTCCTGAAAAGACTTGTAGATTTCTGCTGGTAAAGCATCTGGTCCTGGTGATTTTCCATTTTTTTTTCTTCAAATTGCCTCAATTAGTTCCTGTTCTGAAATTTCAGCATTCAACATTTTACGGATATCTTCTGGGATTTTTGGTAAGTTTGCTATTTCTAGAAATTTCCTTAATTCATTCCCGTCTATTACTTGTGCTTGGTATAGCTTCTCATAGAATTTTTTGGCTGTTTCATGAATTTGTTTTTTGTTGCTGCTGTTAACATTCCTCTTTCATCTCTTTTTTCCCTTAACTTATATGCCAACCATTTCCCTGGTTTGTTTGCATTCTCGAAGTAATTTTGTTTATTTAATCTTAACTGCTGTGCTAATTCCTCTGAGTCTAACAAGTTTTGTCTAAGCTTTAACATCTTCATTTATTTTACTGTTTCACTTTACTCTGCCTTTCCATAAGCCTTTCTTCTAGCTCTTGACACTGTTGTTTGATCTCTTCATAAATCTTTTTAAAAGTTTATTTCTCCTCATATTGTAGGCTATCACCCTACCGCGTATTATTGCCTTTGTCGTGTCCCATATCTTCATTCAGATAATAATGTTATGTAGCCTTGTAGAAAACTACTTCACAGGAGCAGCTTTTCTTGTGTAGTTTTGTGACCATGCTCCATATTATGTCTACAAGTTTTGGCAGTGAGCATCAAGGTCAGAGTGAAATTTTGACATCATTAATAACATTTTACTCTCAGGAGAAAAAAAAACTCAATGGACACAAAGCACAACTCAGTTATTTAGCTATGACAGTTAGCAAACAGTAACATTTGCCAAAGATTACCCCCTTTTATGTTTATTTTTGCCAGCCTAGGCTGAAATAAAGAGGCGACACAGGTTTGGGTTGGTTATAACAAGGGCCACAATTTATTAATCACAAGTATTAACTTTTAAAAACTTGATCATAACTGAACAGCAACTTTAGGAGGACCTGTGACGTAGCACAATATTAAGGTGACAACTATCAATTTATTAGGTCCCCTGGTCCACAAATTTTCTGCAGCCTGTTATGCAGCCACAGCCATGATGCCTTAAAGGTTTTTGGGCATCAACACACTTGATTAAGCATTGGCAGCCCTTACGAGGGTTTGGGTTGTTATTATTTGATCCCTATCTAATTCCTACTCAGTTTTATTAGATGAGGGCTGCATAGGACCTGGTGGTATTAATTAACGAAGGGGCCTAATTTATTAGCATTTTATTGCGCTACCCGCCACAAAAGAGATGCACTGCTGTCTCTTTACCCCAACCTGCTGAATAATTTGGCACACAGGCCCTCCTTAATGTCGGACAGGAAAAGCTCCAGGCCCTTATCTGACAGATGCACCTCGTCGGGACAAAAGAGACTAGGATCACGAGCCATGATGGCCAGGTGCCAGATAACAGAACCCATCTCTGCCTCCATTACCCGGGCAACTTCTCTGTTAACACCCTTTCAGGCCTTGTGCATTTTTGGGGATGATGATGTGGTCCCCAGACCAGCCTCGGTACGATCGCTGACCCCACAATCCGGATAGTTGGAAGGTACCTTTTAAAGGCTCTCAGGTCATCAATGACCCTGAGAATCAACAACTTGCTAGACATGCGGGTCAAGTCATTGCCTCCAAGGTAGATGATGACAATGGCAGGCGAAGGGTCGGGGGGGTCACTGAGCGCCATGGACAAAAAGGCATTCCATGACATCCCCCATCTTCCCCTCCAAACCAGCCCTGCCCATTGCCCCAGGCTGAGGTCATGGCCATATCCAGATCAAACAGGATACTTAGTGGCCCAGAAAACAAAACTGTGGCCATAAAAAACTATCCGGGTATGTCCTCCCACAATTGAACCTGTAACGAGAGAACATAAAACACTGGGCCGGTATTACCAGTCTGTCAACGGTCGAACATAGGCCTTAAATTGCCTGGACTTCCATTGGCCGATTCGGTGGATACCAAGTGAATCAACGCCGATAGCAGCCGCAGTGGAAGCCACACCAATACGGAAAGAATGTGTGCCAAAATGCCATTCTGGTATGCCAGCAACCTTCAAGGCCCTTAATGAAATCCTCCAAAATTGATAACGAGTCAGTGGAGACCCGTCTTTATGTTGAAATAAATATCCCCGGTACGTGCCAATCAACCGGGCGTACTGATGTAAAGCCAATATGGGGCAGGTCTGAGGCAAAGAACACCTACCAAGGTGTATCGTACTGCCCCTGCCCTATTGGTCCGTTTTAGATTTGCAGATATGTAGATGAACCTGCTCCTTATCCAGAGCAATGTCCATCCACAACACTGTGCTGGAGGCATCATTTTTGGAATGGGCCAGCAGCTCGCTGACCCGAAAGGCAGCGAAGAACACAACTAAAGTGGCTGCATGAAATATGGCAATTTCAAAACCATTGGAACATACCTGCGGCCATGCCTCAGCTAGCCTACTCAACATAGTGGGTGAAATCGGAGTCCTAGTGTCGCAAGGCCTACCCCTCTCCCTTGACCAACCCTCAATCATCTTTGCTATGCTAAATTGACAGTCGGGGAGCTTATAGCCCTGGGCTTTGGTGTAATAATACAGTGTGGACAACTTGCCCTGAATGGTACGGGGGCCCAAACCTTTAAAATGTGAGTATACAGCAAATTGGACTAGCTGGTCAGATGATGCTGGCCAAAGCCTAGGAAACCCCTCCTCTGCACATAAACGGGCATACTCCACACAAGCTGCAGAGTACGCCATTCATGTACTGGGGGCCAGCGCTAAGTCCATGGCTCTGTTCACCTCTACCCTCCAAACCTCCATACCTCTGGTGGGAGTTGGTCGGGGACCTCCATGGTGCTGAGTGCTAATGCTCCGAACCGCTCCATCTGTTGGCGGGACAGAGCGTCAGCAATTTTGTTCTGCACGCCTGGCACATGAGGGGCACGGAACAAGATATTGAACTGCAGGCAGCAGAGGGTAAGGGTGTGGAGCAGACACATCACCCTCTTTGACTTAGATGTTAAATTGTTAATAATGTGCACAACTGCTAAGTTGTCGCAACTGAATTTAACAGCTGAATTAGCCCATAGGTCCGCCAAGATAAAAATAGCCCCGACAATGGGAAACAACTCAAGAAACAAGATCACGGGTAAGTCCACTGTGCTGCCAGTCCTGGGGCCACAAACCTGAGCACCACCAATGCCTAAAGAACAAGCCAAAGCCCAAGGCTCCAGAAGCATCAGTCTGTATGTGCAGGTCAGCTGCTGCAATTACCTCAGTACGCCAAAAATAGATGTCATTAAATTTGGACAAAAATTCGATCCAAAAGCCAAGGTCTTTAATTTCAACCGAAATGCGACGCCTATGATGCGGGCTATGAAGCCCGGCTATGCTATCGCACAATCTACGCAAAAACGGCTGACCGGGCGCAACAACCCTGCAGTCAAAGTTGAGGTGCCCGATGAGTTGTTGGAGCTCACAGAGGGTGGCATTTTACATACCCTCATAACAGTGAGCTGTTGATGAAGATCTAGAAGCTTCTGGTGGGGCAGGCGGCAAGCCTGGGCTATGGTGTCCAGCTCGATACCCAAGAATGTCAGCACAGTAGTGGAGCCTTCTGTTTTGTCCTCTGCTAGGAGGAGACCCAATTCACCAGCCATCTCCCTAAAGAAGACCATAAGGGTATGACAGCGGTCCGTGCCTGCTGCTCCTGCAAATAAAAAGTCATCTAAAGGATGTATCACGTGGGGGTTGTGGGTCCGCTGCTGGACCGCCCATTCCAAAAACGAGCTAAAACATTCAAAGGCAGAACAGGATATGGAACAACCAAAGGGCATAGCCATGTCCATGTAAAAGGTGCCCTCAAATGCAAAGCCAAGCAGCTCGCAGTCATCGGGATGAACCAGGAGCAGGCGAAAAGCTGATTTGACATTACACTTGTCAATTTCTGCTCCTATGCCACAGCTATGCACCATCCTTACAGCCGAATCAAAATAAGTGTATTGAATGCTGCACAATTCCTGAGGAATCTTATCATTAACGGAATCCCCGGCCAGGTATGAGAGGTGATGAATAAGGTGGTATTTGCCTGGGGTCTTCTTGGGAACTACCCCCAAAGGGGATCTGAATCGGGGCGTAGGCGGCTGGTCGAAAGGACCCAGGATTCTACCCTCAGCAAGTTCCGCCACAATTTTGGCTTTAACAATAGCTTCCATACCAATCACAGATTTCAGGTTGTTTGTCAAATAAGGCATCCACTCACCCAAGGCCGGGATGCGAAATCCGTGCTGAAACCCTTGAATGAGGTATACAGCATCTTCCTGGGAGGGGTAGCTATGCAGACACAGGCTCAGGACAGGGACCTTAATTGGGCTAGGTCCCTTTTGGAGGCTGGGATGAACCTGGTGGGTTGTGTTTGCCACCCAGATCTCTACCCCCTCGCCTTTGGGCCATCCTCGTGGGCAAGTGGAGGCTGGATGATTAGCTCTGCAGGTGGAGCACAGGTGACGGAATTTGCACTGCCAACGCCCACAGGATCCTTTGCTATTATAGTCAAAGCAGACCAGCCGGGGTTGAACTGACTGGCCCGTGTTAGCGCGGGGATTACCTGGGGCACCG
Organism: Phrynocephalus forsythii; assembly: GCA_029282475.1. Classification (NCBI taxonomy): domain Eukaryota; kingdom Metazoa; phylum Chordata; class Lepidosauria; order Squamata; family Agamidae; genus Phrynocephalus; species Phrynocephalus forsythii. The sequence goes on from JAPFRF010000010.1 coordinate 137,629,617, forward strand.
GAGCGTAGCACAGGGTGGCCACTATCAAACCTCTCATTTGTGTGGGAAGAACTCATCACTCTCCACCAAAGATAACTATGAGGCCTATCCCAGCGCAGGCTGGGATCTTTGGTGATCCGGCAACAAAAGCCTTCATCGTTGTGACAAAACCCTTGAAACAGGAGTAATGAATATACAAATCATCAGCCAATCCCAGCAGGAGGGCGGGGAATGGTATGATATAAAAAGGGTGGAGCCTAGTCAGTTGAGGAGTTCAGTGAGTTCAGTTAAGTTGAGAGCTAAGAGTGCTGGGAGACAGCACTGCTCTGTGAGAGTTCTGTCAGGCAGTGAGGGCTATACTGTTTACTAGTTATTGAAGACAGGGGGGCTGGAAGAGTTGATGAAATCTATTATATGTTAAAGGCAATGCATACCATCCTCAGATATTGTTATATTTATTATTTTCTCAATAAACTTCGTCATTAATATTATATCATATATCTCTGAGTCGGTCCCAATTCATGAGGCGACGATTTTAAAAGGTGGCAGCATTACCATTTCCATCACAATTCAGTGTGAAAAAGGGAGGTGTCATCACAATTTGGTGGCACAGCAGTGGGATGTCAAAATAAACTCAGTTGTGCCTTTGAAAACCCAGTCTGTGAAAGGGGTGACGTCACAATCGTACATCAGCCAGGCCGTGCCCAGGAATTCGAGGCATGCCCGGATAACCAAATCTAAATAATGGAACAGTACGGAACCATTTTCAGGGTGGGCTTTTGAATAATTCCCAGTGTAAATAACAAAGGCATTCAACCAATTATTCCATGACCGTTTAGGCTTTCGTTTCCGGATCCGTTCCTTCTCTTTATCATCCAATTTCTCCAGTTGTTTTGAGTCAATTTCTCTATTTAAGAGGTCAAATATGTCCACAAACATGCCTGAGATAATTTTGTCCACCATGGCTTCCGAAAGGTGATCGCCCAATGGTAGGGACTCATCACCCTCAGGGAGGTTATTGATACTATGCTGAGAAGATTTGTGCTCCACAGTTTTAGTAGGAGCGGGTGCCAGCTGGGCAGGGGCATCCAGGCATGGCACCGCCAGTAGTGTAGGAGTGGCATCTGGGAGGGTCAAGGCCTCGGTCTGTGCCGCCACTTCAGCCACCGCTGGAGGCCCAAAACATGGGGGCCGCACAGGCTGTGGTGAAGATAGGTGTCCTGGGAAACTGGAGTGAACCTGTGCCTGCATCTTGGCTATGCTGGTGGGTCAAGGCCATGTGACATGCCTAAGTGTATGTGTGGAAACCGAATAGGACTCACCCAGGGCCGGTTGACGAATGTGTGTCGGGGATAGCTGGCTCCGCGGGGACGCAGCAAGCGACAAGTTAATGGCCTGATGCTGAGGATCATTGACGCCGGGTTGCGGGGTGGCGATCTGTGGTGGTGTGTCCCCCAGGGGGAACAGTACCGGCAATTCTTCTGCAGGTGGAGCAGCCTCGGGTGTCCCCTGCTGGATACCTGCCGAGGCCTGACTGGAAGAACCAGCCAAGGCGGACACAAGAAAAGAGATACGGGTCAGCATTAAATCCCCCATTAACTTGAGCCCTGCCCTCTTTTGAGCTTTGGTGTCTCTCGGAGCCTGCCCTCCACCATAAGATCTCGCCATACCCTGCCGCTTCGCATTTTCTCACTCTAAGCGGAACAATTTATCCCAAGCTGTGGAGAACTGCGGCCACTCCTCATCTGATGATGAAGATATCTCTGGGGCAGGTGGTAGCGAAGGCCTCTTCTTGGCAGGGGCCTTGCCCTTGCCTTTACTGGGGCCCTTTTTAGGTGGCATGTTAAAAATTAGAAGTGCCAACCCACCGAGAGCAACCTTGGCTAGCCAAAGGTAGCAGAACAAGATTATCCTATGGGGAGGGTGTCAGCACTGGTGATATGCCTCCTTAGGTGGCAATATATGATGGAGAAGGTAGCTGGTGGTAAAAGATGAAAAACACGTTTGGTATCCAAACTTGGATGTCAATATCCAATCAAAAGGGTAGCTGGTGGGGAGGGGGTGCAAACACCTATTAGTATGCCAAACACAGATAAACAAGGGGCAGGATGGCACCAGATCCAGTGCAACCTTGCCCAACCCCAACAATGTGAAACAAAATGGCCACCACTGCAGGGCTTCCATGTGGATAGCCACTAGGCCCAGACACCTCAAAAGATGGTGGCCAGGCAATAAAGTTTCCACCAGGGGCACGAGACAGATGTCCGCGAGCACCACCACACTGGCTTGTGTGTGGATGGCCGCCCCTGGAATGGGATGGAGGGTGATTAAGGACCGCTCGGAGGTGCTGACAAAATGGCAGCCGCCACAATGGCGGGGCCCGCTCTGCTGCCCGAGAAGCCAGAGGTGAAGCCCGCCTCCCTTCTTGGCCCCAAGCAGGCCCCCGCACGCGAGCCATGAGCGGGCCCGCTCCTGGGCACGCCGAACACGCCATGCAGCAAAACTGCCCGAGAGGTCCTGAGGGTGGCTATTGCCACTGCTCCCGGCCACCTCTGCCACAGCCACATGCCTGCGGCACCCGGAGCAGCTGCTCTTTAGTGGGCTAGGAACGACCACAAACCCCCACCTCCCTCGTCCCAGGCAACCTCCCACCTCCAACAGTGCCCAGTAGGCTCACGAGAGCCTGACCGGGCAGCCCCAACAGGAACTGGCAACTGAACAGGCAGGCTGTGGGGAGTGCACAGGGACCTTATGGATGTGCGCCCCCTGCATGGGCTACGCAACTTGCGCAGCCCAACCACCGCCTCTTCAGCCAGTCGGCAAAGCCACCCCTGCTCCACACAAGGTGGAGTGGAGCGACCATAATCACTCAAAAAAGTTCTGCCTCCAAAGTTATGATCCAGCTTGATCATAGCCCTTGTGAAAGTCATGGGCCAGTACCAGGACTAGTTTTTTGGAGATTATTCTAGCAATTACTGTGACTATTAACGGTAGATTATAGTCCCTTTTTGGGGTAGCATGATTGCAAGGTTTGATTAGGAATGAGCAGCATGATTATAATTTGGTAAAGACTTCCCAGGTAACACACTTCTAATGCAGATGGTGTAAGGAAAAATTATATTGTTGTTGCATATAGCAAGGTGGTTAGACCACATGAACAAGCTGAAATTATAGAGATATTTGCCTTTTTTGTGCACATAGGTCAATGCAAAGGTCAATTAAGAAGGGAATTGCTGGAAACAAAACTGCTTAAAGAGCCAATACATGTATCAAGCCCAACATTAAAGGGGGTTAGTATTTTGATTTTTTATTTGGAGCTGAGTGCACAAAGAGATTGCAGAGATGTGATAGGATGGGTCCCCCTCCTCCTGGTGCTCTGATGGCTGAAAACAGGCCCTATCTGCTGGTAACACAAAAAAGGAGCTATTTATGACAGTCAAGGCTTCGATTAATCAATTTTTTGTACATGTAAAGTATTAAAAGGTGAAATGAGACTTTTTGGGGTAGAAGATTTATTTGGCAAACATGATAGTTACTTGATGAAGATTGGCCAGTACCTGATACCAGATCTCTTAGGTAGCAGCTTCTCTGCTAACTTTGAATTACAAAACAAATTAACACCCCCCTGAGGACTCATGACAGGAACTTCCCATGTAAGAAATTATAATAGCAGAAAAAGAATAGTTTGGGGGTGGATTGGGTTTTGTCACATCACCGTCCAGTTTTAAATAGGAAGTTCAACAATCCCCACTAACATGCAATGAGATAACATTCGAATAAAAAACTGAGAGTTGATCTATGATGTTGTAGCTCTGTTTTTGATTGCATGACTACCGGGCTTGATAAGGGAAGAAAACAGAGGGTTTTATGCTCGTAATTCTAAATAGGGTAACACCAATAGAATGAAGAGGCATATGGAACAAAACAGCAAGATCGTCCCCACAGCACCAAAGCAGTAGAGATACCCTCCAGAAGCAGAAATCGTACATATCTATGTTTAGAGTTCTCATGAACTCATAGGGTTAGATCCTTCCTTCAGGAAGGTCAATAGCGGAAACAAAACTGGAAAGCACAAGGAGGTGTTTTTTTTTAGAGATTAGATGCTCAGTGGAGAAAGATTGCAAGATGTATGCAAGGGAGGTTCAAACGGTCAAACCTGATTTGATGCACTCCAGTTGTAATGGTCTGAAAAAAAGCTTTAACAGCCAGTAATACCAAGTAATACGGAGAGTGTTTTGAGCAGAAAAGTTTTGAACTCTGATAGCTGACAAATTGAATACTCAGAGTGATGTAAATCTTATTTTTGTATGAGGTGAAGAATTCTGTTGTTTCTATTTCGAACAAAAATTGGGAAATGAGAGTTGGGAGCTGAAGATTGCCAACTGGCTGTTTCCATGACTATGTGCTCTGTGATGTGTTTCTTTTCAGTTCCAAAACAAATAAACAAGCAGCTCTCAGCAGGAATTCTTGGAGGTTCTCTTTTGTGGCATTGTGTCAGGGCCTTGCCAGAACCTACTCCAGAGACTAAAGAATTAATGCCTGAAGAAGCCCCAGATGGGGTTTCAGGGCTATCAGTTCCTCTAGCAGCTGCACAGGAGACTCAGCATTTTCAGGGGATTCTCCACCCCACAGAGGGCTGCTTGTCGAAGGCAATGAAGACTTGCAACCAGGAGAAGCAGAGACAAGCTTTATCTGAGCCACCAACATCTACATTTAGGGAGTCCTGAATTTTGACAGGGTTAGTTTCTGGGGAAGTTCTGTTCCTCTCTGGAGACATAAATTAAGCATTCAGGACTGAGGCAAATTGTGGGAGCAACACGTTGATATGACTACTTGCTACTGCTTCCCTGCTTGATCCTTGTTCCTGCTTGGCGTGACCCTGGACCTCGTCTCTCTTGGCTCTCTACTTTCTCTCTTAGTGGACCTGGCGTAAGCTACCATTGACATTCTGGCTTTGACTCCTGGACTGTTTATCTTGGACTCTGCTTTGCTCTCTGAATAGCCATGACCTTGCAATAGGTTTCCTGGATTCTGATTTACTTCTGATTTGCTGCATTGGGGTTTGGCTCTGAATTTTCAGTAAAAGCCTGAACTCACCTGTGTGTGTGAGTCTGTGGTCGTGACACATTGTAAAACTGGTGATAGAAGGGTTTGGGGGAAGGATGTAGGGGTCAAACCAATTCAACACTGTATCTGGAGATGTAGCCCCACTCCCCAAGACCAGTACTGAGTGATTTGGAAGGCAGGATTGGCATTGAGAAATAAAGAGCATTTTAATTGGAAAGTAATAAAACAAACTTAAAATCATGTTGTGGGGTGCAGCATATCTTCAAGCTCAAGCATAGCAGTCCGAGAGTACTTACTGGCAGTTGTTTACAGTAGGGGAATTTAATGTTTGTACATTGAAGATACTGGATAGCTTTCGTTTTAAAACCATCTAACGGTAATATTGCAAGAATTAGGTTCTCACCATAGATTTTAAATTCTGTATCTTTGGTTTGCACGATGATGCATGCCAACTGAAACTGAAGTTTGATTGTGCCATGAAAAAGCAATTTAAAGGGAGAAGCAAATATGGCATACAATAAGGCGGATGCTTATACCACACATCACTAAATAATGACAACCCCCTTAATAAAATATATGTAGTGCATTGTAATGGTGTATCATCAAAAGGACCAAACAAATCTGATGATCACATAAAAATTCTTATTGTTTTATGAACATCTGCAATTTCAGCATTGGTTTGGTCTTGAATGAAAAAAGTAATCCATAATGCATTGCTCAGGGAGATCTCCAAAAGACGGAGTGGAGTTTGACATAATGGGTATTGGAAGAACTCTAACAAGGGATGCTACAACAGAAATGCTGTAGAGTAACCCATTTATCAGAACAATATATTGCCACCAAGTGCTTTGATGCTGTAATCACACATTCTGGGTAATAAACACATCATAATATATGTGCTACCTCATGACACTTGGTGGACAAGGTCGTATGTGCAGCACAACAGAAGATTTCTGCTTATAATATTGTATTTATGAAGTTTTCCCTCCTGCAGATTTAATAGCGAAGTACTGCCTTATCAATATACTGCTTGAGAGTTGTAAAGAAAAAATACATATAGGGAACAATGGATGTGAAAGGGAAATAACATATGTTGCAGAATATTTGATTCTCCATGGACACGTGTACCAGTATAAATTCCAAAACAAAACAGCAACAACGAAAACACTACACAAGGATCAGTACAAGTTTAGTACAGTAAGTTGTGCTTTGGGGGCCATGGTCGCACTTTCTTTTTTTAAAAGATATTTTTTATCTTTAAAACAAAGAAAGTAAAAACAGATACATTGCTTATCTCCTGCTGTGTTACATATATCAGAAGTTAATCCTAACCCTAACCCTGTATCAGCCTAGTTATTTCATAATTCTCTTCTTACCTTAAACAAGATTGTTTTCATATTTCCATATTTACTAAATATTTTCCATTAATATTGTTCTAATATTTTCCCATCAATATCATGTTCATCTTTGCTTTTTTCTGTCTTCATCTAGCACAAAAATACAGATAATAGGTTACAATATTGCATTAGCTAGTTTAGTCTTAGGGTTAGGGTTAGGGTTAGGGTTAGGTTATTCCTTTTTTGTATTATTTGGTAGTTTATTTTTTCATGTTTTATTATTTGTGATACAGACGAATTGGGGAAAGGGTATAGGGAAACATAAAAAAGGGGGGAGTACAAAATACAGAGAGGTGTGAGTTGGTAGTGACCTATATCTAATTGCCACTAGTTTAAATATTTCTACACATCTAAACTGACTCATGTTTATCATGAAGTATGTACAATAATGCTTTTTCTTAGTTCTCTAGCTTTTGTTATTATTTTCTCTCTTCTTCATCCATACATAGTATTTTTCCCAGACTTTATGGTGATTATTCTTCCTGGAAGCATCCAAGCATTCTGATAATTTATCCATCTCTATTGTTTCTAAAATTTTAAACATTAATTCCTGTTCAGATGGTATTCCAGGTTCCTTCTAGTATCTGGCAAAGACTAATCTTGCTGCGGTTATCATATGAATAGCCACATATGTTTTTCCTTGTTCTAGTGATTCAGGCAACATATTCAATAAGAAAATCTCTGGTTTAAATTCAAGACTTATCTCTAGAACACCTTCTACCATTTGTTTAACTAACACCCCAAAATAATCTTGTTTTTTTACATAACCACCACATATGATAAAATGAGCCCTCCTGCTTACATTTCCAACATAAATTTGAGATTTGGACATTCATTTTTGCCAACTTCACTGGGGTCATATACCATCTATAAAATAATTTATATATACTTTCCTTGAAGGTACCCGACTTGGTTAACTTCAGGTTTCTTTTCCATATTTTCCCCATTTTTCAAACTCAATATTGTGACCTATATTTTGTGCCCATTTAACCATACATTCCTTCACTGTCTCTTCCTGAGTATCAAAGTCGAGTAAAAATTATATAAGCATTTAATATGTTTTTCTTTTGTTTCTATAAGAATTCTGTCGAAGGGTGTATTTTCTAAATAAAAACCTTGTTGATTATCTTTTGCATATCTAGATATTAACTGAGATCTCGTCCACCAGTTCATCTTCACTCCCTGCATCTCCAATTCTTGTTGTGATTTTAAAGTTCCGTGCAATTTTAAAAGATCTCGATACCTCAAAAGATTCTTGTCATGTCTGAAAGGTGGAAGAGTAAATGCTTCTATTGGTGTCACCCACCAGGGGATTTTCATATACATCTGTTTCTTTATTTTACTCCATGACCATAACAAAGCTTTCCTTATTATGTGGTTATTGAATTGTTTAAAGTCCTCTACTCTGTTATATCATAAGAAACCATGTCATCCCCATTTCAGATCATGTCCTTCTAATTTTAACAATCTTGTATTTTCAAGTGTAATCCACTCTTTAATCCATGTCAGGGATGCCGCTCTATAGTATAATAATAGGTTTGGGAGCCCCATTCCTCCACTTGATTTATGATCTTGTAAAGATTTCCGCTTTATCCTCGGTCTCTTGCCCTGCCATATAAATTTGGAGATACATTTCTCTAAATCCTGGAATATTGATTGTTTTAGTACTATTGGAATTGTTTGGAACAGGAATAATAATTTGGAGAGAATGTTCATTTTAATTGTTGCTATTCTTCCTAGCAGTGATAACTGAAGATTAGACATGGGCACGACTTGGTGAAATTCTCGTTTCCGTTTCCATTACTCGTTTCCATTACGCAACGGAAACGGTAACGACAATTATTCCCCCAGAACTCGAACTCGAAACGACAAAAGAAAAATTGGGTCTGATTTGTCGTTGTCGTTCCTGGAATCGCAGCGATCGCGCGATGCCAAGCGGCACAGAAAAAAAGTTTTAGAAATTAAAAAAACCCGATTCCCAGCCAAAAAAGCAGGCAAAAATATGCCTGCCTGAGTGCACCTACCAGAGGGGTGGTTTCTGGGGGGGAGGTCCCCACTCCAGCCTTCCCCCCTCCTGTCCTGGGCTGCTGGTACCGGGCTGGGAGGGGGCATCCTCGGCGTCTCCATTTGCCATGCGGTGCGGGGGGATCCAAAATGGCGACCACAATATTTTTTTGAAATCGTGGTCCAAAAACCCACCAAAGCACCACAGAAACATGCAAAAATTAGCTATTTTAAATGCTTGAATTTTTACAGTAGCAGCAGTGGGGTTTTCTTGCAATAAAACGTCTCCATTGATTTTATTTTATTTTATTTTATATTATGTATTTTTTTACACCTGCGCACGCGCAATGATGGGCTGGCCATGGGATGGGACCATGCAAATTTTTGGAGCCATTCCACCAATCGCATGGCCAGGTTTTGCTGAGACTTCTGGATGTGCCAGAGAGGGCATAAAAAGCCCACCAACCCTAATCCTAATCCTAACCCTAACCCTAACCCATACGCCAGTACACTGTGTTCTTAGTGGGCCAGAGGCACCCAGAGGTACAGCCCACTAACCCACCCTAACCTTAACCGTTACCCTAAGCCTAGCCCTTACCCCCTAACCCCATGCTCTGGGAAGTCAAGTCGCGCTAAGTCGCGGTGGTAACGACAAACGACAAACGACACGACGAAATGACAAATTTTTGAAAAATTTTGCGAAAAACTAACGACCCGAAACGGACTCGTCCCGAAAAACGACAACTCAAAAAAATTTTTTTCTGATCGTGACCATCTCTACTGAAGTTGTTTCCACTTTTCCAAATCCTTTTTAATCTCTTCCTTTACACTTAAATAATTGTCTTTCATCAACTTACTAGTCTTTTTTGATATAATTATGCCTAAGTATTTTACTTTTTTTGTTTCTTGGAACTTTGTAATCTCTAATAGCTCTCCAATCTCCTGTTTTCTCATGTTTTTAGTTAGTATAATAGTTTTTTTCTGATTAACTTTTAAACCAGCTAATTCTCCAAATTCTTTAAGTTCCTTCATCAAACTTTCTGAAGAAATTAGTGGGTTTTCTACAACTATAAGCAGGCCATCCGCTAATGCTTGAATCTTGTATGTTTCTCCTCTTACACTAAGACCTTTGATTTCCTCTGAAATCCTCACTTGATGAATTAGCAATTCTATTACCATTAAGAAGAGAAGCGGGGAAAGTGGACACCCTTGCCTTGTGCCTTTCTGAATATCAATTTTGGATGTGTACTCTCCATTGATTTTAATTTTTGCTGTTTGTCCTACATATATAGCTTTGACTGTTTCTACAAACCTCTGCCCCATCTCCATCTCTTCCATCTGTGCTATTAAAAAGACCAGTTCACGTTATCAAAAGCTTTTTCTGCATCTATAAAAATTAAAGCTGCTTGTCTTCCTGGATGTGCTTCATAATACTCTAAATTAGAGATGGGCACGACTTAGCGGTATTCCCGTTCCCGTTTCCGTTACTCGTTTCCATTACTCTACGGAAACGGTAACGGGAATTACTCTGCCAGACTTCGAGCTCGAACCGACGAACGAACAATTTTGGTCTGATTTGTCATGCTCATTTCTTGCATCACGCGATCGCGCGATGCCACGCGGCACAGAAAAAAAGTTTTTAAAAGTGAAAAAAAAACCCGGTTCCCGGCCGAAAAGCAGGTGGAAAAATGCCTGCCGTGCCTCAGGGCACCTACCATAGGGGTTGTTTCTGGAGGTCCCCGGCCTCCCCCCCATCCCCCGTCCTGGGCTGCTCTGGTGGGACTCGCCGCAGGCTCGCAGGCAGCCAGCAAAAGCCCAGTCTCGCCGGCCGACCGCCATAATTAAAGCGCAAGCAAGCGGCACGGATGGCACAGGAAAAAAACTTTTAAACTCTCCCCCAACCATTCCCGGGCCAAAAAAGCAGGCGGAAAAATGCCTGCTTGACTAAGGGCGCAGGGCACCTACCGGAGGGGTGGTTTCTGGAGGGGGTCGCCTCCCCGTCCTGGGCAGCCGGACTCGAGTCGCCATGCCATGCGGTGCGGGCGGGGGATCCAAAATGGGGCGGCGAACGCAATATTGTTTTTGAAATCGTGGTCCAAAAACACACAAGCACAACAGAAACAAGCGAAAATTTATAAACTGCCAGATTTTTCACAGTAGCAGTGGGTTTTTTCTTGCAACAAAATGTCTCTCCTCTCCTCCTCTGTCCTCCATTGATTTTATTTTATTTTATTTTATTTACACCTGTGCAATGATGGGCTGGCCGAGTGGCCAGCCATGTGGGAGTGGATGACCATGCAAATTTTTGGAGCCATCCCACCAAACGCATGGCCACTTGGCCATGGAGACTTCTGGGATGTGCCAAAAAGCCCCCTAAAACCTGCCCTAACCCTTGACTCCGTACCCATACGTCACAGACTGTCTTCTTAGTGGGTCAGAGAGGCACCCAGAGGTGCAACCCACTAGCCCACCGTAACCTTACCCGTCACTAGCCTAACCCTAGCCCTAACCCTAACCCACCTTAACCCTAAGCCAGATGTACTTGCATTGCACTACACGCAAGTACAATTCCCTTCTGTGTCGGTGTTGCGAGAGCCTTAGTTAGGCATCTCACCTATGGCTCTGGGTTCAGTGCCATCCACTAGTCTTCACAGTCACTGTCTACACATTTGCACAACTGGTATGCAATATCCATATGGCTATTGCATACCATTTTTGCAACAGCAGCAGGTGAGGAGGGGAGACCCCCATGTAGAGGGTCTCTTGGAGCCTGCTTCCCTTCCTAGTGGGTGAGGATAGGAGGCACCCACGGGTGCCTCCAGGAGCCCACTCTCCATCTCTTCCAGAGGAGGCACCCACCCCACAGAGGTGCCTCCAGGAGCCCGCTCCCCCCCAAAAAAAACCAGTACTAATGACAACGAAAAAATGAAAAAACCAACCGACTAATTTTTGCATTTTTATAAAAAAACGGAAACGAAAAGCTGCTTGTCTTCAACTGGATTTTTTCAAGTGCCCATCTCTACTCTAAATAGTTAATAATATTTCTTATATTAGAGTGTAGATATCTCTTTGGAAGAAAACCCGTTTGATCTTTATGGATCACCTCTGCCAAAACTCTCTTCAGTCTCGTTGCTAAAATTGTTGCAAAAATTTTATAATCGGTATTCAGAAGAGAAATTGGTCTATAATTTTGTATATCTTCTGGGTCTGTCCATTCTTTATGAATAATTGTGATTACTGCCTCCTTCCATGAATTTGGGAATTTTTACTCTTCATGAATTTCATTAATCATTTTTAATGGTTCTACTATAATATCTTCTAATTCTTTATAATATTCTATTAAAATCCCATCACTTCCTGGTGATTTCATTTTTTTCTGCTTCCTAATTGCTTCTAACACTTCTTGTGTTGAATAAGGTTGGTTTAATCCTTCTTCTTGTGTTCTAGAAAGCCTGATATGGTTTTTCTTCTGTATATAATCTCTTTGCTTTTCTTGAGCTACATCTACTTCTTTATATAACCTCACATAAAATTCCTCAACAATTTTCTTTATCTCCTCCAATTTTTGGGAGTCTCTCCATTTTGTCTTTTCAAACTCACTATTATGTTCTTGTCTTTCTCCCTTTTCAATTTGTGCGCCAATCACTTTCCTACTTTATTTGCATTTTCAAAGTATGATTGTTTAACAAATCTCAATTTATTTGCCACATCTTCTGCCACTAGTATATTTATTTTGTGTTGTATAAGTTGAAATTCTTGTTTCAACTGTGCAGTTGTAACATTTTGTTTTAAGTGAGACTCTGTCCTCTTTAATTCTGTTTCTAAGTCTGCATATCTTTTATTTCTTCTCCTCCTTTCTATTGCTGATATTTTAATAGCTAGCCCTCAAAAATAACATTTCCCTGCTTCCCATACACTTTGATTTGATACATCTTGTGTGTAATTCCTTTGAAAAAACTCTTTCATTTCTTGACTTATAAGTGGTATATTTTCTGTTTTTTTTAAGAATGTTACCATTCATTCTCCATTGTGTAGGAGGCTTAAATATTTGTAATTCCATAATAACCATACAGTGGTCTGACATTAGTCATGGTAGAATCTGTACCTCTTGTATATCTTTCATCCATATTCTAGGGACCCAACATGCATCAATCCTTGACGAAGATTGGTGTCTATCTGAAAAAAGGTGTAGTCTCTTGTATATGGATATCTAGTCCTCCATGCATCCACTAATGCCTATTCCTTTGCCAGCATGAGAAATGCTCTTGGAATTAAAGTATGTGCATTTGTTTTTGTTTTTTTACTTGAATCTAACTCTCTGTCTAATACTGCATTAAAATCTCCCACCAGGCAGCACTCCTCGTACTGTCTAATCCTTCAATCTTTGTATAATTTTCCATAAAAATCACTCTGATTACAATTAGGGGCATAAATGTTAACTAGCAAGACTCTTTGTCTTCCTTTATTTACCTCTACCATCAATATCCTTCCATCTTCGGAAGCAAATATTAATTTAGGTTGTAAATTTTCTTGGACATACATAGCTACTCCCTTTTTTTTTCTTTAGCAGATGCTGCAAACAGAGTTCCCAATTTCTTATTTTCTATTAATTTCTCATCTGCCTTTTTCAAATGTGTTTCTTGAATACAAATTATTTCTGAGTTTAATTTCCTCAAATGATAAAACATATTTTTGCGCTTCTGGGGTGAGTTAAGGCCATTTATGTTTATTGACAATATTTTGAAATTTGTATTACACATATTTAAATTTTTACTATTTTTATTTTTAATTCTTCCTTCCTTCCTTTCTTCCCTGTCCAGGGATTCCTTTAGTTTTGAAAGTTTCTGCCCCTTGTTCTTCTTCATCTCCTGATTCCTCTCTCTGTTACTTCTCCTCATCCTTCTCATCCTCCTCATCTTCTTCCTGGTCCTCATCCTCAAATAATCTCTTCAATATCTGTTCTGCTTTCATTCTGGAGGTTACATAATGCCTCTGAGCTGCAAATTCAAATGTAACTCCTTCTGGGGAAAGCCATCTGTAAGATATATCCTTTCTCCTCAATGTGTTAATTAACTTCTCATATTGTTTCCTTATCTGTCTAATTTTCCAAGGTACATGTTTTAAAGCCTTTATATTTTTACCATCTTTTATAAATGTCTTACCTTGGATTGCCTTCAGTACCTTAACTCTAAACCCAGATCTTAAGAACCTAATCTGTAATTCTCTAGGAAACTGAATTTTCCTAATAAAAGCTGATGATGTTCTTTTTACTTCTTTCTTCTTTCTCCAGACCCGTCCACTCTGTTAATATCCCAACAGCTGTTTCTACCTCATTTTGGCCCTTCTGGTCAAGGACATTTTGTAATCTCAAGAGAAAATTTGCATTTTCAAATTGAATCTGCATAAGGTCAGTATCTTCCTGTTTTCTTTGTCTTTCCATATCTCTTATTATTTGTTTAGTTTTGTCTGTTTCCTTTTCCATTTTCTTAGTTACTAAAAGTGATTTCTGCATGTATTGTTTAAGTTCTGTAAGTTCTTTTTCTATATCTTTCTTATATTTATGCAGATTCATACACTCAAGTTTCATATCATCCATTTTTTCTACAGCCTTTCTAGTCTAGCCTCCCATTTCTTGTTTTGTTGTTCCTGACATTCAAAAAAATTATTCTGTTGTGCTTGCATTACATTCTGTTGAGTTCGTATTGAAGCCAACATCTTTTCCACCATATTCTGCATGGAAATGACCTGGCATTCTTGGTTTACTAATTTCCCTATCGAGGATTGTAGAACTGGTGAGGATTTACCACTCCCAACCCCTCCTTTAGCCCTTGTTGCCATGACAACAATACAAACAGAAGATGGACGGTATATAAGTATTAAACACTACTAACAACCAAACACAATAAATATAAATTACCAATAGACTTCAGATCAAACCCACCCAGCAAATATATGAAACAAGCTTCAAAACAAACAGTATCCAAAATTATATGGTAGTGGGGAAAGTCAGTATTTCTTTAAGATATATACTTCTCAGCCTTCCCCTGACGGTTCTCTTAATCCAGCAGATGTCTATATCTCCTTTACTCTTTGCTCCAAACTATGCAGTTTATTATCCCTCAGTCAAACAGGTGAGCTGATAATGAGTATCCATTTTTCTCTGTTCTTCTTCTCTTTCCTCCCACAAGGCCCGAGTGACTTGTAATCAGCCCCAAAGTAACAAAATAATAAAGGTTCCCCCAAAAAAAGAAACCTACTCCCACCCACAATCAAAAATCAGTCAAATTAAAGCTGGAAAAAAACCCTCCAGCGTCGTCTCACATTCTCCTCATTCCTTCCTTCCATTAGCCGCAAAGCACTCCATCTGTTAACCATCTCCATAAATTTCTCCATAAATTTCTTTTCTTCTCTATCTCATTTTATGTCTGGGCTTTTGCTGTCCTTTTCTTTTTAACACATTAATGCATATATAACCTTTCACTTCAGATATATTTCTTTTCTCACTCCCCCCTTTTCACCTCCCTTCTCTTCCAGGCTTCGACACTCCCAAAGAGATTTATGTGACTCTTCACCTCTCTTTTTTATCTTACGTTAATGACGAGGAAGAGGGGAGAGAATTTCTTTCTTTCTTTCTTTCTTTCTTTCTTTCTTTCTTTCTTTCTTTCTTTCTTTCTTTCTTTCTTTCTTTCTTTCTTTCTGTCAAGGAACCGTCTGGGGTCCTTCTCCAAAAGGCTTCCTTAGATCACCTTTGGACTCAGTAAAAATACTTAAACAGACTGTGCACTTTTAAAATACACCAGTCATACTGCCACCATTAAACCAATACTCTGGATTTAGCTCTTCCACCCCTGGGCAAAAACCAAACCAGTTGTAAAATTATTATTTTTATTAAAAATAGGTAGGTAAAGAATTATTAAAAAACAAGTCAATTGAAAATACAGGTAATAGTCAGTCTCTGGCAATCAGTAAAACAAATAAACTATCTCACTAATTCTAAGTTACACTATCCATTGTGGCCCTAACTATGCCTAGCATATTCTATCCAAACTTATGGAAGCATAATAAAGACAAAAGCTCACTATTGATTTCTTATTGTCTACTTAAAAGCATTCATTCTCTCAGCAACCACCCCCCTCCTTTGTCCGTCCTTTCCAACTCATTGTCCAATCATTTGGCTAGCTTTAATGATAGTCCAGTGTTCCCATGCGATCATCTCACAGCGATTCCCTAATTAATTGTTGGCACTGGTGTTATGGCTTCAATCTTCGTGGATGGTACAACAAAGCTCCATCTTCCTTGTTCCCAGCAGATAAGACACCTGCGAATAACTGCCTGTACAGATCATAGCAAAACATTCTCACACAGAAATAGAAACTGCTTCTTGCTGACTTCTGGTATTCTAGCCTGAATGAAAAGACATATTCTGAACCATATAGACTCCATCTTTAATCCTTTCTTCTTTCCCTTACACGCCCCCCCTTATGAGCCTAAAAATCCTAAATAAGCAATTTAGCATTTTTAGCAAAACAAAACTACTAAGCTAACTAATCAAATAGCAGCAAAATACTGGAATGAGGTATACAGTGTATAACATTATCTTGTTAAAAGATAAGAGGTATATGACTACATAGCAGCAATATCATGGATTATATGACTCTTGTTGAAGCAGGTTAAGGCATGTCTACTGTAGGAAATAAAGAAAGAAAACATTGTTAGTAAACTCAGAAACAACATAACATATGGCAAAGCCTGGACCATTCAGTCTAGTAGTTCTTCTTCCATGACCTCTTCAGGAGAGAGGTCAATGCCATAATGAACCCTGGAAAGGCTGTCAGCCACCTGATTCAGCTTCCCAGGTATGTGGGCCGCCTCATACTGGAAATCTTGTAAGCCAAGCTCCATCTCAACAGGCGTTGATTAGTGGACTTCATTCTGGATAGCCACTTCAGTGCTTGATGATCTGTTTGCAAAAGAAAACTGCGACCCCACAAGTAAGGTCGTAACTTATTAAAAGCCCAAACAATGGCAAGGCATTCCTTCTCTGGAACAGAGTAGGCTTTTGCAGGAGCTTTTTGCTGAAAAAAGAAACAGGGTGAAGCATACCATCGTCATGTTCTTGTAACAAAACTGCTCCAATGCCGAATTCAGAAGCATCTGTCTGCAAAACAAAAGGCTTTTGAAAGTTAGGAGAAATCAGAATAGGTGCATCAATCAATCGGGCCTTAAGCTCATCAAAGGCAAGTTGACATTCCTGTGTCCATTTAACTTTGATTGGCATACGTTTCCTTGTCAACTCAGTCAGAGGTGTAGCAATTTGACTGAAGTGTGGAATAAATTTTCGGTAATAACCAACAAGGCCTAGAAATGATTGAACTTGCTTCTTATTTTGGGAAATTGGCCAATTCTTGACACTTTCCACTTTAGCTTGTAATGGCTCAATAAAACCACTGCCCACCAGATGGCCTAAGTAAACCACTTTTCCCTTCATCCATTGGCACTTGGAAGCTTTGACTGTAAGTCCAGCATCACTGAGCCTTTGAAACACGGCATCTAAATGAGACAGGTGTTCTTCCAACGAATCAGAAAAAATTATGATGTCATCTAAGTATGCATGGGCAAAAGGTAGACCATGTAATACAATGTCCATGAGTCTCTGAAACGCACTGGGTGCGGAGGATAATCCGAAGGGAAGTCGGCGGAACTATGCGTTATGAACGCACTTTTTTCACGTGTCACGGGGTCAAGTTCGATCTGCCAATATCCAGAGGACAGATCTAGCGTTGATAAGTATTTATGGCTGGCGATCTTCTCAACTAGATCCTCAGCCCTAAGCATGGGATATGGATCCAAAGCTGTTAACTGATTCAACTTCCTGTAATCCACACAAAACCTAACCTTAGGTTGGATTTGACCATCAGGTGTTTTCTTAGGTACAAGGACCACAGGGCTTGCCCATAAAGAATTACTAGGTTGAATGATACCCATGTCTAGCATCTCTTGAAGTTCATCCTCAATTTGTTTAGCATGTTCCCCAATGACTCTGTAAGGAGGTGATCTGATAGGGGGTGCATCTCCTGTATCAATTTTGTGTTGAACAAGTGTAGTGCACCCAGGCTTGGTTGTAAAAATGTGCCCATATTTCTCTAGAACACTGAAAAGAGCTTGCTGTTCACCTTCAGAAGTGCTATAATCAGAAAAAATTTCATTTAGGTCACCACCTTCCTTGAATTCCTCCAACAAATCCAAGCCATCTTCCAGGTTTATGGAGGATGTTGTTCTGCAAAGCAGCATATGAGACTGTCTACGGACATAAGGCTTTAAACTATTCACATGATACAAACGAGGTTTCTTTTCTTGTGATGACATCCTCACAACATAATTAACAGGCCCCAACTTTTGTTCAACTACTCCTGGTCCCATCCAATGAACTGTCAATTTGTTATGCTTGATGGGATCAAAAACCAACACAGAGTCTCCCACTTGAAATTCTCTATGACGTGACTTAAGGTCATGGTAGTATTTTTGAGTTTGTTGAGCATGTTGCAAATGTTCAGTGGCCAAATCTCTGATTGCTTTGAGCTTAAGTTGTAAATCATAAACATACTGAGCAACAGGCATAGAACTCTCTTGTACTGCTCCCTCCCATTGGGCTTTGAGAAGTTCCAAAGGTCCCCTCAGGGATTTCCCATAAATGATTTCTGCAGGACTGAACCCTCCTAGGCTGTCATGTGGAGAAGTTCTATAGGCATAGAGAATAAAAGGCAATGCTTCAGACCAAGACCGTCCAAACTCCAAAACATGTGTTTGCAACATTCTAAGCAAAGTTTGTTGGGCTCTTTCAACAGCACCATGGGACTCCGAGTGATAACTCACGCTGAACCGTTGCTGGACCCCCGTTAATTCACATAATTTGGCCATCAATTCATTAGTAAAGCTTGTTGATCTATCGGAGATCAATAGGCTAGGTAGTCCAATTCTAGAGGTAACTTCCAGTAAAGCTCGGGCAATTTGTTTTGCACTGATGGAAGATGTAGCTACTGCCTCCACCCATTTAGAAAATGGACAAGTGAAGCACACAATATACTTTTTCCCAGTACTACTGGTTTGAAATGGGCCAAGACAATCCATTTGAAGGCTGCTGAGAGGCTGGGATACAATTGGGATGCATTCCATCTTTGCTTTAGTGGTATCAGTGTTGTATCCCACTTTCTGGCAATGTTCACAGCTGATACAAAAATGCTTCACACTTTTGGTCAAATTAGGCCAAAACAAATGATTACTAATTTTTGCCAGAGTTTTTCTGTAGCCAATATGACCTGAGAATGGTGATTCATGAGCCAATCTCAAAACTTCTTCCCTATAAGCTTTAGGGACCACCAATTGACGCACAGGAGCCAAATTAGGATTGCCATCTACAAGTTTTTCTCTATACAGCATCAGTTCATTTCCAACTCCAACCCAGCAAAATCTGGTTTGTCTTCCAGGACCCAATTGCAAGTCTCTATCTGCTTGTTCTCTAGCTTCTTGTAAAGTTGGGTCAGACAACTGCTGCTCTCTAAATTGTTTGTCAGGTTGCAACAACTGAGCAGCAGTAGCATCACACACAGTAACAACAGAATCATCTGATTGACTTCCATCATCATCACTATCATTTGTAGCAGACTCAACCACTTCAGGATTGCTAACAACTGCAGGTTCCACAGACACAGTCTCTAAAATCTCAGCAGAAGGTAGAGCACTCACAAACCCATCAGCCCCAACACCAGCACTGGTACTTGGCTGCTCATCGTCCACCACACAGTCCAGAGGTCCTGGCACAGGTCTATTTGACACAACAGTAGCCTGAGGCAAAGGTCGCATCTCCACATAATCCTCTTCCCCAGAATCATCTTTCCCTTGCTCAGTCTCTGCATCGGCAAAACGATCAGGGGAAATTATCACAGAACTGTAAGGAGCAACCTGGGCTTGGGGTGTGAAACCAGCAGAGTCCATTTGCACCTTTGGTGTGGCAACAACCTCCTGATTAGGTACATCAAAGACAGAACGCTTCTGAAGCGTTTGACTACGTGTCTGCACAGCCAAAACTCTTTTGTAATTCTGAGGTTGATTTTTTTCTTAGGGTAGCCACATAATCTGCGTATTGCAAATCAATTCCCACCAAGAACTGAATGTCTTGCTTGGGGCTATGAACCAGAACAGTAAGTTCTCCTTCAAAATTTTTATATTTCACATGGATTTTCGCCATAGGTGCCAAATGAGTGCGTGAGCCCCCCGAGTTATAAGGATGCACAGGAAAAAACTTATCCTCCAACATTTGTTCACTAGTAACATAAGCAGAAGAAATTGATGACAAATCGGCTCCAGTGTCCATGTAAGCAGGGATTTCATATTCAACACCATTGCAATTCACAGTCACAGTTTGAGAATATCTACTTTCACCCAAAGCATTTGGGCTTTCGAAATGATAGTCTCTGGGTCAACCACCTCAGCTCCCGATTGAGATTTCTTAGATTTGCAAGCTGATGCCCCCATCATCATTATTGCTTTTCCACCAGGGCTAGAAGGATTTATGTTAGGGGTAGCAGAAGGCACGGCTCTCCCCCTTCCCACAACTCCGACGGGCTGATTTACATTCACCCCTCGCATAGCAGACACAACTGGCGCCCCCCCAGTTTCTTCTTCTTCGGGGCTTAGACTGCTAAGTCCAGTTCATCATCCCCCTCCTCATTAGCTTGACTAATGATTTTCATCTTAGCTTGTAGCTTAGTAGGAGGCAAATTCTTTCCCGACTTTTGGGGGGTCTTTTGAACATGTGTGGGTGCCTTAGCTTGTTCCCCTTTTCCCTCCATGCAATTTTTCCAGTCAGTCTTCTGGTCTAATGGATCCAGTTGAAGTTACTACATAAACAATTTCCCGTAGTGTGGGGCTAAAGAATTCCTCAGGCAACTCTTCAGCCATACACTATTCCCTCGCTATTTAAAAAATAATAAATGGATTGCCATGTCATGAACTATTCCTGCCAGTTTTACTGCCAGTTTTACTTAAAAATCTCAAAGCGTGGCTTACAAAAATAACAGCAGCTGTGTTTTACTCTCCAACAAAAAGCACAGCGTTACAGATCGGTCGCTCTCTGGCGAACCGGCCTTCACCAGTAAAACAGATTTATGCCTCTTCTGGGCTATTAAACAATTAGCCAGGCCATAAATCAATTGTAAGGCAGTTAATTGTCCCCCTCCTTAAACTGAAGGCAGGATCTCTGTACTGCCGCTTTTCCTAGTCTCCTGTCCGGCTACCTTGCCGTTTGAGACTTAGAGAAAAATCAAAATGTGCCCAGGTGGAAGGTCATCCCACCGCTGCCACCATGTCAAGGAACCGTCTGGGGTCCTTCTCCAAAAGGCTTCCTTAGATCACCTTTGGACTCAGTAAAAATACTTAAACAGACTGTGCACTTTTAAAATACACCAGTCATACTGCCACCATTAAACCAATACTCTGGATTTAGCTCTTCCACCCCTGGGCAAAAACCAAACCAGTTGTAAAATTATTATTTTTATTAAAAATAGGTAGGTAAAGAATTATTAAAAAACAAGTCAATTGAAAATACAGGTAATAGTCAGTCTCTGGCAATCAGTAAAACAAATAAACTATCTCACTAATTCTAAGTTACACTATCCATTGTGGCCCTAACTATGCCTAGCATATTCTATCCAAACTTATGGAAGCATAATAAAGACAAAAGCTCACTATTGATTTCTTATTGTCTACTTAAAAGCATTCATTCTCTCAGCAACCACCCCCCCTCCTTTGTCCGTCCTTTCCAACTCATTGTCCAATCATTTGGCTAGCTTTAATGATAGTCCAGCGTTCCCATGCGATCATCTCACAGCGATTCCCTAATTAATTGTTGGCACTGGTGTTATGGCTTCAATCTTCGTGGATGGTACAACAAAGCTCCATCTTCCTTGTTCCCAGCAGATAAGACACCTGCGAATAACTGCCTGTACAGATCATAGCAAAACATTCTCACACAGAAATAGAAACTGCTTCTTGCTGACTTCTGGTATTCTAGCCTGAATGAAAAGACATATTCTGAACCATATAGACTCCATCTTTAATCCTTTCTTCTTTCCCTTACACTTTCTTTCTTTCTTTCTTACATAAAGCCAACTCTCATAGTATCACTCACTTTCCACTGAAGCAACTTGAGTCAAACTTTTCTTCTAAATCTTGTTGTGCCACCTCCGCCCTAGAGCTCAGCTTTCCACCATTATAAACTGGCTCCAGATGAGTTTCGCCTCAGGAAGAAAACTCCAAACTGCAAGCATCACACAGTGCTATCAACTCGACAGTTTTTCCTTTCTTTCGGACCTCTTTTCCTCTCCTGGATAAGAGGTGAAGCCTCACAGGCCTCTGGAAATCTCTCCTGGAAATGGAGCTGTGTTTAGAGCTGCCGTTCGCTGCTAGAGCTCTTCCTCTCTGTGAAGGAAAGGAGAAAGGATCAAAGATGGAGTCTATATGGTTCCCATGTGAGATGATCGCATGGGAACACTGTACAACATGGACTATCATTAAAACTAGCCAGATGATTGGACAATGAGTTGGAAAAGGATGGACGAAGGGGGGTGATTTGCTGAGAATGTGAATGCTTTAAAGTTAGAGACAATAGAATTAATAGAGAGCTTTGTCTTCAATATGCTTGCATTGGTTTGGATAGAATATGCTATGCATAGATAGGGCCACAATGGCTAGTGTAACTTAGATTAGTCAGATAGGTTTATTATTTTACTGATTGCCAAAGACTGAACTATTACCTGCATTTTGAATTGACTTATTTTCAATAATTCTTTAACTATCTATTTTTAATAAAAATAATAATTTTACAGCTGGTTTGGTTTTTGCCCAGAGTTGGGAGAGGCTAAGTCCATAGCCTTGAAATAATGGTGGCAGTTTGGCTGGTGCATTTTAAAAGTACACAGTCTGTTTAAATATTTTCACTAAGTCCAGAGGTGATCTGAGGAAGCCTTTGGGAGAGGACCCAGGACGGTTCCTTGACACTCTCTCTTTGGGTTAGGTTATTCCTGATCCTAAAACTTAATTCTTTGTTTAACTAAACAGTTTAGATTTTATTTGACTAATTCGATATACAGTAGGTATATGCTTACATCTATTTTTGTCTAATACAAGAAGTGAAGTACAACATTAAGCTACTCTGTTTAGTCTACAACCTCAGATATATAATATACATCATCAACTCATTATATTTTATCTTTTCTTATATATTTTACCAAGTTTTCAAAACCTTATATGTCTAAGATTAATGCTTAATGTGTTATTAAAAGAAAATTGATATTGATCTCTCTGTTTCTTGATGTATTAAAAGGGAAATCCTTCTCTTTCTTTACCTGGCTAACATTTAAAGCTCTAACAAATTGACATCTCAAGCTGGTTTCCACATTCCATTTTTCATTTTTCATGTTCAAATATTCAATTAATTAGATGCTCCATAAACGAAGATGTTAAACTGGCCTGTCTAGTTAACAATAGTTAGCAGTAGTCTTAACTGGTCTTCAACCAGTTATATTTGTGTTTTTCATAATAAGTAGATAATTTTAACAGCTTTCTATCACATGATTATGTCTAATTAAAACAAAGCTTTGTTTCGGGCTCGCTTGCAGATTTCTTTTATCCATTTTCCATATTGGTTTTTTTTTCATTGTAATCCATCAATAGCTTTTTATGTTATTGATTCATTAAGCCAGGGATTCATATTTTATTTCCCTGTTGGTCCATCCAATGATGCAAAAACCTCCAGCGCAAATTCCCCTGCATATTTCTTGAGATTTGTAGATTGGGTAAAATACCCTGTTCCAATTCCATCCTCCTAACACGGATAAAATTGAGATTCTCCTCTGCTTCTGAAGAGGATTCTGTCTCCCAAGCAAACATTTTATAAGCTTGCAGTTTAGAGTGAATGCTCTGTTCCAGCTTAATGCTCAAATCAGGATTGAAGATAAGAGTTTTCTTCTCTTCTAGAGAAAGCTTAGTCTCCCAAACAGTGCTAAATTCCACATTCTCCAAGTATTCCTTTGGAATATTTCTTGTTACTTGTATATTGTGCTCAGTGCTCTGATTGAGATTAAAGTCAGGACTCTCATCTGCTTCTGAACTGAGCTTGGGAAAAAGCTCAGATTGAACAGAGTCAGGTAGACTCTGGATTTTATCAAGCATATCCATAAATTGCTCATCTCACCTTGGTCCCCTTCTCATTATTCTGCTTTCACTCAATTTTAATCCATTTTAAAGGGTTAATCACTTCCAGAAGGGAGGGGTGTAAAAAGGAGAGCAAGGACAGGAGGGAGCAAAAGAGAAAAAAATCCAAGTTGGTTATATAAAAGGTTTGTTTTGGAAACATTGAGACTTCCAAGGTCAAATAGTTTCTTTTCTCTTCTCCCAGCCGGGAAAATGAATCTGTAGAACAATATATAAATGTAAAAGCTTCTAAATAATGGTATCTTAAATCTTGAACCTTAGCCATGGCAGATGACAGACGGATTTCCCCTTAGCAGGAGAGATGAGGTGATTTCTGAAGCTATGAAGCTTGCCGTCACAATTCTTCACAGCCCCCAGATACTGCCTCTTTTCACCCCCCCCCCTTTCAGGTCCTGTTTATCTGGAAGAATTCAGCCTGATAAGCTGGAGAGCTTATTGAGGCATCTCACTGTGGTGAAACCGGAATTAGAACCATGGTCACACTTTCTTGAAGTGCCACAGATATGGGGGAACAATTTTTTTATTCTGCAACTCAGCACACTTTCTACAGCAATAAAATGGATGTGAAGAAACAGCGTAACTCCCTCAAGGCAGCCTTAAACAAATTGAATCACAACCTATTGTCTTATTAACACCGTACTAAATTGAACATGTGCTCTTGACTTTTCTATTACAAGCTATCATGTACTCTTAGGGGACGTGTACCATGAACTCCCTAGAATCAAAATCTTGCTCTACCTGCCATGACAAATAGGCTACTAGGTATGTTCCTTGCCCTTCACCAAGCCAGACACTTTGATCTAGAGGCCCCCTTTCTGGTCACTCAAAAATATATCCAGGCCCAAATCAGAGAGATGCATGCCATCTTCTCTGTTTAATTTGGGGGGCTATACTGAGATTTCAGGATGTGCTGTGACAGACCCTGAGCCTTGCCTCACTGCTATACAACTCCTCCCACCATCTCTGTTAACACACTTATATACTTGGCCTACATGCCAGGGATCTATAACATCTCACCACACTATTTGTGGCACCATCACAGACCAGACCACCTGCGTGTCTGGTAACTAACTCTTAATTCTCCTCAAGTCTGCAATGACTCTAAGGATTAATGCTTTACTTGACACTCGGGTCACCAGCAATACATCAACATGTGCTTCACAAGCATTCTGGGACACTAGATTAAAAAATCCTTCCCAGGTCATGGCTCTTTGGCCTTTCCACTCGAGCATTGCATGCTTGCCCAAGCTGAGGTTCCGACCCCACACCAAATGCCCAGCAGACTTGGCCACCCAGGATATATAACTGTGGCCACACATCACTACTCACAGTCAGCCTTAACCATGCAGACCTCTAACAAGAAAGCATAAAGAGGCCAGACAACCTAGCAGTTAGGCAACAGCCTAAGATAACATTTGCATTTATTGGAGGCCCAACGCCCCATGTTCTGGATATCACTACAGGCATATCCCATCACAACTGCTGTCGATGTCGTTCCTATATAAAAAAAGAATGACTGCTCAAATGCCACTGCAATACCCAGTTTTGCTCAGAGCTTGAGATGTAATCTTCCAGAAGTGATAATGGGTCAGAGGCTTGGCATTCCGTTGTTGAAACAAACAGCTGGTCAATGTTGCCTCTAAGGGCTATAAAAGCACTAAGTGCTTTTTACTGGTCAATTTTCTCTAATATAGCAGGTATATAATTTAATACCTTCAACCCCTCCCCACTGATCTGTTTTGGACCATCTAAGTTTTAACAATACATAATCGGGCATTAGGACTACATCAGTCATCTGCAAAAATGATCTGGAAAGTTCCTGCTTTGATGTGGCCACCAATTCACTAACTCTAAATGCAACAAAAAGGTGTGCAGAAGGGAGAAAATGGGAAGATTGCTGAAGGATGTTCTGTGTACTGGTACAAAGGAATGATACAAATTCTGGTGGTAGTTGGTTGGTAGTTGAGAAGTTTCCTACTGTGTTCTGGTCTGTTATTGCTGGTTACAGGGTATATCAGTAGGAATTTTATAATGGCAACATATAATTGGGATTTTGCAACAAAAGTCAGACCACAAGTGCAACAACTAGCATCAGGTTCATGATTCAGCAGGAGCATCATTCATCTGCAGACCTGACAGCAGTGTATTCACCTGCTTTCTGCCCACAGCACTAGCCATATGCAATTCAAATATCAGAATCAGATATTCTCACCAAATGCACAACTCTCCTGTATCTCCATATATTATTAATAACTCAAATACCAAAATCTATCCCACAGCACCCATTGATTCCTGTGTACACAAAAAAAGAAATGCATTCATCTCATATACAACTCCTCCCACCTCCCAAGAGGACAGTACCACAGGGATATTTTCACTGGATGAATTTAAAGAATAGGGGAGCCATTTCATGCAGGGGGCCCTGAGCGGCATCTCTAGATGCCCAGATGAGAGTATTTGCTTAATTGATTGAGGCACAATTAATCTTGTTATTAATCAGACATCCACTAGGGACCATTAATAATAATTTTTTAAAAATACCTGGAGAGTTGTTTTTCCATCATCTGATATTGTGCATTTTTATAAGCACAGTGTTTTCCAGATTGCTTTAATGAATTATCATGCCCCTAGGATAGATATTGTCATACTAGCTAGCTGAACCTCAAAAGATAGTCTTTCTTCCCACATTTTACAAATATTATGTAGTGATTTTCCCCCAATTCTTACTATGTTGAAGTCATGAGGATATTACAAGATGTTTCCCACAAAAGCTCGAAAATGGTGAAAATTAAATTCAGAGACCATGCAAAGATAATGGTGAAATAACTAATAAATGGCAAGGAAGGAAAACAGAAAGAAAGTGGGAGAGAGAGAAATTATCATCTGAATGGAAGTGGCAAGACAAATAATTAAAAATTAAGGGAAATAATAAATGAGATTAGTTGCACAGAAAACCGATATTGCTCTAGTTTATCCAGTTACTGAGCTGGAATACTTGTGTTGGACAAAAGTTGATAGATAGATAGATAGATAGATAGATATAGATATATAGATACAGATATAGATACCTCTCTCTCTCTCTCTCTCTCTCTCTCTCTCTCTCTCTCCTCTATTTTTTCCTGGAAAGAAAAATATTTTAAAATTTTAGATGGACAAAGGAGTGATTTCTGCAGTAAAGAGATTTAATAAGGCTAGAGGCCATAAAGTGTAAATGGTAACCTTCTTGCTCTGGCTGATGCCCAAGGCTTGCTTAGCCAGTCTTCAAACTGGAATGAAATATAGTTTCTAGAATAAAGGAGCATGAGACAAATCACAAAAACAACAGTACAACTGAACCTCTTGGTGATGCACAGGAAAATGTTGGTCACTGCTTTGAGACTGAGATGGTTTTAATTTTCTTTTTCAGCTCATAAAGAAAAATGACAAAGTACCTGGCAAATTACCTTCTGTGAGGTATGTACATGTTTTATACATGTCATCTGAATAGAGCTTCACTCTTGAAAAGTAGGTCTGAGAGGCCAAGGACCCTTGTTTTAAACTGCAAACATTCAAGTACTATCACGGCTCATGCTAATTTAATCTTCTATTTTACAGCCAAATAGGATAAGTGAATGAAACTGTCTTAGAAATGGCAATGTTTATTAAGAGAAAGAAATGTCTATTGCTTCCTTTTTTATCTCAGTTGTTTTTATTAACTTTTTAATAGGCAGTAGAGATGGGCACGACTCAAAAAAATGGTGTTTTGTTTGTCGTTTGTCGTTTAGGGGGTCTGTTTCAGTTCGTTTTTGTTTTTCGTGAATTTTTTGCAAAAAAATTCATTTTTGTTTCATTATGTAATGAAACAAAAAACAAAAATGAAAACAAAAAATTGCTGTTTCGTTAGCATTCATTACAGTTCAATGTATTTGCCACAATGAAAATGAAACACATGACAAAATTTCTGTTGTTTCGTTTCGTTTCATTTCATTTTGGAGACAAAATTCATTTTTTGTTTTGTTACGTAACGAAATGAAAAAACAAAAACAAAAACAAAAAATTGCTCATTTCGTGCCCATCTCTAATAGGCAGAATGCTCTGCAATTTTATAGTGTTTCACTGATGAAAATTCTTTGTGAAGGAAGTTGCTTTTTTTCCTGGAGTTTACACATAGGGTAAGTGTTATTATTTTCCCTCAAACTTGTACTCCAAAATCAACTGGAAATATAGTAAAATTGAATTAGAAAAAAGGAAATTAGAACCCTTGGTAATGAAACAAAACAAATACAACAGCAATAGCAATTAAACAACAAACCCACGTGTGTTCTATAGATTGCTCCAGTCTCAGTGGTATTCAGTCACACTTGTTCCTTGAGATGCCTGATTTGGCTATGATGATACAGTTACATCCAACTTATATTATTGTCACATTCTATTTGAGGCTTCCTTTGAAGAGAGTTCAGAGAGATCAGCTGGTTCAAAACTCTTCAACCTGGGATTGCTGGCTGGGGCCAGTTATAAGGAACATGTTCCTCACAACAGGAGATTCACTAGCTGCTTGTCCAATTCTAAGCCTAGTTCAAAGTGCTTGTTATGAGAGATAATGCCCCATGTGGTTTTGAATCCAGGCTATCTAAAGAACTATAGCTCTCTGCATGAACCTCCTCAGCTCTCAATACCTTCAGCTCTTCTGTCACTCCCAACATCTTCACAGGCGTGTCTAGTTGGAATGCAAGACAAGCCCTCCTCTGTTGCTGCTACCAGATAGTGGAATACCTTCTCTTGATATGTTAAATTTGCCCCTCTCTCTTCCCCTTTTGGACACAAGTGAAGGCATCTCTTTTTTAAAAGCAGACTTTTAATAACTAATTGAGTGGGTTTGGCTTTGTGTGCATGACTACTTTGTGGGTGTGTTTAAGATGTTTTTAGCAGTTTTAACTATTACAGTTGTACAATTCATTGTTTTAATATCATAATTGCTAGTAGTTTTAGTCAGTTGCCTTGTGAGCCATCCTGGGGAAAAAGTACCTATGGTATCTTTGAGGGATCCAAGCCTTCCCTCCGCCCCCCCCCCATGCCAAAAATAGTGAATGCTATGCACAGAATTTATTTTCTTGGGCTCCTTGATCACTGCAGATGGCTACTGCAGCAATAAAATTAAAAGATGGCTGCTTCTTGGGATGAAAGTGATGGCAAACCTAGGAAGCATCTTAAAGAGCAGAGACAAAGGTCAGGATAGTTAAAGCTATGTATTTTCCAGTAGTGATGTATGGAAGTGAGAGCTGGACTATAAAGAAGGCTGATTGCTGCAGAATTGATGCGTTTGAGCTGTGATGCTGGAGGAGAGTCTTGAGAGTCCCCTGGAATGCAAGGAGATCAAACCTATCCCTCTTGAAATAAACCAACCCTGAAATGTTCACTGGAAGGACAGATTTTGAAGCTGAGGCTCCAGTACTTTGTCCACCTCATGAGGAGAGAAGAGTCCTTGGAAAAGTCCTTGATGTTGGGAAAGATTGAAGGCAAAAGGAAAAGAGGATGGCAGAGAATGAGATGGTTGGACGGTGTCATCGATGCAACCAATATGGATTTGACCAAACTCCGGGAGGCAGTGGAAGACAGGAAGGCCTGGCGAGCTCTGGTCCATGGGGTCACAAAGAGTCAGACACGACTGAATGACTGAACAACAAAAGAACATTGCAGTCCCTTTCACTCTAGTTTGCCACCCCTCAGCAGGCCCGTAAGACCACTACCCGGAAGCATGCCTTTTCTGTGATGAGCCCAACCCTTTGGAACTGCCTTTCTAGTGAAATTAGGATTGTTGAGCCCCTTGCAGCCTTCAAGAAGCTGTTGAAAACTTGCTTCCCCATCTGTTTATTTTCTGCCATCTTGTATTTTTGCATTCATGTAACTTTGTATTTTGTATTTGCATTTTTATCTGATTAGTTTCTGATGTTTTTATACACTATTGTGGAGCTGCTTTCCTTCTTTTTCGTTTCTCTTAATTGCATATATAACATTGTTCACTGCCCTGAGTTCCTTTGGGAAAATTATGTGGTATAAATATAAATATGTCCAAAAAGGGAACACCTGCTGTGTACAAGGCACTCAGGGCCAACAGACCCAACAATGAAGTGATTTTAGTCAGTTAAAGTATATACATTTGAAGTTTATTCTGTAGTAAATAAATAAATAAATAAATAAATAAATAAATAAATAAATAAATAAATAAATAAATAAATAAATAAATAAATAAATAGTGACCATCTGATATCTATTTCTGGGGTTTTTATATTTAATATTTTCAGGCACTATATAAGTGAATCCACAGGTCCTGATGGAGCAGATGGTAGATATTCTATTGTACATAAATGAAAATAAATAAATGAACTAAGTAGTCAGACAATGGAAACATTTTCTAACACAAAATAATGCTCAAGTTTTACAAAGACCTCTCATTTAACAGAGGGAGAAATGTGTGTGGATTAATGATTTATAAAAGAAGGAAGTACTAAAAATGTATTGCAAATATACATTGCCTATCATGAGCCAAAATGAAAATTAGGTTTTGCTTTACACATTACAGATTTTAGCTTTGTGGATTAGGAAAAGCTGGAAAATATTTTACAACAATTGGTAGCCCTGGTGATTATTCTATATACAAACAAAATAGTTTCACTCTATATGAAGAGCATTTTTTTTTTTTTTTGGAAACAGAATTATATTCAGATGAAGGAGGAACTAACACACAGGAAAGAAACATCAGTAATTTAACATATGCAGATGATACTATATTATTGGCAGAAAACAGCAATGATCTGAAACAATTACTTCACTGATGGAAGTTAAAGTGCAAAACCAGGGTTGAAGGTTGAGACTTGGGACTATTCTGAAGGAACTATATAAGACCCTTAAGAGGAAAAATGTATCACTAAAGATCAAAGTCAAGGTCATTTAGACAAGGGATGGTCATCAGCATCAGAAAATGTTGCAACAGGAATATTTTATTTTTCAGAAACACAAGATGGCCGAAGAAGTCCCACTTCGGATGAGGTCAGTTATGATAACCCTAAAAGCATTCAGGTTTGCTCTGGCATTTTGTGGGGTAAAAATGCTGAAATCTGAATAATGGCACTTGGAATCAATTGATGTAGCAAAACAAGGCCAAAAACTGAAAAAGACAGACAGCTGAAGCCCCAACAGAGGCCAAAATCAGGAAACGTTGATTACTGAGCTCTGGGAAGGGCTTAGACTGACTCAGCATACTGACCTTTCCACCCTAACAGACAGTTATTACTCATGCAGGCAAGAGAATAGGAAGGTGATACAATGCTTCTTAGACTGACTTGGCTTTAATTTTAGGTAGCTTCACTGAGGGTTAATCAACCCCCCCTCTCTCTCTGTGTGTGTGTGTGTGTGTGTGTTTTGTGGATATGAATTGACCTATTTCTGGCTCTTTCCAAAGAGGAACATTGCAGGAATCCTCCTCCCCCCTTGCAATTCCCCTCCAGTCAGATATCTGTGCAGAGAAAATTCTCCAAAATCTCAGAGGACATATCAACTCTCAAATCATTGAAGACAGCTGTATCACTGACAGTTTCTCATCTGTTACTGAGACTAGAAACTTAGTCACTTTTGCTCATAGAAGAAATGTCTGTCTGAACTGATTTGCTGCAAAATCTCTGAGGGAACATTCCCTTCACTACCAACACAAATTCCCCTTATTTGAAGTGATGTTCCAGAAAAGAAGGGTACCAAATGTGCAGCCCTATGCTTTGGGATAGGAAATTATGGGCAAATTCTACTGTTGACTAGAGATGGGCACAGAACGAACATTTTTTCGTTTCTATTATTCATTTGTTGTTCCGTTATGTAACGAAATGACAAATGAAACTTGTGATGAAAATGCAATGAAATGAACAGAACCACGAAAATTGTGGTTGTTACGTTTCGTTTCCGTTAATGGCGACGCGCAATGAAATGAGCTGCTTTAAATGTTAAAAAATGCCCTGGACATCCATAAAAATGCAGCAATAATTATTTATATTGTCTGATAATACCTACCAGGGGGTTGGGGTCCTTAAAAGGTGCATTTATGTATTTTCTCAGATTGCTGTATTTTTTTCCCTTTAAGGGGAGTTAGGGGACATTGACCCAAAATGGCTCCCAGATGCCTAATATTGATTGATTTCTTGGGTATTAAAACACCCTGGACATCTGTAAAAATGCAGCTATAATGTGATAATTATTTGAAATTATTACCTACCAGGGGGTTGGGGTCCTTAAAAATGTTTGTTTTTGTCTTCTCCCATCGCGATGTATTTTTCTTTTCCCTTTAAAATGGATGTCACCACCAGCCACAAAATGGAGGCAAGCCATGTGATGGGATCATGTTCAACCAATAGCATGCCCAGGTTGCAGACTGGGCAGGTCTGGCAGCCATAGAGGGCATAAAAAGCTCTGGCAGCCCCTGTCCTCCTTGCAGTCTCTGGTGGGAGTTAGGGTGGGATTGCTGTCTCTGTGACTCTAGCTTCAGTCCTGCAGCCTCCCTGTGTGCGTGCATGCTATGTCCCTTGCCCCGCAGTGCAGTCACTCTGCAGCTGCCTTGCACCCTGGGCAATGCCTGCCGCTGCGTTTGCAGCCTCTCTGCGTACCTAGTCTATACTGTGTCTCTGCCAGCATCCATTTTTTTAGTGTTTTCCCTCTGGTCTGGGGCGTTGGGGGATGTCTGCGCACGGAAATGCTTTAAAATCACGCAAAAAGCAGGTAGAAATGACAAACGAAAAAACGAAAAACAAAAACAAAATTTTTCCAAAAATTCACAACAAACGGAAATGAACCAAAACAGACCTCTCAACGACAAACGAAAAACCGAAACAGCATTTTTTGTTTCGTGCCCATCTCTACTGTTGACAGGATACAAAGGGGACAAATTCCAAAATGCCCATACACATTTTCTCTAATCTTATCTCAAGGACAGGGTATTCGAAAAGGAAGCAAGGAAGCAGGAAAGAGATTTATTTATTCTGGAAAGTTCATCATGTTTCCAAGGTTTAGAGAGATACATGTTGCCATCCATCCCAAGTCATGGCCCTTTATTTTCTATAATTTCTGCCCTTCTGGTAAAGCAACATCTAAATACAAACATATATAAAAGATCAATGTGTTTTTAACTTTCTTAACTAATTTGTCTTCATACAATTAAATGTCTCATTGCTTTTTTATGCAAGTAGGTACCATGTTTTTAGTTGGTTTGCTTTTATTTTGTGATCTCCCTTTCATTGGCAAATAGGCAGCACAAATAAAAGAAAGAAAGAAAGAAAGAAAGAAAGAAAGAAAGAAAGAAAGAAAGAAAGAATGAATGAATGAATGAATTTGGATACAAATTGTATCAGACAGTATTTGTACACCTCTAATTCAGACTGTAGCATTCCTGATTAACATCTCTAGATGCAAAATGTGAAAAATAAAGAAACCTGACAGGGGAAAATGATTGAATAGAAATGTGGTGTGGGAGGAAAGAGTTGTGGATATTGTCTGCCAAAAGCGAAATAAGTGAGGTTTAGCTCAAATTAAGCTTAAATAGTCACTAGAAGCTAAAATGACTAAACAGAGACTATTGTGCTTTGAGCATATTATGAGAAGGTAGAATTCGATGGAAAAGACAAAAATTCTAGAAAATGTTAAGGGTGGCATGAGATGTTTCCTTTACATTTAGGTACCATCACAGCTGTAACAACTCCTAAGAGGCAATGGTTAGGCCTAAAGAAGGAAGACATGGTCTTTAGGCTGCAAAGCTTGAGCAGAGTTGTTAATGATACAATCTTTTGAAAGTCATTAATTCCTAGGATCATCATACATTGGAAACAACTTGATAGAACATAAGAATTTTTCCTGTACCTTTTGAGACAGACAGAAAGATAGTAAAAGATTCATGGTTCATTGGAAGAATATTATTCTTTAAATTATGAATCACTTTGAATAAATTGATATATCCCTGCAAACTATAAATTTCAGTCCAGGAATTATTGTGAAACCTCTGTACTGCAAGCATAGCAGTTATTTAGAAAAGATAACTTGGAACAAAAATCAAATCTGCAGTCTTAGAATTGAAACAACTGAACTTAAAAAAATAGATTATACTGATTTTACCTTTAACTACTGAATGAAGCTCAGTACTTAAAAATGTATCTGAAAAAGATTTTTTTCTGATGAAAAATACATACAGGTATTTTTCATAAGACCATTAAGAAGCAGATTCTTCAGTGACTAGATAACTGCATGAAGAGGAAGAGTTCAAAAGGGAAAGTGAAGTGATCTCCTACAAATAATAAATGAAGGATTCCCATTTGGAGTCCCAAGTAGGGATGGGCACCCAACGAAAAACAAACACTGATTTGTCAGTTCATTACATAATGAAATGAAATGAAATAAACAAAGCAGCATTTTATTACAAATGAAATAAAATTGCATTTTTTAATTTAAAGTGAATTATTTCATTCTGCTTGCAAGAGGCCCACCACCTCCCAGCTGGGAGGCGGTAGCAGGCAGAGAGTCTGAAGAGGTCTCGTGCTGCCGCACCCACCTCCACCACTGCCTTGCCTAAACCGGCAAAGGTTTGAACTAGGAGGTAAGTGAGTCCTCCTCTGACACTCTTCTCTGCTGCTGCTGCCATTTTAAACAGGCTCCAGCCTCTGACAGTTAGGCTGGAACCTGTTTAAAATGGCAGCGGCAGTGGAGAACAGTCTTGGAGGAGGACTTGCTCACCTCCCAGATCAAGCTCAATCCTTTGCCTGCCTCAGCGAGGCAGCAGCAGAGGTGGACACAGCACTGTGAGTCCTCCTGGAACACTCTGAAGATCAGAAGGTCTGGGGGAAGAATGAGTTAAATTTATTTCATAAAAAAAAAAAAAGGGAGAGAGGAAGCGCCCAAGGTAAGCTGTTCCTTTTAAGTCCTCCCAGCTGCTGCTACCACCACCACACTGCCGAAGCCACTGAGCACCAAGCTCTTCCTTCCATGCCTGCCCCTCAGGAAAGGGCAACATTGCCACAGAGGAGAGAAGCATGCCAGTTGGGAGACTCAGTGTGGATCACGTCCCCGCCCCCTGCCCCACCCCCACAGGAAAAACTAAAACAGGCATGAGTGAATGGTCCAGGTGGCTCACTCTTGGCCTCCCCTTCCAGATCTCATCACTCCCTTTGCCAGCTGCCAGATGGAATGCAGGCCACCAGGTAAGATGGTCGGGCAAGTAGGCTAGTGGCGGCAGCAGCAAAGGTGGTAGAGGGGGAGGGAGGGAGCAGGCCAGTCAGCTGAGGGCCAATCAAAATGGCCTGATGGGCCAGATCCAGCCCATAGGCTGGACTTTGGACCTGACTGACATAGACCCGCTCTTCATCTGGAACAATTGCATAAAATCCCTATGCATTCCATCAAATTCTCTGGCAAGGCAGAACTCAGTGTGAGCTGTTTTGGCTGCTTAAGTTATAAACTGTCTTGAAGACACTTTCACCATTATTTTCTGGAATCATAACCCAAGAAGAAAAGGAAAGGGTTTCTAATATTAAAGGTTTGTCAGAAATTCAGATAATGTTCTCTGTGAAACAAAAAAGTACAAATCCAATTAACAGCACTTTTTGTACTTCTGCCAAGAAGACTTCATGTCATGGATTGGTTTTTCATTACAAATTTCCTTTCATCTGTAGGCCAAATTAGATGTCACATGGAAGATGTCTCCCAATATTTTTTTTCTAACGAGAAGCAACAATTAATCAATTCCAGCAGCAGGGATCTGGGTCTAAAACCACAGGATTGACAGTGAGTACCTGGCCTTGCTTCTTTCAGTTATTTCAGAGCTAATTGTGACGTCACCCTTTCACAGACTGGGTTTTCAAAGGCACAATCGGGTTTATTTTGACATCCCACTGCTGTGCCACTAAATTGTGACGACACCTTCCTTTTACACGTGTAATTGTGTTGGAAATGGTAATGCTGCCACCTTTTATTCACTTGGTAATGCTGCCACCTTTTAAAATCGTCGCCTCATGAATTGGGACAGACTCAGATGAATAATATAAAAATAATAACAAAGTTTATTGAGAAAATAATAAATATAACAATATCTGAGGATGGTATGCGTTGCCTTTAACATATAATAGATTTCATCAACTCTTCCAGCCCCCCCGTCTTTAATAACTAGTAAACAGTATAGCCCTCACTGCCTGACAGAACTCTCACAGAGCAGTGCTCTATCCCAGCACTCACTCACAAAACCTCAACTTAACTGAACTTCACTGAACTGCCTCAACTGACTAGGCTCCACCCTTTTTATATCATACCATCCCCCGCCCTCCTGCTGGGATTGGTTGATGATTTGTATATTCATTACTCCTGTTTCCAGGGTGTTGTCACAATACCTCCCCCCTTATAAAGAAATTTTAAGGGAGTAAACTTACCTCGGTTTGCTCACTTAAAATTCTCTTCTGGAGCCTATTTAACTAATTCATACATCCTTCTGTTTATCAGCTTCAATTCTGCATATCTATAAACTGTTTTATAACATGTTCAACCTTACTACTATATAATATCATGAAATGCAATATTCTTTCTATAACATTACATTTTGAATATACTATACTCTTGTTACATTGGTTAAACAAATTCAAATACCTGTAACTACCTTATCAATCATCCTAGAATCAATCTATTTTAAGATGCATAAATACATATATTTGGTCTACATTTTAAGCTATTTTACTTACCAATATACATACATTTTTTTTCTTAACTTACATTCTAAATATCACATAAACATTTTCACTTATACTAAGCTCTGATTATACATTACCTTGCATTTTTCATTTACAGTTAACTTACATTAAGTTATGGTTTTCACATTTTATGACATTACATTTCCATACTTTTTTAAACAACTTTCTCTTACATCAGCAATAAAATAACAATATTACATTATTATTATTTAACCATGGTCCATGTAATAAATGTCTCCCGCTTCTTGCTGCAACGGCTGGACGATGATACGCCACAGATGATCACTTCCTCTGGCACATAAATTCAAAGTCCAGTTCAAAATAAATTGACGCCATTTTTCATTGGGTTCTTGGAATGGGCATCTCAACTCTTTGACACCACTCCTGGTACAGTTCATTAGAGTCCCCTCAAATACAGCTGGATATTCAAGCGACCACTGTATGACATACGGATGCTTTTTCTTTGTCAGTTCAGTCAGTGGTGTTGCAATGGTGCTCAAATGTGGACTAAACCTCCTGTGATATCCCGCAAGACCCAAAAAAGATCTCACCTTCTTTTTGTTGGTCTGTCTTGGCCACAAGTCAATCGTGTCGATGTTTTGCAGGGGGTCGATCACGCCTCGTCCCACATTGTGTCCCAGGTAGCTGATTTCTGGATTTCCTAGTTGCCATTTGGATGCTCTTTTTGTCCTCTCATCCTCTCGGATCCGCTGAAGCACGATGTTCACAGGCTGTAGTTGTTTTTCCCAGGTGTCTTTTGCAACCACCGAATCAGGTCTATCATTAGCATCCTTCACTTCCAAGTAGGGTTGCTTCTTTACACGGTTTTCTATTTGCTTTTCAGATTCCTGCAGCTTTCTAAATTCATCAGCGATCTTATTCCCTTCTTGTATCATTTGTTCCTTGCCCAGTGAAACTTTGTTCCCATCCAGACAAAGTTGTTCATTATTTAATATTTCTTTTTCAAGCTCTGCTTCCATCGATGTAAGTTGCTATAAGCAATCTTCTTTACTTTCTGATGCACCAGACAACTGCATTTCCAAATTACATATTTCCTTTTCTTTAATGTTTTCCACTGCAGTAATTACTTCTAGTTCTGCTGATTTCTTCTGGAGGTTGACAACAAAAGTATCAGATTCATTCCTCCTTTCCTCCAGTCTCGTTTCCTTCATCTCTAAAAGTGCTTTCAAAGGTGAAATTTCATTTTGGAGTTCACCAATAACTGATGCCTGCTGAATTTTAGCTTTTTTCAGCCCTTCTGCTGTTGCTTCATTTTGTTCTTTTCCAAGCTGTGCTAATTTTTCTTCTTCTTCTTTTAATTTAAAATATTTTTCCAGTCTGGAGTTCTCTGCTGGTACACGAAGTTCTTCACAAGCTTGAATCATTTTCTCCTCTAGTATGAAATTTTCAGAGAGTTCAGGATTTAAAGGGTGTGTATTCGATTCCATTAAATCAAAACATCCCTTCAAACTGTCATCTTGCCTTTGTTCTAGACTAAATTCTGCTGCTGGCCCTTTTATGTCGGCTAAATTAGCTTCTACCATTTCAGACTGCTGAGTTTCCCTCTCAAGTTCTCCTACTGACATTTGATTTGTAACTATGTTGTTTTCACTGTTAGGTTCAGCTTGGTGTGTCTGAGCTCGTGTTACTACAAAAGCACTCTGCACATGCTCTAAGACATCTATTCTGATTAAAGCTGCTCTTGGGATTTGATCTGAAACTCCTATTCTATGACTGGAGTTCAAACTATATGAGTTATTGCAGTCACCATTTGTAATGTCTGAAGAGACAACTGTTGTGGAGCAAGGGCTTGCTGTCAATTTTGAGGAGGTAGCTAGACTTCTGTTGATTGCACTGCCCGATTTTGTCACAGGGGACTGTCTGGGCCAAGTACCATCTTCATTCTTGACCTCTAGTACCACCACCTGTCTCTGGTAGAGCCCTGCATCTTGTATAGTGCTCTCAAATTTGCTTAACTGCTCATAAATACTGGGATTACTCATATATCTGAGCCAAAGCTTAATTTCCTTCCCATCAGGAATATTAAACAGCTTCCACATCTCTTTTCCAATAGTATCAATGGTATCCGCTTTGCTGAAATAACAGTTTACGAGATTATTAGGATCATTGTTTTGACAGAGCTTCAGTTCCAAACGATATACTTCCACTTTACAATATTTCACAAATAGACCATATTCTACAACTTTTCTCACAATTGGCTTCTGCCCCTCTACACACCCATACCAATTTATTAATTTTTTCTAGGCTTCAGTAGGAACTAAAACATAATCTAATTTATCAATAAGGTGCTCTTTCAACATCTGAGTCTCTGAATCTGCAAAAAGTCCTGAGTTTTCAATTGGCCCTGGGAAGAGGTTGGGCTCTCCCACGTTATACCGGTCCCAGCTGTCAAAGCCTACATATTTCTTCCACTGTTTGAACCACCAGTTGTTAATCAAATATAAAAACTCCCCTGGCCACAAAGGCGTCCCCAACAGCGGCTTAAGTTCAGACACCTCAGTATGGGCCATTTTAAAAAAGGTTTTCTTTGTATCTCTCTGGCACTTTAGTGACTGACCTAAATCTTTTCCTCAGTTGTTCTGCTGAAATGCCAATTCTAGTAAACACAAACTCTTTTCCCGTTTTTAGCATTCACTTTTGGAACTGACTTGAAATCAAAATATTTTTATTTATGTGGTGTATATATTATTTCTTTCTTAAGAGAAAGGAAGGTTCAGACTGGGTCACAGCTGTTTCAATGGCAACTGAAATTTTTTTACCTCAGCTCTCTGGCAGTTTCTGACTCCTGTTAAGCTACTGTTGCCAAGGGCCAGATTGGCACAGGGCCCAGGCTTCAAACTCTTTCTTTCTTTAAAAAGTATCTCAGTGTTTAAAATACACAGATTTAAATATATTTCTTCAGCTTTTAACCTATAACTTTTACCTGACTCCCACAATCTCACATAAGGGATTTCAGTTAGGCAGTCCTGCTCTACAGAACTTTTGTCAGCTTTAAATCTCCTCAGGTATCTTCAGTTTATGAGGTATATTTTCTGTTCCCACAGACCTTTTACTTTGGAGATTTCTTTCTGTTAACACCCAGGGTGATATTTCCAGACCTTTACCAAAGCCACCCCAAATTCCAGGGCAAACACTTTGGGTCTTTCTCCCCCAAAGGAAATTTTTCTCAGCACCTTTTAATTTTCAGGCTGCTGGACAGCACAGAGTTCCTTGACTCTCACAGGCAGTTTCCCCAAACAAACCACTGTAGATTTCAGTCTATCCTTTCAGATTTTCTCTTCCAGGTGTCCTATAATTTGTCAAGCCAGACTCCTTTTCCTTTTGGAGTCCTGGCCTCCAGACATTCTAACAGGCCCACCAAAGAAATCAGATAGTACTACAGGGTTTTAATTCTGAATTCCTCTCTCACACACAGGGCTTCCCAAGAACTGAAATTAGCTTCAACTAGTTCTCAGTCCTAACCCCTTTTCAGAGGAACTTCCACAGACTACCAACAACACTTGAGGGCTAACTTTTACTAAAGGCTTCTTTTTAAACTTCCAGTTTCAATTTCTTCACAGGGTACAGGCTAAATATTTTGAGCTGGTGACTTTTTCCCTCAGGCAAACTGGATATATTCGAAATCCCACCACTGCCACCAAATTGTGACATCACCCTTTCAGAGACTGGGTTTTCAAAGGCACAATCGGGTTTATTTTGACACCCCACTGCTGTGCCACTAAATAAATTGTGATGACACCTCCCTTTTACACGTGTAATTGTGTTGGAAATGGTAATGCTGCCACCTTTTATTCACTTGGTAATGCTGCCACCTTTTAAAATTGTTGCCTCATGAATTGGGACAGATTCAGTCCCAATGTATAATATAAAAATAATAACAAAGTTTATTGAGAAAATAATAAATATAACAATATCTGAGGATGGTATGCGTTTCCTTTAACATATAAGAGATTTCATCAACTCTTCCAGCCCCCCTGCCTTCAATAACTAGTAAACAGTAGAGCCCTCACTGCCTGACAGAACTCCAACAGAGCAGTGTTCTATCCCAGCACTCACTCTCAAAACCTCAACTTAACTGAACTTCACTGAACTGCCTCAACTGACTAGGCTCCACCCTTTTTATATCATACCACCCCCCGCCCTCCTGCTGGGATTGGCTGATGATTTGTATATTCATTACTCCTGTTTCCAGGGTGTTGTCACAATAATTAACCCCCCTCTCTCCATCTCAATCCAGAGGGGAAGGGGTACAAGTCTTGATCTAATTTTGAAAATAAAACCATTTAACAGTGAAGGATTAAGCAGCTTTTCCCTCCTCCTCCTCCTCAGAATGTTGGCACATTCTGCTTTCTCCATTTTGAAAAAGTAGGAGACTGTTCTGCAGATTTTGTTTTGCAATGCCTAACTTGGCATTAGAAGCTTCATCATTTTTAGCTGATAGCTTTGTAACTCTGTAAATTCTTCTGGTCATGCTTGCAAGACTAACATGTCAGCAAATGCAAAAACAACGTGTTCTGCTTATATACCACCCCATAGTGCTTCAAGAACTCTTTGGGAAGTTTACAATTTAATTATGTCGGCTACACCTTCCCCCCACCCCAGCAAGCTGTGTACTCATTTTACCAACCTCAGGAGGTTGGAAGGCTGACTCAACCACGAGCCGGCTACCTGGGATTGAATCTCAGATCATGAGCATAGTTTAGCTGCAGTTCAAATATTCAACCACTGTAACACGAGCAGCATCACATTCCTTAAGATTGCATGACTGAAAACTGACACCTGGGGCAGGTGCTTATAATGCCATGGGCAGCTCCTTGTCATTTAGCCAAGGCAGCAAAGGTAGGGGTTGAAATGGGTGTGGAACTGCTTCCAAACATCTGATTGTGAAAACATGCTAATCAATTAATATAGCAATTCAGAGATGAAGGGGTGGGGTGGATCATTTTGGATTATTGGACAGGCCATAAAACACAGCAGGTATATGATTGTCACCACCATTACTATGGAGCTAATACTTCATACACATTTACCCACAGCACACACATGGCACCTGAGGAGATTTTGCAAGCTCTTCCCTGCAGCTGGAGCTTGTAGAAAAGCAAAGCAAATGTGCTGCGTATATACTTTATATACTTTAAAGCACTTGGGGGGGTAGTGGTGGTTATAATTTATTTATGCATGCTACACATTGCCCTGCAGTAAGCTTGGTACTCACTTTACTGACCCTGGAAGGATGGAAGGCTGAGTGAACCTTGAGACTGCTACCTGGGATTGAACCCCAGGTCAGGAGCACATTTAGAGCTGCAGAACAGCAGCTTAACTACTACGCCATGAGGCTCTTAATTGTTATGAGTTGCAGCATTAATTCCTACTTTGCACCAAATAACAGAAAAGGGCCTCTCTGGACACAATGTGTACCAACTGTGTCTCTGCCTTTTCTGCTTTTTGGCTCACCAACATTGCAGGCAAATACTGTTCTAAATTGATGAGCTTGGGCTTCACTGGGTAGAACTGGATGTCCAGTATTTAGAACCACTTCACATACAAAAATGAAACTTTCTCCTTCTGTAGCCTCATCTGCCCTTAGATATTTCCCAGAGGCCCAGGGAAACAACCGTTTCATTATATTTTAGCAATTACTTTGTGACCTGACAACCTTACACATATTTGAGATGTTGAATGCTCAAAAAACTTCTCTGGCATGAAGGCTCAAAGAGCACCAAAGAGCTTATCTCCATAGTGTACCCGAAGTGACTTTAGTTCCTGCAAGTCTCCTCAAATGCAAATTTGGCCAAAGAAACAGGGGGACCTAGAAGGTGTTTAACACACCTCCTTTAAGAAAATAACATATGGTGGGAAGTCAAAGAAAAAAGTTTGCTTGTATTTACTTTGTTTTATTTTATTTTATTCATACCTTGTCTCTTTTCCAATAAAAAAGTCAAGGTGGCAAATACAATGTATAATATATTCAAGTTGCAGGAACTTATGTATAAAATAATGGTGTACTACCATCCTTTTTGCTTTATTTTGTGCTGGCAGTAGCATTTTGTGCTGTCAGTAACATGTTGGTCATTTTTAAATAGTAAAAACATGTTATATTTTTATATATCCTGAAGTTGTCCCTTCTTCATATTCAGATGTATACAAATGAAAAGACAGCCAGAGCTTCTGGGGATGAAACTCAATGCTCTGTCAGGCTGT
The DNA here is from genome assembly GCA_029282475.1 of Phrynocephalus forsythii. Classification (NCBI taxonomy): domain Eukaryota; kingdom Metazoa; phylum Chordata; class Lepidosauria; order Squamata; family Agamidae; genus Phrynocephalus; species Phrynocephalus forsythii. The sequence goes on from JAPFRF010000010.1 coordinate 137,672,296, forward strand.
TAGTCTTCAAAATAATATAAATTACCCAACCCATACCAGACTAATTTGATCTCTTTCTTTGATAGAGTTACAGGCCTGGTGGATGAGGGGAACCCTGTGGATGTTGCTTATCTTTTATTTTAGTAAGGCTTTGATAAGGTTCCTCATTATATACTTGTAAAACAGTTAGTAGAAAATGGGATAGTGCTACTGTTAGGTGGATTTGTAATTGATAGACTGATCGTACCCAAAGGGTGATCATAAATAGCTTCTACTAAGCATGGAGAGAATTGACTAGTGGGGTGTCCCAGGGTTCTGTTCTGAGTCCAGTGTTATTCAATATCTTTATTAATGACTTCAGTGAAGGAATAGAGAGTATACTGATTCAATTTGTAATGATACCAAATTATGAGGGGTTGCTAATTCCCTAGATAAGTGGTGGCGAACATTCAGCACTCCAGATGTTTTGGACTATGACTCCCAGAATTCTGAGCCTAGTTTGCCAATGACAAGGATATATGCACAAAATGGCATGCTTTTCCGTGAGAACTAGACAAAGCACCCAGTTGTCAAGATGGAGACTAATATGTAACTAATAAAAAAGCTAACAATTTAGAATAGAAAACTTGCTTTTTCAAAAGAATAATCATCTATTTTCTCAAACAGTGCTCTGATCATGGCATGTTTTTTTTTTCTATACAGAAAGAGATATATTTTCAAATAATAATAGCTTTCACCTCCTTGTCTCTCTGGAGCATAACTGCTTTATGTGGTTTAGGAAATCTGTAAGGGGAGGGTCAGATGATACTGTTTAGTCCTTTGTAACATGCATTGAAAGAAAGTCCTGCTGAGTTTCATGACATAGTCCCAAGTTAGTAGGCATAGAATTTTGTCCTGAGTCATCTAGTTCACATGCAATGAAGGGAGGCTGTGAAAATATTCAACCGTGAAAGACTCAACAATGGCATTTGCATTTGTGACCTGCCCTATTTAAGTTGACAATTCTATCTGCTACCTCCATCCTCCATGTCCCATGTAACATGCTCTTCCTATTTCAACCACCTTGGTGCAATTTATTAAACCTTTTCATTATACTGAATACACTTTCCCCATATTTCTTGTCTGTGTGTAGCCAAAAAGTATCAGGTGAATATATCTAAAGCTTATACCGGTGACTGGAGCTGGCTACATTGGATGACCTCTGAATGACTTCCAAGCAGACAATTCTATGATTAATGGCTGATAGTGTCTTTGTATTAAGGGCAGGGTGATTCCTTTTGCAGCCAATGAGAGTATTGATTTATAAAGAGCTGACCTATTGATTTAAAGCTGGATCTTGAAATATTTACTGAGGAAAAAACTCTCTGATGTGAGTGTAGGAATGAATGACGACAGTAGGATAATTGACTGAAAATACATTAGAGCAAGTTGGAAGATGCCACTTGCCTTTCATTATTCAGACTGACATTCATTATCATTATGTTCTGCCCCCCCCCAACTGTAATGGAATAAAAAAGAACAGAGAAGTTTTGACATCACAAGTGCATGTCTGATGTAATAAAAATCAAATGGTAAAGTGGTGTAGTTTTTATATTTTTCTCCTAGAAATATAATTTAGTATAAATCTTGTACCTTAATTTAGATGCTGTTGAACTACAGAATTGTCATCTGGTTCATTTGTACCAAGCTGTACAGAACATAAGAAAATCCATGATGGATAGAACCAAAAGCTTCTCTTGTCCTTTGTTATTTTCCAGCGTAACCAAGCACTTTTCTATGAGAAGCCCATGGTAGAATACTGACCCAGTAGGGCCCCCTTCCCCCACTTGGATCTGATCCTGGAGGTAATATACAGCCACCATGACTAGTAGCAATTGATTTTTTTCTATTTCATGAATTTGACTAATGCCTTTGGAAGCTGTTCAAAGGTGGAGAGGTGGAGGAAAGAATTACTCATTAAAGCTGTATTTGTCCAAAGAGACTTCCACCTCTGGCTACATACACTAAGCATTTTGTCAGGTTAGAAGAGAGATTACAGCACAGTAAATAACACCTCCATCAGATGTTCTTGGGGATTTCTGGTTCCAGCTACACCGCAGCGACACAACTTGGTAAGTGCTCCATCTTATCAAGTTGAATTCCTCCAGATAAAGGGGTCCCTAAGGGGGGGTAAGTTTCCCTGGAGGGAAAATGAAAAAAAAGGCAGCACCTGCAGATATGAAGGGATTGGCAGTGAACTTTGGCAGAAGCAGAAAAATGTCTTACCACCCACTGGGGGAAGACCAATGCCATTCTGATGAAGGCACAGCTGTCGGTGCTAGATGCTGTGAGCAAGCTGTTTATCTTTGCTATGTCATAAGTAGATCTGCTTCCCCCCTCCATTTATCTACACAAAGCTCCTCCTTGCCTTTGAAAACCTTCTTCAAATAAGCATAAACCCTCCTCCTCTTCTAGAAGTGGCACTTAGCAAAGATATTTTTTTGAAAAAACGTACAGAAGTGATCATTTTCATACTACATTGTTGCCCTTCTGCTTCATTGCTTTTCTTTTGAGGAAATTAGGATTATGTTTTTCTGCTCTTTGCTATGTGGTGACTCTAAGATGCACCTTAAAGGAAATTACTTTACGCTTTTTGTACTTTTGGTATCTGCTAGACTTAATGACACAGTTTTAAGAGCAGCGTTGGAGAAGCTGCTTGTTAAAGAATAATTTTTCATATTGAGATAATCTCATGTTTTGAAAATAAAGGCTGAAAGATAGCTGTTCCATGTCTCTAGGACTTTAATTCAGTCATCTCCTTCTACATCCCTCCTTTTTTGTAATTAAATGGCAGAAACTATAATTACAAGCAACTTTAACTTTTTGTTGTGAGCCATAAAACACAATGGATTGGAAAAATATTTCAGAAGAAGAATTCACAAATATATTTTATTCAGATTACAAAGAATAATAGATATCTTGGATCCAACCTCTAAAGATACAGAAATTTCCAATCCTGATAATGTAATAGAAGTAGAGCACACACCAGACTCCAATCTACAAATGACAACAGCAGGCTATATCCAAACTAGACCCCAACATGAACTCTTGAATAACATTGAATCCTGGGGAAAAACTGAAATTAGCTTGAATCAAGATATTATATCAGGACAAAGGGCAAATCTCAACATGAAGACAAATTTGATAAGAATGGTGAAGGCTAAGCCCTTAGATGTGTCAAGTCCACAGAATATGACAAGTGCATCTGTTTTACTCAATATGGGTGCCAAAAAGAGGAAAATATGGGACTTTTTCAGTAGCAGAGTGGTCATCAAGATTGCTATCAAGATAACACAACAACCCATGAAGTTAGTGGTTTTGACAAGGGGAAAGCAACCTGTGGAGATAAGGGGCTTGGCAGGAAAAGGGAAAACTGAAAAATAGAATTTTTGGCTTAGTGAATTTATTACATAAAAATATTTTCTGTATTTTGATTTTGTCTAAGGCTACTAGTTAATTGGTATGATACGGCAAATGAAAAATGGAAATGTGAAGACAAACCTGATATATAAATAAATGTTAATCTGTTAGATTTTTTTTTTTAAAATAGAGGGAATTAAAAGAATAGTGGCAGTTAGGTATAGATAAGAGTTTCTATGCATAAAGTGAAACATAGAGACCAGAAGGTAGTTCTTTTATAATAGCCCATAAAGTATTAACATGAATTAGAGACGATTGCTGAAATTAGGGACTCATTGGAAGGATAGGTAAATATACTATGGATGATATATAGAAGATAGTTAGTCAAATCTATCCTAAATTGCTTAATATTAAAGAGCTAAACAGCAAGATTGAATAGATTGCTGAGTCAGATAGGCTATATACTTTGTATTAAAATAGATGTAAATAAAGATAGATATAATATGGATGAGATAGAAAGGAAATTAAATATGAAAGTATGATCATTTAAGCTGGGAAAGGAGATATGAATTATATTGGGCACAATGTTGGGAAAAACTGTGATGGAATTGATAACACGATAGGAGACAAGCAATATATTTGTTTTATGTAATTTAGTGTAGAAAATAAATAAAAAATGTTAAAAAATAGACGTTCTTTGCTACAGAACTACCTAGGAGTGAGGTGTGACTTTTAAAGAATGAAATTTCCTGCTAAGTATCACAATACATTGTCTACATGTTTAATATTCAAAATTAACAGAAGACTCATCTCTGGCCAAACAACTATGATCATCTAGCATAAGTCAGGCTTTCTAGATTAATTTTCTCTCTGAACTATTAATTACATTTTATAAATAAAGAATCATATTTTTTAAAAAAATGATTACAGATGTACCTGTAGAAAAGAATCCTCTGTAGGTTTAAATATTGTATTATTTTAAATACTTGTCAAAACTAGATGAATCCTTAAAGTGATTTTACATTTGCATAATTCTGCAGATGGGATTTAATCATTTTCTTGCAGTCCTTTCAATTTTCTCCCCTTTGAACTGATCTGATTCCATAACCATTTAATACCATCTTTTGTTGCACAAGTTTCATGTACACACCACTCTTAAATCAGGGTTTTAAGATTCACAGGTGCAGAGGACTGATAAATCTGCTTTTGACTTATCTCAGCTTCCAAACAAAACAAAACAAAACAAAACCCCTAGGTCTCAAGAGCTCTTCTGTCAGTGATGAATGTCACAAGAGATGGTGTTGTTGAATGCTGCACTTGATCTTAGCCCAAAGGCAAAGGGCCCTAAACAGTGCTGGCTTACAAAGAATCTATGTACATCAACATATGAATCCTTTCCCCCTTGCAAGTATCAGGTAGTGGACAAGCCAAACTTTGATCCCAGCAGTAAGAAAACTGTTAAAGCCATTTGTAGGTTGTATCAAGGCCCAAATCAGGATGGGTTCCTTGCACCCACTGCAATTTGCTTTTCAATATTAAAAAAAAAACATTATTTGATTGCATGAATGACAGGCATGAATGACATTTTATCTAGCTTGGTCTACAGATTCACAACTGGAGAACTTCATGACAGTTAGAGCTATTTGGCAGTGGAATATGCTGCCGCGGAGGGTGGTTGAGTCTCCTTCTTTGGAGGTTTTTAAGCAGAGGCTGGATGGCCATCTGTTGAGTTGGGGGTTCCTGCATGGCAGGGGCTTGGACTAGATGGCCCTTGAGGTCTCTTCCAACTCTATGATTCTATGATTTCACAGCAACTTCCCACCTTTTCCAACTGGCATGGAAATATGCTGTGATTTTGGAAAAATCTCTAAGAATATGAATTTTGGGTACCGGTTATTTTATACTTACATAGATATATAAATTGTCTAAAGAAAATGCACACTTAAATTAAACAGCCAGTTTCTTGTATCCAGCATGAGAGTAGTTGTATAAGCATTTCCACACTCCAGTGAATATAAAGAGGAGTCTGTTGGAGGAGGGCCAATGGCTACATGATTCTCTGTCCATTATCATCATGCAACAGGATATTGGCCCGAGTGCTTTTAAAATTCAAATGTAGGCATGAACAGGACTAAAAAATGGCAAAATGATATGGTCCCATACTATGCCAACAACTACTGGAATTGAGAAAATACAAGGGATAAAGTTGGTTCTTTCTTCAGTGTCACTCTCCCTAGAGGAGAAGATATATTAGCATAGTGGTATCTTAGTGTACAAGCATAATCTGTTCTGGAAGCATGCACACAAACCAAAATACCCGTATATCATAGCAAATGTCCCCTCAGTAAATAATGGAAACTTATCGGATTTGTTCTGGGGACCCAGTTTCCATTATTTCTTATGGAGAAATTTGCATTGGTCAGGAGCTGTAGTGGCCTCTGAAGCTTGCCCTGGGCCCAGAGCTGCCCAGAGTGTGCTCTGGAGGCCATGGATGAGTGGCACCAGGCCTGGGAAGAGCTCCAGAGGCCATAGACAGACAGCACTGGACCCAAGGAGAGCCCCAGAGGCCACTCCCATTCTGCTGGAGGTCACTTCCGATTTGCCAGACAGGAGTAGGAGGAGGAGGAGGAGGAGGAGGAGGAGGAGGAGGAGGAGGAGGAGGAGGAGGAGAAGGAGGAGCAAGAGGAGGAGGTGACCCAGGCCATGACTGCAAAACAAGCACATCTGGTGCTCGTTTTGCAAGACATTGCTAGCAGAGTGAAGCAAAAATTTATTAAAACTTTTGTTCATTTTGTGAAACACTTGCAAATGAAGGCATTGTGCTCATAAACTGAAGTACCACCACATAGGTCACTATGGCTGGATCAGACCTCTCAAGAAATAGGTGCAGCTGACATTCATTTTTAACTGTTAAAGATACCACCCAGAGTAGCCATGTAGCTAGATGGAGCGGTATATAAATTTAATAAATAAATAATAAATTTAATAAATAAATACTCCTGGCCACTGCTAAAACCAAGACATCTAAGTTTAGGGATTAACCCAGAAGCACCTGAAGTTGTGTGGCTGTATTTTCAGGGGAGAATGTATCAAACACTTCAATATTCCTTCATATGTTTTTAACTGACTAGAAGCACCTCTGTCTTGTCAACATTCTGCGTATTTTTCCTTGCCCAGTCCATTACTAACACCAGAAACCAATTTAGAACTGAAAGAAATTCTTTGGATTTAGATGAAAAGGAGAAAATGAGTTGGGTGTAATCTGTGTAATGGTGACACTGAACTCCTAATATCCAGAGAACCTCCCAGAAGTTTCATTTACATGGTAAATAGCGTAGAGGACAAAAGAGAACAGTGATGGCGAACCTTTTTAGAGACTGAGTGCCCAAACTGCGTTTCAAAACCCACTAATTTTTCGTAAAGTGCCAATGCAGCCATTTAACCTGAATACTAGACATGGGCACGACTCGGCGAAATCCTCATTTCCATTTCCGTTCCTCGTTTCCGTTACGTAACGGAAACGGTAACGACAATTACTCTGCCAGAACTCGAACTCGAACCGACTAAAGAAAAATTGGGTCTGATTTGTCGTGGTCGTTCCTGGCGGCATCGCAGCGATCGCGCGATGCCAAACGGCACAGGAAAAAAGTTTTAAAAATAAAAAAACCCGATTCCCGGCCAAAAAAGCAGGCGAAAATATGCCTGCCTGAGGGCACCTACCAGAGGGGTGGTTTCTGGGGGGGGTGTCCCCGGCCTCCACCCCTCCTCTCCTGGGCTGCACAAAGTGCGCATCCTCGTCATCTCGCCAACTCGCCAAGCGGCGCGGCACAGAAAAAAAGTCTTAAAAATAAAAAAAACCCAATTCCCGGCCAAAAAAGCAGGCGAAAATATGCCTGCCTGAGTGAGGGCACCTACCAGAGGGGTGGTTTCAGGGGGTCCCCGGCCTCCCCCCTCTCCTGTCCTGGGCTGCTCTGGTGGGGGGCATCTTCGTCATCGCGCCAACTCGCCATGCCATGCGGTGCGGGCGGGGGATCCAAAATGGGGCGACCGCAATATTTTTTTTTGAAATCGTGGTCCAAAAACACACCAAAGCACCACACACAGAAACATGCGAAAATAGCTATTTTAAAACTGCCTGAATTTTTTCAGTAGCAGCAGTGGGTTTTTCTTGCAACAAAATGTCTCCATTGATTTTATTTTTATTTTTATTTTTATTTTTATTTTTTTACACCTGTGCAATGATGGGCTGGCATGGGAGTGGACCATGCAAATTTTTGGAGCCATTCCACCAATTGCATGGCCACTTGGCCAGGTTTTGACCGAGACTTCTGGGATGTGCCCGTTGGGCATAAAAAGCCACTAACCCTAGCCCGAACCCGAACCCTAACCCTAACCCCCTAACCCATACGCCAGTACACTGTCCTTCTTAGTGGGTCAGAGAGGCACCCAGAGGTGCACCCCACTAACTCAACCTAACCTTACCTGTAATCCTAAGCCTAGCCCTTGCGCTAACCCCAACCAGTAAGCCAGATGTGTGCTCGCATTGCACTACAGCAAGTACACTTCCCTTCTTAGTGAGTCACAGGGCGCCCGTAGGGGTCCTCTCTCACTTTGTTCCCCAGCCCAAGTGCACCATATGCCGGCAGGCAGTGAGTCACAGAGGCACCCGAAAGAGAGGTGCCTCTGCCTGCTACTGCATCTTGGTATGCATATCCAATTGGCTATGCATGCCATTTTGTAGCGGGCCAGAGGAGGCACCCACCCCAGAGAGGTGCCTCCAGGAGCCCGCTTTCCCTTCATGGCGGGCCAGAGGAGGCACCCACCCCAGAGAGGTGCCTCCAGGAGCCCCCAAAAAAACCAGTACTAACGACAGACGAAAAACCGACAAATGAAACAACAAATTTTTGGAAAATTTCACGAAAAACGGAAACGAGCCAAAACGGGCCGGCTCCGACACACGACAACTCGAAACGTAATTTTTCCTGGTCGTGCCATCTCTACTGAATACAGGTGGCTGTGAAGGGGTGATGCCGGGTGCCCATAGAAAGGGCTCCAAGTGCCACCTTTGGCACCCGTGCCATAGGTTCACCAACACTGCCCTAGGAACATCATGCACCAAAGCAAGGGTGTCAAACAAGAATACCCCAGCACGACCCTCTGAGTTCTCCCCTCCAAGAAGGACTGGAGCCATGTAAAGCAGTGCCTCCAAGTCTCATTCCAGAGAGATGGCCCAGAAAAATATCATGATTGATGGTATCAAAAGCTGCTGAGAGGTCCAAAAGAACCAACACACTCCCCTGTTCAGTTCCCAGTGTATGTCATCCACCAAGGTGACCAAAGCAGTATCCATCACATACAGGCCTGAGTCTGCATTGAAATGGATCTAGATAATCCATCTCATGCAGGAACCCCTGGAGCTGTGAAGCCACAACCAGCTTCTAGTACCTTGCCCAAGAATGAGATATTAGAGACTGGTCAGTAATTATCCAGTATGGCGGTGGTCCAAGGAGGGCTTTTTCAATAATGGTCTCAATAATGCCTCCTTTAAGCAAGCTAGGATCTTGGCCTGCTGAAAGGAAGCATTCACTACTCCTGGACCCACTTGGCCACTCTCTCCTGGCAGCCAGGGCGGGCAAGGGTCTAGAAGACAAGTGGTAGGGTTCACTTTTCCAAGGGCACTCTCCCCATCATCAGGCTGGAAAACCTGAAACATATCTATCAATATAGGACAAGCAAAAGCCATCATTGTATCTATATGACCTGTATTAACTCCAATATCTAAGTCTGATGTTAGGGTTATAAATACCATTTTAAAGGAAATGTTGTCAAGGCTCTAGTTCCTTAGTATTATAGGCTTTAATAAGTCAAACAATCTGCCCATAAAGAGCAGCAGAACATCAGTATGAAATATTGCAGATTGAGGGTAGCATAAAATCATAAAGCATAAAGGTAAACATTCCTTTCTGTTCAATCTAAATAGTTTTATCCCTTTAAGTGCCATTTCCTAGGTATGAAATTCCAGTATATTAACATCCATTTCAGGTCAAAGAAAGCAGCACCTAGCTTCTTGATATTGATTACTCTGTGGTTCTTTTTTACCATCACTCGCCTGCCATATGTCCTTGAGATGCTGCCTGCCAAAATCCAATTGCCCTACCTTACCCTTTCCCCTTGTTTGCTGATCTTAGTTATTGTGTGGATGAGGTCTGTGAAATACCTGGTTCCTCTTGGGAATGCTGATAATAGAAATTAAACAAACATTGGTACTGGGACAAGCTCCCAATGTCAGTGGCTGCAAATTGTATGCAGCTCCAATGGCGTATTAAGCTTGCATCTCTCCTCTACTCCCAATATAGGTTTGGCCTCTGATGTATTAAATATAGCCCTCTCTAACTGACTTTGAAACACTTCCCACCCAAACACCATGACATTGGCTTAGTTCCCAACAATCTATTAACTGTGCCTACCTATGTGACAGTATGCTGACTTGTCACTGCTTGTCCTGTTTTAGAGTTTATATTATTGGGTTTATAGAGACACCACAGAGATCACAGTTACTGATCCAGGGTAGCTGACACCTTTAACAAATTCAAAGAAGGGATCCTGCAGGATAGTCACTAAATTAGTCTGTTATGGATAATGATGTTCCCAGTTTAAGTGCTGCCTCTTCTGAATGCTGGCTCCATCCCGAACTGGTTTTGGGGCGGGGCACCTTTGCCCACACACCTGAATCCCTGGCACCAAAGCACCTGAAACTCGGGGTTTCCTGGCAGGGACAGGCAAGTCATTTAAGCCTGCACCCTGCATGGGTTGCCACTCCCCCATCCACCCTCCTAATTTATTGAAGCGAGAGTGAGGGTACTTGGTTGCAATTTTGGCTGGATGGGAATTTTTGACTATCAGTCGGATTGGCTTTGATTGGTGGTGAGATTTCGCCCACCCCATTCTTGCTTCTGGGTAGTCGGTGGGTAAATATTTCAAGGTCAAAATACAGGTAGTGCAACCAGTAAAAAACTGAAACTGTTTTGCCAGGATGCTTTTTTTTTGAGTTAGGATGCAGCCCTTCTGATAGAATTTAATATTGGCAAAAATAAGGTGAGAAAGAAAGGTTGTTAAACAGAATCGTTAAGTACCAGAAGGAGGGCTGCCTTTAATTAGGTATATGATTGGAGTCTGGAGGAAGCCAAGCAGGTGGCAGAGGCTTCTGGACTCATTAAACATTTTCAGTTACAGGGGGCTTAAAGTAATTATTATAAAACCCTCGCCTGGTTGCACCTATGTTCAGGCCCCCTGACTTCAGGTTCATTGCAGTTAAAAAGATTTAATATTAATAAATTGTGGCCCTTGTTTAAGCCCTATGAAATCCTTTGTTTATTTCAGGACGGGTGGGCAAAGCTCCCTCACCAATATTTGGCAAATATGTCTCTCAACCACTCTACTCCCTCAATACGCTCCAGTGAAAAAAAATTAGATCTATGTCAAAAGGTTGTTATAAGGTATAGTAACAGAAGAGATGTATAATATTTGGCCCTTCAGATATTTGGATAACACTTCCCATAATTCCCATAATCCACAGATGTGGCCAGGAGTGCATTTGCACAATTAAAACTGGCATGCCAGTTATGCCCATTTCTTGAGAAACCTGCTCTGGCTACAGTGGCCATTGCCCTAGTGACATATTGGCTGAACTATGGTAATGCGCTCTATGTGGGGTTGCTGATGGAATGTCTCAGAAAAATTCAATGGGTCCAAAATGCAGCGGCCAGATTGCTGACTGGGAAGATTACAGAGATCACATTACACCCCTGCAAAGAGAAACCGGGTTTCTCGACTTGCTGAATGACTGTGCCTTAGAGCAACTTGTCATGGAGCCCACCCGAGAACAGGCAACTCTAGATCTAATATTGTATGATACTCAGGACCTCGTCAGGGATGTGAATGTCACTGAGCCACTGGGGAACAGTGACCATGCTGCAATTACCTTTGCCATGCATGTCGGAGGAAGAGTGTCAACCAAATCAGACATAAAAACCCTTGATTTTCGAAGGGCAAACTTCCCTCAGATGAGGAAACTAGTTAGAGAGAAACTGAAGGGGAGGGTTAGAAGAATCCAATCTCTTCAGAGTGCATGGAGCCTGTTTAAAACAACAATAATAGAGGCCCAGCACAAGTGCATACCACAAAGAAAGAAGAGCTCATTTAAGTCCAAGAGGACACCGGCATGGTTAACGAGTGGAGTTAGAGAGGCTCTAAAGCACAAGGAGAGGTCCTTCTGTAAATGGAAATCCTCCCCAAATGAGGAAAATAAAAAGGAACACAAACTCTGGCAAAAGAAATGTAAAAAGATGATAAGGGAGGCAAAGAAAGACTTTGAGGAACGCATGGCTAGCAATATAAAGGGTAATAATAAGACCTTCTTTAAATATGTTAGAAGTAGAAAACCTGCCAGAGAACCAATTGGGCCTCTGGATGGTGAGGGAGGAAAAGGGGAGGTTAAGGAGGACTTGGACATTGCAGAGAAATTGAACGAGTTCTTTGCGTCTGTCTTCACGACAGAGGACCTTGAGCGGATTCCGCTGCCTGAGACGCCCCTCTTGACTAAAGAATTAAATCAAATACAGGTTAAAAGAGAGGAGGTTTTAGGACTAATTGATAAATTGAGGATTAACAAGTCACCGGGCCCAGATGGCATCCACCCAAGGGTTATTAGGGAACTGAGAAATGAATTTGCAGATCTCTTAACGGTTATATGCAACTTGTCTCTTAAAACGGCCACAGTGCCGGAGGACTGGAGGATAGCAGATGTCACACCAATTTTTAAAAAAGAAGGAGGGGGGACCCAGGAAACTACAGGCCAGTTAGCCTTACATCTGCCCCAGGGGATATAAACACATAAAAGAACAAACCTTGCTGAGAGAAAATCAGCATGGCTTCTGTAAGGGTAAATCTTGTCTTACAAACCTTTTAGATTTTTTTGAAAAGGTCAACAGGCACGTGGATTTGGGTGAACCGGTGGATATAGTCTATCTGGATTTTCAAAAGGCTTTTGACACAGTCCCTCACCAAAGGCTGCTGAGAAAATTGCATAGTCAGGGGATAAGAGGGCAGGTCCTCTTGTGGATTGAGAACTGGTTGAGATCCCGGAAACAAAGAGTAGGTGTCAATGGGAAGTTTTCACAATGGAGAGAAGTGAAAAGCGGTGTGCCCCAGGGCTCGGTCCTGGGACCGGTGCTTTTCAATCTGTTCATAAATGACCTGGAGACAGGGATAAACAGTGAGGTGGCCAAGTTTGCAGATGACACAAAACTTTTCCGTGTGGTAAAAACCAGAGAAGATCGTGAAGAGCTCCAGAAGGATCTCTCCAAACTGGGGGAGTGGGCTGAGAAATGGCAAATGCGTTTTAATGTAACCAAATGTAAAGTAATGCATATTGGGGCAAAAAATCCAAACTTCATCTATCAACTCATGGGCTCTGAGTTATCCGTGACAGATCAGGAAAGAGATCTTGGTGTGTTGGTGGACAGCTCCATGAAGGTGTCTCCCCAATGTGTGGCAGCAGTGAAGAAGGCCAATTCCGTGCTAGGGATTATCAAAAAGGGGATTGAAAATGAAACAGCCAACATTATAATGCCGTTATACAAAACAATAGTAAGGCCCCACCTGGAGTATTGTGTACAATTCTGGTCACCACATCTCAAGAAAGACATAGTGGAACTGGAAAAGGTGCAGAAGAGTAAAATGATTACTGGGCTGGGGCACCTCCCTTATGAAGAAAGGCTAAAACAATTGGGCCTCTTTAGTCTGGAAAAAAAGGCGCTTGAGGGGGGATATGATTGAGACATACAAAATAATGCAGGGTATGAGTAAAGTGGATAGAAGGAAGCTCTTCTCCCTCTCTCAAAATACCAGAACTAGGGGACATACACTCAAATTGAGTGCTGGGAGAGTAAGAACTGACAAAAGAAAATATTTTTTCACCCAGCGCGTTGTAAGTCTATGGAACTCCCTGCCACAGGATGTGGTGATGGCATCTGGCCTGGATGCCTTCAAAAGGGAATTGGACAGATTCCTAGAGGAAAAGTCCATCACGGGTTACAAACCATGATGGAGATGTGTAATCTCTAGGCTTTAAATTACTTCAAGGGCCAGATGCAGGGGAGTGGTATCAGGAGACGGATATCTAGTCTCGTGCGCTCCCGGGCGCATCTGGTGGGGCCGCTGTGGGATACAGGAGGCTGGACTGGATGGGCCTTTGGCCTGATCCAGCATGGCTCTTCTTATGTTCTTATGTTCTTATGTTCTTATGTTCAGATCCAATGGCTACCAATCAGTTGTTGGGCACAGTTCAAAGTGCTAGTTTTAACTTACAAAGCACAAGCTACCTCAGAGATTGAATCTCGCATTATGAACCGGTTCGGATGCTCAGGTCATCAGAAGAGGCCTTTCTCTCCATCCCACCACCTGCACAAGTGCATCTCATAAGAACACATGAAAGGGCCTTCTCTGTTGCTGCTCCCAGACTTTGGAGCTCCCTCCCTCTGGAGGCCAGGACTGCCCCATTTCTGCTGTATTTCCGGAAACAGGCAAAAACCTTCTTCTTCAAGGAAGCTTTTCCTGAAAACTACCTATTATGGACCTTTAAATGGATTACCATTCATGATTGCATTGACTGATTTCATAAGAACACCAATGTTTTCCATGCTAGTTTCTATCCCTCATAATGGAATGTTTGTTTTTTCTTGGTAGCTTTAATGTTACTTTTTAATGTTGTAAGATGCCTCTTCTAATTCCCTGTTCTTAACTTGAATATGTTTTGGATATTATGTTATATTTTCCCTCATTATTATAAGCCACCTTGGGTCCTTTTCCAAAAAGAAAGGTGGGGTAAAAATATTCAAAATAAATAAATACATAAATGAATTGCCAGTAATTCATGCACAATTTGAGGAAGATACAAACCAAAGCATCTTGAGGGGCAAGGGTTACCCATTTGTGATTTCTTTGCATATGTATGATATGCTGGTGACATTAAAAGAAATTCTAAATATGATTATTAATAATAATAAGTGTGCAAATTGTGGTAATTCGATAATTTCCAACTGCTAGTGATGGGAGGGTGGAAGTAATCTCTCTTCTCTCTGTGTTTCAAAACCTTGTTTCTTCCCCAATACTTTTTTAAGCTCTCCCAGATCTATAAACCATGTTGATTATATCATTGTGTGTGTGTGTGTTGTGTCGTCACAGTCATGACCGACTCTTCGTGACTCCATGCCCATGGAGTTTTCTTAGCAGGAATACTGGAGTGGTTTGCCAGTTCTTACTCTAGATGTTTACAGCACCTGGTATTCCCTGGTGGTCTCCCATCCAAGTACTAACCAGGGCTGACCCTGCTTAGCTTCTGAAATCAGGAGAGATTGGATGTGCTTAGGGCATCTAGGCAGCTCTTGATTATTGTTGTGTATTGATCTGTATTCCTATTATCTGTAATTGCTTATGTTGAAGTAACTGCCTTCCTGTTCCAACGAGTGATGATGATGGAAACACTTCCGGGGGGCCCTGTAACGGCCACTGAAATAGCTGAGAGAACGAGGAAAGACACCGCTCTCTCCCGTGTGCTCACTTGGGTGGGGAGGGGATGGCCACGTGGCCCGCATGAAGAAAAATTTAGACAATACGCAACAAGGCAACATGAGCTATCCCTGCATAAGGGCTGTCTCCTGTGGGGAGACAGGGTGATCATCCCAGTGCCACTGAGAAACAGGGTTCTGGATACGCTTCACATGGGGCATCCGGGAATGGTCAGGATGAAGTCGCTAGCCCGGTGCTATATGTGGTGGCCTGGGATGGACCAAGATGTTGAACAATGGGTACAGACATGCAAGGCATGTCAGGAAGTGCACCCAGAAGTGGCCAGGGCACCAGTCCACTGGTGGGAGCAGACCTGGACTCCCTGGAGCCGGCTGCACTTAGATTTTGCTGGGCCATTCCAAGGAAAGGTTTTTTTGGTTTTCGATAATGCGTATTCTAAATGGTTAGAGGTAGCTATGGTTCCCAGCATGTCGTCAGCTGCAGTCATCAAAGTGTTGAGACAGCTGTTTGCAACCCATGGGTTGCCCGAGACCATTGTGTCAGACAATGGAGCAGCCTTTGTATCCCAAGAATTCAGGGCATTCTTGGCTGATAATTTCATAAGAGGGGTCACATCAGCTCCCCTTTACCCCTCATCTAATGGGCAGGCTGAGCGCATGGTGCAGACAGCCAAAGGATCTATTGCACGCTTGATGGAGGGTGACTGTTCAACGCGCATTGCCCAAATGTTGTTTTTGCAGCATGCGATGCCGTGTACTACTATGGGCAAGTTGCCAGCAGAGCAGCTCCTAGGTAGAAGACTGGTAATGGTGCTGGATTATGTCCACCCAGACAAAATGCCAAACCTCCACAGGCAGAGAGCGACTCTACAAGGTATTTTGCTCCTGAAGATTTGGTCTGGGTGAGAAATTATGCCAGAGGTCCCCTGTGGGTGCCAGGGGTGATCACCAGAGTGTCTGGGCCAGTGTCTTATTACATGACCATTGAAGATGGCAGGGTCTGGCGTAGGCATGTGGACCAACTGAGGCGCAGAGCGCTCAGTAGAGTTGGTACAGGAGTGGGGGAATTGCAGTCTGAGAGTGACACTACCCCCATTAATGAGTCACAGCTGCAGGACCAGAGCAGAGATGCCCCAGGAATGCAGGTACCAGTGGCTTCCGCAAATGAATCTGCTCCTGCAAGTCCTCATGGAGCCGAGGAACAGATCAGGGACACTGAGTTGCCTAATACACCGTCCGTGTCAGACGAAGCTATTACAGTAGACTCTCCACCACAGACACTGCCTGCTCAAGTCCCTGCAACACCCGTAGTCAGGAGATCAATTAGAAGTCGCAGGGCCCCACAATATCTAAAGGATTACGTGTGCTGTGCCCACCAGGGGCGAGGGGTGTTGTGTATTGATCTGTATTCCTATTATCTGTAATTGCTTATGTTGAAGTAACTGCCTTCCTGTTCCAAAGGGAACAGGCCTATTGGTTATTTCTAGTTGCTGCATTTGGATCCTCAATCCTATTGGTTCCCGCCAAAAGGCAGCTTTGTGATTGCTTGTAATTGTTCCCTCCAAAATGTATCTTTTCCTAGCCTGTCCTCGTTCCTATAAATGTAGCTCCCTCTCCCCAGTCCCCAGTCTTGTTCTCTCCCTGAATAAAGAGCTGTTACAATAGAAGCTGTCTCCAGCCTATTATGTCACAGAGCTGAAATCACTTGCTGAAATCACTAAACCCACACTTTTACAATTATATCATTAGATGGTCAGAGAATTGCAAAATATTATTCAGTCTGCCCCATTTAAGATATCTCCCTGTTCTTCAGAAGAAGGTTTTGATCATTGTCTAGAAATTGAGATTCAAATGGTTTTATCTTTTGTGGCCCACTACTAAAAGTGAGGACTCCTCCAGTTACCACATTGTAGTATGCATCATTTCTGAATGCCAACATTGCAGGAGGACCTTCAGACAAAGCACCTGCTGGGTTATGGTCAAAATGATATATATATTCAAAATTACTGTTGATATACAGAAGAAAAAAAACAAAATGAGATTTCATTCTGAATGTTCCTTTCCATTTCTCAAATAACTGTTTATTAATATTGCAGTGATGCACACCACAATGAAAAGGCAATAGTTTTGTTTCTTACTCACAGTAGAGGATAAAGCTATAAAACTGGTTTTGGTTTTAATTTCTGTCTATATTATTCCAGTATTGATGTACTGTCTGTGCAATTCTGGGTTACAGTTGTTTAGTCAAAGAAGAAGAAAAGTGTAAGTAGATGCCTTTGTGGGGGTGGTGGACTATAATGTATTCTGTGTTCACTCATCTTTACTCAAACTGAGTATGTTCCCTCTTGTTCTAATACCTTTCTAGTTTCCTCATAGCTGAGTTTCTCAGTGCTCTGACATGAGTGGGTGATTTGTAAGTGGCAGAGAGATATTCACACACACTCCTCCCCCCCGAACTGCATCAAATCCTTTTGCCTGGTGCACTGAAATAGAACTGCTGATTCCTTTTTCAAGGCCAAACGAAAACAATGAAGCTCTAGGAAACACAAGTTGTTTATTGTGCTGGAGAGTTTCCATACCATTTAAACTTTTTTATAAGACTGTCAACAAATGTCATTGTCAATCAGGCAGCATTCAGTGCAAGTCACATGGCTTAAGCATAAATGAAAACTATCAAGAGCTCTCTCTCTCTCTCTCTCTCTCTCTCTCTCTCTCTCTCTCTCTGTGTGTGTGTGTGTGTGTGTGTGTGTGTGTTCTGCAGACAAACCACAACAACAACTCTGAATTTCAGACACCATGCTATCTAAATGGGGGGAAATGCTTCACAAATCTAATCACAATCTGCACAAAGCACAATTGCTGTTAGGACCTGAATTTTTATGATATCATATTGTTTTGGCACCACATGTTTGAACTTTATAAGTGTGTATGGACATGATTATGAGTACTTTGGGGAGAAGGGAAGCATTACTCATAAGAACACGAGAAGAGCCCTGCTGGATCAGGGCAAGGGACCATGTAGTCGAGCTTATTGTATTTCACAGTGGCCCCACCAGATGCCTCTGGGTGAATGAGACAACTAGATACCTGTTTCCTGATGCCAATCCCTTGTGTCTGGCATTTTGAGGCACCCTCCTTTTAACCCTGGATATAACACCTATCCCCATAATGACTTCTAACCTGGAATGGACTTTAACATACTCATAAACATATTTAAACTTGATTATGGGTTTAAGCATAGGCTGCAGAGTAAGTGTGAAATACCATCAAAATTGTTCCCTTACTGAAAATTTTGGGGTTGGATTTGGGACTGGAAGTCACTTTGGTTGCCCTGGCCAGAAAAAAACATGGCAAGCACAGTCAGATATGCACCCCAATAAGTTCAAGGCGTTTTACTCCCAAATTATTAAGTAGAAGATGGTGGCTGAAATTTTACTGGCATGAGTATTTATTTCTGTTGCAATCCTCAACCACTTTTATACAATTTCAAATAACAACAAAAAATTAAATATTTTTGGTCCTATGTCCAAGATGAAGATACAGTACTTTAATTCTGCAAGCATTCTTGCAAACAATTTCCCACATGATTTTTTTAATATCAAGGTGTTTTCTATACCTTTTTTTTCATTGAAACAGCAGAAATTTTTATCACTTTTTTTAAATCACCAATTTGACTAGTTTGATAAGGTGGCCTCAAGAGAATCCTGGTCTTTGGAAATGGTCTGCAGTTCATTAATTCCAAAATGCTGACTGATAATTTTGAAGTGTGTGTGTGAATTACCACTGCACTGTACCCTGATTAGGATTAAACATCCAGATCAAGATCACTTCTATTACAGTATTCTTAATTACAATGTAGATATGCAAGAGCTGGATAACAAAGAAAGTTGGGAAAATATTTATTTGAACTGTGTTTAGAGAACAATTTTATATATACCATGGAATATATGTCAGGAAGACAAATGAGTAAGTTTCTTCATCAAATCACATCTGCATTCATACTAGAAGCTAAAGTGACTAAACTGAGAATATTATACTTTGGACATATTGTGAGAAGATAGGATTTGTTGGAAAAGCCAATTATGCTGGAAAAAATGTGAAAGCAGCAGGAAAAAGAGGAAGCGTTAGCATAAAGAGGATTGACTCAATTAAAGAACTTTTAGTTTGCAAGCCCTTAATGATAGGAGCTTTTAGAGGTCACCAACTCATTAGTTGCTGACTTGGCAGCATGTAACAAGTTACCTTTCAAAAGGAATTTAAGAAGCAGTTACAATGCTTTTGTTTAAAAAAGTAAGAAGAGTAACACTTGCTAGTCTTTTTCAAACATTCTTTCAGAAATTACTGTTAAGGAGCATATGGAGGCTTTTATTAGCATTTTGGGGAGCTCTGTTCTATTCTATGCAGCAAAGTATTGTTTTTTGTTCAGCCTTTTGTATTTTTCAAAAAATATATATGTCAAGGTGTAATAGCAGAATGGCCACTAGAGAGAATCTGAGAGTTCTGATAATGGCCACTCTGCCTGGGACCTGTTTTTGGGTGGAGCTTCTTTGCCACCTGACTGAAGAGGTGCGGAAGTATGCATGACGTGATGGTGGCTGCCTTGGCAGGGAGTGTACCTAGTTAAGGCAGCCCCAGCATGCTCCCTGCCTCTTGCCATTTCAGCCCGTTTGTGTGGCAAGATCGCGCCGCAGCGTCTGAGCTCCCTCTTGCTGCTACTGCCACCTGGATTCAGCTCTAGCCTGAGCCGCATGGTTTGGGCCTTCGGGCAATCCCTTTTCTTTACTTCCCACCACCACAACGTATCAGGACCAGATTGTTCTGCTCGAGGGTAATGGGGATCATAGCCCTTATACATCTGAAGTACAACAAGTTGGGAGAGGTTAATCTAGGCTTTCTTAAGGGCATACAAATACTGCAAGAATGAACACCTGATTGTCCTGCTAGGGAATCTAGTTGTGTACTCTCTTGACAATTCTGAATCAAAGGGCTGTACAGATGTTTTATTTAATAACAATCACTACAAAATAACCTGAATTTTGAAAAAGACTTCCCTGTAAACATTTGCTTTGATAAAAGCTGCTTGCAATACATCATTCAAGAAAGTCCTTGCAAAAAAGCTTGCCTGAGCTTTAGAATAATACTGTAAAAGTGATGTTGCAATAAAATACTCCCTCCCTAAAGTAACAAGAGTTCAAATAACAATGGTTAATACTGCTTCTATTTCCTAGTGTCTACAAGGAGACCTCTTTTTATTCTACTTTAGGAGGCTAAATGCAGTTCTAGGGTATTTTTGATGGATTGCTAAATTAAAAAATAACCTTTTACATTGAAAAAGTAACTCAAAAGCAATAGGGAATTTATAAGTAATATGAAAAGCAATGGTTTTGGGGTATAATAATAACTGTTTAATATATTTGGGGTTTTTCCAATGATTTACATAACAAGTTATATTCTAAATTTAATTTTTAAAGTTCTGCATCAAGCATGCATTGCCATTAAAATCTACATCCAAGATTTAAACCTAGTTTTTGAAACTTACCAAGTTCAATCTATTCATTTCATCTTCTTCTGAAAAAATTCTTGCTTGCTTTCCAGCTTTTGTGACTATTAGAATAGATCTTTCCTGCTGCAATCAATATTGGCTTTAGAACTATAAGCTCTGGCTGAAAAACTTCTTTGCTTTGGGATTGAGAGGTTAGTATTCAATCACATGAACAGGTGAAATAACAGGTCAGCAGGTCAGCAGTGATTGAAGTCATCTGTAAACTTTTGTTGCTGAGATTATATATGCCTTTTATATAAACAATGGGTGCTGTGACTTTACAATTGCTACAATTATGTTATGACTTAATAAGCAGAGAAACAATGGAAAACTTCTATCCCTCCCCCTAAAATAACTGATTTAAAGAATACAATACTTGTGAGTGGCCTCCTCACACTCTTCCACAATGACACAGACAACTACTACTGGAACAGGCTCTTTATTAGAGCAACAAAACTTTTAAATGGGCAACAAGGCCAAAATAATATAACTATTAACTCAGGATGCTAAGGGATTAGCTGCGCTTCCACTAGAGATGGGCACGAAATGATTTTTTTGTTCTGTTATTCGTTATTTGTTTCATTACGTAACGAAACAAATAATGAACCTAGCGGGAAAATTGGAATGAACCGAACCAAACCAAGAAAATTAGGTTCGTTACATTTCATTTTCGTTAGTGGTGGTGTGTGATGAAAAGAGCTGTTTTAAATGTTAAAAAACATCCTGAATATCCATAAAAACCCAGCGATAATTATTTATTCTGCCTGATAATACCTACCGGGGCGGGTTGGGGTCCTTAAAACATGCATTTATGTCTTTTCTCATATCTTTTTTTTTTCTTTAAGGGGAGTTAGGGGACATCGAACTAAAATGGCTGCCAGATGCCTAATATTGACTTCTTGGGTATTAAAACGCCCTGGACATCCGTAAAAATGCAGCAATAATTATTTATTCTGCCTGATAATACCTACCGGGGTTGTCCTTAAAACATTTGTTTTTGTCTTTCTCCCATCGCAATGTATTGTCTTTCTCCCATCACAATGAGAAACCAAAGATTTCTCTCTGGCTTCAGTCTTGCAGCCTCCCTGCATGCAATACTGCGTACCTCTCCGTGAGTACCCTCCCCTGCCCCACAGTCACTCTGTGGCTGCCTTGCACTCTGGGCAACGCCTGCTGCTGCCTTGCAGCCTCCGTGCGTACCTAGTCTATACTGTGTCTGTGCCAGCATCAATTTTTTTTTTGGGGGGGGTGTTTTCCCTCTGGTCTGGGGTATTGGGGGATGCCCGTGTGCGGAAATAAAATCGCGCAGAGCAGGTAAAAACAAATAATGAATTAACAAACCAATGAAATAATTTTTGTGAAAATTCACAAAAAACAAAAATGAACCAAACCAAGCCCCTCAATGAAACGAAATGAAATGAAACATCATTTTTTCAATTCGTGTCCATCTCTAGCTACCACAGTCTTTGGGACAGTACCCACTACAACAGTCTGGTACTGGGAAGAACAGAGCTCTACCTCCTTGTCCAGGTCTAAAACTTCATATAGGTGGGCCAGGTACAGGGTTCTTCAACAAGAATGCTGGATGCAAGTTGTCTTTGGAGGTGAGCACTGAAGGCACCCTCCCCCACCATCACTCAATAGCCCCTACTGCTGCTCCATTGGTGCTATACTTTATCTGAGAAGCATCGCTGAACTTCACCCAGACTTCGCTGGCCTCCAGGATATTGAGATACAGAGAGGTAAGAGACTGACCTTCAGGAGACTAATCATTAGGCTAGCTATGGAGGTTTGAGAGCCAGTATTCCCCTGCTGTTGACAAGCTCAATACTGGCTCTCAAACCTCCATGCCACTTTACACTTGGCTTGGTCCTGATGGACCCGGGCAGTTTCCTCTGGCGGTATGAGCAACTCAAACCAACAACCTGTCTGGTGATCACAGTGGCATCTTCCATCAAGCCATCTCCAGTACCTTGAACACCTCCAAACCCATGGGGATCCCCACTGCAGCACTGTTCTCCTTAAATCCAAGTCCTACCATAGCAGAGTGTTTTCCAACTCTCCCGCATTGATGCCCCAGTCCGCAGGTGAACTATGGCTAAGGAATCCCAACCGTGATTTTTGAGAGGTGTAAAGCCCACTGTGATAGTCAGGGGGATGTTCTCTGATCCCACAAACATGTACACTAATTTCAAGTCTCAGACAATGTAATGAACAATTTGGGTGGAGGACAGATAGACTGTTGAGCTATGGGCTTCTACAGAGAGAAGTAGACCTTGTTGACAAAAAGGAGGTGGCAAGCTCTCAACCCCTAGGGTGAATATATAGATCAGGATGAAATGGCTTATGTTCTGTTGGGTATCAGTTACTTAGGCCAGTTCTGTCAAATCTGGTCAATCTATTATCTATCACACCATTCACTCAGACCCGACAATTGCTTAGTATTTGAGTGAGGAATGGTTATCTGATGAAAAAGGACTCAGGCTAGGCTATAAATGATGCCTTTATAAGCCACTAATAAAACATAAATCATTGTAAGCTTTTGTAGACAATATTCACTTCTTCAAAGCAAGTACCAAAAGTCCAAGCATGGCAAGATGTGTTTTGTTGGGAATGCAACAAAAAGGTGTAGTCCTAAATGATGCAGAACTAAGCTATTTTTTTTGGGGGGGGCACTTCTCCTTAGATCAGGTGGAAGCGGGAGGAAAGGCTTTCTCAGTCACAGTACCATGTTTGTGGAATGCCCTTCCTTCAGAAGCTTGCTCAAACTGACATTGCTTTCATTTGGGCACCAAATCAAAGCATATCCATTTTAGAGACTTTGTGGGTTGAAGATTGTGACTTGCAGAAGTTGTAATGCAATACGTTTAATGTTTGTAATTTTGTGTTTTAAATTGTTCAGTTTTAAGTTGTGTTAAGTATCTTTTGTTTTTAAATAATTTCATGTGGCTCTGTCAATCTTTTGATATAGTGTTTTAAATAAAATAAAGCAAAGTAAAATAATGAAAATGTAAAAAAAAATGCAGCAAACAATTCAGTGGGTTCCTTTTCTCCCTTCACATTGCACCAAATAATCACTATGAATTACATTCCAATCACTTTAGTAAATAATTTGAGTGAATTATATTGTATAAGTAACCTTCCAAGCTTTGAATCTGATCATATGTTATATGAAGAGCAACAACATTTAAAGGGCCACAACTTTTTTTGTCTTGGGGCTAGATAATGCCAAAATATATTTTTAGGTTTGAAGGGCACATTTTACAATCTATATTCATGTTTTTTTATTAATTATATCAATGGATTATTCAAAAAGCAAAATGTGACAGAAGGAAAAATATTTATCTTCTGACACCATTTTTGCTTTCATGCATTCACTCCAATTAGAAAATCAAAAGGCAACATTAATGTTGACATTTTCTTCTCAGAAAGGAGTGTTGGCATTCTCCAATAATCTTAAAAAGATAGCTAATTTGAAGATTTTATTACATGCAGTTTTCTGTATATTTGTCACCAATTAATCAATTAGTTAAAAGTAATTAGCTATCTTTTAATTTTTAAAAAACCAGTTAGTGACTGAACATTTATGTTTTATAATAATGGAACAAAATCAAAGCCTCAATCTGCTTCTTGTTGCCTGTTTGCTTGAAAGACCATGGTGATGCCGAGTGCCAGAAATGCTGAAAAGAATTCAGTGTTCCACAGAAGCAAATAACACATTGAGGATAAATTCTATTTTGGTACAAGTGGAGAACAAAAGAGCCAGACTAATAAGCATCTGTTTTATCGAATGCTATCTATCACTCTGGTTCTATTAGTCTTACGACAAATTAATTATCACATAGAGAACAGGCTGCATGTAGCATGCCTTCTGTTTTTAGTTCTTTCTGGGGCTTGCTTCCATATTACCTTTAAATTGTTCCCAAACCCTATCATTTTATTTGTCATGAAGTTCATACATTTTTAGCTTACAGCAAAATGGTTGCCATACATTATCTGTGGTAAATATTACCCTATAACTAGGAATCAGTGTGTTATACTCACAAGACTGAATCTATTTAATAGTCCAGCTTGAATGGACTCATTGATTCAATGTGGATTTAAGGAAGGGTTGCTTCCCCATCCAGCATTTGCTTAAGGCAGGGAACATGGCCAATTACACCATTAGGCAGAGTTAGACAACCATTTGAAACAATGGACAATGGCTATTTCAAAAAGATAGCAAACTGCAATGTCATATACACTGTTATTATTGTATTTTTACTGCTGGGAAATGGGAGAAATGCTGATGGTAATGGAGGTAATGACATATCGCGTAAGGCCTCTTTGTGTTTAAAAGAGCCCTTGTTGATGGTGATTATATGGTAACTGGCTTCAGTGTAATGCAGCATGTCTGAGGTGATACCTTGTAGTATGAAATGTTCAAGTTATTATCCGTAATTTTAGATCTGTGGGGTCTTATTTACATATGCAAGCCAATATGTTATGCTGCACATTATGAACAATCATCTGTGAAGCAACCCAAAATGCCCTCTGTAAGTTCCATGAAGTAAAGTTTGCCAGGTGGTTGGCATGAGTGGATTTGAGAGCAGAGTGCAGCCACTGCAATCAGTGTTCTTTTGACAGAGGAAGGTCTCGGTACGAGAGAGCTCTCTGCTCTGCTAACTTTGATGGCTACAGAGGGTGCAATCAATAGCCATTCATCATAATGAGTTTTCCTGATATCAACTTCAATTGCGTGTACTTTGCACCCAGTATTAGCAATGCAGTCACAGATTCTAATTCTAACCTCATGGCAAGATATCTGCTTCTTTCTACATTTGTCTGTGCCAAGGTGCTTAGCACTGAAAGCAATGCAGTATCATATTCTATTTCAGAAAAACCCAGAAATTCAGTTTAGCATGCAGAGATCAATGCTACACTGCAAAATATCACTGATCATTCAAAACTTTATCCATATTTTCTCCAAGGATTGGTAGGATTGCATGGATACCAATTTTTCTCACAAATGTGTACATATATATATTGTCCTAAACTGTATTTGGTATTGATTGACCTCTAGTTATCAATGAATGAAAATTCCTCTTCAGATTCTGTGTTCTGTGTTTGAATAATTTAGCCAGGCTGTGTAACAGTGATGAAGAAGTAAATCTGTTAGCTACTAGTTATGGTTAAGTACAGAAATTTGCTTTGGCAATAATTAAGGAGTAACTGAGTTGCATAGGTGGCTTTAATATGTGTCATGGGCACAACTCGGCGAAATTTTCATTTCCGTTTCCGTTTTTCATTTCCGTTACATAACAGAAACGGTAACGATAATTAAGCCATCAGAACTTGAACCCGAAAAAAGAAAAATTTGGTCGGGTTTTTCATTTTCGTTTGTGGCATCATGGCGATCCCACAATGCGAAGCACAGAAAAAGTTTTTAAAAGTTTTTTTAAAAAAACCCAACTCCTGGCCAAAAAAGCAGGCAAAAATATGCCTGCCTGAGGCTTTGTCACCAACCAGAGGGGTGGTTTCTGGGGGGTCCCCGGCCTTCCCCCCCTCTTCTCCTGTCCTGGGCTGCTTGCACCAGGCTGCGGGGGGGGGGTTCATCCTCATCGTCTCGCCATGCCATGCGGTGGGGGGGATCCAAAATGGCGACCGCAATATTTCTTTTGAAATCGTGGTCAAAAAACACACCAAATCACCACAGAAACATGTGAAATTTATTTATTTTAAATGCCTGAATTTTAATAGTAGCAGCAGTGGTTTTTTTTATAGTAATAAAATGTCGTATTGATTTTATTTTATTTTATTTTATTTTTATTTTTTTAGACCTGCCCATTTGGGCTGGGCATGGGATGGGACCATGCAATTTTTTTGAACCATTCCACCAATGGCATCGCCAGGTTTTTGACTGACACTTCTGGATGTCTTGGAGGGCATAAAAAGCTTGAGGCACCTTCCAGAAATCGCAGTCGGGTGTATGGATGTGGTTGAGGGAGGAGGGCTGGCTGCTGGTGCTGCTGTGATCCGATCGAGATTGAGGAGGGAGGCTGGAGGCTTTAGGATTTAAGTTAGGCAGGGAGGGAGGGAATTGAATTTAGAAAATAATCACCTAGCGCCAGCCCTGATTACGGGACGCCCCTATGCTCTGGGAAGCAGCTTTGTCTGCTGAACGGAATAGCAGTTTATTCTTTATTTCTTCTCTGGCAGTTGTGAGGATTTTTTTCTGATATTGGATAGAGGGGGAGGTTCGACTGGGAGTGGGAGGTGTGGATTTATTTTAAAAATATATTATATACTACCATTTATTTTCTATTTCCCAACTTCAATTTGCTTGCACACACACACATTTGGGGTGCAAGCCAAGAACAGAACCTCTATCCTATTTTATTTATTTATTTATTTATTAAGCTTATATACCGCCCGTCTTCCTGAGAGGAACTCCGGGCGGTTTACAACAAGGGCACAACAAAACAACAGATTAAAATAAAAGCAAATTAACTGACTAACTAAATAAAAAACAATAAAACAATATAAAACAAAACAAAACAGAACAGTAAGGACCAAGGATGCAGATGGCGGCAAGAAAAAAAAAGACTTTGTTGATATCCTAAGTGATATCCTAACTGCCCACTTGCCCGCCCGCCTGCACCGCCACCCGCCTGTGGCCCGCGCTGCCGCCCGCCTGCGGCTGCCGCTCACCCGCCCGCACCTTCCCCCTGCCGCTGTCGCCACCCACCCATAGCCTCCCGCCACCGCCGCCCGCCCGCACCTCCCCCCACTGCCCACCCCCGCCCCACTCGCCACCTAGGGCGCAAAATCACCTAGCGCCGGCCCTGATTGCGGGACGCCCCTATGCTCTGGGAAGTCAAATCGCGCTAAATCGCAATGGAAACAACAAACGACAAATGACAAACAAAATGACAAAGTTTTGAAAAATTTCACGACAAACGGAAATGACCCGAAACAGACCCGTTCCGACAAACAAAAACTCGAAATGTAATTTTTTCTGGCCGTGCCCATGTCTAGTGTCAAGCTATGTTCCCAATACAATTTGTATTTGCGTGTTACAATTTAGTATTGTATTATTTGTAAGCTTGTGTCCTGATTGACTATGTCTATGAAGAGTTGCAATGTAAAGGTCAAGATGTAATTCAGCTGGGACAAAGGTAATGAGCTGATGTGGTGGTGTAACATGATTGGGTAGAACTAGAAGTCTGTATATCAAGAAGTAGTTGGAAGGAAGACTTTGCGTAATGTAGATCAGTTCAGTCAGATCACTCTGCTCACCTTATTACTCTGCTAGACCTGTTGTATGTCTAGTTATGCTTCTATATACATTCTGTGTATTTCTCTGTATATTATGTTATGCTGCTAAGCTGTGTGTTTATGTTGTTTGCCAATGAGTGCCTAAACTCTTTAATACATTAAGTTCAAAGTTTTACTTATAACTTGGCTGTGTTGAGTCATTGTGTTTCTCTGGGGTTTCCACAGGGTTCTGCTTGCTCTTATGTACTCAGTAGTATCACAACAATATGAATGCTAATTCATTTCCTTTTGTCTTGTTACTATAACATCTTATTAAATTTTACATTTACAGGGCACTAGCCAAAGCAAACCAGATGTATTGCTGATATATTGCCCCATAGTGCTCAAAGGACTCTCTCAGCAGTTTACAATTCAATATGCATACTACACTCCCCCCCCCTCCGATGAGCTGGGTACTCAATTTACCAATTTTGGAAGGCAGGGAAACTGAGTCATTAAGCCAGCTACCTGAGTATGAACTCAGGTCATGAGTAGAGTATTGACTGCAGTTCTACAATTTAATCATTGTGCCACAAGGTTTCTACTATCTTTAGCCTAACCAAAAGGTAGAAGAGAAACATAATGTGGATCATTGCTTGTATATGCCTTATGCACCTGTAGGTACTGTTTGGACTGTTTAGGGCACCAAAAGACATATGGTGGGAAAATATTTTTTTCCACCACAAGTCAGCAGTACATAGCATGCAGAATTTTTTTAGAAAGACTATATAAAATTGATTACTTACTTCTGATATTGTAAACAACTTTCCAATTTTTCCTCATTACATTACAAAAATTACAAGTAGTTCATATAATTTGTATGTAGGCATCTAAAACTCTTGGAAGACTTTAGTCTGGCACCAAGGTAAGAAGATACACATTTATAGATCTTTCCTAATTTAATGCCATCTGGCCTTGTCTTTCCAGATGAAAACAGCAGAGTATTTTTACTTAGTCCAGGATGCTGTAACTAAGATGAACTGAATTACATAATAGATTTGCAAATAACTTCCTGAGGATGGAATGGGGGGGGGGTTGGACCTATGTTTGTGATGTCTTGGAGCAATAACATTTCAGAAGTAAATTTCAGACCTGTCCAATGAGATCTTAGAAAGTTATTTCTAATGTTATAGTTCCAAGACATCCCCAAAATTATATTTATGAACCACCCTCTTCTCAAGTAGTTACTGACAGCTGTATAAAAAGCAGAAAATGAAGCATACCAAGTAAATCACTCTGAGTAAATGAATATGAATCAAATGGTACCATGCTTTGAGCTTTGGGGATCATAGTGGCAGTGTACCTCTGGTCTTGGCAGCATGAAAGGCGGTGGCAGAGGCGAATCCTGATGTCTTGAAGTTTGGCAGCTCTTGGAAGTGGCTCAAGGCTGGGGGCTCTTGGAGGTGACTTAAGGCTGGAGGTGGTGGCGAGAGGGCAGTGGTGAGGAGGAGGATGGCGAGAATGGTGGCAGCACTCTGGTGTTCTTGCTGGTGCAGCGGGTCTCATCTCAGCTTTATGGATCATGTCACCTGCTAAGGTGGAGTGGTGGAAGGGAGCTGCCAATGGGACTGCCTGCCATGGGGGACTATAGACCTTGCTTGCCACCTGTAGCGGCCAGGGCATCTTAGTTGTGCCACCGACTTGTGCCTCCTTGGTTCATATTGGGATGCCGGGGGTGCTACAGAGATACTTGATCTCCATCTGTCTGCCTAGATTTGACTTGATTTGCCAGTAGGGGAGGAGGCCCTTTTCCCATATTTCCACCTTCCTGCCAATTTATTTCCTTGTTATTTGATGACTAGTTGGCTGTGGATTGACATGTTATTATTATTATTATTATTATTATTATTATTATTATTATTATTATTATTATTATTATTATTATTATTATTATTATTATCATCCTTTATGATTTGTATTTATTGATGGGATAGGATTTTTGGATTTGTATTTCATGGGGGATATTTGTGTTTGGGGTCTGTTGGGAGGGGATGGTTTTTTTACTAGCATGCAGGCAGATCAGAGGGTAGGGGGGAGGGGAGGCCATTGTTTACAGGTTGTCTTTTTACATCAGCAGGGCCATGACATTGGTGCATCCTGGATTGGAATGCCCGCACCTATTGATGGAATAGCGGGAGAGGTTTGGGATTGTGCTGGTGTATCATGACCCAGCATCATCCCTCCAAGAGCTCTCTGAGTTCGTCTTGGAAGATCTGTTGAGGTCCCCCTGCCTTGGTGGGTGACTTCAATGTGCACACTGGGACTGAGCTCTCAGGAGTGGCTCTGGATTTCATGGAGTCTATGGCATCCATGAACCTTTCTCAACATGTCATCTGTCCCACCCATAGGTCTGGGCAAAACCTGGACCAGGTGTTTTCCTCCATGTCTGTGGATTGTAGCCTGAATGTTGGGAACCTTGGCTGCAACCCATGTCATGGTCAGATCATAATGTGCTGACTTTCTCCCTTGCAACGGCCACCCCTCTTCACACAGGGATTTGCCTTTTGTTTGGACCCACCCCCCATAGGCTTCTGAACCTGGTTCGGTTCTTGGTGGCCTTTGGGGACTTTCCGGATGGTCAATGGTCAACAATCCTGTCAACAACTTGGTGGATGGATGGTATGGGGATGCCACAAAGTCTGTCAACTGGATCACCCCCAAGCGCCTCATCCGATGCCGAGCCTGCTCTTCGCCATTGTTTATGGTGGAGTTGTGTGCAATGAAGCAAGAAAGGAGGAGGCTTGAGAGCAGACGGACAGAAAGTAATAGGACTGTGGTTAAAATGCTGACCAGGCACTATGTCAGGGCAATCAGGGAGGCTAAAATATCTTTCCTGAGAATTGGGGAGGCCTCAAACTGCCAGGCAGAGTTGGTTAGGGTAGTTTGGGACCTCTCAGATATTGGTCAGAAAAGGCCTCCTCCTAGTGATTTCACTAGTGAGTCTTTCGCAGCCCATTTTAAATCTAAGTTAGAGGCTATCTGGTCCGATCCGGACTCAGGTTCCACAAATCTGCCACAGAGAATCGCTTGTGCCACACCCCCTTAGTCTTCCTGATTTGTTGAGTTTGGGCCTGTGACACCAGTTGAGGCCTTCAGGGCACTGGCTCATTGCCAGCCAGTGGCTTCTTTGTTTGACCCTTGCCCATCTTGGCTGATCAAGATCACTGGAGGGAACATGCTGGGATGGGTAATTGCAAATGTGTCCACTTCCTTCAGGGACATAAATTTACCCATTCACATGAAGGGGACTGTGATCTGCCTCATCCTCAAAAGATCTGGCCTGGCTGTGGATGATTTATTTGACTATTGTCCTGTAGCCAATGTTCCCTTCCTGGACAAGATGATCGAGTGGGTTGCCGTGGTTAGGCTCCAGTCATTCCTAGAGGAAGATTGTGTCCTGGATCCATTCCAGTCTGGGTTCAGGCTGCAACATAGGACCTAGACAGCCCTAGTCGCATTGCAAGATGACCTGTTGAGGGGGGCTGACAAAGGTTGCTCATTCTGTTTTGTTTCATTTCATAAATAATGAATTTTTTAAAAAGAAATTTGATAACAAAATTTTACTGTGTCCAGTTCTGTGCACCTCAATTAAAAAAGGATGTTGACAATCTTGAACGGGTACAGAGGAGGGTGACCAGGATGGGTGAAGGTCTGGAAGAAATGTCTTACGAGCAATGGCTAAGGGAACTGGGAATGTTTAGCCTTTCAAAAAGAAGGTTGGGGGGGATATAATAGCTATGTTTAAATATTTGAAAGGATGTCATATTGAAGAGGGAGCAGGTTTTTTCCCCATGGCTTGAAAATTAGGAAGAACTTCATGACAGTTAGAGTTGTTTGGCAGTGGAATATCCTGCCACGGAGGGTGGTGGAGTCCCCTTCTTTGGAGGTTTTTAAGCAGAGGCTCGATGGCCATCTGTCAGAAATATTGTGATGGGGGTTCCTGCATGGCAGGGGGTTGGACTAGATGGCCCTTGAGGTCTCTTCCAACTCTATGATTCTACGTTTCTATGAAATGAGAAACAAAATGAATCCCCTGCCACAACAGCAAGGCCGCTGGTGCTGCAGGGGATTCAAAAGCCTACACCCCACCATCCTTCTCTTCAGAGCTAGGCTCCAAAGATCAAGAGAATGTTGGTGGGCTAGAGGGTTTTTTGAATCTCCTGACACAACAGTAATCTCACTGATGCAGCAGGACATTTTAAATGGCATCTAGCTGCCCACCATTTGTAGTTAGCTAGAGGTTTTTAAAAATGTCCCGTAACCAGCGAGAGTGCTGGGGTGAGAGTGCTGTTGGCAGGACATTTAGAAAAGGCTCTAGTCCACCACAAAGGGTGGTGGGGTGAGATCGCTGGTCCCTTTGTAGTGGACTAGAGCCTTTAAAAATGTCCCAGTGCCAGTGCTCTCGCAGGGGTGGTGGAACATTTTAAAAAGCCCATAGCTGACCACAAGAGGCTTTTTTTAATGTCCCACCACCCCAGTAAGAGCACTGGTGCTGGGACATTTAATAAAGTCTCTAGTCCACCACAAGAATGGTGGGCTGGAGGCTTTCTAAAGTCTTTCAAGTACCAGTGCACTCACTGTTGCAGCGGGAGATTCAAAAGCCTCCAGCCACCACCTCTGCTCCTTTCTCCCATGCCACCTCCTCCTCCCAGGGGGTGATTGAACAGGGAGTGCTGCCTGTCCAAAACACACACACACCCAGGAGGGGGGGTGACAGGGGAGAAAGGAGCAGTAAGGCAGCAAATTTACTGCTGCCTGGCTGCTCTCTAGCTACCTGCCTCCCACCTGGGATATTTTGACAGCTCGAGCTGTCAAAACCAACTGGGAGGCAGTGGTGAAAAGAACCGAGTAGAGAAACTGCTGGAGGATCTCTGGTTTGGTTCCTGCCGAACTGAAAGCATCCTTTTGTTTCATTTCAGGAGAACACACTGTCTGCCATTTCATTTCATTTTGAAATGGTTCAAAACATTACAAAATGAGAAAACAGTGTGCCATTTTTCATGCAATGCCCACCCGTATTTGTAATAGATTTGTCATTCTACTTGGAAATGTGTGAATGGTCAAACACTATAAAATCTAGAACAAAAATACACCAGAGTGCAGTGGGATTAATATTATTCTGCAGGTTCTGTGCAATGATGTATCACAGGAACTACAATAAAAATATAGTGTCCAATACCATCTGGTTCCCTTTAGTATCTCTCCTCCTGTACAGTCAGTAGCAGTCTTCCACTACAGATCTCACCTCTTTCCTTTTTTACATAAATTTAATATTTAATTACATTTAATATTTAATACAAAAACAATCTTAAAACAAAATACAAAGATACAGAGTACAAATCAACAGTACTCCACTCCACCAGTGGGACCAGTTAAGAAGTCTTCCCATCCAGAAAAGAATTGATTGTTGTGCTGGAACTCTTACAAGCATATATTCAATAAATCTACCCCAAATATCATTTTAACTCTCCTTTCTTGATCTTTAAATTACATGTCAATTTATCATTTATGGCAATATTCCATACTTCATTATACCATTTGTCCATATTTAATTCATGTTTGGATTTCCAATTCTTAGCTATTATTAGTCTAGCCACCGTCACTAAATTAGTGATCAGATGTCACTCCCACCCACATGAAGTTTGGCTAGTTTCCTTGGCATTGCAGCTTGACATGAACATAATAAGTTATTAAGCCCTTCTTCAAAGCTAATAATGTGAGTAATTAACAACTCTTATCTTTTTTGGAATATCTGAGATAGGGATAGGCCAGCCAGCTTGCAAAGTGAAAAAAGGCTTCCATTTAAGATCTACTACTTTCACTTTCCAGAGGAGGCCGACAGAGCTTTAAATGGAGAGAAGTGAGACTTTTGCTATTTTTCACTGTGTTTAATTTTGCTTATGCTAGGGAAGAGAGACAAAGGCAAAATGAAACAGCAAATCTCCTGGTTTAGGAAGGGTTCAGATAAAAGATTTGAATGGGTGTCTCTTCGGAGATATTGAGGTCTTCGTCTCCTCCTGGGAGAGGAGGGAGAAAGGTCTGGATCCTCCCTGGGAAACCAGCCAAATATGAAGCAGTTAAAGCAACTAAAAGAGGAGTTTTCCCAGACTCCTGAGAGATGCAGTGAATGATTTAACACAGCAGCTTGATAAGAAATTTGAATTTGTGGTGAAGCAAAACAATGAATTACGGGAAAGCTTTCAAAACATTCAATCTCACATCCTTAAAACTAATTCAGATCTCAAAAAAATGGGGCTGGATTTGAGACAGGTTTCTACTTTGGAAACTAAAATCAACTCTCAACAACAACATATTGAAGGGATCCAGAAGAAATCACTATACATGGAAGATAGTTTAAGATGCACTAACATTAAATTGATTAACTTTAATGTTCACAAAACTACAGAATTGAAACAAGAGGTGATAGCCTGCATTAATGAGATGATGTGCTCTCAGCATATTAACTTAGAAGGTATTGAAATAATGCATTTCTTGGGAAATCCAGGAAGTAAAAATACAAGACTAGTAATGGTGATATTTCACTGTTATGCTAAAAAAAAGAGCAATTTATGGAAGCCATAAGGGAAAAAATCAGGTTCATTCTCTTATAGAGTGCAATGTATTCAGGTCTATCTGGACCTTTCAAAAGAAATGACAGACTGGAGGATGTCAATGAAACTCATCCCCCCTTTCTTTTTTAAAAAAATATTTTTGGGAGGGGGAGGTAGAGGGGGTAAAGGAGGTAGGAGGTGCAATATAATGAGGGAAGGAAAGAGGGAGAAAGGAGAAGGGAGTGAAAAGAGGGAGAAAGGAATAAAGAAAAGAAAGAAAAAAGAAAAAAATTAGTGAGCCATAGTAAGCTAAAATATATGTGCCAGTCGAGGGACTGGCTGGGGGTTTGACAGGGGTAAGTGTCGTACCCCCTCCCCCCAAGGCACACACTATATAGAATAGTGTGGAGGCATGGGAGGAGGAGAAAGAGGGGAAATTAAGAAAAATATTTCTATGATATATGGGCAAAATTTATTGAATATGTTTTAATAAGAAGGAAAGGGATATAACCTAATAATGACTCTATACATTTATGGAAAAGAAAACTTTAAATACTTGAAGAAGAAGAAGAAGAAGAAGAAGAAGAAGAAGAAGAAGAAGAAGAAGAAGAAGAAGAAGAAGAAGAAGAAGAAGAAGAAGAAGAAGAAGAAGAAGAAGAAGAAGAAGAAGAAGAAGAAGATGATTTCCAGATGGTCCTAGGGGAGGGTGGGTGGAGAGCACAAATATATGTATGCATTTTTTCTTTATTATTTTGTTTGTGTTCAATTTTAAAATAAGAATTTTAAAAAACCTAAATTAGTGATCAACTCTCTAGTGATCAACTAATCAGTTTTAACAAATATTGATAACAAAGTAATTTCTAAATTGGACTCTATATTCCTTTGAAATATATCACTTAATTCTTTAAAAACAGATATCCATTTTTGGTATCTTTTCACATTCCTACTGCATATGAACATATATACCAATTTCCTTATCATATTTCCAACAAACCTTTGGATCTCACCTCTTTCCATTGATCCACTGTTACAACAATCTCAACCTGGCTCAAACTCCAAAAAAAAAAAAAAAAAAAAAAAAAAACAGGAAATTGAAAGCATATGCTAATACCTCACAAGACATGTCTTGTGATGAGAAATTACAGCATTTTGCCATGTTTAAGTACATTTTTGTCTAAAACAGGTTAAAATTTAGTTGTCATACATTGAAGCAAGGCAATGAGAGAACTCTGTGGTTGTGAAACTGTTATTCTGGGTTGGGAAAGTGGAGCTCATCTCCACTTGACTGTGGAGGTCATTGGGTAGTCTTATAGATGGGGAAATAAAATATATTCTGCATTGTGATATATTATACTTGCATATGACATGCCCTCCATACAACCACATTTTCCTTTGCTCCATAAAAACCAAATAAAGATAAGAACAGAGAGCCTGGGATCAGCAAAGATACTATCTTTTGTCTCTGAGGCTTACTGTATCGCTAGAGGAATTGGGCAGCAGGAAATATGTGTATCAGATTGCACTGGAAAGAGTCACTTTGCAGGGAGTGATATATTTTAAAGTGACCCTAATGCCAGAAGAGGACTCACTCCAGCCCATCCTTAAGAAAAAGTAGCCCTGTAGCTGGGCCAAAATAGTTCCTCTTGGACAAACACTCTGGCTTGGCTGGACACAGTTCTCCAAATATCTTGTGACCTCTGGCAAAGAAATCACAGTGGCCCTCTCCACATGTGGTCCAAAATGGGATCTCTTTTCTTATGTGATCTTATTCTACATTTACCAAAATGTGTCTGGCATTTGCATTAGTAACTGATTTTACCAGTTCTGGGCACTACCGGAACAGGCATTTGTCTCTCTAATGTATCTTCAAAGGACCAGGGTATGCATTAAAAGAGAGACAAAGAGACAATAGAGCAACTTCAGCAGAACAAGAGTCAAGGCAGCCTGGAAATTTGTTTTGTCCTTCTTTTGTTGCTAAGCTGTAACAGTGACAATTCTTGTGGGGACAGTAATACTATATCCCTGTGCTTTCCCTCATTACGTGCAACATATCTTTGGTATTATCCTGTCCACAATCAAGGGAGAGTCAACCTTTGTAAGCCCAGCAACGTGGGTTACCTAGCCCAGAGTCAAGGGAGAGCTATCCCTCATGAGCACAGCAAGATGAGTTATCTAGTCCACAATCAATGGAGAGCCAACATTCGTAAGCCCAGCAAGATGGGTTACCTCGTCCACAATCAAGGGAGAGTCAACCTTTGTAAGCCCAGCAACATGGGTTACTGAGTCCACAGTCAAAGGAGAGCTATCTCTCGTAACAGCTGTTTTCTTGCGCTTATGAACCCATCTTGCTGTGCTTACGAAGGTTGCCTTTCTCTGGATTGTGGACTAGATAGCCCATCTTGCTGTGCTCATGTGGGATGGCTCTCCCTTGACTCTGGACTAAGTAACCCATCTTGCTTGGCTCACAAGTGATGGCTTCCCCCTTGGTGGTGGACTAGATGTGTTTTGTAATCTACAGTCAAGGGAGTGCCATCACTTGTAAGTAGAGATGGGCACGAATCCAAAAAATGGTGTTTCGTTTGTAGTTTGTTGTTTAGAGGGTCTGTTTTGGTTCGTTTCTGTTTTTTGCAAATTTTTGCAAAAAAATCATTTTTGTTTTCATTCATTTGGTACCGTTTTGTTACCATTTATTCCATTTTTGTTATTTGTTTTAGCATTTAAAGCAGTTCACTGTATTGCTGTAATGAAAACGAAACACACGACAAATTTTCTGGCGTTTCTGTTTGTTTCGTTTTATTTTAGAGACAAAATTTGTTTGTTGTTTCATTGCACAACGAAAGGAAAAAAAAAAACAACAACGAGAAATTGTTCGTTTCATGCCCATCTCTACTTGTAAGCACAAGAAGAGAGCTCTTATGAGAGATGGCTCTCCCTGGACTGTGGAAGACTAATTGTTGCCCAAAACATAAATCCAGGGTACTTCTCCAAGAAGAGGCAGGGTAAAAATACTCTAAAATAAATAAATAAATAAATGTTTTGGAACTTGAGGAGAAAGTGAGGACAGAGAACATGGAATAAAAGTCATGTGACCAGAAGCAGGGAACAAAATGTTTCTTTTTTTTATTCCTGATTTTTCAGCCATGAGTTAGTACCCACAAAGTGAAATTGGGAACTCTTCTCCTATCCTTCACCATCATGCTGCTCTTTTATATTAAGACTGCAAAGAGATGTCAATGAATATTCTGATATCACTCTTCTGTAATTTTCAGTTTGCTACTTCTCTTTTGGCTAATAAGTGACTCACAGTGACTTTTAGAAAGAAAGAAATCGATCATTTATAGTAAACTTTCTGCTGATCTCATTGTTGGCTCTCTATAAACTTTTAATCTGATGTTGTTTCACTGTTTGCTCAATTGTTTTTCAGTATTTCCACTGAATAAGCTGCCTTGTAAGGCCATGTACTAGAGTTTCAAGCAGGAGTATGTTACTTTAAAAAACAGCAACAAATAGTTGGTGTGGCTTTTTGACGCTATTGTCATGCCATACATAACATGTAACTTCACCTTGAGACCTCCCAGAGTATAGAACAGAACAGAACAGAACAGCTGAAAGAGAATAAAAGGTACAAATAAGTTGAACAGTTTTGTCTTACTCCATTGTCACAAGCGGATTTGACGGATGGAATACAAAATAAGAAGTCTACTTGGATTCTTTTAAAATACATTCTTCTTGCTCACACACTGAAGTTTTGAACTCTAGCCACTAACAAGATAAGACAGATGAGATTTTGTTACTTTGAGGCAGCTGAGAATCAAAACCAGAGAATAATTCCACAGTTACTGACAGCATACATTTTTAAAAATATCTTTATTTAATCTTTATTTAGTGTGCAACTATGTTCTACGTTAACTACATCATTTTCCCCTTGAATACTCAAATTATTTTTCCATTGTAAAAATAATACGGCATTATTCACTATCCTGAACTAACAAAGTAATAGATGTTCTCACATATAATCTGTACATATTTCTTTTTTCAACATAATTTAGTCTTTAGTGTGGGGAGAAATTAACCAAAAGGACAGCTTCATAATTTAATGTTTTGACATGAAAAAGCGTTATTCATTTTCCTGATAAATCAGCCAACTAAACAAAAGTCTTTTATCGGTAAGAGTACAGAATCAGAAAGATGTTATGAATACCAAGATAAATGTTTCAGAATGATTAATGTAGAAAATGCAGTTTTATGGACTTGAAATAGATAAAGACAAGAGAATTTGTTATTTTGTTACTAACAGAAGGACGTGTTTCCTACTCAATTAAGATGATTCATATAGTGTAGTCACATTTACTTTATTCCGAACAAAACCAGGCTTTAGAAGATAGTCAAAATTCAAAATTGGGCTATGGAACAAGGATGGCTGAGAAATCCGAGTGATTTTAAATAATTTTTTCTTAAAAACTGACCAAATTTATTTAACTATTTGATGGAAAGAAGTTGAATTGGAGGAATTTGAATATGCAAGCAAGCAAAATCAGACCAATCATGTAGAAAGTTTTGAGTGCTTTGTTTTAGATTGCCCTAAGTTTTGCTCCCATCTCTGATGCTGAAGAACAGTTGCTTACCTCTTTTTCTTGACAAATTCTTATTTCTAGCACTTAAGATTTTTAGCCCTCAAGAGGCAGAAGAGTACAATATGGTTCTCTCTATGCTGCAGTTAGCTGTATCTATTTAATTTGACCAGGGATGATGGCTCCTACTCCTAATCATGTGATTAATTTCTTTATAGGAACTGAGCAAAACCTGACTTTTTTTTTTTTGCAGATTTGATGGAAGGAAATCAATATTTAATTTTAAAAAATTAAACTGCAAGAAAATAAAATTGACAGAACTGTCCCTTTCTAATGAGCAATATCTACCCTGTTACACTATTATTTAGTTAACTGTGCACTTCCTAATATATTTGTTTAACCTTTGCTATAAAATCAGAATTGACTTACAGGACTTTTAAGATAAATGACACATTTAAGGAAATATTTTACTAGTTGCATTTCCCTCAGTGAATGGCCAAGCAAGGATTTGAACCCAGATCTCCTGAGTTCTAGTCCATCACTACACCATGAGTATCCTATCTCTTGCCTTGTTTCAAGAGATCTCATAGTGGGCTGCAGACAATGGAACATTAGACAATGTAAAAGAATAACAATGAATTAAATATTTTAAAGCAAATTAAACAAATCAAAAAAATTTGAAACAATTTCAAACATCTAAATTTAAAATATGGAGTATAAATATATCATAGCTCTGCAATCTAGAATGGAGCATAACTAGAGATGGGAACAAAATGCCAAAATGGTGGTTCATCATGGTCCGTGGCTCATGAACCATGAACTCCCAGGCCACCGTTTGAAAATATGGCAGCAGCAGCTTCTCTTAGGGTAAAGAGAAGATGCAGCCCCATTTTTGTCAAATGGTGACAGTGATAGCAGCTAAGGCCACTGGCAGCTCCCATGGCACTAACAGCAATGGCACTAGTAGAAGCGGAAAAGGTATGGAGGGAATGGGGGCAATGGGGAGGGGGTGCAGTTCATATTTTGGGGTTCATAGGCAGAGAAGAAAGGCTAGGCTTCCCATTCTGTCTATGGCGATGAAAGGAACGAATAAAACTGTTAAATTTTCATACCTTACTATTTGCCAGTCTAAATAGAAACAGGCAAATATTTAATGAATCAGCAACATTTATTGAACATTGTGATTCAGGTTTTTAATTTGTCCCCATATCTATACCTAACCCCTAGGCCACAGAAAAATGGAAAAGTAAATGTTAACAATATTCTGAAATCAGATCAACATTAGTACCTGCAAGATAGTAACTGAATCTAGCAACTTTCCTCCATGGAGGTGAGGGAAGTATTCATATGCTTACACACCGTGTAATTATAGTATGTGTAGTCTGCATACTATAATTAAAACTGTAAACTGCCCAGAGACTACTTGAAGTGGTTTGGGGCGGTATATAAGTAGACTACTTTGCTTTGCTTTGCTTTACCTGTCTAAATAGACATCATAGAATAATGATACCTATGGCTATGCTAGATGGTTCATGCATGTGAAAATCATGAGGAAGTCACTTTCATGCTGCTTTGGGGCCAATAAACCAGATTATTTGGCTAAACAGGGATCATGAAGGACTTCTCAGTGAAGCATTGAGTAATTTTTGTGCAGTCTCCAGGAATAATCAGAAAGCTGAAGAAATATGCTGCTCCCTTCTTTTCTCTTCCTCACCCATATGCTTAAATGATCCCAAAATGTCTGAAGGACCTGAATACAGAATTCCAGTCCTTATTATGGACTGAACTGGGATAGATGACACACAGAAGTGCAGGGAACACAAACACAAACCAGGGACTTTTTCACACAACTATCTCCCATTGCTTTAAAACAATACGACAGAGATGCAGGACCACTGGAGGGGAACATATTTGGATCCCTGAGTGCTGCATGGCTCCCCGTGATGAGTTAAATTAAAGCTTTACTAGCTTCAGAAGTTTCAGCAATCATGACCCCTGTGTGGTCATCCTGAAGTAATGTGTCAGGATGAGGCCCCAGGTATAGATAGTTGTTGCATATAGCAGGTACTAGGAAATTTCAATGTGATTGTCTATCACTTTAACATGTAGGAACGGCCAGCTTGGACTTGTCTGTGTTTTTTTAGTTTGGAAACATGCTGAAAAGCAAGCAAGTGAGCAAACAAACCAGACAGAGAAGTTCTAGCTAGAGATGGGCACTTTTTTCTCCCCCGCCCCACCCCACAGATTTTAATTGCAGTAGGCAAAGTACCACATCCCATTATTCTGTCAGTGCTAATACCTCCTATGGCACCACTTGATGGTTCTGTACCCTCTCCAACCTCGTTCCATGGGGATGAAATGTTCTGAACAGGATGCCACTCAGCTCCTGTCAGCTTTTTCCCAGTTATCAGTTTAAAAGCTGCTCTGCAGCTTTTTTGGTATTGAGTGCCAGCAATCTGGTCCCATCATGGTTCAACGGCAACCCGTCCCTCCTGAACAGGTTTGGCTTGTCACAAAATGTTCTCCAGCTCCTGACAAATCCGAAGCCCTGCTCTCGACATCATGGCCTCTACCACACATTTTTTGATGAAACGTGGCCTGCTGTTTCATTAATACAAAATGTTTTGAAACCTTATGAAACAACGAAACAGTGTGTCATTTTTCATTTTGTGGCCATCTAGCAATTTTTTCATCTGTTAGGATTACTGAATAAGCATGAAGAACAGATGCCATGACAGGTTCACAGAGCTTGAAAAGTTGAAGAATTATCAGTATAGTGACAGTTTCTAGACTCCCAATGACACCAAAATCTAAATCTCGTCACCTCCAGTTTCCAAGGAAGCACTTATCTAGATCAGTGTGTAGCTTTGATAATGAACTGGATGAGAAGAAACAAACTGAAACTAAACCCAGACAAGTCAGAAAGTCAGAAGTGCTTCTGGTCAGTCAAAAGGGAGATCAAGGAATAGGGATCCAACCTGTACTGGATGTGATTACACCCCCCCATTTGAAAAAAGAGGTACGTAGCTTGGGGGTGTTCCTGAACCTAGATGTTCAGGTCACATCTGTGGCCAGAAGTGCATTTGCACAATTAAAACGAGTATGCCAGTTACTGTATGCCAGTTTCTTGAGAAACCTGCTCTGTCCACTGTGACATGCCCTAGTGATGTCCCAGCTGGACTACTGTAATGCACTCTATGTGGGACTACCGATGGAAAGTCTCAGGAAACTTCAATGGGT
This sequence comes from Phrynocephalus forsythii, assembly GCA_029282475.1. Classification (NCBI taxonomy): domain Eukaryota; kingdom Metazoa; phylum Chordata; class Lepidosauria; order Squamata; family Agamidae; genus Phrynocephalus; species Phrynocephalus forsythii. Next base: position 137,714,462 of record JAPFRF010000010.1, read on the forward strand.
CCAAAATGCAGTGGCCAGATTGCTGACTCAGGCAGGTTACAGAGATCACATTACACCCCTGCTAAGGCAGCTTCACTGGCTGCAAATCAGCTATTGGGCACAATTCAAAGTGCTGGTTTTAACCTACAAAGCACAAAATGGCCTGAGTCCTAGTTACCTCAAAGATTGAATCTCACACTATGAACCGGTTGGGGTGCTAAGGTCATCAGGAGAAGCATTTCTCTCCATCCCACCACCTGCACAGGTGCATCACATAAGAACATATGAAAGAGTCTTCTCTATTGCTGCTCCCAGACTTTGGAACCCCCACCCACTGGAGGCCAGGACTGCCCCATTTCTGCTGTCTTTCTGGAAGTAGGCAAATACCTTCTTCTTCAAGCAAGCTTTCCCTGAATATTATGTGACTTTTAGATTGATTACTATTCATGATTGCATTGACTGATTTCATAAGAATGCCAGTGTTTAGTTAGTCTACATCCCTAATAATGGATTTTGTTTCTTTTTGTGTGCTCTTTGTATCTTTAATGTTATATTTTAATGTTTTAAGATGCTTCTTCTAATTACCTGTTCGCAACTTAAATTACGTCTTTAATGTTCTGGGCTGTATATTGTCCCTCATTATTTTAAGCCACCTTGGGTCCTTTTCCAAGGAGAAAGTTTTGGTAAAAATATTCAAAATAAATAAAATAAAAATAAATACAATACAAAGAAGTAGCCAGAGCATGAGAACATACATCCACCTGTGTTTAGTGACCCACAGCCCATATTTTATGCGTAATTTTAAAAATTACCAATTATCCCTCTAATTTCTATTAGCATTGTGTGGGGATGCACACCTTCTCCCTTCCCACCTTACAGGGTCTTAGTGTAAATGGAAGGAAATGGAAAGCAACATTGATCAAGCTGTGTGGGATCAATGTGCAGGTTCACAGACTTAGAAGGAACATTGATCACCACTATTCCACCTATTCATTTACAGTAATTATTATACAACTAAATTGCACTTATAGGGTAACTTGTTGATACATGCTTACTATTATAGAAATGAAAAACGAACTAGTTTGAGACATTTGAAATGTAGATACTATATATCACAGTACGCTAAGAATTGATTCCTTTAAAGAGACATGTGGAGACGTACAAAGTTAAATCAGTGAACAAGAAACCACAGAACTGAAAAAAGCCCAAAGACTTCAATCACATAATAAGAAATAAGGTGTATGGATTATTAGAAATGATTGCTCATTGTGAAATACTTGGGGAAGGAAGTTCGGGTAAAAAAAAGGCATTGACTGAAAAATCTTGGTGACTAATTTGAGTCTAGCACAGCATCATTTTGATGTCTGCCTTCTGGTAAAGAGGCACGAAAAGTAAAATAAATTGGGATTTTTTAATTAAATGCCCCATAACAAATTAGTTATTTGGACCTAATTACTTCCAAGCTCTGAACATGTTGAAGGAACAGTGTAGACTGCTAAATTATTTGTTTATAGTAACAGGGGGTGGGGTGGGGACTGAAAATAGACACTGTTGCTTTCAAAAACAGCATATCTAGTATCTAACATTTTCCCACCATCTCACTGTTTCCCAAATTTGTCATGCAAGGCAGTGGCTCAAACTTATATTTTGAGTTAGGTCTGTGAGGTCCTTTGTCTCATATGCTACCACTGTTCTTCAAATCTCCTATTTGCTCAGATGCCTTTAATTATTCTGCAGTCTGCGTTCAGAATTACTCTGTTTTCTTAACCAACCACTAGACAGAACAAGTACTGCAGACAAGTAACCAGCAATCAAAGGAAAACATCTCTTTAAAAAAAATCATCCCACTTGTAGAATATTTTCAGTGCCCCTTCGCTTGTTAATTATGTTTTAAATTGCTTCAAGATTGATAACTTCATAAAATACAGCTTCCACAACTGGTCATATTTAAAATGGGAAGCAGTTAAAATAAATAATTCCAATGTCAAAGCACACAGACTAATAGCTACGGGCCCAAGATCCTTTCTGAAATATGGTAATTAAGTCAAAATATCATTTCTGTTGATAGTAAGCATGGATGTAGGTTTTATTTATAGCAATGTAATGGGCCTTCTTTGATGAGCTAGCCAAAGCTGTTTCAACACAGAATATTAAGTTTGTACTTAAACATCAAATTATGAGAGAAAATGAACAACAACAACAAACTTTCTAGCCATAAAATATTTCAGCAACTAAATCAGACCACCACTAATAGTGAATATGAAACAGATCAGCATACATGAACTGTTAAGATAAGTGTCAGATTTGTTCAGAGTCACTTTCTCTTTTCTTGGTAGTAATCTTGCCAATCTTTCATGTTTATAGATGAAACATCCCTTAATCCCCATAAATGCATATTTAAGGTGCAAATTCAAGAGGCCTTTTAAAGCTGGGATTTCTTGTTTAATCATCTCAGTGGGCAAACATATAATTATGGCCCTTGCTTTAGGTCTCATGTGCTTTCTGGCCATTGCTCCCAGCAGCTGTTTGACTTTCATTATGTTGCTTGCTGTCCACACAGACAAGCATTGTAAACTTTGATATTGTACTCTCAGCCAGCCAAATGTTCTTTCACATAAGTTAGACTGTAAGAAAGGGGATACCTGTCGATTTTCACCCATGCCTGCATTACTCCTTGGTTGAATAACTCTGTAATAGACATGGGCACGGAATGGCAAAATTTCCATTTTCATTACCGTTCTTCGTTTCCGTTACGTAACGGAATGAAGAACGACAATTTGGACGGGTCAGGCTCGAACCAAACAGAACCAACAAAAATTTGTTCGGTGCTGTTCGTTTCCGTTAGTGGCGGTGTGCGATAAAAATGGACTGGAGCTGTGGGAAAAAAAAGTGCAGGAAACCGCAGCTTTTTTTGGCAGAGCCCCAAGTACCGATCAGCTGTAGTGCGGGGGACTTGGGGCTTGGCAAAAAATAGTTTTAAAAGCCCCTGATTTCCCGGCGCCGATTGGGCACATTGGGGAAGGGAAACTCCCCGGCATATTTTTAAACCTCCTTTGCTTTTTAAAGAACAAGAAGATAATTTTCTTCACCTCCCTCTGCCACCTCCGGAACTCTGGGTCAAGCATGCCTAAATAAATCAAGTGATTTATTCCTAGCCAAGGTTTGGGTGCTCGCTTTCTTACATTCTCCTCCCCCCTTTGCTGTGTCATCGTAAAAAAGGATTAACGAGCGACCTCAGCGAAGTACACCCCCTTGGCCTCACCTTTCCTCTGGATCTCCCGGGCTTGCCTCCTCGACCCTCATGGTCATGCCCTCCGTGCTGTGTGTGTGTGCATGTGCGCGCCACACATGTGTATGGAGAAGAGGGGGAAGCTGGTGGGGATTCTGGGAACAATGCTGTGCTCCTTAAAGGGGCGGGTTGTCTTTCCACATCCGCATCCGTTTGGCAATGAGGGTGAAGGACCATGAGGCAGAGGAGGCAGCAACCCCAGGAGGAGATCCCGAATCAAGGTGGGGGTAAAAGGAGGTGTATTTCACTGAGCTCGCTATGTTGCTATTTTGCTTTTTTGTGATGGTATGGTAAAGGGCGGTGGGGGAGGGAGGGGGAGAATTTAAGAAAGCGAGCACCTGTTCCGGAGTTTGGGAGGCGGTGGTGGTGGCAGAAGACGGCGAGAATTATTCTTGTTCTTTTAAAAACAAAGGAGATTTAAAAATAAGCCAGGGCACTTCCACCCCAATGCACTCGGAAAGCACAAGCTTTTAAAACTTTTTTTTTTTTTTTGGTGAATCCCAAAAGCTGATTGGCGCTTGGGGCTGTTCCAAAAAAAATGCTGTGGTTTCCGTGCTTGCTTTTTCCCATAGGAATGCATTGCTTCAATGCATTCCTATGGGAAAACGACAATCGAACCAAAACAACAAATGGAATGAAGTTTTTCTAGAAAAATCAATTTCAACAGAACCGAACCGAAATGAAAAGGGCCCTGAACCAAAACGGAAATGGAACGCCATTTTTGCTTTTCGTGCCCATCTCTACTCTGTAACACAGCTGCCAAAATCCTGTTACTTAGCATGGTAAATTCCACTTTAGTAGGCCAACAGAATCAATGGGGATTAATTTAACACAATACACAGAGTAAGCCTATTTGAACAAATGGAATTTTTGGTGGAGTTATCTCTGCAAATCCCCACTTATTCAGTGGACCTGTTGTAGTATGCTTTTCTATGATAAGCAAGAGGATTTGGGCCAAAGTACATTTTCCATAGCAGATTTTAAACAATTCCAGTTTCGTGCAACTGGTTATTCTGTTAGGGAGGTGCACTGCCTTTTAACAACTATTGTATGTAAACAAGAACTGGATCACAGCTGAAGGTGTAAAAGATCTGTACTAAGTCTACATAAAGTATGGTCCTGTATGTATTGAGGGCCTTTGTTACAAAGTCCCACTGAACACTGTCACATCATGCCTCTCTATGTGCAGATATATATTTTTACTTTTAATAAAACTCCCTGTGCAGTTTACTTGTCTAAGCACATTATTTTTACTGACATCTGCAAAGAAATACAAAAGGATGAGCTTGATCAAGGATTAATATATTAGGGGCAAAAAACCAAAAGGAATATGACAGTTTTAGTATACTACCAACTGCCCAATTAAGGAGGAAATGAAGACAAAACCTTTGAAAATGAATTACAAGTATTTCAAGAGATACAAAGTAGTACTAATAAGAGAGTTCAATTATCCTGATTAGAAATGGGCAAGAAGAAGAAGAAGAAGAAGAAGAAGAAGAAGAAGAAGAAGAAGAAGAAGAAGAAGAAGAAGATCAAAATCACTGGTTTATTGGTTCAGTTTTGTCAAAATTAAATATTGTTTGGTTTATTTTGTTCATTTTCACCTCAAAGCCACTTTTGCTAATCAGGGGAAACCCTCTTTCTAGTTAGCTCAGATCTACAGTGTCATGTTGGTTCCCAAGTCACGCAGCCTCTTCCCCTATCCCTTGATGACTACACAGCGATTTGTGTATCTCAGCTCACACTTCCAGCATGATATTGTCCACAGGGTTTGGGGAAATGCCATTGTCCCTCCTCAATCCATCTTCTATGCTGCACATCTCCCTAGCATGAATGATTAATAGATTATTCACCCAAGCCAACTGCTAAAGTGCAGTTTCCTGGGGGTGGGGGTCGGGGCTGCTTTGAGGGTGTATAACTCAGATGTCCAGAATCCAAACTTCACCAGACTTTGATCAAGCGCAAAGGAGAGTCAGAGAAAACTTCTCTGCAATTTCAATGTCTCCAGGCAGGTAGGGGAGGGGCATTCTAGGGCTCCTAAACTTCTGAAACTATTCATGGCTCATTTTTTTTTTGCCAATCATTTGAAAAGTTTGTGGTTCAATGAACTATGAAGCAGAACAAAGTGCCATTGTACTGGTTTATGTCCATTTCATTTCCTGATATCTGTTGGAATGTAAGTTTTGCCAAGGACAGTCCTTTCAAAAACAATTGGATTTTGTTGCTGATAATTTTCTAATACAATCATGAAAAAGGAAAGTTCAAGATTAGCTTTCCTTTCCTTGATTCTAACCTATATGGTAGACTTGCTGGTAGAAGTAATAGTAAGGAGAAATCTGGTGGAAAGTGACCATGAGTCTTGTGGCACAGTGGTTAAATGGCAGTACTGCAGCCAAAGTTCTGTTTATGACACAGATTTTGAAGCTGAGGCTCCAGTACTTTGGCCACCTCATGAGGACTCTTTGTAAAAGTCCCTGATGCTGGGAAAGATTGAAGGCAAAAGGAAAAGGTGATGGCAGAGAATGCGATGGTTGGATGGTGTCACCAATGCAACTAACATGGATTTGGCAAAACTCCGGGAGGCAGTGGAAGACAGGAGGGCTTGGTGTGATCTGGTCCATGGGGTCATGAAGAGTTGGACATGACTGAAAAACTGAAAAACTGAAAAATTGAAAAACTGAACAACAACAACAACAACAACAACAAGCTCTTTCATCCTCCTGAAGTCAGTACATTGAGTACTCAGCTCACGGCATATGTGTGTGTGCAATGTGTAGCCTGCTTAATTAAACTGTAAACCATCCAGAGAATGTTTTAAGCACTAGGGGGCATATTGATGATAAAAGCAAAATATTACAATGTTCTTGGGGATTGAACAAGTTATGGTGCTAGTCCTCAATGAGCTAAGCTCAAACACACAGCAATTTCTTCTTTACAATATATTTACAGTCTATATACTGTACAACTGTCCCTTCAAGAGGAGCAAAAAAAAAAACAACCATCAGGACCAGCATAAATTTATGTACAAATACTTACAGGCATCAAACAACACAAGGATGAAATTAATCCTGATCTGCAAGAGGAACAAACACAAGAGAAATATGTGCCAGAGTAAATGATGCCAGAGAAAATCAAATATGCCACAGAAAGATGGCTTCTATCTTTGCTCAGGTTGCACTGCAATGCAATGCCTTACCCCATCTAGCATAAATCTGCACATTTATCTTAATCATATTCACTTTAGAAAGGGGGATGAATTTTAAAAAGTAGTGATTTATCATGATTAGTGAATAATTGATGAATTGATAATTTCCCAGTGACAAATCAATGAAAAACTTACTGAAACAGCAGAGATGGACAAACTGTCAGAATGGTTAGAGACACCATGGAAACAGAGGCATCAGGAAAGTTGGGAAAAGTTTTATCTGTGGTTTTAAAAAAAAGATAATTATACAAAAAACAAATGAGTCAAGAGTTAGTGTTTGAAATATGACAACAGCCAGAAACTATTGTGTAACATAGAGTATCTATTTAAGTCCTAACTGATATGTATATATATGAAATATGAAAGTGAAGAATTGTAATGTGCCTTGCCAATTCTGCATCCCCTTATTTTCCCTTTACCCTTTACCCCTACCCTCCCTTTCTAACCTGATTCCAACCATATTTCTTTCCTAATTTGTTCCTTATAATGTCCCTTACCCAGAAACAAAAATACTGTTACAGCAATTGTGAACATTGTGACACTAGAGGCATTCAAAAGAAAATTATACTTTATTCAAGTTATATTTTTGAATATCTTTTGTCAGATATACTTTGATTTGGCTTCCTACACTGAGTAGAGGGTTGGACTTACAGGACCTTTCCAACTCCAGTAATCTACAGTTCTCTGATTCTGTGACGATGCCACAAGAGACAATTGTATCACTGTAGACATTTATAGGACATCTCTGTGGCACATAAAGGTGTGGAAATGTCTGATCTGGGAGATATTAATCTTTAGCTTTAGCTTACTTTTTAGTACTTTTCTAACTCTTTGGATATATTCTTTACTGACTGCATTTTTCACTTGCCCATGCTTGATATTCTCTAATTGCAACATGCCCAGATAGTTATAGGCTTCAAACTGATGGTACAGTAGGCCCCCCGTATCCACTGATGCATTATCCACTGATTCAGTTATCCATGGTTGGCAGAGGAATAAATAAATAAATAATTCAGCAGCCGCACTAATACTTTTACATATTCCAATGGCATCCAGGCACTTAATAATCCAACTATGCAGTACTGAATCGAAGGCTTTTTATAGTCAATCCAAGTCATATATAAATTAGTTTTCTGAGCTTTACAATTCTCTAGGATCATTTTATCAATGAGTAACTGATCTTTTGTGCCTCTGCTTCCCCGTTTGTTTCCTTTCTGCTCTACTGGCATGATGTTATTTGCTTCCAAATAATCCTGGACTCTTATCAGCTATGATGCCTGCTTATACATAGTTGGTAAACATGCTATTGGCCTGTAATTTTCAGGTATTGCTCCTTTTGTTGCATCCTTCTGAATCAAATAGGTTCTACCAGTTGTTAACCACTCATTAATAATATAACCTGTCCTCAACATTTCATTACATTGTTTGGCCATTTTTCCATGCAGACTGGTCAGATGTCTAAGCCAAAACCCATGCAGTTGATCATTGCTGTGTGATGTCCAGTTTTTGACTCTCTGTACTCTTTTGGTGATCATATCAGCTGTTATTTCTAGTCGGTCCATTCTGCACTTGGATAATTTCTTCTCAAAATTTTGGAGCCATCCAGCATTTCTATTATAGTCTTTCTCAGTCCCCCATATGTCTTTCCAAAACTGAATGATTGCCATTTTTTCAGGCTTTTCATCTTTTATACTGATCTTCTGATTTAAACTCTAATAGAACTTTCATTGATCTGACTGAAACAACTGGTTGTCTTTATACTGTGTAGATCTAGCTCCATGGGTTGTTGGGTGCACTTAGTTCTGTTCCTCAGTTGAGACCTCTCTGGCATGGTTGGACCTACTGTACTTTACACTACCACCAGTACAGCCCTCAAAATCACTGAAGCAATTAAGCCCCCTCCACAACAAGGCATCAACCTTGGGGGATTATTATTATTATTATTATTATTATTATTATTATTATTATTATTATTATTATTATTATTATTATTAGTAGTAGTAGTAGTAGTAGTTAGTAGTAGTAGTAGTTGTTTGTTGTTGTTGTTGTTGGTGGTGGTGGTGGTGGTGGTGGTGGTGGTGGTGGTGGTGGTGTTAAATGTGATTATTAATGTGATTATTAACATTACATATATATTCCAAGGAAATGCATGTCAGTTTTTTATGCTTGCAAAAAATGCTTTTCATTGATGTGACTAGAGCTGGACTTTGTTTGAAAGCAGAGTACATTCAGTTAGAAACTCATAATGTGTGCTATCACCAATAGAGATGGGCACGAAACGAGCAATTTTTTGTTTTTGTTTTCGTTTTTTCATTTTGTTACACAACGAAAATGAAATAAAATTTTTAAAACAAAATGAAAATGAAAACGAAACGACCAAATTTGCCATGTTTTTCATTTTTGTTGCAGCAGATGCATTGAACTAAAAAGAATGCTAATGAAACAGCAATTTTTTATTTTCATTTTTGTTTTTTCATTTTGTTACCTAACGAAACAAAATGAAATTTTTTGCAAAAAATGTCACAAAAAATAAAACGAACCGAACGGACTCCTAAACGACCAAACGACAAACAAAACACCATTTTTTTGAGTCGTGCCCATCTCTAATCACCAATACATACTGTACTTCCAATGGAACAATGTGCCTCAGGCAGAAAACAAATACCCGATAAGCAGGAATGTAATGTGAAAAGTTAGCTTCCAAATATTAGGGTTGCAAATAGAGCTGTCTGACTGTTGTTGTACATGGGCATGATAATTTAAGGATGTTCGGAAGAGAGATTCAGACTTCCCCTAGCAGACTGTGATAAACCTACTACCTATATAGGCTGGCAGTTCCACATCCATCCATCCATTTTGTTTATCCCCTTAATGGACCTGAACTCAATTTGCTTGAACACAGTCCTTTGGAGGCTACAAAGCCATCTGGTTCTGTAAACAATAAATACTTCAATTACCCAATGCCATTAGGCATCATTGAGAATATGTCAAGAGGCTGCAAATACATTAGGGTGCAATTGTTTTGAATACTCAACATCTGGCTCTTTCTTACATCACTATAAGCATTTGTCCTGGAAAAAGTTGTGGGATAAACTGGCAATAGTCTATGTTTCCTGATGCATTTTCAAGTAATCCCTAAGCTTCTAGGTTCTCTGATTCTACTGAAGAACCAATTAAGTTTTCAGTTTAATTCTTTGAACCTAGCAGTGCAGTCTTACTTCAAATATACCCACTGTACCCCACTCCTCCTGTGGTGCCAATGGGATCAGGGTCCCATGACAATAACTCTATGGGCTCCACCTCAGTTTCTTGGCTCAGAACAGCTTTCATTAGTGGTACATTGTCACTTCCTCCTCCCTTCCTCTCCCACAGATTCATAGCAATGAATTCATCTCTACACCCATGGACTCTACTTGACAAGTTAGTTAGCATCATTGTAGTTCCACAGAATCCAAGTTCTAGCAAGTAGAGAGCTTAGGCCCAGTATACACCCCTTCTAGGAATGTTGTATACATGAATATAAGAAGCCAGGCAGATTTCTAGTTGTCCTCAATTTCAGCATTCATGTTGCCTGCCTCTCCAGGGCTGTGGTGGTGTCCAGACTAATGTACCCTTGTCCAAGCATGTGGGTGGAGTTTCTATTGTCTGACTTCTGTGGGTGAGCATAGACAGATTCCAGTGTTCTCATCTGTTGCATCCTCCCACATTCTTCTTTTTGGTGAATAGGCAAGCCTGTTGACTCTGTCTTTTCCAGGTGTTTCTGGTGAGGGAACTGTCTCTCCTTCAGCTCCATCAGACTGATCCTGACTAGAATCACTCCTGCATAAGAAATCACAGATGATGGCAGGGAGTTTTAAATGTATGCACCCTCCACAGGAACTGGGATTCAGAGAAAAAATGGATAGGAGGTAAGAGATTTGGAACTCTCAGGCTGAGAAAAAGTTCCAAGTAAAGCATAATACCCCCAAAAATGTATGACAGTTTGATCTGAATATGCTGTAATTTCATGTAGGTCTGGTAGTACAGCAGATCAATGAGCAACTGAAACCCCATCTGAACAGGAACAAATAAAATATATGGAGGAGCTCCTAACTTTGGCTCAACTCGCCTTCAGTTGTTTTGCCTTCCTAAATTTGTGCACTAAAATAGAAGGAAGCCTTTTTTGCTATAAAAGCAACAATAGTAAAGCATCAGCAGTTTCCCCCACATCCCTACAGCTTGTGTACACAGCTGTTGCATCAGGGCTGGATTTAAAACATGCTGTGGCTCTAAATTGCAGCTGCATGGTAGTACATCTGTGTTATTATTACGCAGCAAAGCAAAGCAACATTCCACCAGGCAATTCAAACCAACCAAAATAAAGCATATAATATTGAATCTGGTCTTCAGAGCAGTACCAGATTTGGCACAGAAGACAGTCTACTCTTGTGCTATGCCAAACTTTGGAAAGTTTGGGCAAAAGGTTTTCAAGTTCACACTTTAAAAAAAAACTGATTAACCCATATGCAGAGACAAACACACCAAGATTTAAAATAGCTCATACAAATTTAAAAGACCAGTTGTGCCTATTTTGAAAAAGAATGGTCAATCCCACTTGCTTTTTAAAAATTTGGCAAGAATTTTTTTAAATATGGCTGAAACAGATAATTTTAAAGGACTAAAGAAGGAAATGGAGTGTCAGTTCTCTTGAAATGGAGGTTCTTGGTGGAATTAGCATACAATTTGAAAGCCATAATGAATGAATAACAACAGCACAGAGCAGCTGCCTTTGTCCCAGCCATGAATCCTTTCAGTAAACATTCTCCTAGGATTTATGGGACCAAGATCCTAACACAAGTCAGAAGGAAACAAGCTTCAGGTCTGGGACAATGTGAAATTCTGGCCCCATTATTTAGCTTCTCGGGAGGAGAATTTTTTAACTTATCACTGGCCAAAACAGACATTCATGATGTAAAGGGATTCTGTTTTAAAAAATAAAAATTATTTTATTTGTATTTTAAATACTTTAAAATATTTTTAAAAGAATATAGAACATTCAGAAACTCACTCATTAAGATGTGTAATTACTGATTGGATTTTGTTTGCTTGATTGACTTTGTCTGATTTTTTTTGCTTTCTGGTTGAGGATGCCATTACTTGACATTGGCAGAACTTTGGCGCCTATATCTTGTCAGAGTTTCAACCAGTCCGCCCATTATGTCACTGTACATGTGTTTTGGTATCAAGAAAAAACTCAAGAGGTGCTATGTGCCATCAAAACACTTCTGATGTGTAGTTACTATAATGATTCCTTGACTTCCCAAATACCATATTGTTAAGAATTAGACCCTGATTTACTAAGGTCCTGTGCTGTTGATGCTGGTGCAGAGCGGGACCATCAGCTGGTGCGTGTATTAGCTGGCCACTGGCACATGGAGATGCCAGAAGAGGAGCCAGTTCCCCAAATGTGCCAGGGGATACAGATTGGCTGGTGAGGAGGAAAAGGGAGGACTCGGCAGCTATCATACCTGGAAGTGACACCAAAATCAAAAAGGAAATCCTGGCAGGAAGGATTGTAGCCCCCTTTTCTTATACTCCCTTGCCAAATTTCAGAGTGTCTTTCTTAGGGGTTGTTCCCAAGATAAATATAGGCTGATCCATCACCTATCCTATCCCTCTAGGGCATAAGTTAATGAAGCTGTTCCTCATCATTATTGCACCATGTGCTACACATCATTTGACCAAGCAGTTTCTTTCATTAGAGCAAAGGGACCTGGCACCCTTCTTGAAAAGTATGATATACAGTCAGCATTCAGGCTCCTTCTAGTGCACCCTGATGATTTTGGTAATTGGTATTTTGACAGAGTGATGTCCAGGGGCTGTGCAGTATCATGCACAGCCTTTGAGACTTTTAGCACAGTTTTACAACGGGCACTACAAATTAGAGCTGGTATAAGGTCAGTCACACATTATTTACATGATTATTTCAAATTGGATAGAGCATATACCACTGAATGTGCTAATGTCTTGAGGATATGCCAGGAGTTAGCTACAGAACTGGGCACTCCACTTCCAGAAGAAAACACTTCATTGATTTATTTAGGTTTACACCTGGACACAGTAGCATGGCCATCATGGCTTCCAACAGGTAAGCTCTTGATCCTCAAGGAGCTCATGCATGCGATGTTAAGCCAAAGGAAGAGCACATTATGAAAGATGCAGGCAAGGCCAGCGCTAGGATTTTTTGTGCCCTAGGCGAGGGGCGGGTGATGGGGGGCAGGGCATGGGGTGGGGGTGAGCAGCGGGGGGTGGGGTGGCGGGCAGGCGGCAGCGGTGGTGGGGAGGTGGGGCAGCAGGGGGCGGCAGGGGGCAGCAGATGGCAGGGGACGGCGACAGGCACGGTGGGTGGGCGATGATGGGCACAGGGGGTGGCGGACGGACGGCAATGGGCAGCGGGGGGATGGATGGCAGTGGCCAGTGGCGGGGGTGGTGGGAGGGCAGCAGGCTGGCCAGCGTCCCCTCTCCATTTTGGCGCTCTAGGCAACTGCCTAGTTCGCCTTAATGGATGCGCCGGCCCTGGGTGCAGGTGCTGTTGGAACACCTTAACTTCGCCTGCGAGTGGTAATGCCTGATATTGCATTTTGTGTAAGGTTGGCAAGGGTTACAGGTACTGTTACCCAGCCACAGCACTTAATCCCCTTGAGTAAAGGGATAAAGAAAAATCTTATCATATGGCTAAGATTTTTAGACAATTTCAATTGAGTCGTCATTTGGCAGAGACCATGTGACCATGGGCCACTTCTCAGGTTCACTCAGATGCAGCAGTGAGCCTTGGGTTTGGGGTCTACTTTAATGGCAGATGGTCTGCTCAGAGGTGGCCAGCTGTCTAGCAAGTGCAAGGCATATTAAGAGATTTAACATTTCTAGAGCTCTTTCCCATAGTAGTGGCTGTCTCCATTTGGAAAGATGAGTTCAGCAATAAAAAGTAAGATTCTGGTGTGATAATCAAGCTGTGGTGGTTGTGGTTAATCACAGTCATCAAATTCTGAGAGGGTCATGAGGCTGGTGTGTCACCTGGTACTGGTTTGTTTGGATGCTAACAGTGGTTTCTCAGCTATCTTAGTTCCAGGTATGGATAACAGCATTGCAGATGCTTTATCTTTTTTCCAGACAGAGAGGTTTTGTCAACTAACAGCAATCTGGACCATTTCCCTGTCCACATGTGGAACCTTGAATGTGAGACATTCTGTGGAATTTGCATCACATTCATTCAGAGTAGGTGCAGCAATGCGAGCAGCAGAAATGGGTTTGAAAGCTGTCATTAAAAACAGTGGGAGATGGCAGTCCTGAGCATACAAATCTTACATCCGCTCAGCACACAAATCCCCCTGATGTCATTTATTTTGAGCTCTGTCCACAGGTGGAAAGAAGTGGATATGGATCTTCAGGCAGAGCATAATTTACTGGACTGCCAGGTGGTGCTCGTTCCTCCAGCAGGGGCATGCATCTGATCTTGTACAACAGGGTACACCTTACATGGTTGGGACACAGGGGCATGCATTGGTAGTTGGGAAACAGGGACTCATTTATACCAACCCTTATGTAGTTGGGACACAGGGATTCATTTATACCAACTCTTTGGACAGAGATCAAGACCCAGATTGGTGATCATGACCTAACATCCCAAAGGAGCTTAGATGTATGGTTTGCCTAACAAAGTGAGCCTGGAATTAATACTTGTAACAACTATCCTGCCATACACATAGTGTGGTTGGGTTTAATGAAAAGAAGATGTTGGCTTGGGGCAAGGAACCCCAGGAGGCAGAAGGTGACTATGGCAGGGGGTCATGCAGTTGTTGGTTGGGAAGGATCTTGGATCCATCACCCACATATTTCACAGAATAGGGAGGACCTTTATCACCAGGAAGGGGTACATTTATCTATCAAGGGCCATGAATTGTGGTATACAGTCACCATCTGGGGCTGTCCTTATAGATGTTTTGGTGATTGCTGTTGTCTGCAAAAACAGCTCTATGTTTAGCATCACATGATTTTGCATCAGCTACACTGGGTACCAGTTTGTTTCTGAACTCAGTTTAAAATATGTGGCTTAATTAACCTTGAAAGCACTGCTGTCTTGAAGCATTCTCTGTAGGCCATCTGTGATCATCTGAATCACCAAAAGGTTGTTGTAATGTAATACGCTGGGGACCCAAATGGTACTTTCTCAGCAAAAGTTAAAATAAATAGGCATATATTTCCTGAATACACAAGTTCAGCTTATTCTTACTAATATACTAAAAGGGTATGGATGCCTTTTGACCTGCTCTGTACCTTAATAAGGGGCATAAAGTTTAGGGCTGACTGACAACCTCTAGCCATTAGGAAAGATTCTGACCAACTCCATCCCTGGATCCATGACACTGCCGCCCTGCCCCAATGTGTGCACATTGGCATTTGAAGATCAAGAAGGACACAGTAGTGAGTGTGAGGCCAGGGAGCACAGTCCTCCCTATACACAATTTCTTGTCATTTTGGTAAGGTTGTTGGATGCCAGACAGCTGGCTGAGGTCTCAGGTAATCATTATGTGTTAGGTCTCCAGAGGAGGAGACAAATTAGAAGAGTTGGAAAATTGCCTTGAAAGGCTGGACAACCATCTGTTCCTCTTTCCACATGGCATTAGGACTCAGTGGCTCAAGGTGGGTTACATGTGTGTTGTGTTTCCTTCCTTTCCAACACTCACCTGCCTACCTATAAGGACATCATAGGGATCCAGCTCTCCTCCTCAGGTTTCATTCCTGAAAAAGAATGGAGCGGGATGCCCTTGACTTGATAACCCTTGGTCAGGGTTTTGATTTGACATGATGATTGCATGGCTGTCTGTAAACTAAACCAGAGAGGTATCCGCAGAGCTAATCAGTCTATGGTGTTTGTGTGTTTTGTGTATATATACTAGGAGAATGGCACTGAGAAAAAGCAATCATTGCAGGAGGCTGAGAAGCCCACAAACAGTGTCAAAATAATCTGAGTGTTTGATGGACCGAATAGAGGAATTAGTTTGGATGACTTAAGTCTGATTACTTACAAATGCAGAAATAAGTGAATATTGATAGACTGGATCACTGACATGCAAAGTCATGCCCTGAGTAGATTTAAAAGACAGTGATTGGCAAACAAACAAACATTTTTGTGTGTAAGACTGCAGAATAAATTCTAGAAACATATTCGAGATCTATTTTTGGGCAGAAACAAACTCCTATATCTTGTTATTGGATTTAGAATCTTTTCTTGTATAACCACTTTCTTCTCCTCTTCTTTTTTATTGTTCTCATGGAGGGGGTGGAACACACTTAAAGTCATTTCATTTTTTCTTCATTGTTGCTTAGCAATAACAAATAGCAATATTCTAATGACCATGAACAACAATTGTATGAATTTTTGTAATGCAGTTTAACACAGCATGAGAGCTTCGTGTGTTTGATGCCAAAGCAATTTGATAAGTACGGCTCCCTAGAAACTTGACCTTGTAGAAGAAAATGTAACTTTATCTTGGTAGAAGAAATAAAGTGTCACACGGCTGAGAGCGTTTTGTGGGGAGGGGGCTAAGTTTAGGAGCTGAAAAGAAGAATCAAGTTATCAAGGAAGCACTCCTGATTGGAAGTTAATTAGTGCTTTTCACTGTCCGTGCTCAAAGGCAGTTTAGAGAGTCTGAGAAGACACTGTTCAGTTGGTGTATCTCTAACATTATGAGGCAACAGATGCCACAGCTAAAATATAATTGTTTTTTCAAAACAGTGCTTGCTAGTGTCTCGGTAGGTGCTAAGCATTTGGACAGTGTGCTAGGCATTTCATCCCCCAGTTTAAATCACTGACGTTGACCTTAAGAGACTCACAGGTTTTAAATTTCAGTTATCTGAAAGATTACCCTCCTCTTTTGCAAGCCTCCTGAACCTTGAGAACAGCACTAGGTGTCCTACTTGTATTTCACCTATGAGGACAAATAAAGTTGACAGTGCAGTTGATGGTTCTCCTGCTATGTATTGGCCCCCTCCTGTTAATTGTTCATGATAGTGTTGATTTCAGTGGTTAATACTGATTTTAACTACATTCATCATTGCTTTTCCTAGTGTCCTTGTGGATTCATCAATAGTCATGTTTTGGGACTTTAACTTTTATTACATATTATATTATATCATTACTTTTAATGTAGTATGGATCCTCTATGTCTTTTAATCAGCTTTAGACATCATAGTAAGTGCCGTCCCACACTTAGTGATTCTGACTAGAGATGGGCACGAAAAGCCAAAATGGCGTTTCATGGTCGTTATTCAGGCCCTGGGGGCCTCTTCATTTCCATTTCCGTTGTTCAGGGCCCCAGGGCCCACTTCGTTTTCATTTAGTCATTTTTCGGGCATGGTGCAAGCCTGCCGGGAGAGCGTTCCCGCGGCCGCGGAGAGCCCTCCCAGGATTGTGCGCTGCCAGTGCCGGCAGCAAGCCAACCGGGAGAGCGTTCCCATGGCTGTGGGGAGCCCTCCCGGTGAGGGGCGCCGGCGGGGAAGGGGCAGCGGGGTGGGGGCAGTGGGGGGGAGGGCGGGGAGCAGATCATCCCCCCTACCACAGCTTCCTCCTCTTCCTCCCCTGACTCCAACCAGGCACGCGGGGGGCCTCACCGCACTCATCCAACGTCACCCTTCTTGCAGCTGGTGAAGAGGTTGCTGGTGTCCATGGCCGAAGGCGCTGCATTGACTCCACAGGCATTTTTACTACTCTATATAATTTAGTGTAGTCAGCAAATTTGGCTACCTTGCTATTTACTCCTATTTCTAGATCATTTATGAAGAGGATGAAAAGCAAGGGTCCCAGTACTGAATCTTGGGGGACCCCACTCTTTACCTCCCTCTACTTGGAGAAGTGTCCATTTAGTGCTACCCTCTGTTTCCTGTCCATTAGCCAGTTGCTGATCCAGGACAAGACCTCTCCCTTTATTCCATGACTGGCAAGTTTATTCAAGAGTCTTTGGGGCAGGACCTTGTCAAAAGCCTTCTGAAAGTCCAGATAAATGATGTGAACTGGATTTCCCTTGTCCACCTGCTTGTTGACAGTCTCAAAAATGCCAACAGATTAGTGAGGCAAATTGTACAGTCAAGGGGAATCCTGAAGCTTTTGCCTATAACTAACATTTTAGAAATGAAACACAGCTACAGTAAAATGGCATTGTCAATACTGGCTCCATAAGCCAGAGAACCCTGCCTACACCTGTAGTCAGTCAATGAATTTTATTTGGACAGCAATTTCTAAAGCTGAAAAGGTATGCTTCTCTTTTCTCTGTTTTTTTTTTTAAGAGAACAGGGCCACATTGTGATTGTTGCCCCTTCTGTGGGAAAATTGAGACCAAAGGTACACTTAGTTTTACAATTAATAAAAGTCTAATAAATGCATATGGTAGAAGAAGGCTATAGACATTCCATATTTTAAAAGGCTGCTGAGGATTGGAAGGTGCTTGAGGATCTGGATCCCTCTAAATTCTGCTAACAGACCTGATCCACAGATTAGCTTCAGATTAAGGCATGGACTGAAATTTAGTTATCTGTTGGTTTTTGCAAGCTGTTTTCAGCTCAAAAGAGGAATACAAAATACATTTTAGAATGGTAATTTTCAGAGAAAAATAAATTCAGAAATGTGCATTTGAGAGGTTGTGCTTTTAGAAATACGCACTTTGAGACTGAATATATTTAGAAACATGAATTGAAATGTATTTTTGTGCAGGTTTTAAAAGTCCAGATAAATGTGGGAATGGAAATTACTTTTAGGTGCAGTCATCCAAAAATGACAAGAGTCAGTGGGAATAGACTGCTTTATACAACTCTGCTACCGGCCAAAATGCCTCTATTTCATGTGTGGTACTGCAAGAGTTTTGAGAAGTTACTTTTGAAGACGTCCTCAGCTAGTCTGGCCAATGGCCCTGAAGATTATGAGGATCCAAATGTAATCCAAAAATGTAACTTTTCCAAGTTTTGGTTACAGGAAACCTATGTGGCTTGGAAATGAAGGTTCAAGATTCAATATCAGTTCTCAAAGGTAAGCAGGAATTGGTAGCACAACTATCACTTTCCTGCTTTTATAGCAGTAGGAGATACAGGGGTAGGTTAGCTCAAGGCTAGCATTTGAATAAAACAAGCAAAAATAACTTTGCTTCCTAATACCCTGAAACATTTATAACCATTTAAATTGCTTTTGTTTATTCTATCTTACTATATTTTCATCTATTGCTCTTCTTTTTGCTCAAAAAGCAATAATTTAAAGTAAAAGGTGAGTCTCTTATGGGTCAAATAGTGTAACATTTGGAATAAAATCTAGAAAGTACAAGTATAATTTACATCTTAATGTCCATATTGCAGAGATAAAAATATTAAAAAGGCCTTTTCATGTGCACAATTTAATGTCATGCCTTCAGCTATGCTTGAGGGTCGCTTTAAAGGAACACCTCCACAAAAATGCACATGTCCATGTGGTGAAGGTGTTGAAACACTTGCCCATGTGCTACTGTTATGCTCCTTTTATAAAGAGGTACAGCAAGAATTACTTTTCCCCGTGTTAGTAAAGAAGCCAGGTCGTTCATCTGATTTCTATATAGCTTTACCCCTTGGAGACCGAGACAAACAGGTGACACTACAGACAGCTAAATTTTTAGCAGCAGCAATTAAAATGAGGGCACATGTGATTTTAAAATAATAATCATTTTTGGATTACTTGTCCAAATCTGATATAGGAATATTGTATGTATATGTATTTATTATCTTGATTTTAGAATGCCAATTTTATATCTATGAAACTGTTACCCTTTTTTTGCTAAGGCCATAGCTAATGCAAATAAATAAATGATTGATTGATCAATCTCACATATTTATTTTTTAATTTAATATTAACCTACTCAGGAGGTCTCTGAGTAGGTTAAAGAGCAGTAAAAGACAATTTAAAAGCATAAAATCTTTAAAACAATTTTAATTAAATAAGTTTAAACACACACAAAATTAAAACATGAAAATCATTGTAACCAAACCTGTGCAGGGTAAGATCTTCAACTCCCCCAAATGCTCTAATGAATAAGCATGTTATGAATTGATGCCAAAACAATGCCAATGGCAGTGCTGGTTAAGTTTCCAAAGGGTGGACATTCCATAGTTGGGACACTATAGCCAAGGATGCCCTCCCTTGTGACTCTTCATAATGTACAGGCCCTCAATGGTGGATCACAGAGATTGATATCCTCCCCAGTTCTTAGTCAGCAGGCAGATTTATATAAGAGAGATGCTCCTTCAAATATCCAGATTTGAAAGCAAACTCAGCTGTGCTTGTTTCCAATCTAGCCTCAATGAACCAACAATTTCCCTATTGAACCCTAAATTATCTTTTTTCTGTAGGCTGCAGGAAGGCAATAAATTAGATCAAAGCTATGCCCGTGTGAATTACTTCCATTTTGGTGTTCTAAACATTTAATTCCAACACAGAGAAATAGAAATGTTAGAAACAGTGACTGAAATCATATTAGTTATGCTCACTGGCATAACACAGTTGGGTAAGTCTTTTTGGTGAGTTACTATAGGTTACGAAGTTAGCATAGCATTTGCTGTTGAATGTTAAGTTGGAATTTTAGCCATTGCTTTAATTTCCAAGTGCAATCTCATGTATGTTTCACTGAGAGGTAAAACTAGCAAAGGCCAAAGGAACAAAATCCAAGTGAATAAAACATCAAAGCAGAAGACTTGCCCTGCTCAGTATCTAAATATTTAATGTCAAACAGAGCCAACTTGTTGCAAAAGCTTATTGTATGAATCTTTGCTCATCATCAGAAAACTTCACTACCATCTTTCACTTTTTGACTGGAGAAGTTGTATGAGGAAAACAGCCCTGTGTACCAATGTGTAATCATCAGAAAAAGTCTTATATCATTCAAACTTGTGTCCTCCCTCAGAATCACTGGAAGCAGATTGAGGCTGAAAGAACAGAAAAGGTCAAGTGCTTGGAGACACAAACTCATATATCCTTCAAGTGGGTGAATTGGACACATGGAGAAGGACAATTGTGTTAGCCTTCTTATCCTCTTGATTTCCATTGCTCTCCCTATGTTCAAGGTGACTTTCTGAATTGGGACAAATTCTGTATCTGTGGAAGTGATTTTGACTGGTTTTCTAGAGTTGATGTCATGCAGCTATATAAGTTTGATGGGTTCAGATTCATGTAGCAAGCCTCTCTAAGTACAGTGGGATCTCCAGTTCACTTATAAAAAAGGTAATGAAAACAGAGATGGAAAGAGTCATGTCTAGGGATGGGCTGGAAATGAAAAATGAAATGCTGTTTTGTTGTTTAGTTACATAACAAAATGAAATGAAATGAAATGAAACGAAACGAAATGAGGAAGCAGCATTTCATTATAGATGAAACAAAATGGTCATTTTCCCATTGAAATGAACATTTCATTCCATCGTTTTAAAGGCTCCAGCCATGACAGAGCAGCAGGAGCTTGTGGTGGGGGCAGTGCTGGAGCCCACTGAGTCCAACCATTTTCTGTTGCCCAGTCAATGGCTGGAGCCCTTTAGGGGGCCAGGTTAAAAGGGCTCCAGCCATTGACAGCTCGGCAGGAGTCCTTTAAAAATGGCTCCCAGATTCCCAGGCACGAAATCTGGTGCCTCTAGGACCCAGGGGAGACCTTTTGTTTCATTTCATTTTGTTTTGTACAATGTTTTTTTAAAAAAACATCATAAGAAACAAAACAAAACGGGGTGAGCATAAAACAAAATAAAATGAAACACTATTTTTATATTTCGTGCCCATCCCTAGCCATGTCTGTTACACTGAATCCATTTTAAATGGACATTCTGTGTGTGAGATTATTGAACAAAGTTGGGGAGCATTCAACCTCCAGATACTGATGAACTACTTTCTTCTTGTCTCACCAGAGGCCAGGCTTCCAAGAATTGATAGGATATGGAATTCAATCACATCTGGGAGGCTACAGGTTCCCCAGTCCTTCCATAGAACAAGTGTACAGCTTCCACGGTTCAAAATAAAAATCTGTCTCACACAGTATAGAATAAGACATTTGCACCTCCAAGATTCTAATTGAAAACAGCTGTCTCTGAAGAGTGGGACATTAAAAATTCTCCAGCTACCTCAAAAGGTTTTGACCCCTAGGTAATTTTGAGATTGTAAAGGGTTTTGTGAATGACCATGTGTGCTGTTATTATAGTTTTCACAAGGGTAAACAAAATACAATTTGTGTAAACTTGAATTTTAATTTCTGCTTAAAGCAAGTTATTCCCTTATTGAAGTTAAATGGAGACATAGTGCAAGCAGAGGAAACAGAGCTTGGGGGAAAGGTTTTCTTATTTATTATGCAATGACAAATCAAGCTAGAATTTATACCACTAATATGCAGTCCCCTGGGAATATGCCCCATTTTACTCAGTAAGATTTACTTCTGAGAAGGCATGCATAGAAATATGCTGTAAATTTATAATTTCCATAAATTTTCATGCTTGGGTGAAGTTAACGCTTGCCTACTTTTTAAAGAATACTAGAATAATGAACTCATGTTTCATATTTCATATTTTAGTGCTTGAATCAAGAATTGAACATGGGACTTTAGATTTGTCAGGAACTGGAGAACATTTTGGGACAAGCCAAACCTGTTCAGGAGGGATGGGTTGCACTTGAATCATGATGCGACCAGATTGCTGGCACTCAAACTCAAAAAGGCTGCAGAGCAGCTTTTAAACTGATAACTGCGGGAAAGCCGACAGGAGCTGAGTGGCATCCGGTTTGGAACACCTCATCCCTGGGGAATGAGGTTGGAGAGGGTAGAGAATCACATAGAGATGACCTAGCAGGTATTAGCACTGGGAGAATAATGGAATCTGATCGTTTGTCTACTGAAAATAAAAGCTGTGGGGGGAAAGAACAAAGCAGCAGCTGTTGTTGCAGGACCCACTGTACAGGTGCTTCTACACCAATGCTCGAAGCCTCCGAGCAAAGATGGGAGAACTTGAACATTTGGCAGCTAGGGATAACATAGATATAATAGCCATAACAGAAACCTGGTGGAATGTGGAGAACCAGTGGGATACAGCAATCCCAGGCTTTAAACTCTATAGAAGGGATAGAGAGGGGCGGGTTGGAGGGGGAGTGGCCATCTATGTCAAAGAAGGGGTAAAATCCAGCAGAATGGAGATTGACAGAGGGTCTGACTCCACCATAGAATCACTGTGGGTTAAACTACCAGGTCCAAGGAGTGATGTGACAGTTGGGGTATTCTATCGTCCACCAGATCAAAAACTTGAGGGGGAACTTGAAATGAGGAGAGAAATCATGGAGGTGTGTAAGAGGGATATGATAGTAATCATGGGGGACTTCAATTATCCCCACATTGACTGGGCCAATGCGAGCTCCGGGCAAGAAAGAGAAACCGGGTTTCTCGACCTGCTGAATGACTGTGCCTTAGAGCAACTTGTCATGAAGCCCACCCGAGAACAGGCAACTCTGGATCTAATACTGTGTGATACTCAGGAACTGGTCAGGGATGTGAATGTCACTGAGCCTCTGGG
Organism: Phrynocephalus forsythii; assembly: GCA_029282475.1. Lineage (NCBI taxonomy): Eukaryota > Metazoa > Chordata > Lepidosauria > Squamata > Agamidae > Phrynocephalus > Phrynocephalus forsythii. Next base: position 137,737,516 of record JAPFRF010000010.1, read on the forward strand.
GAACAGTGACCATGCTGCAATCTTCTTTGCCATGCATGTTGGAGGAAGAGTGTCAAGCAAATCAGACATAAAAACCCTTGATTATCGAAGGGCAAACTTCCCTCAGATGAGGAAACTACTTAGAAAGAAATTGAAGGGGAAGGTTAGAAGAATCCAATCTCTTCAGAGTGCATGGAGCCTGTTTAAAACAACGGTAATAGAGGCCCAGCACAAGTGCATACCACAAAGAAAGAAGAGCTCATTTAAGTCCAAGAGGACACTGGCATGATTAACAAGTGGAGTTAGAGAGGCTCTAAAGTGCAAGGAGAGGTCTTTCTATAAATGGAAATCCTCCCCAAATGTGGAAAATAAAAAGGAACACAAACTCTGATAAAAGAAATGTAAGATGATAAGAGAGATTTTGAGGAACACATGGATAGCAATATAAAGGGTAATAATAAAAGTTTCTTTAAATATGTTAGAAGTAGAAAACCTGCCAGAGAACCAGTTGGCCCTCTGGATGGTGAGGGAGGAAAAGGGGAGGTAAAGGAGGACTTGGAAATTGCAGAGAAATTAAATGAGTTCTTTGCATCTGTCTTCACGACAGAAGACCTTGGGCAGATTCCGCTGCCTGAACGGCCCGGCCCCTCTTGACTAAAGAATTAAATCAAATACAGGTTAAAAGAGAGGATGTTTTAGGACTAATTGATAAATTGAAGATTAACATGTCACCGGGCCCAGATGGCATCCACCAAAGGGTTATTAGGGAACTGAGAAATGAAATTGCAGACCTCTTAACGATGATATGCAACTTGTCTGTTAAAACAGCCACAGTGCCAGAGGACTGGAGGATAGCGGATGTCACACCAATTTTTAAAAGAGAATGGAGGGTGGACCCGGGAAACTACAGGCCAGTTAGCCTTACATCTGTCCCAGGGAAGATGGTGGAAAGCCTCATCCAAGAGAAAATCTTAAAACACATAGAAGAACAAACCTTGCTGAGAGAAAATCAGCATGGCTTCTGTAAGGGTAAGTCTTGTCTGACAAATCTTTTAGAATTTTTTGAAAAGGTCAACAGGCATGTAGATTTGGGTGAACCGGTAGATATAGTCTATCTGGATTTTCAAAAGGCTTTTGACACAGTCCCTCACCAAAGGCTGCTGAGACAATTGCACAGCCAGGGGATAAGAGGGCAGGTCCTCTTATGGATTGAGAACTGGTTGAGATCCAGGAAACAAAGAGTAGGTGTCAATGGGAAATTTTCACAATGGAGAGAGGTGAAAAGCGGTGTGCCCCAGGGATCTGTCCTGGGACCCGTGCTTTTCAATCCGTTCATAAATGACCAGGAGACAGGGATAATCAGTGAGGTGGCCAGGTTTGCAGATGACACAAAACTTTTCCATGAGATAAAAACCAGAGAAGATTGTGAAGAGCTCCAGAAGGATCTCTCCAAACTGGGGGAATGGGCTGAGAAATGGCAAATGCATTTTAATGTAGCCAAATGTAAAGTAATGCATATTGGGGCAAAAAATCAAAACTTTATCTATCAACTCATGGGCTCTGAGTTATCTGTGATGGATCAGGAAAGAGATCTTGGTGTGTTGGTGGACAGCTCCATGAAGGTGTCTATCCAATGTGTGGCAGCGGTGAAGAAGGCCAATTCCATGCTAGGGATTATCAAAAAGGGGATTGAAAATAAAACAGCCAACATTATAATGCCATTATACAAAACAATAGTAAGGCCGCACCTGGAGTATTGTGTACTAGACATGGGCACGGAACGGCGAAATTTCCGTTTCCGTTTCCGTTTTTTTGTTCCGTTACGTAACGGAAACAGTAATGGTAATTAAGCCGGCCCAGCTCGAACCCGAACTGAAAAAAGAAAAATCGGGTTTTTCGTTTCCGTTTGTGGCATCACGCGATGCGAAGCCCAGAAAAAAAAGTTTTAAAAAGCTTTAAAGACTCTGATTCCCGGCCAAAAAAGCAGGCGATAATATGCCTGCCTGAGGCTTTGCCACCTACCAGAGGGGTGGTTTCTGGGGTGTCCCCGGCCTTTCCCCCTCTCCTGTCCTGGGCTGCTTGCACCAGGCTGGGGGGGGGCATCATCCTCATTGTCTCGCCATGCCATGTGGTGGGGGAGAATCCAAAATGGCGACTACAATTTTTATTTTTAAATCGTGGTCCAAAAACACACCAAAGCACAACACAAACATTGTTGACATTTATTTATTCTAATGCCTGATTTTTAATAGTAGCCACAGGGGTTTTTTATTGCAATAAAATGTCACATTGATTTTATTTTATTTTATTTTTATTTTTTTAGACCTGCCCATTAATGGGCTGGGCATGGGATGGGACCATGCAAATTTTTTGATCCATTCCACTAATGGCATGGCCAGGTTTTGACTGAAACTCCTGGATGTGCAAGAGGGTATAAAAACCCGAGGCACCTTCCAGAAATTGCTGTCAGTGTGTGGATGTGGTTGAGGGAGGAGGGCTGTGGCTGCTGGTGCGATCCGATCGAGATGAATATTGGAGAGGGAGGCCTGGGTGGGAGGCTTTAGGCTTTCAGTTAGGCAGGCAGGGAGGGAATTGAATTTAGAAAATTATTTTTTTGATTACCTGCAGCTTTGTCTGCCAAAGGGAAGCAGTTATTCTTTTTTCTTTGTTCTCTTCTCTGACTGTTTGTGGAGAGAGGATTTTTCTGATATTGGATAAAGGGGAAGGGTCGACTGGGAGTGGGAGGTGTGTGGATTTATTTTAAAATATACCATTTATTTCCTATTTTTTCCAACTTCAATTTGCTTGAACACACACAATTTGGGGTGCAAGAACAGAAAACTCAACAATAAGTTCTCTGCTGAGTTTTGATTATATTGGATTAAAAGGGACTTCTGGATTTAGTTTCAAATAGTACCATTTGTTTTCAACGTTTTCCTACCTGAGAGAAAAGAAGAGAGACTTTCAAATTCATTTAGCTGCACTACACAGTTGATGTGCAACTAAACTATATTTCATTTACACCAATATCTTTTTTGGAGGCATCTAAGTAGTAGCACCCCTACTCTGTTTTCAGGGTTACTTTTGGGGTGTGGCTGGCAAGCTACCCTTCCAGAACAGGAGCCCAGTTGCAGCTGGTGCTGCTGCCAGCCCAGGCTATTACATTTACATCAGCCTAATCTGTGTGTGTGTGGGGGGGGGCATTCACCCTACCCCTAACAAGTCAAGTTCTTTTACTGGGGGGGGGATGATTAATAAGGCAACCAAATTCATTTGCTGCTGCTGCTGCTTCATTTTTTTTTCTGGGGGAGGGAAGGAAGCTTGCACACACACAATAATCTTCTGGAAATACAACACTACCTTACCTCAGTCTCATTGTACAATTCCACCACTCCAGTTCAATTACCGGGAGAGCCTAACAAGTTTGCTTGCACACACACAATTTGGGGTGCAATAAAAGAACCTGCTCTGATCCTAGGGGGACAGAATATACATATATATTTTACAATATTTTATTTACTCATTACTCCAGCTCATTGTTTGTTTACACTTGTTGTTGTGTTGTGTACACTGACTGAGTGAACACACACACACACTCCATTTCAGTATTTTAGAAAACTATTTGTTTCCCCCCCCCGTGTGGCCTGCAATAGTGCACAGTTTCCTGAGTGCTGAAGGGAAGCAGTTCTGCCTTTGTTTGTTGTTCATTTCAACTCAAACACAAGTATCTCTTTGCTGATTTTTCAGATTATATTGGAAGAAAAGGAAGTTGGCGGACTTCTGGATTTAGTTCAAATTCCATTTGATTTCAACATTCTCCAAACTGAGAAGAGACACTTTCTTAAGTCATTTAGCTGCACTACACCTATTCTTTCCTTAGTTGATGTGTGATTGTGTATACTCCAGCTCATTGTTTGTTTACACTTGTTGTGTTGTGTGCACTGACTGAGTGAACACACACACAATCCATTTCAGTGGATCAACTTGAATTTAGACTTTAGAAAATTATATCAAGGGCCAGCAGGGCAACACTGAAAGCTTGTAGAAAACAACACAGTGTGAGAGTAAGCTTGTGGGCCAAAAGGATAAGTTTATTTTGTTTACTTAACACAAATATAATAAGAAAATATATTTCATAAGAAAATATAATTCTAATTTTATACATCTTTGTGAAATAAAAAAAAATGAGGTGGGTTGGCAGAGCCACAGGAAAGGGCAAGGGGACCCCCACTAAAATAAATAGGGGCACGTTTCTGAAGGAAGGCACAGGAAGCAGTGCAGATAGTGATATTGCTGGTACCACTCCCTCTCCAAGCAGCAGCTGCACAACCAGCACCACTGGACCATATTCTGTCACTGAGGGAAGCATGGATGACTGCATGCGAGCTCCAACGCCACCATGCTTTGACATGGACACACACCCCTTGTGTCGGGAGGAAGATGAGTACTCGGAATCGGAAACAGAAAGCTCTTTGCATCTGAATATGCCGGATTCTGAGGACCTGTTGGCAGGAAAAGACGAAAGGCAGGCTTCAGGCAGTGATGGAAGGAGCACCCCTCCTTCCACCTAGGACCAGAGTACCACCAGTGACAGCAGCAGTCAATTGTCCCAGCAGGGTACAAGCCACACCACCACCAGCACAGCAGTGGCAGGCAGTACCAGAGGGGGCAGTACTTTCCATAAGCCTCACGGCTCTCTCTGGGAGCATTCTGAGAACAGCCGTGAAGACTCGAGGCTTGCGGTGTGCAAGAAATGCGGGGTGGTCATGCGCAGGGGGAATGACCCCAAACACCTCTCCTCAAGTGCCTTGCGTAGCCACGTCATGCGAAGGCACCCTGGGACTCTGCCTGGGACAGTGTCAGGCCCTGGTTCCTCGGGGATGAAGAGGGGGGAAGCAGGCATGGGGAAGGAGGACTCCAGAGACAGCTCCACTGAGAGTGGGAAGAGGCAGGCCACTCTGCAGGAAGTGCTGCCACTGTGTGGGAGTTTTGTCAGCCAACGTAATAGGGCCAAGGCACAGGAGACCACCACTCACGTGGTGGGTGAAATGGTGGCCATGAATGGGTTGCCCCTCTCCTTTGTGGAGTCATCAGGCTTCAGGCACCTGATGAAGCACTTGGCTCCATGGTACGAGCCTCCATCCCGTCGTACCTTCAGCTGGCGGGTGATTCCCTCCCTTTTTGAGTCCATCAGGGACATGGTCCGGGCCCTGCTGCAGGCGGCCAGAGGAAGGAAGATCCACTTCACTTCCGACCTCTGGACTGGTGGGCACCACGGATACCTCTCTCTGACGGCTCATTGGTGGCAACCCAAGGAGGTCCTTGACACTAGGGCATCCCAAGAACAGCTGCAGGGGGAGCCACAAGGGAGCACCCCAAGAGGGTACAGGGTGGTGCTTCCCCAGGCACAAAGCATGGAGGACAGTGCCAAAGGCATCCACATTGCTGAGGTCCTCAAGACAGCACTGCAAGAGTGGGGATTGGGAAATGAGGGGCAGGTCAATCACGGATTCATGGTCACTGACGCAGGACTTAACATGATCAACGCGTTTGAAAGGGCAGGGTTCAAGGGCACCTTGTGTGCAGCACACAAATTGCACCTAGTGGTGGGAGATGCCATTGGGCTGGGTGCACCGAAGGACTCCTGGTGTGAGGGGACCCTGGAGACAAGGCCTTGCTGGACAAGTGCAGGAAGATAGTTGGGCACTTCTCACGCAGTGTCAAGGCATCCAGGATGATGCGTGAGAAGCAGGTGGAGATGGGCTGACCAGAGCACGTCCTGATCCGTAGGAAGTCCACCTACGAAATGGTCAAGTGCCTGGTGGAGCAGAGGCAAGTGGAGGAATACGTCATGTCCCACACTTCCGTCCTGCCTGAGGGAAGGGTGTTGGACATTGGTGCTACCGAGTGGCTCGCCCTCTCCTAGATGGTGGGTATCCTGCAGCCTTTTGAGGAGACCACCCATGTCCTCAGCAACTACAATGCCAGCCTGGGCCACGTACTCCCCCTGGTACATGCCCTTCGACAACGCCTAGAGGCCAGTATCCGGGAAGAAGCTGATCTTCTCCCAAACAGCAGGGTCTTGGCAGACAGGCTGTTGACCGGCGTGGATACCCACCTAAGCCCACTGAGGAGGGAAAAGGTGTACCAGATGGCATGTCTGTGTGACCCTTGCATCAAGGGTTCCCTGGCGGGGAGCCCTGCCAACCTGAGCTCCTGAAAGACAGAGCTATGCCATCAAGTCCGCAGGGCTGCCTCAAATCAGGCCCAGGCATTCCCGAGGGCGCACGGAAGCCAGAGCGATGCAGAAGAGGAATCCTTGCAAGGATCCTCTTCCTCCTCTACTGCGGGAGTGTACACCCAGAGATCGGGTTGCTTACCAGCAGCCAACTACCTGGCCTCTGCCCTAGTCATGGCAGTCTCCTCCTCAGTGGAGGCAAGGGAGGAAGAAGAACCGGACCCTGCTTTGACCATGGTGAGGGAGTACATGGCCGAACCCCTCCAACCCCTCACCTTGGACCCACTCCACTACTGGGCCAGAAAGGCAGACCTCTGGCCCGCTCTTTCTACTCTGGCGTTGGACCTCTTGTCCATCCCACCCACCAGTGTCTAGAGTGAGCGTGTCTTCTCCCACATGGGAGATGTCCTGAGGCCGCGCCGCTCTCGTCTGGACCTGGAGACCGTGGAAAGGTTGACTTTCATCTTTTTCAACCTTTCCACGTTGGTATTACCCCAACACTCCAAGACCTAGGTCCACAGTCATTCCTCCACCGGTTCATTCCAATCAGGCCTCCCTTGTTCTAACATGCACTACCAGAGCAACACTTATGCCTGCCTGCAAGTATGCCTGCCTCCCAGCTTGCCTTCCTCCCTGCAAGCCCGACTTCCTGCCAGCCTGCCTCCCTGCCTGCCTGGCCCTGTGCCTACCTGCCTGCCTGCCTGCCTGCCTGCCTGCCTTCCTGCATTCCCACTCAATTTGAAGGGTTACATTAGTGCCCAATTTTTCCAGGACTTCCCTGGCTCCAAACCAGGGAGGACCAATCAATGTTTAACTTTGAAGGGTCTCTGTAACCAGCCCTTGTCTGGCTACAAACCAGGTAGGACCAATCAATGTTTAACTTTGAAGGGTCTCTGTAGGCCCAATTTCTCCAGCCCTTGCCTGGATCCAAACAAGGGAGGACCGATTGTTTATAATTTTGAACCAGACAACACTGTTGTGGTTGCAGCCATGCAACTTCCACTAACCCTCCCTAACCCCATCCAACCAATGCCTGTATGCCTCCCATCCTAACATTCCCCACCAGCACCACGCAGTTATGCCTGGCTGTCTGCTCTGTCTGTATGACTGCCTGCCTGAATGCCTGCCTTCCTCCCTTGTCTGCCTGACTGCCTGTAATCCCGCTGCATGCATGGATCTAATAAGGGCTACATACTTAGCCCAGTTTTTATAGGACTTCCCTGGAAGGTTTTTTTCTAGGGTCAGTGTAGGCCCAATATTTTCCTGTTGGCCATGGCTGGTCTGAGTGTAGTACACCCTAAATACCTGCCTTCCTCGATGCGTTCCTCCCTTCCCTGGGGTTTTGGAGCCACTCTGCTTACAAAGTGGTCAGATGCACTTTACAACAACCTACCTCAAAGACTGATTAGCAGGGGCCTGGCTCTCCTTGCAGCCTTAAAGAAATAGCCCTGTTCTCCAACATCCACTCTGTCTCCTGGGTTGATGAAACTCGGTTTCCTGGGGTGTAAACTCACTCCTGCCTCTTACAGGCCGGAAATCCCTAGGACAAGGAGGGGAGAATCCTTCCTTGCACTCCACCCTCCCTGCATGCCATTCCAGGCTGACAGAATGAATGGCCAAGGGAGGCAAACTTTATCAGGAACATCAACTACCTGGAACTAACCAGGGATTCACAGAAATCTTTCTTTTCAGTCAGCGTTGCGTCTGGCTGCCACCAATGACGCAGCCAACATTATTATTATTATAATCACGCTCACAGGGAAGGCAACTCAGTCTCTTGGGTAGGCAAAACTCTGGCCTCCAAAGTAGGCGGCTGAAACAATCCCTCCCTCAAGTTCCCTGGCGCTCTGGCTTCGTGGCTTTCCTGCATGGACTGTGTCTCCACTGGGTTGGCAAAACTATGGCCTAGTGGCCTCCAAAGTAGGCGGCTGAAACAATCGCTCCCTTAAAGAAACAGCCCTGTTTTCCTGCATCCACTCTGTCTCCTGGGTTGATGAAACTCAGTCTCCTTGGGTGGAGAAACTCTGCCTCCAAAGGCAGAAACAATCCTTCCTTCTGGCACTTTGGTTTTGTGCCTTCCCTAGCCTGGGTGGGTACCCTGCAAGCCTGCCTTCCTACCTGTAAGACAGACTGCCTGCTTCCCTGCATGGCTGGCTGCCTGTCCGCCCCTCTGCCTACCTGCCTGCCTGTCAGGCTCGCGGTACTCCACGGCTTGGAGGAGGCCTTCCAGGTGCTTCTCCTTCAGCCTATCAGCGGCTCAATGCTTCAAGTTAAGCCTCCGAGCTGATATGCATCCTGTCGGCCAGTCTCCTCGACTTGCCCAGGCAGCAACCTTGACTGCCCCCGCCTCCAGTGCCTCTGGGCGGTAGGAGGCAGGAAATCACTTGAGGAGACCAACTTTAACAGGCACATCTACTATTTAGATTAGAATTGGGGGATTCTGTTCTCCAACATGGGGGGGACACTCCCGCCGGTTACAGTCCAGGTTAGGAAATCCCTTGAAGAAGGAGGGGAGATTCCTTCCTACTAGCACTCCAGCTTCCAAACACGGCAGAAACAATCCCTCCCTAGAAAACTTTCCTTGCACTCCGGCTTCGTGGCTTCCCTGCGCAGACTCTGCCTCCTGGGCGAAACTCAGTCTCCTGGGTAGGCTAAACTCTGCCCTCCAAAGACTGAAACAATCCCTTTCCTGGCAGTATGACTTTGTGGCTTCCCTGCACGGACTCTGCCTCCTGGGCGGAATTCTGTCTCCTATGTAGGCTAAACTCTGGCCCCCAAAAGGGCACATCATGGCAGTCACACAGGTTGGCACCCCATGGCATCCACTGCAGCAGCTTTTTCCTGCCAGATAAGCAGCTCGCCCATGTACCCTATCCTCCAAAGAAGGTGGGGTTTCTGGGGTAAGTCACTATGTCCTCCAAATGGCTGAAATAAACCATCCCTTCCTGGGTTGGTGGAACTCTTGTCTCCTGGGTAGGCAAAACTGGCCTCCAAAGTAGGCGGCTGAAACAATCCCTCCCTCAAGTTCCCTGGCGCTCTGGCTTCGTGGCTTTCCTGCGTGGACTGTTTCTCCACGGGGTTGGCAAAACTATGGCCTAGTGGACTCCAAAGTAGGCGGCTGAAACAATCCCTCCCCAAGAAAAATTCCCTGGCGCTCTGGCTTTGTGGCTTTCCTGCGTACGTGGACTGTGTCTCCACTGGGTTGGTGGACCTTGGTGTCCCCTGTGGGCAAAACTCTGGCCTGGCTTCGCTTGGGTGGTACAAAATGGTGGTACAAAATGGCGATACAGCTTGTCACCCCATGACAGCCATGCAGCAGCTTGCCCCTGCTGAATTTACCAGCCTCAAGTAGTACCCTATCCTATAGTACCCTAGTATCCTCCAAATTTCTCTTTCTCTTTCTAGTACCCTATTTCTATTTATCTTTCTATTTGGATTTCTAATCTATTTCCATTTCTATTTCTATTTCAAGTACCCTATCCTCTATGAGGAGGATAGGATTTTAATTTTTTGACCCTCTGGCTTCCCTGCATGGACTGTGTCTCCTCTGGGATGGAGGAAATCGGTCTCCTGAGTGAGCCACCTTTGCATTACTGTTCAGAAGGTAGTAGAGGACATCTAGACTCACTGCACTGGTACTGTGTAGGACGAAATGTTGCTGGTTGACAGACCACGGCCCATAGAACTTCCCTGCCCCTGGTGCTCTGGCTTCGTGGCTTTCCTGCGTGGACTGTGTCTCCTCCACTGGGTTGGCAAAACTATGGCCTAGTGGCCTCCAAAGTAGGCGGCTGAAACAATCCCTCCCTCAACTTCCCTGGTGCTCTGGCACTCTGGCTTTCCTGCGTGGACTGTGTCTCCTCCACTGGGTAGGCGGAACTTGGTCTCCTGGGCAGGCAAAACTCTGGCCTCCAAAGTAGGTGGCTGAAACAATCCCTCCCTCAAGTTCCCTGGTGCTCTGGCTTGGTGGCTTTCCTGCGTGCGTGGACTGCGTCTCCACTGGGTGGTACTCGGTCTCCTGGGTAGGCAAAACTCTGGCCTCCAAAGTAGGCGGCTGAAAGAATCCCTCCCTCAAGTTCCCTGGAGCTCTGGCTTTGTGGCTTTGCTGCGTGCGTGAACTGTGTCTCCACTGGGTTGGTGGAACTCTTGTCTCCTGTCCTGGGTAGGCAAAACTGGCCTTCAAAGTAGGTGGCTGAAGCAATCCCTCCCCAAGAAAAATTCCCTGGCGCTCTGGCTTCGTGGCTTTCCTGCCTGGACTGTGTCTGCCTCCTCCACTGGGTTGGCAGAACTCTGGCCTAGTGGCCTCCAAAGTAGGTGGCTGAAACAATCCCTCCCTCAAGTTCCCTGGTGCTCTGGCTTTGTGGCTTTCCTGCGTGGATTGTGTCTCCTCCACTGGGTTGGAAAAACTATGGCGTAGTGGCCTCCAAAGTAGGCGGCTGAAACAATTCCTCCCCAACCAAGAAAAATTCCCTGGCGCTCTGGCTTCGTGGCTTTGCTGTGTGGACTGTGTCTCCTCCACTAGGTAGGCAGAACTCTGGCCTTGTGGCCTCCAAAGTAGGCAGCTGAAACAATCCCTCCCCAAGAAAAATTCCCTGCTGGCGCTCTGGCACTCTGGGTTTCCTGAGTGGACTGTGTCTCCTCCACTGGGTAGGCGGAACTCTTCTCTCCTGGGTAGGCAAAACTCTGGCCTCCAAAGTAGGCGGCTGAAACAACCCCTCCCTCAAGTTCCCTGGCGCTCTGGCTTCGTGGCTTCCCTGCGTGGACTGTGTCTCTCCACTGGGTTGGCGGAACCCGGTCTCCTGGGTAGGCAAAACTCTGGCCTGGTCTCCAGGCTGTTCCCCAGCAGCAGCAGCAGCAGCATAGGTTGCTGCTGGTTCACCCTTGTAATCCACCTCCCACTCTTCCTCACTCTGGCCTCGAAGAAGCAGGAAATCCCGAGGACCAGGAGGCACCAGGCTGTTCCCTACCCTATCCTACAAATAAGGAGGGTTGGAAAGTCACTCTGGCCTCCAAAGGGGGCAGAAACAATCCCTTCCCTGGCACTCTGGCTTTGTGGCTTCCCTGCATGGACTCTGCCTCCTGGGCAGAACTCGGTCTCCTGCATTGGGGGAGAACGTAGTCACTGAGCCCTTTTTGGAATTTGGAAATCAAACACAGCTGTCCCCACAAATTGTGGTGGACTGACCTCCAGGGTTTTCTGGAGGGCCTCCATTGGCTCCTGAATTTGATCCTTGGGGATTCTGCCTGTCAGCTCCTTGGGATACTCCAGCTGGCGATGATTCCCCGAAAGTGAGAAGAGGGGCACTCATCCAGATGAGTGGGGGGGAAGCATCTGTCATGCCTCTACCAGACTGAATCTCTGACCGCTCGTTGACCAGGGTGGCATTTGCTTGGCTTTACAAGGAGTGTCATTGGAGATGGGGACATTGAGCGGAGTAGACCCTCATCCAGATTTGGGGGAGGAACTGAATACTGTATCTCCTGCTGCCTCTGAGAGGTGGAGGGGAAATGGGATGGATAAAGGCTTCAAAACAAATAAAAAAAGAAAGTATAACAGCTACAGGCAGCCAGACCAAGTAGGGTGGCCGGTTCAGTCAGCAGTTGAACAAGAGAAAAAGAGAATATTGCATTCTGCCCACTTTGTTTGCAACTTTGCATTATTGCATATAGGATGCAGTGTTATACTGATATATTATTCATCAGTTTAAAGTGTTTTCTGCCAGCTCTGTGTCATTGCGGGATGCCCCCATGCTCTGGGAAGTCAAATCACGCTAAATCATGGTAGAAACAACAAACGACAAACAAAACGTCGAAACGAAAAATGTTCGAAAACTTTCACGACAAACAGAAACGGAACGAAACGGACCCGGTCCGACAAATGAAAAATCGAAACGTCATTTTTCCTAGTCGTGCCCATCTCTATTGTGTACAATTCTGGTCACCGCATGTCAAGAAATACATAGTGGAACTGGAAAAGGTGCAGAAGAGAGCGACTAAAATGATTACTGGGCTGAGGCACCTCCCTTATGAGGAAAGGCTAAAACATTTGGGGCTCTTTAGTCTGGAAAAAAGGTGCCTGAGGGGGGGATATGATTGAGACGTACAAAATAATGCAGGGCATGAGTAAAGTGGATAGAGGGAAGCTCTTTTCCCTCTCACAAAATACCAGAACTAGGGGACATACACTCAAATTGTGGGCTGGGAGAGTAAGAACAGACAAAAGAAAATATTTTTCACCCAGCATGTTGTTAGTCTGTGGAACTCCCTGCCACAGGATGTGGTGATGGCATCTGGCTTGGATGCCTTCAAAAGGGGATTGGACAGAATCCTGGAGGAAAAGTCCATCACAGGTTACAAACCATGATGGAGATGTGTAATCTCCAGGCTTAAAACCAGGGTACGTCAAGGGCCAGATACAGGGGAGTGGTACCAGGAGACATATATCTAGTCTCATGCACTCCCAAACGCATCTGGTGGGGCCACTGTGAGATACAGGAAGCCGGACTAGATGGGCCTTTCACCTGATCCAGCATGGCTCTTCTTATGTTCTTATGACTTGCCTACTGTCTTTTACTGGCATCTTAAATATCACCTCCTATTCAGTATGTGGAGGCATCAGAAAGAACACAGAGAAAGTTTATGTTCACTTAGACATGGGAAGAAATTCTCTGGAACATAAAGTTCAGAATTGAATAGAAAAGAAGATGCTATAAGTTGGGTGGCAGTATTGTGAGTCAGACAAAATGGCTTGTAATCACATTCAACCCGTGTTGTTGTGTTTGGCAAAGAGCCAACAGCTGTAAAACACAGCAATTGGTTAAGGTGATTTAGTGGTATGTACTTTAGGAAGACTCCCAAAAGAGCTTCTACTGTAGGAAGCAATAAATGTCACCTATAGATCTGAAAAATAAGGCATCTTGCTTAGCACACCACAAACTCCTTGCCTTTAATATCAGAAACTTTTAGTTGAAGCTTTAAAAAGAAAATTATTCCTCGGCTTTGGAAATGTTGGATTGAAACACAATAAAATCTGGTCATTTAAGTTGGAGGATATAGCTGAAAATCACTGTTTGCACACACGGGTTTTAAAGAGGAATGAAGCGGGGTGGGGGATGTGCCAGGAAGTGTGTTTGCTTGTTTGACCTATTGGGGCTGCTATTTCTGTAACTTGAGACCTCCATTTTAATAATAATATTAATAAACAGTACATACTTTTTCTGTTAACACACAATTCTGGACTTATTATTTATTTATTTATTTATTTATGTGCTTGTATCCCGCCCATCTTCCCAGTGGGAACTCTGGGCGGCTAACAGCAATAAAAACACATAAAACACATAGAACAACGGTTAAAACTGCAAGCAGTAGGGCAGCGGAAAACAAGATGGCGATGAGCCCAAAGGGGGGGGGGGAGAAGCTAAGTCACAAGGTCGCCGAAGGCCTCTCTAAAAAAGAGGGTCTTCAAGGCCTTCTTGAAGGCAGGCAGGGACGAAAGCAGGCACAGCTCACTGGGGAGGTGGTTCCAGAGTGAAGGCCCCACCACAGAGAAGGCGCGGTCTCGCGTGCGCATTTTCCACGCCTCTCTGGGTGTGGCAACCCGCAGTGAGTGCGCCTGAGACAATCTCGTGGGTCTGGATCCGGATGCCTTTTGGGAGATGCGCTCCGCCAGGTACTCTGGTCCCAAGCCATGGAGGGCTTTGAAAATCAAAACCAGGACCTTGAACCTGATCCGGAGGACAATGGGGAGCCAATGCAGGCGGGCCAGGACTGGGGTGATGTGCTCGTATCTACGGGCACCCACCACCAGCCTAGCCGCTGCATTTTGCACCCGCTGTAACCTCTGGAACAGGGTCAAGGGCAACCCCACGTAGAGGCCATTGCAATAGTTGAGCCTCGAGATCACCAGGGCCTGCACAACTGTCCTCAGGGAGGGCTCATCAAGGTACTGGCGGATCTGGGCGATCCTGCGGAGGTGGAAAAAAGTGGCCCTGGAGACAGCCATCACCTGGGCTTCCAGGGAGAGGGCCGAGTCCAGGACCATGCCCAGATTCCTGGCCCTGTCTGTAGGCTGGAGGGAGACACCCCTCAGACTAGGGAGGGGGCCATTGTACCCAGACGAGGGCGTCCCGAAGAACAGAACCTCTGTCTTCTCCAGATTAAGCTTCAGCTGGTTATCTCTGGTCCATTCCAGAACGGCCTCCAGGCACTGATCGAGGGAGCGGATCGCCTCCACTGCAGATGATGAAAAAGAGAGATAGAGCTGCGTGTCATCAGCGTACTGATGACAGCGAACTCCAAATCTCCTGATGACCTCCCCCAGCGGCCTCATGTAAACATTGAACAGCATGGGTGAGATTGCCAACCCCTGGGCCACCCCACAAGGGAGAGTCCAAGGAGCCGACAAGACATCACCCAGCTGAACCCGCTGAGTCCGGCCGCTAAGGAAGGAACGGAGCCAGGCCAAGGCCTGACCACCAATTCCCGCCTCCGGGAGCTGGACCAGTAGGTTACCATGGTCGACGGTATCAAAGGCCGCTGTGAGATCAAGGAGGACCAACAGGGAGGAGCTCCCCCTGTCGGCCTCCCTGAGGAGGTCATCCAGCAGAGCGACCAGGGTGGTCTCGGTCCCGCGAAGAGGTCTGAATCCAGACTGGAAGTGATCCAGGATATGATTAACCTCCAGGAATGACTGAAGTCAGACAGCAGCCACCCTCTCGACAACCTTGCCCAGGAAGGGAACAATGGCAATCGGACGATAGTTGGAAAGATCGTCCGATGCCATGCCAGGTTTTTTAAGAGTGGGTTTCACCACGGTCTCCTTCAAACGGGAAGGGAAACATCCCTCCCTAAAGGTGGCCGTGGCAATAGCTGAAACCCACTCAGGCATGTTCCCTTCGGCAGATTTAATAAGCCAAGCTGGGCAAGGGTCAAAAGGAGTGGCCGCCGGCCGGCAACGAGCCATAACTCTGGAGGCCTCCGCCACAGAAACCGGCCCAAACTCATCCAGGAGGGGAGGACGGGGGGGGGTGAGGCACCCGAGATCTCGAAGGATGGACTAGTGCAACTGGGGGGCAAGTCGGAATGGATGGCCTCTATCTTTGATCTAAAATGGGCTGCAAATTGCTCACTAGTGAAATCACTAGGAGGAGGCCTCAGCTGGCTGGGATTGGAGAGGTCCCAAACCACCCAGAATAACTCCGCCTGGCGGTTCGCGGCCTCACCAATTCTCAGGGAGGCATAAGATCTTCTGGCGTCCCTGATCGCGCGAAGATAGCGGCCAGTCAGCTGTCTAAGGGCAGCCCTATTCTCTTCCATCCGGCGAGCCCTCCAAATGACCTCCAGTCTCCTGCGATCTTGTTTCATCGATCGCAGCTCCTCCGTAAACCACGGAGAGTGGCGGACTCCACATCGCAGGAGGCGCTTGGGGGCGATCCGGTCAACCGCCCCAGTGGTACCCACATACCACCTTTCCACCAGGGCATCGATCGGATCGTCCGCCAGACCGCCAGAGAGCTCCCCGAAGGCATCCATGAACCTGGCAGGGTCCAGGAGCCTACGGGGGTGGGCCCAGATGTAAGATGGGCGCTCCCCGCAGGGCGGGGGGTGATCGACAGGGAAAATTTTAGCAGGTAGTGGTCCGACCATGACACGGGCAGGGGCAAAATACCCCTAACCCCCAGACACGAGTCTGGCGACATGGAGGAAAAGACCAGGTCCAGGGTGTGGCCAGCTCTATGGGTGGGGCATAGAACATTCTGAGATAAGTTCATGGAAGTCATGGATTCCATGAATTCCAGAGCCGCACCTGAGAGTTCCTCCTCGGCATGCAAGTTGAGGTCCCCGACCACCAGAAGGCGGGGGGATCTCAACAAAGCAGCCGAGACGAACTCAGTGATCTCTGGGAGGGATTGTGCTGGGTTGCGGGGAGCACGGTACACCAGCACAATGCCAAACTTATCTCGCTGACCCACTGATAGATGGAGGCATTCCACCCCAGAACGCACCATTGTCGCAGACCTGCTAACACAAAGGGTTTCCCTGAAAACGATAGCCACCCCGCCACCCCTACCCTCCGGTCTGCCTGACCACTGAACCTGAAACCCGGGGGGGGGCACAGGAGGGAGAGAGAAGCCCCACCCTCTGTGCCCACCCAGGTCTCGGTAATGCATACCAGGTCGGCATGCTCATCCAAGATAGAATCAAGGATGAGCGAGGTTTTATTGTGCACCGACCTGGCATTAATCAGGAGGCATGACAGGTCGGAGGCGCTGGCGGAGTGACACCCAGCTAGATGACGGTGAGCGAGGGGATCAGAACGGGGGACAGGCAGTAAGTGCCTGACCCTGGTTCTTCTAACCCGACCGATCCCTCCGCCCAAAGCATATCTCCCACGGCCAGACACCACAGAGATACGAGACCCTACTGACATGGCGGCCTGTAGGGGGGGAGGAAGGGGGGGGAAGACCACAATGTAAGTACAGTAAAAATATACAAATAGCAAAGTAACACCTGGGAACTACAAAATACAATAAGAAAGATTACAATCATGAAAGGAACTATAAAAACGCAAGGAAAACACACACCAAAAAAATGGAACATAAAGGGCACAAAACCAGGGCGGGATGGAAAGACACGGAAGGGGTGGGAGGGGGGAACAAACCGATGGAGAGGATAAGATACACCACCAGATGAGGAGGCGGCTGGAGACAGGGCGGAGATGACCAGTACCGTCTAAGTCACAGAGCAGCGGGAGAACAGGCAGTGGGTGGGGGCAACGAGTGCCTCCAAAGGCAACGGAGGATACGGATCCCAATCCGGTGCAGTAGGAGAGGCACCGGTATCCCCGAGTTCAGCAGTCCAACAAAGGCCCCCCCAGGGACCCTCCAGGCTGAGGCGCCAGCAGATGGAAAAAGGAGTCCAGGGAGTAACGCCCCCCCGGCCTCAGGCCGCAGAGGAGAGGGTCCATAACAGCCCCAGGTGGAATTCGGGCAGAAAAAGGAGGGCCACAGCAAGACGGCAGATCCCCCACGCCGGTCGATCGAGAAGTCCACAGGCAGCTCTGAGTCTGAGAAGCCGCTCTCCCCTGGGGGCAGCAGGTCCTCCATGCCGCGCTCCCAGGGCGACAGCAGGTAGCGGGCCGCCTCGGCGACAGGTGAAGAGTCGCCGGAGAGCGACTGGCTGGGGGGGGTAGCAGCTTGCGGGGTGGCAGTGGACCATGCAGGCTCTAAAAGGAGGTGACAGATGACAGGCGGCGGCGGCGGCGGATGGTGAGCCGTAAGCAAACGGTGGACCGCGCCAGCCTCCAGAGCAGACTCTGTGAGGAGGCGGCAGATGACAGGTGGCGGCGGATGGTGGGCCACAGGCAGGCAGTGGGCCGCGCCAGCCCCCCGGAGCGGACTCCCTGGGGAGGCGGTGGGTGACGAGCTGTGGCGGCGGCAGCGGTGGTGGATGGAAGGCCGCAGGCCAGCAGAGAGCCGTGCCGGCCCCCGGTGCAGACCCCCCGGGGGGCGGCAAGCGACAGGCCGCGATGGCGGCAGCGGAGACGAAGGGCCGCAGACAGGTGAAGGGCCACGCCGACCCCCAGAGCAGGCCCCCCGGGGAGGCAGCGGGCGACGGGCCACGGTGGCAGCAGCAGCGGGTGGAAGGCCGCAGGCAGGCAGGGAGCCACGCCGGCCCCCAGGAGCAAACTCCCCCGGGAAGCGGTGGGCAAAGAGCCACGGTGGCAGCGGCGGCGGCGGCGGTAGCCGGAGAGCCACAGCCCAGCGGCGAGCCACGCCGGCCTCAGGAGCAGGCTCTCCAGGGAGGCAACAGGCGGCGGGCCGCGGCAGCGGCAGTGGTGGATGGAGGGCCGCATACAGGCGAAAGGCCGCACTGTCCCCCGGAGCAAACTCCCCGGGGAGGCGGTGGGCGACAGGCCGCGGCGGCGGCGGATGGAGAGCCCCAGGCAGGCTGAGGGCCACGCCGGCCCCCGGAGCAAAACCCCCGGGGAGGCGGCGGGCGATGGGCTGTGGCGGCAGCAGCAGCGGCGGACAGAAGGCCACCGACAAACAAAGTGCCACGTTCGCCTCCAGTGCAGGCTCTTCGGAGAGGCAGCGGGCGATGGGCAGCGGTGGCAGCGGCGGATGGAGGGCCGCAAGCAGGTGGAGGGCCGCGCCGGCCCCCAGAGCAGGCCCCCCAGGCAGGCGGCGGGCAATGGGATGCGGCGGCGGAGGTGGCGGCAGACGGAGAGCCGCAGCCAAGTGGCGGGCCGCGCCGGCCTCCGGAGTAGGTTCTCCCGGGAGGCAGCGGGTGGCGGGCCATGACGGTGGCAGCAGCGGGTGGAGGGCCGCATACAGGCGAAAGGCCGCACCGTCCCCCGGAGCAAACTCCCCGGGGAGGCGGCGGGCGACAAGCCACAGCGGCGGCGGCGGCAGATGGAGAGCCCCAGGCAGGCTGAGGGCGACGGCCTGCAGCAGCGGCATCGACCAGTAGAGGGCCGCAGGCAGGTGGTAGGCCGCGCCGACCTCCGATTTCAGACTCTCCGCGGAGGCTGCAGACGAGGAGCTGCGGCAGCGGTGGCAGCTGGTGGTAGGCCACGAAGAAGTGACAGGTAGGCTCTCCGGGGCGGCTCTCAGGGGCGGCCGTGGGTGACGGGCCGCAGCGGTGGACGTAGGCCACAAGGAAGGCAGCAACACCAGCAGCTCCATAGCGGGCCCCTCGTGGCTCCATAAGGTTCTCCACTCCGCTGAGAAAGCGGCATTTCGCAGGGACTGTGATGAAATTCAGTCTCTATGTAGTAGGAGGTCTGCAGGAGAACCCCTTACCCCTTCCGAGAGCCCTGACAGGCCCAAAAATAAAAAAAAATTAAGCATAAAAAACGGGTCTGGGCAGCATGATAGAAAGCACAAAACGCAGTTCACACAAACTGCTGCTGCTGCCGTCCGCCATTTTGTTGAGGCTAAACATTCCAAATGTAGGCATGTGAGGGGTGGATGGGATTCAGCATTACTGTTTTAATAATTGCACACCAGTCATGTATTATAATTTGCTAGGAGAGTATCATGTTTTTGAAATCCAGGTAAGCACCTCGTTTGAGAGGCTTATACAAGCTCAAATTCGTGCATTTGGCTAGTGGCTTTACGGGTGTTTAAAATGTGGTGTGATCCTCCTCTCAGTATTATTTCTGCAACAATGTTAGTTGCGTTATGTGCATGCAGTGTCACTGAATTGCAATACTTTTTATGAGGACCAACTGAAAATAGACAAAATTGTGTGCAAACATCTAATGAGGGGTATTTCTGCCTTTGAAGAAATGTGTACAAATATAGGAAATCAAAGATAATTGTTCAGTTTTCAGATAGAAGCAAACAATTGCAAATTGCCTTCAATGTGGAGCAACACAGTAACAAATTTTCTTCATTCTAACTGACATTTGAGAAGACTTGGAACTTTACTACAATTGATTTCTTTTTAAAATAAAAATTCCAGACTCTGGTATCCATGCATTTATATGTTTATTTTTCATCTTATTAAGAAAGCACAGATATATTTTGAAAGCAACAGAAAAGCTACTGTGGTGAAGGTGAAGGGAAGATGTATTGTTGCTACAATATTTGGTTGTCCTTCAGTGTGAAAGACTTCAGAAAACTGGAAAGGTACCTTTTTTTTGGGGGGGGGGAGAAAGTAAGAGGTAGGGAACATTAGCAGGTGGATGAAATGACAGATGTGTGGAATTCTGCTCTCTATACAGTCCATTCTTTAGGATCTGTGATCAGGAGAATTTGAGTCATGAGTCGTTCATCAACAGAACTGTGAATCAAAACTAGGATTGGAGGGTTATAGTAAAGGTTATAGCAAACTTCAGATGGGTGAGAACATTCTTTGTCCCCCCCAGTGCCGAAATGATGAGTCCACACAGATAATTGGGTTTTAAATCGGGCCACAACTTTATTAATAACTTTATTATTAAATGTACTGTAACTGTAACTAAATAGTTGTAGCCGGGGATGGGCCTCCCATAGTGCAACTTATATTTTAGCCTACAGATGTTGATTTAGTGTGACACCGTGTTGGGACCCAGTACGGGGGTGCTGTTCAAAGAAAGCAGCCCTCCCAGCCAAAACTAGGTCAGCAAATTACTTGGGGCAGCCGTACAAGCTCAGTGACTTTATGATCTTTTAATTTAATTTCATTCTGGTTGGTTTACCTATAGGATGTTATTATATTTGTTATTATCTATTGTACAGCTGCCCAACGCCCTGTCCAAGGTGCATTTACAGTTCTGACATCACAGTCCTGGCCCCATTTTAGTTGCACTACCCGCCAAGCAAATTCAGGTGGCCCTGCCTAACGGTCAATGAGAAAACACACTGGTGCCAAGCAGCCAATATTGGTACCAATCAAAAATTCCCATTCGGCCCCGAAGCGACCAGATCAACTCATTCTCATAACCTCTAAGGGAGGGAGGGCCGGGTGCACTTCAGCGCGAAAGAGGCTGGCTGGTGGACGTGCTGCCTGCCCTCTTAAGGGCTTTGATCCCCCCCCCGCACAGCCCGGGGATCATGTGGCCTCCTCTTTCGGGCCAGCATAACGGCTCCAGGGAGACAAAGCAGCCCCAATCTGGGACAAGCCCAGCAGGAGCCTACATTCTATTCACTGATGGTAGGGTTTATCAAATCTCATAAGATTTTTTATTTTCAGGATGCAAAGAAATTGAGATGCACAAGAAAAATGTTAACAGAGAAAATAAAGCTGGCTGACATGTCCAGGAAAGCACAGAACTTTGAATATCTCTGTCTTAAAATTTTGACTTTCAGTCCCTGTGCATTTAACTACATTGTTGTTGAAATGTGGCTGTCATTTGTTTTTCTCTAAGAAGATTTTCACCTTAAAACCCGATAAGATAAGCAGATGAGGTACAAATGTCTCAAGTGAGTTTATTTTTGAAGACTTTACCAAATGTCTTTCTTATTTGGGACAGAAAAAAACATGTGGTTTAAAAATTGAACTGCAGAAGGAAGTGGAACTGATGCATTTTACCATCCTTCTTCCTGGCTGATGACTCCAGTTTTGTAGTGGCAGTGAATCTGCTCCAGATTATACTTTAAAGCAGATATCCAAGGTACTGTGTTTATTTGACAGATATCACTGCTCTTTCTGAAATTGGAATCTTCAACTTCTGTTGAATCACCTTACTGCTTCTCAAACTTAGTATTTCTTTTCATTATGAGAAGAAACCATATAGTATTGTAGCATCATGTTTGTGAGCTCATGTGCTTTATTTTGCAGTTTGAAAGAAAGAAAGAAAGAAAGAAAGAAAGAAAGAAAGAAAGAAAGAAAGAAAGATGGCCAAGCTACAGATTTTTGATTGTAACCAAGTGCTGCCAGTGAACTAGAATAGACACTGCCTCCCACATCTTTCCTCATTGCTAAGAACATTAGCCTAGATTTCTTGAAGTCCTGCTCTTCCATAATAATGTGATTTCTAATATTTGCAGATATAAATGTGTTTCAATTACTGAAGGATGAATTATGCTATGGAAAACTGATTAATATGTTCCTCACTTCCATTACCTGCCTGCCTTGTCCCCTGAGGAAGAAATCTTTTATTATAACATATGCACTCAATTTTGAGACCTTTTTATGCTTCAGGCAGAATAATTATATCATTTCTAGCCAACTCAAATGAGTAAAAATAGGTCAATGTCCTTACCAAATGTTATCACTCTTTTTCAGCTAAATTGATACACCTGGGAATACCAGATGTATAATCTTTAATCTAGCAATCTTAGAAGGAAGCATTGCAGAGGCAGTAATCATACCAAGTTAAATACATTCCATAAATAAATTTCAGGGTGGAATGAGTATAATAATAACTTTGTTAAACTGTTCAGGAGATTGTGAAAAATATGCCCAATCCCCTGCCAGCAGCTCTTGAGTTTCCAATTGGAAGTTGTTACTCCTACTCTATTCAACATCTCATTACCTTGTCACTAAACAAATTATTTGCCCTTCAAGCACCTTAGACATTGGTAAGGGCCTCTTGTATCTTGGCCAAACCTGCTTCTCACATCATACAGGTGCAAGCTTCTATGAATGTTGCTTCCTCACTGAAAGAATGTTTGGATAAGATGACCTGAGTATTCTATATTCTCTGAAGTCTTGTTTGTTCACACCTCTTTTTTCATAGTGATAGCAGTAATCACTAACAGTGTCACAAACTGGACTGCACAAACTGCACAAACTGGACTGACAGCATCCTCATCCTCATCCACATCCTCATGATCATCTTCAATCATCATTACTGGGCAGCGGCAGCAGCAGCAGTCGCAGGGAGATCCTGGCCCCTGTGGCAGGGGCTTTTTGAGGCACTGGCTTGGGGCCAGCACTTCTTTTTTTCCCCAAACACCAACCGCGCAGCCCCTAGGGCTCAGTTGGCGCTTCTTTTATTTTTTATATTTCTTCTTTATTTTAGGGCACCAACCCGGCTACCCTTGGGGCTGGATTGGTTTTATTATTGGGGCCGGGTCAAGGCTGGTTTTATTTGTTATATTTTTCCCTTTATTTTAGGGCACCAACCCAGTCACCCTTGGGGCTGGGTTGGTGCTCCTTTTTAATGTTTTTATTTGATTTATTTTTATTTTATATTATTGTAATTTTTTTACTGCCGACCACATGGCCTGCACTACACCTATAGAGCAGCCGGTCAGCTTTTTTTTTCTGGTCACCCCCCCCCCCCGTGCAGCCATGAAGACCGGACCTCCAGGACCAGCACCAGGTAGGAGACATCTCCGCACCGCCATTAACAAAACGAATCGAACCAAACCCATTTTTTCTGGTTCAGTTTGTTTCGTTCTAAATCCACTCTGGGGTTCATTATTTGTTTTGTTATTTAACAAAATGAATAACAAATAATGCCCATCTCATAATTGCCTTCTATACGATATTCATTCAAATGAAGCTAGTCGTCTCAGATCCTATGAGCATTGTGTGAAGGGTGGAGGATGGTTATCCTTCCAGGCCTTTACTATAAGTCTTTTTGCCACCATGAGACCTCTCAGAATCCACTTTTGTTGACTCTTAGTTAGACCCCATAGAGTGGGAATATAATTTAAAATAACATAAATATCCTGAAATAATAGGGATTTCCCCAAAACTACATTAATATAGGCAAGAACTTTCATCCACAATAGGTATATTACTGGACATTTCCAAACCATATGTATTAAGGATGCATTTATACCAGGGTTGCCCAAACTTTTTGTAAGGAGGGCCAGATTAGGTGGCTGAGAATGTATCAGGGGCTGCTTGCTCCCTGACCCTGCCACCCCACTGCAAGCCCCACCCACAGACCCATAAGCCCCACCCACTGACCCCTTGCAACCCCACCCGCAGGAAGGAAGGCGGGGACCAAGGGAAGGAGGGAGGGAGGTGGAAACCAAGAGAGGAAGGAAGGAAGCTGGGGAACAAGGAAGGAAGGAAGGTGGGGACCAAAGGAAGCACAGGGAGCCGTGGCCACAGGTCACCCTTTGGAAGAGGCGATCTGTGCGACCTTGCACCCCCAAGCTCCCCAGTGGTGGTGACGGCTCACCCGCCAGCCCACCCTAAAGCTCCTTGGCAGTGGCAGAGGCCTGCTGGCCTGCCCACCCCCATACATTCCCCTGCAGTGCTGGTGGCGGCAGACCTCCTGTCCGCCCAGCCGCCCAAGCTTCACAGCGGTGCCGGTGGCGCAGCATGCCTGATCACTGCCCCGCGCGTGCGCCCCACCTCACAATGTTCCTGGCTATGCCAGTGGCAGCTGCCCGCCCACACGCCGCTCTGCGCATGCACGCCTAGCTTCACAAGGTTCCCGGTGATGCTGGTGGGGGCGGCCCACCCCTAGCGCCTCCCCCGTGCAAGGTTCCCCCACAAGTGATGCTGGTGGTGGTGGCCCGCCCCCTTGCCCGCCCCCCCAGCCCACAAGCTTCTGCTCACTGGACGCCCAGCCCGCCCAGCCCCTCAAGCTTTCCGGTGGTGTCAGTGTTGGCAGATTTTTTTTAAAAAAAAAAAAAATCATGGGGTGAAGGAGGGGGAGGGAGGGGTGGCCCAGCCTGCCACAGGCCACTCAGAATGGCCTGACGGGCCGGATTTGGCCCCCGGGCCAGACTTTGGGCAGGCCTGATTTATACTATTGTACCTCCAACATCTACCTGAATTTATCAGTTTATTTTCTAAAAAGTCATTGTGGAGTCCAATATATTCTAAATATTATTTTTGTTGGATTAGTCTCAATTTCAAATCCAGGCAAACAACTTTTATAGAATCCAATACAGTTTTCCATTGCTTAGCTTGCATTTTATTTTCTAGATCCCTGTTCCATATTTCTTTAAGTTCTTGAATATTTATATTTAAGAACTTATAACTGTGGCATTTGGAGCAGCAAAGAACAAATATGGTGATCATCTCCAGGTCAAGTGAAACAATTTTATTTGACTACAGGTATGTCTGTGTTCACACATGTGAATTGCCCTCTAATTTCTTCCATATCCAGCTTCCTGTATGCTTGGGTGTTGATGTAACATAACATATATCATGCAACAATGGTTCAGACTTTTTTCTGAGTCCCACAATACATAAGAAAAACAAATCCACTTGTAAAGGAACTGGGAAACTGAGGTGCTAAAACTCTCAGCCCTGTGAACAGTCTCTGTTTCCCCCCCACTTGCCTTGGCTCAGAAAACCTATCCCCACCTTTGTGGGTTCTTTTAAAATCTCTATACTTTGCTCTCCACTCTGACTCACCTTAATCAAAAACATAGAGGCAATCTTAAAAATATATAATGATGTTTATTAAAATACAAAAATAAGGAAAAGTGAGCAAAAATCTTAAAACTCTTAAATAATTTAGAGAATTTAGATATACTAAGAATAGTAAAATGTTAAAATATAAAACTAAGTAACTCTAACAAACTGATGTCTGGAATCCATTTCTAAAATCTAATAAGCTACATAAATCTGCATTGCTAGCTTAATCATGGCCTCTCTCCCTCTCTTCCACAAAGCATTCTTCTTCACTCTCCCTAGCCCTTTCTCAATCCTTCTGTATCATCCAATAAATGTCCATTAATCTTCATATTCAAACATCTCTGAATTTCTTGACACACCTTCCTTTCTCATGGAACTCTTCTCGTCCTCAGCTTGTTGTGTCTTCCTGAATTCTCTCTGCCAGCCTCATCTAATAAGTGATAAACGAGTAGCAGCTGCAGGATTCCTGAAAAACAACTCTTTGCTCTTAAACTACAAGACTACTACATATCCCATGTAATAATAGTAATCCCCCACCTACTGTGGGGGTTAGGGACCCAACCCGACCCACAGTAATCTGTGATATGCAGATGCTGGGTTGGGTCAGGACTGGGGATGGCTATCTGGAGCCTCCTACACTTACCTGAACCCTGGCATTGCACCAAACAGGGCTCCAACAGGCTTTCTGGGCCTGTCAGATGTCCCAGAAGTGGTTTCTGGTTTTTTGAAGTCACTTCCAGTTTACCGGAAACCAGTTCTGGGGCCTCCGACAACCCCAGGAAGCTCATTGGAGGCCTGCTTGGGGCAGCGCCTGGCCTGGGGTAAGTCCAGGAGCCCTTTGTTTCATATTCTGTAGTCCCACAATATACCGGGACCACAGTATATCAATCACAAAATGGCAGGGGATGACTGTACTACATATCCCTCTAATTTCCTCACACCGCTACACTCCATCCATACTCCTGTTATGAAACACATTCCTTATACTTTCTTTATATTTATCTTTCACTGCTTCCTCCATTAAAACAATATAAATAAGGCTATATTGATGTATCAGCAAAATATCCTTGCTGTCTAAACACTGATGCATTGGTCTCTGATCTGTTGCCATCAATCTGGCAGATTGTTGCATTGGTTGGCTGGCTAGGATAAGCACATTTACTGTTAAAAACAAGATTTGCTGCAGCCATAGTTTTAATAAAGCATTGACACTCTGATCGAAAAAGATTTTCAAAAAGGAAGAAAATTGAGAAAACTACCGTATTTATTGGCGTATAACACGCACAGGTGTATAACACACACCTTCATTTTAAGAGGGAAATTTCAGGAAAAAATTTCAAATAAAGAACTTTGAAGCAAAGTTCTTTGAAGCAACCCTAACCCTAACCCTAACCCTAACCCTAACCCTAACCCAACACCCTGTGGTGTGACCTCAAGGTTGTTCTTCACCCGAGGCTCTTTGGGAAGAGGGTTGTGTGGAGGGAGGCTTCTCGGAACTTGTGGGTTCGACCTTTGGCCGAACCAAAAAAGAAAAAGAAATGAAACGCAAGAGAAGGAGGCGACAGGAAGAGCAAGGCAGCAAAAACCAAGGGAGGGGAAGTGGGGCGAAAGTTGCACCGGGATCTCGCCTCAGCATCCCTGACCCGCCTCTGGCCCCTATTCTGATGTGCACAGGCAAAAGGCTCGAGGGACACCCCACCCACCCACACACGCACCCCTCCCTCCCTCTGGGGAAGTGAGGGAGAAAGGAAACCAAGGGTGGAGGGCAATGGAGCCGCTGCCTCTTCGAAGGGTGCCCTCCCGCTGAGAGAAAATGACCCCCCTCCGGTCTTGAGAAGGGTTCCCGGGGGTCCCTCATGTTCGCCCGCCTCTCCCGGCCACCAAGCGCCAGCCCCACAGGGGGAGGCCTCCTCTCACCTTGGCCGGACCCGAGCGACCACAGCAGAGAGCGCGGGGCGGGGAACAGGGAGGGGGGTGAGAGACAGAGAGAGACGCCCAATAAGCCGCTCCTCAAGCGGAGTCCATAAGAAAGCTCTCAGTCGGCCCGTCAACGCGCTGGCTCACGAGCTGCGGAAATCCCGCCCTCTTCCCCACCACCGCCCACCACCGCTCGCCTCTTGCTGGAGCCCCGGAGGCGCCCAGCAGGCAGGAGAGCAGGAGGAACCCCAGCATCCGCGGCGGCGGCAAGTGGAGGACCCCCGCGCAGGTGCCAGGTAAGGGCACCCCTCCCCGGCTCGCCCCCCTCCGTGCCTGCTGCCCCTCCCCTCCCCTCCACTCCCCTCTTTCCCCGACCGCCCCATCCTCTTCCCGGGCGGCCGCAGGTGGTGGGCGGAGATGGCCGCGGGGGGGAGGGGGGATTTTCCCCCCCGTTGTACGTGGCTTCCTAACATTATATCAGCGTATAACACGCATACATCATTTGCTCCCTATTTTCAGGGGGGGAGTGCGTGTTATACACCGATAAATACGGTAAGCACCAGCAGTAAGGGGACTTAGTACTGGCAGGATACAGCAGTTCACAGAGGATCACAAACCAAAATTAATTCACAATGAGTTAATGCAACTTCAAAAGTACAAGAAGTACAAATATGGCAAACCATTAATCATAAATACAAGCAGTTAAAAGAATATGGAAGCAACATCAGATTATTATCATTACCTTAATGATTTCAGCAACTGCAGTGGTTCCAAAATATTTGGCTACCAATATA
This sequence comes from Phrynocephalus forsythii, assembly GCA_029282475.1. NCBI lineage: Eukaryota > Metazoa > Chordata > Lepidosauria > Squamata > Agamidae > Phrynocephalus > Phrynocephalus forsythii. The sequence continues at coordinate 137,765,203 of JAPFRF010000010.1, forward strand.
AAACAATGGCCAATAGCCAATATTTTAAAAAACCCCTGTGATTTTGCTATCATGTCACTCACAATGTTTTAGGATTCCACTGAGCCCTTTGAACCATCCCCAAGCACTTGCAATGCTGAGAAATAAGAAGCTCAAATTAAGAACCAAATAACAAGAAAACAAGAAGAACAATAATGAAATATATTATCAAAGGCTTTCATGGCCGGGATCAGAGTTGTGAGTTGTTCAGGCTGTTTGGCCATGTTCTGGAAGTTTTTCTTCCTAACATTTTGTCAGATTCTGTGGCTGGCATCTTCAGAGGGCAAGGAACTCCTAGTTCCCTGAGCTAGGGATACATTCCAGTCCCTAAGCAAGCAGATGCTAAGGACTGCAGTAACTATAGGACCATTGTTTTAATCTTTCATTCAATCAATGTAATGCTTAAAGAGGTCCAATAAAGTGTTTTACCTTATATGAAGTTAGAAATGCCTGAGGGCCAAGCTGGATTTGAAAGAGAAGTGGCACTCAAAATCATGTTGCAAATACCTGCTGGCTACTGGAGTAAACAAAAGAATTTTAGAAAAAAATCAGTCTATGTTTTATAGACTATAACAAACTCTTTGCCTGTGTAGATCATGAGAAACTATGAGTAGTTCTGAAAGAAATGGATGTATCTCAGCACTTGATTGTCATCTAACATAACCTGCATTGTAGGCAAGAAACTACCATTAGGACAGAAAATGGAGAAACAGAATGCTTTCCTAAAGGCAAAGGTATCAGACAAGAGTGCATTTTGTGCCCTTACCTGTTCAATTCATAGGCAGAACGTATCACACTCAAAGCTGGAATAGATTTAGCTGAAGGAGGAATGAAAATTGATGGAAGAAATCTCCATAATTTAAGATGTGAGGATGACACCATATTGCTGGCAGAAAGCAGCAATGACTTGAAGCAATTCTTAACAAAAGTGAAAAATGAAACTACCAAAATCATGAGTAGAGGAGAAATCATTTGAAATATGGTGACAGAAAAGAGCCCTGGAGGGTCAGAAAAATGAACAAGTGGGTCCAGGTCAAACCAAGCCTTAACTCTCCATGGAGAGGAAAATGTTGAAGCTGAGGCTGTCCTACTTTGGGTACATGATGAGAATTTCTCTGGAAAAAAGAATAACACTGAGAAAAGTGGAAGGCAGAAAGAAAAGAGGAAGACCAACGATGAGATGAACTGGTAGATCTGAGTCTACAGAAGCTGAACAAGGCTGATGAGAATAGGATAATGTGGACCTGAGTCATTCATAGGGTCACCACGAGTTGGAGACAATTTGACAGCACATAAAAAAGCACAAAAAATTACAAATCAATAATTTTTGGAAGAAATATAAATTGTGCAGAAAGATCAATCCTTCGTATGATTTGTGTACAAAATAAATCTTGTTGTACAGTAATAATGTCCTGCAACTGCTCTGTTCTGCAATTGTTGAAATTGTTTCTCCAAATTTTGTTAGGCTGGCTTGGGTTGAGGCATTCTGCAATACATAAAAGCATTCATCCTCCTGCCCCTGCATCACCACTAAGTATTATTCAGCCATCTCCATGCCTTCTCAGATTGCTGCTGGAACTGTCCAAGCACAACAGATATATCTTCAGTGCCGCTTCTAATGTAACAAGATGGCAATTGTAAAAAGGCTGGACAGTCACCGAAAGCCTATTCCTGTGTTTTCACGGCATGACCCAGGAATTGAAGTATACATATAGTCAGTTCTGTGCCATAAGGAATCCTGCTTTTCAGCTTGTTTATCCTTTGAAACACTAGAGGGCATTTCATGTATCATTGCTCTCCTCTGGAGCCAGGGATCATCAACAGTTGTTCATTGTTCTGAAGCAGTGGCACATGACCCTTTTGATCCAGCTGGTACATGAGACAGGAAATCTCTCTGCCAAATGTCATAGGGAAAAGGGGCTTGACAAGGCATTTTATGTAGCAAGTTGGACCTAACAATAGTTTCACTTTCTTCTAAAATCTAGCTGAATGCATTACATTGAAGTGCCACAGGGAATTAACTCAGTCGACAGTGTAGCTCTGATCTCTTGTTTTGATCATCTAACAGCAAATCATATATTTCTTTGTCATCTGACCCTTAGCTACCATCTGTACAATTCTACTGAGGATTCTAAAGAAAGATACAATACATATTTGACTTCTAAATTATTGTTGCACTGCAGAGTAGAAATTGTAAAACTAGCATTTTCTATGAGATGAAACAAAGACAGGTTTATTCTGAAATAACAGCCTCCCCCCCCCCCAACATGTTTAGAATGTAAATAAAAAAGCATTTATTTTGCCTGATGGCAAGGTGAAGCAAGATATGCTTAATTGTACCCATAGAAGACCAGTCAACTCAAAAGATCATGGAGGTTTTTTCTAGCAAAAAGTATCAGGAAACTTCAACGGGTCCAAAATGGAGCAGCCAGATTATTGACTGGGGTGGAGGTAGAGAGACCACATTACACCCTTATTAAAGCAGCTCCACTGGCTACCAATCAGTTATTACGCAGAATTCAAAGTGCTGACCTTAACCTACAAAGCACTGTACAACCTGGGTCCTAGCTACCTCAAAGATCGAATCTCACAGTATGGATCGGCTTGGGTGTTAAGGTCATCAGGAGAGGCCTTTATCTATCCCACCACCCACAGGTACATCTTGTGGGAATCCATGAAAGGGCCTTCTCTGTTGCTGTTCCCAATCACTGGAACTCCCTCTCACTGGAGGCCAGGACTGCCCCATCTCTGATGTCTTTCCGGAAACAGGAAAGAAGACCTTTCTCTTCAGGCAAGCTTTCCCTGAATGATGGACTACCTATTATGTGTCTTTTATATGATTCTACCATATATGATCACATACAGTTTGTGTTGATAACCACTTATAAATATGTGTGATTACATTAATGCTAAGTTTTCAATGTTAGTTTCTATCACTCATAACTTTTACATGGATTTTTTACTCTCTCTCTTTAACTGCTTGTGTTCTCTTGTAGCTTTAATGTAATGTTGTCTTTTAATGCTGAAAGCTGTCCCTCAATTTTCTGTTCTCAGTACTTGAATATGTCTCAGTTGTACTGGGCTGCATATTGTCCCTCATTGCTGTCCCTCAGGTCCTTTTCCAAGGAGAAAGGTGGGATAAAAATAACCTTAAATAAATAAATAAATAAATAAATAGATAGATAGATAGATAGATAGATAGATAGATAGATAGAGAGATAGATAGATAGATAGATAGATAGATAGATAGATAGATAGATAGATAGATAGCAATATTGGGGTTCAAATAGTAGCACTAGGAAGAGATGCCACAGGAGTATATTCAAAGTTGAGCCAACAAAAAGCCTCTCCTGGGTAGTCCAACTGTTGAGAGGAACAGGAGGACTCATTGAAGCCTCCACAGTCTATGCCTGGACATTAGGAATGGGCATGAAATGGAAAAGCAGTGTTTCATTTTGTTCCATTTAATCCCCACCCACAATTCATTTTGTTTAATACGACTTTTAAAAAAATAATTCATATGAAATGAAAAAATAATGAAATGTTTCATTTCTCCGGGGTCTTGTACTCACCCCTCCTCCTCCTCCTCCTCCTCCTCCTCCTCCTCCTCCTGGGCTCCATGGGCCTCTGGGCCTGGCGGGGCTCCATTGATATCACGAGGCAGTTCCGCACCGGATCGTTGGTGGCACTAAGGGGCAGCGGGTGCCGAGAAGCTTACCTGCTACCTCATGAGGCAGCCCTTTGCCAGATTGGTGGGGGGCATGGAGGCAGCAGCAGTGGGCGCCAAGAAGCTTCCCTGCCACCTTGCGAGGCACTGCTTCTCTGTCTACACTCCCCATTTGGGGGAGGAGAAGTGGTGGGTATTTTAAACTTTTATTTTGTTTCAGAAGCAAGTGCTGATTGTGGTAATCAGCAGTTGCTTCTGCAGTGATAGAAAAAATGTTTTAAAAACCCACTGCTTTTCTGGCTACACTCCCTATTGGTGGGAGTAGAAGCAGTGGGTCTTTGGCTCAATGGCAGCAGCAGTGGGTGTAGGGCCTCCTGGCGGCTCTGCTGGCCCTGTCCAGCCCACATTGTTTGTGGCAGCGGCAGCGGCAGAAACAATATGTGGAGGAAATTGGCAGAAACAATATGTGGAGGAAATTGGAAAATTTGAATATGAACCCCAGAGTTTTAAATCTGGTTAAGACCCTCTATTCAAATGCACAGTTGAAAGTTCTCACAGGAATAAATGGCTCTAAGAGTATACCTACATTCAATGGCGTAAGGCAGGTTTCTATACTGTTCCCAATGCTCTTCAACCTATGGTTCAACCTAAATGACCTAGGGTCCTAATGACCCTTACCCAAGTAGGCCTAAAAAGACTGCTCTAAAGATTGAACAGTGTACCCAAAATGTCTTAACCATAAATAAAAGCAAGTCTAAAGTGATGGTGCTTTGCAAGAGGAGTGGATAATTGGTGGATAAATTGGGAACCCATTGAACAAGTACACTCCTTTAACTACTTTGGACTGTTTTTCACCAACACAGATAAGTGGTCAAACCATTATAAAACAGTTTGAAAAAGGCTAGGTTACGTACTAAAAGATTGAACAAGTTATTAAGTTAGAACCATCCAGGGTCTCTGATCCCTATATTGAAGGTGTTTAAGGCTAAAATAGCCCCAATGTTGACTTATGGAGCTGAACTGTGGGGTTTGAACAAAGGCACCATTCTTGAACATAATCAGACCTGTTTTCTAAGAAGTATTTTGGGAACTGATAAGATCATCTCCTGCTGTTAGAGCAGAGCTAGGTATAAATTCCCTACAAAGTAACTTAATCATTAAAGTTTTTACTTACTGTTTGAAGATCCTTTTTATGGATACTAATAGATAACCAAAAATATGTTTAATGAAACAAATAAACATGGCACAAATTAATTCTTGGATTAGCCACCTCCATGGAGTTTTTATACATCTTGGGTTCTCTAGTCAATATTTTCTCTCAATAGCTCCACAGGCAGAGAGGTCTCTTGAATATTAGTGTGTAATCAGACCTGGAATTAATGTCAAAAAGTAGATCCATAAACTGGTTGGCTAAGAATAAAATCACTTTTCAATTTGAAAAATATATTTCACAGTCTTTATCTCAAGCAATAAGAAGGGCCTTTACAAGAGCTAGATTTGAATTCTTGGATTCCATGGTCAAATATGAGCGCTTTCACCACCTGCCTTATTATGAGAGAACCTGTATTTGTGGATCTCCTTCTGTTGAACATATTTTCCATATTTTCTTTGATTGCTAATTATATGTATCAATCAGGCTTGAATATCTACCCCCCTATTTTAGAAAGAACAGCCCATAGGGACCCAATTTACAGATTGTCTTATCTTCTTTCGCGCTCTAATGTGTACATTGTTCACAAAGTTGCCAAGTTTATAATTAAAGCTGCAGCTTTAAGAATGCAATACATCAAACAAATTGGAGTATCATGTAAAGGAGATCTACATATATGACTTCTGTACAGTATATTCTGAATATTTATTGTCGTGTACCTTACTGGATTGTGTTGCATGTAATTTAATGTATTTTATATTTTGTGTTTTTATTGGTTGCTACTTACTTACTTACTTACTTACTTACTTACTTACTTACTTACTTACTTACTTACTCACTTGAGCCTGCATTATGTCTACTGCCAATATTTTGGAATTATACTGATTGATTCTTTGTTTGCTGAAAATCACTAGAAGATTGTGGTTATGCTCCCGAGACCAATTGTTATTCTACAGGAATGGCTTGGTTACTGCCATACTGTCCTGTTACTATCAAGATGTAGCAACCATTATGTAATAAGAGGAAGCACCTTTGCCTAAACTAAGAAAAGTCTATATTTTGCAGCATTTTCTTCTCATGATGGGAGACCACAAACAAGACAAGAGTGCAACAGCACCCCAACTTTTGTTTATCCTTCCCAGCAACTGATATGCAGAGAGCACTTCCCCTGGTACTGGTAGGATCAGCTAGGATGTCCAAAGAACCATACACACCAGACCATACCCAAACTCACCAAGTATTGAGATGTTTCTCAATACCATTTGCAGGGAATCTTAAGCAGGTGAAGACATCTGCTTGGGAGTACCCTGAAGCAAATGGTGAGCCACTGTGTGAGACAGAATGCTGGACTGGATGGGCTGTGACCTGTTCCAGTAAGGCTGTTCTTATGTTATTACAGCAGTTAGAATGTTGGATATGGGCTTGGGGGGTCCAGGTTCAATTCCCTACTGACCTATGAAACTTACCAGATGGTATTAGAACACTGAATTTAGCAGATGCACCATCTGCTTGTTGTAAGGATAAAATGGAGAGGACAGGAGTTATGTATAGTATAGTAGAGATGACAATTTTTTTAAAAAAAGGTGGTTTGTCATGATTTCTAATTTGATGGGGTGATAAATTTATGAATCAACAAATTAACAAATTAATCTCCCCTTTAAAATGCTATCAAAAACCACCTGGCATCTGGAGGCCCCACACATTGCAGGTTTGCTGCCTGTACGTCTCCTCTACAAGCCCTTCTGGTTTGGTTAATATTGTGGTTCAAAAGTCAGAATTATGCAACCCCAAAGTGGGACCCACATGAACATGACCACCCACCCACCCCGATATCTAAAGACACCAAACCTGCATACAGGTTTATAATAACTCTAACTTTAGTAAAGACTGGGTTTCAGACATCTGAGTTATACACCCACAAAATTAGCCCCTCTAAAAATGTGTCCTTTAGAAACAGTGTTGGGAACACCCAATCCTCACCAAACTTGGAGGGCTTACAGAGGAGATCATAGAGGATATTGAGAGTGAACTTCTCTGCACTTTTGAAGTCTCTAAGTAGCTGGGGGGAAACATTCCATATAGGGCTGTTTGGGGGTGTATAATGCAGACATCACAAATCCAATTTTGATCAAAAGTAGAGGGACTGTAGAGGATAGCCAGGGGTACATCTCTCCAAATTTAGTGACTCTAGGCTTTGTAGAACCAGTGATTTGACAAATCAAAATTCTCTAAAAATCCATCCATTCACATTTCTTGGAGGACTCCATTTATGAAAAATACAAATCAATGATTTTTGATGAAATCGGCAGATTTGTCAGAAAACATAATTTATTTTTTTTCAATTCACCCCCATCTCTAATCCAGAGTGCATCAAAAGGAAGCAAAGACATCATTAACAAATAAAATATGTAATTAATTCTTCCATCCTTGTATTTATTTCACACCTTTATTTAATTAGACTTTCATGACTAGAATACATACCAAGAAAAACAACACTGTTTGTAATTGGGCTGATTTCATTCTTTGTTACTGCCCTGTGTAGGACCTCCTAAGAGTTATTTATAAATCTTGCAAAAGGCCAAGTCAATACATTCAGGGTAAGAGTTAAGTACTCTGGGTAAGCAGTTTAGAATAATTCAGATATCACTATTCCCTTGATGATTCATGACTAGTAATTACTGAGTTTCCTGATAATCCTTCCAATATCAGGCTTGAGAACTGTTGTGGAACTAGGTTTTAAAAATTCAAGTAACTGTAAGAAGGAAGTGCTAGTGTGTCTAGAAAGGCACTTGCTCCTACAAAAATATGGTCCAGGAAATGTGCCTCATACATAAATGTGCTGTAGTCCATAAAGACAAATGTGGGCAATTGTCCCATGCTCCACAAACAAAAATTAGGCATATGAATGGTGATATGTCATTGCTAAATTATTCCCTTTTCCTTCTTCTGATACCTTTTACTTGAGTTCCATAAACCAAATTATAAAAAACTCACATAGAAAGGTCTACTATGCAATGATAATACACTTGCATAATGAATTTAACAAAACTACACACAGTTTCAAGGCACACATTGTAGTTTGTGGGTAATGAATCATATTGTTCAGGTGTGCAAAGCAAAAGTTCTCCACCTGTGTGTGTAACACTGCCCCAAAACCATTACACTAATTTTGCGGTGCCCATATAAACATATTGAGCAAGGATTTTTCATGGACTGCCAAAACAGAACAGTCAGTGTTTTTCCTTCTACACTGAACACTGTCACAGCTAAGTATTGGCTTTTTACTATTATTTTGGTTAGAGATGGTGGCCAGCAAAAGATGGCTTACTCTGCTGACACTACATATACCTCAGGATGTTCTTGTGGGTAGCTCCAAAATTATATACTATTTATATTAAAGTTCAAAAACTTTATGGCCGCTGCTGGGGCCCATGAAAACTTAGTACACAGCCTGAGGAAGATGAATTACCACCAAAAGCTCACTTTATAATTTTGGGGGTTTGTTTCCTTTCCCAATAAAGGTATCACCTGATGCTACATTTGTATTGTTTTGGGGACCATGCAGCTTTGTCCTGATTTTTTTCTGAACTACATATACCACATATGATGAGCAGTATATGGGTATATATTAAGTCTAAAAGATTAATAAGCAGAATGTATAAACAAAAAAGGAATTTTATTATTTTACATGTACACATTGATAAAAAGGTTCAGTTAGCAAGTAATATACTGTACAAAAACAATTCTTCAAGCTATCACCTCATGATCCCTTCTAATCCTTCACTTCTTTATATTTCAAAACACTTTCAGTTCCTAGTATATAAATATGATAGATACGTGCTTTAACACAGGTTCAGACAAAATCAAACATTTATTCACAACCACTTCATAGTCAGTTCAGTTTTTCATTCCTACACTCGAGCTCACTGCTATAACTAAGAGCACTAATTCTAACCCACAGTTAATACTAACACATGTGCTCTCTGTACACACTAGACTATTAAAAAACAAACTCTCTTCAGTTAGAAACCATACAGACTAGATATGGGCATGAAATGAATTTTGAATTCATTTCATTATTCGTTATTCATTTTGTAACATTACGAAACAACTAACAAACCCCACTCTGGAGGAGAAACAAAATGAAAATAAACAGACATTTCTGTTTCATTCTATTTTGTTCCGTTTCCCCATAGGAATACATTAGTAATGCATTCCTATTAGTAATACATTCCTATGGGAAAACCCCACAGTTCTCTCCCCCCCCCCCGGTAGCAGGCTCAAGGTTCACTCAGCCTTCCATCCTTCCGAGGTCGGTAAAATGAGTACCCAGCTTGCTGGGGGGGGCAATGTGTAGCCTGCACTCTGTAATTAAAAATTGTAAACCACCCAGAGACTACTTGTAGTGGTATGGGGCGGTATATAAGCAGAACACTTTGCTTTGCTTTGCTTTGCCCCCCAACTGCCCGATGGGGTGAGGGGAACTGCTTTGGCCTTTCCCAGCAGTGATCAGCTAGCATGCAGGCTGGGGAGGCAAAAAAAGTTTAAAACTCCCACCTTTTCCCTTGTGGAAAAGGCAGGAGGTTTATACTTTTATTTTGCCTTCCCCAGCCCACTTGCCAGCTGACTGCCACTGAGCAGGCAAAAACAAACAAACAAACAAACAAACAAACTCCAGCCTTTTCCCCACCTGCTGTGGGGAAAGGCAGGACTTTCCCCCCCCTCCATTGAAGTGCATTGGTTCAATGCATTCCAATGAGGAATCGCTGGGGTGTTTTTGTTTGTTTGTTTGTTTGTTTGTTTGTTTGTTTGTTTGTTTTTCCCTTCCCCAGCCCGAGAGCCAGCTGATGGGCACTGGGGCAGGCAAAAAAATAAATAAATAACATCCTGCCTTTTCCCTGCCGGATCAGGCACAAGAAAAGGCAGGACAGTTTTCCTTCTTATTCTCCATTGACATGCTTTGGCTCAATACATTTCAATGAAGAAAATTTTCCCCATTGGAATGCATTGGGGCAATGTATTCCAATGAGGAATCACTGGGGCGTGTTTTGTTTTTTGTTTTTGTTTTTTGTTTTGCCTCCCCCAGCCTGCAAATCAGCTGATGAGCGCTGGGGGAGGCAAAAAAAAAAAAACCACACACACAACACCTTGCGTTTTCCCGCCCCATCAGCATGGGAAAAGGTGGGAGGTTTTTTCTTTTTCTTTCTTACTTTTCTCTCTCTCTCTCTTTTTTTTTTTTTGCCTCCCCCACCACCCATCAGCTGGCGGGTGGGCTGATGGAGGCCAAAAACAAGTTTAGAACTCCCACCTTCACCCCTTAGGTGCAGGAAAAGGCGGGAGCACCAGCAGCCAACTGATCGGCCACACCACACACATAATGAACCTGAACCGAAATGAAGTCTGAAATGATTTTTTTTTGTAAAGATATTTGTTTTGTATGAAACGAACCCCCTTCTCCCCAAACTAAAAATGAAATGAAACAAAATGGATTTTTTTCATTTCATGCCCATCTTTGATACAGACTAGTCAGCTCTCAGCTACATGCACAATACTCACAACAACTTCAGGGCATCTGCCCCAAATTTCAAAGCAATATGTCTGTGAAGATTCTCAGTCATCTTGGTGAGTTTATCTGGAAGTTGAGTCATGGGCACTGGACTTCTTTTTCTTGAGAGACAGAAACATCTCAGACTGATGAAGCTGTTTGAAGTTCTTGAAGCAGCGAAACGTTCCTGTCTCTCAAGAAAAAGAAGTCCAGTAGCCATGACTCAACTTCCAGATATACTCACAATAATTATCTGGAGGTCTCCATTAAAATAATAGGATGTTGAACACAGAAAATGGGTCTATGTTGCAAGTTGAATCTGAGTCTTTTAAAAAGGTAGCAACTGGGAGGGAATCTTTTTTTTTTTAATGTTTTTTTATTAAATTTTAAACTACATACAACGACATAAAAAATGAAAATAAAAAAAAACTACAACAAACAATATAAGTGCACCCCCATCCCACGGGTCCATCCATACATTCTTATTCGTTGCTCCATCTTCTATTCTTCTAGTAGTCTTCTTAAAGTTCTCTTCTCCAGAATTGTTGTGAGATATTCGTGGACTCTTTCCCTTTTCCTTCGACTAGTACATAATCTAAAAATTTACCCCAGATATCGTAGAAAATGTCTTTTTTCATTTCTCCTCGTTTAACCTTTAAACTGCAGGAGAGTTTATCGTTTATAGCTATATCCCAAAGTTCATTATACCAATCTTCCATCTTGAATTCTAGTTTTGACTTCCAATTTTTTGCTATAATTAATCTAGCAGCTGTCATAAAATTTGCTATTAGTTCCTTTGTTGTAACAACATAATCTTTACTTGTTAACAATGATAATAATGCTATCTCTGGATTACAATCTATATCCATCTTAATCATATTACTTAGCTCTAAAAACACTTTTTTCCAGAACCTTTGGACTATTTCACATTCCCACCAAAGATGCAAGTAAGTACCAAGCTCTTTTTCACATTTCCAACATATCTTAGAGTAAGCAGGATTCATTCTATTTAGTCTTACTGGGGTTAAATACCATCTGGAAACCAATTTGAAGTAGTTTTCTTTTATCCTGACTGACAATGATCTCAAAATTCTCATATTCCAAATTTTTTTCCAGTCTTCTTTCTCTATCTGTACATTAAGGTCTTGGTTCCAAACTTCTCTCAAGGTGTTTAACTCCTTCATTTCTGATAATTCCCTAGTATTTTATATATTTTACGTGTTATTCCTTTCTCTGAATTTTCCTGTTCAGACTCAAGCGATAGTAGGAAATGTTCAAATTTTGTGCATTCTCTAATTTGATTATTTCTCTTTCCCCAGTCCTTTATCCATTTTCCTAGTTGAATATAATTTAACCATGTTAAATCACTGGGTTGCAAAATATTTTTATATCCTGAATTGTTTTAATCTTGAGCATCCAATCCTTTAGTCTAGCTATTTTCTTAATTTTAAATAACTCCAAATAATGCTTCAAGTTGTCTGGAAAGCTTTCCAAGTCAGTAACTAAAGCCAGTGGGGATCCTTCGAGACAAGATTTTCCTATATGTTCTCCATGTAGCAATTAAACTATTCAATAGGGGGTTGTCAATCTTTACTTTGTTTTTAACTTCCGTGAATAAAAATGTGTTTATTTCCCTTTATATCCAAAGACTCTTGCTCCCACCATATTAACTTCTGTGGTTTAAAAAGAATTTCCCCAAAGAACTAAGTTGATTGGCTATATAATAATTTTTTATATTGGGTATACCTATTCCTCCTTCTTTCTGAGATCTATACCATAGACTTTTATTTATTCTTGATTTTTTCCTGCATTACAATACCTATTTATCATGTCTTGAGAGTTTTAATTTCCTTTTCTAAAAACTGAACCGTAACATTTTAAAATAAAGTTAATTTTTGGAAGTATTTTCATTTTTATCAATGCAATTCTGCCAAACCACGATAATTTTAGTTTAGAGTAGGATATTAATTTGTTTTTCATCTCCTCTTCTAATTTCAAATATTTCTTTCTTTAGTTTTAGTAAATTCTTTATGGAGTTCTAATCCTAGATATTTAATGCTTTTTCCCGGTTTAAGTCCAGATTTTTCAATCATCTTTAAGTCATGTTTTCCATAATTGAAGAATAAACTCTCTGATTTTTGCCAGTTTACACATAATCCTGTTATTTCTCCAAATTCTTCTAAATGAGTTTTTACTTTTTGAATATTCTCTATTGGGTTTACAATAGTCAAAAGAGCATCGTCCGCGAATAAACTAATTTTAGTTGCCCCATCTTTCCCTATACCTTTAATAAATTTGTCGTCCCTTATGGCATTTGCCAGGAGCTCTATAACAATACAAAAAGGACTGGAGAAAGAGGACATCCTTGTCTAGTTCCTCGGCCTAGGGTGATTTGTTCAGTCAATCCATCATTAACTATTATTGAGGAAGTGCCCGTTGAATATAGTTGATTTATTACTCCCAAAAAGGATTTCCCAAATCCCATTTTTTTAACAATATTTTTAATGTGGGCCATTGAACACAATCAAAAGCTTTATAAAGATCTAGAGATAACATCCCAGCTTTAGTAGTACTCTTACTCATTTCATAAAGAACATTCAAATTCCTTCTAATAATATTTGCCATTTGTCTACCTTTAATAAAACCACATTGATCCTCTTTAATATATTTAGCTATAAATTTATTCATTCTTTTAGCCAAAATTGCTGTGAAAATCTTAGCATCTTGATTTAATAAGGATATTGGTCTGTATGACCCAATATCCATTAAATTTTTATTAGGTTTTGGAATTAAAATAGTTAAAGAATGGGTCCAAGATCTCGGAATTTGTTCTCCATTCAAAATTTCATTATATAGCTTCTTTAATTTAGGTATTAATACTGCTTTAAAAAGTTTGTAAAATTCAGGTCCCAGAGCGTCCACTCCGGGCGTTTTATTATTCTTTAATTTGTCTATTACCTCGCTTATCTCTTGATCTGTAATAGGCTTTTCCATTTCCAGCATATCTTCCTGTTCCAAGACCCTCTTTAAATTCTTAGTGATATACCTTTCTATATCCTCCTTAGGTTTATTTTTTGTAGTATATAACAACTGATAAAACTCTTGTATAGCTGACAACTTTTCCTTCATTTGTGTGCATGTCTTACCTGAGGAGTCTTTTATAATCCCTATTGTATTCTTGTCTTGTCTTTTCTGTGCTAATCTGGCTAAAAGTTTTGAGTTCTTGTTGCTGTATTCAAAAAAATTTCTTTTTAGGTACAGAAGATTCCTTTGTGTTTGTTGTAAATCTAGATCTTCTAACTCTTTTTCCTTGCTTCAATCAACCTCAATATCTTATTATCCTTAGTAAGAAAAAAATTGGGATTCTAAATCTGCTATTAGTTTTTCTAATTTTCTTTTATTGAGTTCTTCCTGTTTTTTAGTTTTAATATTTTCTTTTATGATAAGGCCTCTAGCTACCGCTTTCAGGGTGTCCCATATGATTGGCGTTTGGCTACCTGCCTTTTCGTTTATATCCCAAGTTTCCAACCAATCTTTTTGACCTTTTCCAGCACTTCTGGATATTGAAATATTTTTAAATTCATTCTCCACCTTTTAGCTTCTCTATAATTTTTATTTGTTGCTAAATCAATCGACATTAAAGCATGATCAGATGTTTTTATGATCTCAATTTCGGTATTATTTATCTTGGGTATTAGGCTTTGTGAAACAAACACAAAATCTATCCTAGAATAGGTTTTGTGCACTGGTGAGTAGAAGGTGTATTTTATTTCATCTCCTTTCAGTTCTCTCAGACATCCTTCAATCCTGTTGTATTTATAAACTTTGCTAGAGTTGTATGTCTTGTCCTCCACTCTTCCTTTTTACATACCGATTTATCTTTAATTTTATCTAAGACCATATTGAAATCCCTGCCATTATTAAATACCCCTTTTTAACCAATTCAATCTGATCCCAAAGGAGATTGTAAAAGCGGCCTTGGTTAACGTTTGGTGCATACAGATTAACCAAAGTATAATGATCTTTCCCCATTAGAACTTGCAATATTATATATCTACCTTCTGAATCTTTTACCACATTTTCAACAACACATTCACAATTCCTTGAGATTATAATGGCAACCCCTCTTGCTTTAGATGTGCCAAAGCTTTTTTCATAAATATCAACATTTGGAATTTTTAATTCATTAATACCATCTCTTATTTGATGAGTCTCTTGCAAAAAGGCAATATCTATTTTGTGCCTTTTGATCATCGCCGATTCTATTTCTCTTCGAAAATGACCCCAGACCTTTCACATTCAACGTTGCTAATTTTATAAACTTTCCCATAACCTATTTCTTTTGGTTTCAATATTCTGGAATGGTCCGTTGTGCATACAAAAGTAAAAACACCATCAATTAATAAAAAATAAACTAAAATAAATCTAATCCTCCACCCTAAAAAACTATTCTTTTCTCCCACCCCACCAGCTATCATACTGTTTAGCATGTGCATCAAGGGGATGGGAGGGAGGAAGTTGTCCACAGACATTAGCCAGCCTAGATCTCCTAACTCTTAAGTAGCGTGTTACTGAAAATTCTATAAGTTGTTCTACCCCCTCTAAACCACCCTCTCACCGCCACCGCCCCCTCAAAACAAGCAAACAAACAAACAAAAACAAAAAAGGGAAGGGTGGAGAGGAGGGGAAAAGGGAAGAAAAGGGATAATGAAAAGAAAAAGAAAAAGAAACATCCCAAAAACAAAAATTAAAATTGGAAAAAAAAAAAAAAAAAAAAGAAAAAAGGGGGGAGGGGGAAAGGGAAATGGAAGGGAAAAGGGGGAGAAGAGTAAAAGAAGAAAAACAAAGGGGATGATAGGAGGTGAGAGAGGGGGAAAGAGGGAGGAGTAAGTTAAATGAGTTTCAAATATTCTTCATCTTCATCAAGATTCCTGGAGTCGGAGTAGAAAGAGAGAAATTCACTGTCCTGATGTTGCCACTGAAGTTCCCGGGGAGAACAGGCAGAACCTGAGTCATCCTGTATGTTCCATGCTTCAGGAAGATGTTGGCCTTCTTCTAGAGAGTAGATAGTGTGTTGAACAGAGCCTTTCCAAACTTTCAAAAATAGGGGGTGACCCCAAGAATAGCGATAGTTGTTCTTCCTTAATATGATTGTAACTGGTCTCATCGATTTACGCCAATCAGCAGTTCCTTTAGAAAAATCTTGAAAAACTTGCACAGTTGCACCTCCTCTCTTCAGAATATTAGGATTGGCTCTAATTGAAGACATAAGACGCTCTTTATTTACATAAGAAGCAAATCTTACTATCACTGGTTTTGGGGCCCCATCTCTTGACTTGCCCAGATAGTGAACTCTCTCTAAATCGTCGCCCTCTAGTTGTTTGGGCAGAAAGGAGTTAAACCAGGTTAAAACTTCCTGTTTTAATGATGCCCCCTTGTTTGGAATAACAAAATTAATCAGTTTGACGTTCTGCCTTCGAGAATAATCTTCAATATAAGTCAGTTTCTTATTTATTTTCAGTAAAGCCTGCTTCTGAGAGTTAATTTGAGTTTCGTTTTCAGTTACACGTATCTCCAGATTTTTAAATTCTCCTGCCAAATTATCAAGCCGCTGGCCATTTAACTTTATTTCATGTGATAAATCTTGTTTAGTGCCTTGGAGATCCTTTGAAAGGCCATCCATTCTGCGGATCACATCCTGTTGATTGACACTCATGATGCTAGCTAGCTCCGTCCTCATTAAACGCAGTTCCTTCATGAAGTCTTGATCTGCGGGAGGAGGGGTAGTCTCCCTCTTTCCTTTCTCAGATCCTGACGCCATTTTTACCCTCCGTCGCCTGAGGGCTGCTCGATACGCTGTAGAGCAGGGCGATTGTGTGCTGTATCAGATAATTTCCTAATCCAACCTATAGGCTGGAGTTTCTTTTTTGCTCTCTTAGCCGGCATATAATTAGACAAAAGGCAGGTATCAAGCAGTCTAACTAATCATCTGGTGACTTTCCAAACAGCCGGGATTCAGTTTTCTAAGCAGCCAGCGGCCAGCAGAATCAAAGCAGTCAAAACCGAAAGTAGCTCCTTTAGCTTATAAATCAAGCTTATCTAGTCTAGAAAAACACATATATTGCTTCTCCTGACACCCGAGTAATTTATTGATGCATTACTCACGGCACCACAGCATTTAAACAGTAGTTTTAAAGCTCTTTTTGGATCGCGGCACAGAGCTCTAAGATCAGGCTGCCGGCATGTCTTGGTGGGCGGGACTTCCTAACTGGGAGGGAATCTTGCCTGGTTTTCAAGATTGCTACCTTGGCTTCCTCTTGTGAGATCAAGCTCCTCCCCTTGAGGATTGGGTGTGCTTTCACCTGGTGCTGTGCCAGTGCTTTGGAGCTGGGGAAAAAGCCTGCCTTTCTCCTCTGAGTCCTCATCAGATGTCGTGGGAGTGTGGTAGGTCCTTTGGGCACCCCTGGAGGGATAAAAGAGGGGGGAAGAAAGGAAAAAGGGCGCTGGTTGGAAGGAGGATATGGAACCTGAAACATTTTTTAATTTAAAAACTTTATAAACACTTAAATACTCTTAAATATCCTTAAGTATTCTGCTTATATTGTACACTGCCCAATAGTGCTTAAAGCACTTTCTGGGTGGTTTACAAGTAATTATGCACACAACACATTGCCTACCCAGCAAGCTGGGTAAAGTCATGCCTCACCCTTTCATGCTTCATATACTGTGGTCCCAGTCCTGGGACAGCAGTATATGAAACAAATAGCACCTGGGGCAAGCTACATGGGCAGTTGAGGCCTGCAGAACTTACCCCAGGCCTGGTGCTGCCCCAAGCAGGCCTCTGACAGGTTTCCTGGGCCTGTTGAAGGCCCCAGAAGTGGTTTCCAGTGAACCGGAAGTGACTTCTGGATCACCAGAGACCACTTCTGGGGCCTCCAACTGGCCCAGGTAGCCCATCAGAGTCAGGGCAGTGCCATGCCTCAGGTAAGTGTAGGAAGCCCCAGAGAGAGACCCCAGTCCTGACCTGACTCATCATCTGCATATTGCAGATTTTCCATAAACCCTGTGGGTCCATAAACCCTGTGATTGGTGTGGAATTACTATACTCATTTTACCAACTTCTGAAGGATGGAAGGCTGAGTGAACCTTGAGTCTGCTATCTGGAACTGAACCTCAGGTCTTGAGCACCATTATAGCTCCAGTATAGCTGTTTAACCACTGCACCACAAGGCTCTATTTAAACTTATTAAATGTGTTTTAATAGGTACTTGGGGGTCTGGGTAAAAGGCGGAACTTGACGGAACTCCCTGATTTCATATGATTTTTACATGGGATCCTTCCCAAATCACCATCAAATCACACATCCCATTCATGGTCAACTATTACAAAAGAATAATCAGGTTTCCTCCAGCGCATGGCTCGGCAGTGGCGCAAAAACATGGTTCCATCGCACGGAACCATCTGATTTCATATGATTTTTACATTGGATCATGAGGAATCCACTATCATATATAGAGCCCATTTCAATCCACAGATTGCACAACAAAAATCACAGGTCCATCAGGGCTCCACAGTGGCAAAAACATGCAAGGCATGGAACCACCTCCATTTTTACCAAGGATCAACTCCAAAACACTATGGTTCCATACACACAGACTGCACACCCAAAATCAGGCCTCCGTCAGCGCATGGCTCTGCAGTGGCGCAAAAACATGGTTCCAAGGCACAACTCCACAACAACTACCTGATTTTTACCCAGGATCAACTCCAAAACACTATCACATCCTAGGCCCCATCCATACACACAGACTGCACACCCGAAATCAGGCGTCCGTCAGCGCATGGCTCTGCAGTGGCGCAAAAACATGGTTCCAAGGCACGGAACCACACGGAACTACATGAACTCAGGATCAACTACAAAACAGTATCACGTCCTAGACCCCATCCATACAAAAAGACTGCACACCCGAAATCAGGCGTCCGTCAGCTCATGGCTCTGCAGTGGCGCAAAAATATGGTTCCAAGGCATGGAACAACAAGGAACTACCTGATTTTTACCCGGGATCAACTCCAAAACACTATCACATCCTAGGCCCCATCCATACACAAAAACTGCAGAAATCAGGCGTCCGCACATGGCTCTGCAGTGGCGCAAAAATCAGGCATGGAACAACAAGGAACTACCTGATTTTTACCCGGGATCAACTCCAAAACACTATCACATCCTAGGCCCCATCCATACACAAAAACTGCACACCCGAAATCAGGCGTCCATCAGCGCATGGCTCTGCAGTGGCGCAAAAACATAGTTCCAAGGAACGGAACCACACGGAACTACCTGATTTTTACCCAGGATCAACTCCAAAACACTATCACGTCCTAGGCCCCATCCATACACACAGACTGCACATCCGAAATCAGGCGTCCGTCAGCGCATGGCTCTGCAGTGGCGCAAAAACATAGTTCCAAGGAACGGAACCACACGGAACTACCTGATTTTTACCCAGGATCAACTCCAAAACACGATCACGTCCTAGGCCCCATCCATACACAAAAACTGCACACTCGAAATCAGGCGTCCATCAGCGCATGGCTCTGCAGTGGCGCAAAGATATGGTTCCAAGGCACGGAACCACACGGAACTACATGATTTTTACACAGGATCAACTCCAAACCACTATCACATCCTAGGCCCCATCCATACACACAGACTGCACACCAGGCGTCCGTCAGTGCATGGCCCTGCAGTGGTGCAAAAACATGGTTCCAAGGAACGGAACCACACGGAACTCCCTGATTTTTACACAGGATCAACTCCAAAACACTATCACATCCTAGGTCACATCCATACACACAGACTGCACACCTGAAATCAGGGGTCCGTCGGTGCATGGCTCCACAGCGGTGCAAAAACGGGTCTGGGTAAAAGGCGGAACTTGACGGAACTCCCTGATTTTTACCCAGGATCAACTCCAAAACACTATCACATCCTAGGCCCCATCCATACACACAGACTGCACATCCGAAATCAGGCGTCCGTCAGCGCATGGCTCTGCAGTGGCGCAAAAACATAGTTCCAAGGAACGGAACCACACGGAACTACCTGATTTTTACCCAGGATCAACTCCAAACCACTATCACATCCTAGGCCCCATCCATACACACAGACTGCACACCCGAAATCAGGCGTCCGTCAGTGCATGGCCCTGCAGTGGTGCAAAAACATGGTTCCAAGGAACGGAACCACACGGAACTCCCTGATTTTTACACAGGATCAACTCCAAAACACTATCACATCCTAGGTCACATCCATACACACAGACTGCACACCTGAAATCAGGGGTCCGTCGGCGCATGGCTCCACAGCGGTGCAAAAACGGGTCTGGGTAAAAGGCGGAACTTGACGGAACTCCCTGATTTTTACCCAGGATCAACTCCAAAACACTATCACATCCTAGGCCCCATCCATACACACAGACTGCACATCCGAAATCAGGCGTCCGTCAGCGCATGGCTCTGCAGTGGCGCAAAAACATAGTTCCAAGGAACGGAACCACACGGAACTACCTGATTTTTACCCAGGATCAACTCCAAACCACTATCACATCCTAGGCCCCATCCATACACACAGACTGCACACCCGAAATCAGGCGTCCGTCAGTGCATGGCCCTGCAGTGGTGCAAAAACATGGTTCCAAGGAACGGAACCACACGGAACTCCTTGATTTTTACACAGGATCAACTCCAAAACACTATCACATCCTAGGTCACATCCATACACACAGACTGCACACCTGAAATCAGGGGTCCGTCGGCGCATGGCTCCACAGCGGTGCAAAAACGGGTCTGGGTAAAAGGCGGAACTTGACGGAACTCCCTGATTTTTACCCAGGATCAACTCTCAAACACTATCACATCCTAGGCCCCATCCATACACACAGACTGCACATCCGAAATCAGGCGTCCGTCGGCGCATGGCTCTGCAGTGGCGCAAAAACATGGTTCCAAGGCATGGAACCACACGGAACTCCCTGATTTTTACCCAGGATCAACTCCAAAACACTATCACATCCTAGGCCCCATCCATACACACAGACTGCACACCCGAAATCAGGCCTCCGTCAGCGCATGGCTCCGCAGTGGCGCAAAAACATGGTTCCAAGGCACGGAACCACACGGAACTACCTGATTTTTACCCAGGATCAACTCCAAAACACTACCACATCCTAGGCCCCAGCCATACACACAGACTGCACATACGAAATCAGGCGTCCGTCAGCGCATGGCTCCACAGTGGCGCAAAAACATGGTTCCAAGGCACGGAACCACACGGAACTACATGATTTTTACTCAGGATCAACTACAAAACAGTATCACGTCCTAGACCCCATCCATACAAAAAGACTGCACACCCGAAATCAGGCGTCCGTCAGCTCATGGCTCTGCAGTGGCGCAAAAATATGGTTCCAAGGCATGGAACAACAAGGAACTACCTGATTTTTACCCGGGATCAACTCCAAAACACTATCACATCCTAGGCCCCATCCATACACAAAAACTGCACACCCGAAATCAGGCGTCCATCAGCGCATGGCTCTGCAGTGGCGCAAAAACATAGTTCCAAGGAACGGAACCACACGGAACTACCTGATTTTTTCCCAGGATCAACTCCGAAACACTATCACGTCCTAGGCCCCATCCATACACAAAAACTGCACACTCGAAATCAGGCGTCCATCAGCGCATGGCTCTGCAGTGGCGCAAAGATATGGTTCCAAGGCACGGAACCACACGAAACTACATGATTTTTACCCGGGATCAACTCCAAACCACTATCACATCCTAGGCCCCATCCATACACACAGACTGCACACCCGAAATCAGGCGTCCGTCAGTGCATGGCCCTGCAGTGGTGCAAAAACATGGTTCCAAGGAACGGAACCACATGGAACTCCCTGATTTTTACACAGGATCAACTCCAAAACACTATCACATCCTAGGTCACATCCATACACACAGACTGCACAGCCGAAATCAGGGGTCCGTCGGCGCATGGCTCCACAGCGGTGCAAAAACGGGTCTGGGTAAAAGGCGGAACTTGACGGAACTCCCTGATTTTTACCCAGGATCAACTCCAAAACACTATCACATCCTAGGCCCCATCCATACACACAGACTGCACACCCGAAATCAGGCCTCCGTCAGCGCATGGCTCTGCAGTGGCGCAAAAACATGGTTCCAAGGCACGGAACCACACGGAACTACCTGATTTTTACCCAGGATCAACTACAAAACACTATCACGTCCTAGGCCCCATCCATACACACAGACTGCACATCCAGAATCTGGTATCCGTCAGCGCATGGCCCTGCAGTGGCGCAAAAACATGGTTCCAAGGCACGGAACCACACGGAACTCCCTGATTTTTACCCAGGATCAACTCCAAAACACTATCACATCCTAGCCCCCATCCATACACACAGACTGCACATCTGAAATCAGGCGTCCATCAGCGCATGGCCCTGCAGTGGCGCAAAAACATGGTTCCAAGGCACGGAACCACACGGAACTCCCTGATTTTTACCCAGGATCAACTCCAAAACACTATCACATCCTAGGCCCCATCCATACACACAGACTGCACACCCGAAATCAGGCGTCCGTCAGCGCATGGCCCTGCAGTGGCGCAAAAACATGGTTCCAAGGCACGGAACCACACGGAACTCCCTGATATTTACCCAGGATCAACTCCAAAACACTATCACATCCTAGGCCCCATCCATACACACAGACTGCACATCTGAAATCAGGCGTCCATCAGCGCATGGCCCTGCAGTGGCGCAAAAACATGGTTCCAAGGCACGGAACCACACGGAACTCCCTGATTTTTACCCAGGATCAACTCCAAAACACTATCACATCCTAGGCCCCATCCATACACACAGACTGCACACCCAAAATCAGGCGTCCGTCAGCGCATGGCTCTGCAGTGGCACCAAAATATGGTTCCAAGGCATGGAACCACACAGAACTACCTGATTTTTACCCGGATCAACTCCAAAACACTATCACATCCTAGGCCCCATCCATACACACAGACTGCACACCAAAATCAGGCGTCCGTCAGCGCATGGCCCTGCAGTGGCGCAAAAACATGGTTCCAAGGCACGGAACCACACGGAACTCCTGATTTTTACCCAGGATCAACTCCAAAACACTATCACATCCTAGGCCCCATCCATACACACAGACTGCACACCCAAAATCAGGCGTCCGTCAGCGCATGGCTCTGCAGTGGCACCAAAATATGGTTCCAAGGCATGGAACCACACAGAACTACCTGATTTTTACCCGGGATCAACTCCAAACCACTATCACATCCTAGGCCCCATCCATACACACAGACTGCACACCCAAAATCAGGCATCCGTCAGCGCATGGCCCTGCAGTGGCGCAAAAACATGGTTCCAAGGCACGGAACCACACGGAACTCCCTGATTTTTACCCAGGATCAACTCCAAAACACTATCACATCCTAGGCCCCATCCATACACACAGACTGCACATCTGAAATCAGGCGTCCTTCAGCGCATGGCCCTGCAGTGGCGCAAAAACATGGTTCCAAGGCACGGAACCACACGGAACTCCCTGATTTTTACCCAGGATCAACTCCAAAACACTATCACATCCTAGGCCCCATCCATACACACAGACTGCACACCCAAAATCAGGCGTCCGTCAGCGCATGGCTCTGCAGTGGCGCAAAAACATGGTTCCAAGGCACGGAACCACACGGAACTCCCTGATTTGTACCCAGGATCAACTCCAAAACACTATCACATGCTAGGCCCCATCCATACACACAGACTGCACATCTGAAATCAGGCGTCCATCAGCGCATGGCTCTGCAGTGGTGCAAAAACATGGTTCTAAGGCACGGAACCACACGGAACTACCTGATTTTTACCCAGGAGCAGCTCCAAACCAGTATCACATCCAAGGCCCCTTTCTGGACTCCACAAAGGTATCTGCACATCAGGCCCAATGCTTACTAGGCCTCATGGCCTCAACTACAGCTATCATCCCACACACCAGACTCCGCATGAGACCTCATGGCTTCTAGTCCAGTTTTGACCTCACCGCGACAACCCGTCCAAACGGCTCAGAGTCACCTCCGCCCTCCTCACCAGCCTAAGGTGGTGGAAGTCCTCCCGCGATCTAAGAACGGGAAGGCCCTTCAAACAGCGTTACCCGTCCATCCAGGTAACCACAGATGCCAGTACGACGGGATGGGGTGCCACCTGCAACCACCTCTCGATCCATCACAGGTGGACACTCAAGGAGCAAGCCCATCATACCAACTACCTAGAAATCCTTGCCATTTTCAAAGCCCTCAAGGCATTCGAACTCCTCCTTGCACACAAGACGGTCCAAGTAATAACAGACAATACTACAGCAGTTTGTTACTTGAACAAGCAAGGAGGAACTCACTCGAAATCTCTACTGCACTTCACCCTCAAACTTTGGAGATGGTGCATAGCCAAGGGCATTCACCCAATAGCCATACATATTGCGTCATGCAACAATGTGGCGGCAGATGAACTGAGCCGCCTCACCCACGACAACCACGAGTGGAGCCTCTCAGAGACAGCGTTTCAGATCCTCTGTACCAGGTGGGCCACCCCAACCATGGATCTATTTGCATCTCAAGCCAACACCAAATGCAGCTTGTACTGTTCCAGAGCAGGAATAGGCAAACACTCACAGGGAGATGCCTTTGCCACCAGCTGGCCCCCGGGTCTTCTCTACGCGTTCCCACCAATACCACTCATCCAGAGAATGCTGATGAAGATCAGGCACCACGGAGCCCATGTCATACTGCTGGCCCCGTGGTGGCCAAGACAGCCATGGTTTCAAGTCTTACAAAACAATGGTGATAGATTCTATCAGGCTGACATCAATGCCTGATCTCCTGACACAACACCAGGGCCACGTCAGACACCCAGACGTCCTGACTCTCCACCTGACGGCATGGTACATTTGCTAACAATTACAGATGCACACACAAGCTCCAGGAAGAAGTGTACAAATACACTATATGCACATAAGTGCGCATCCTTCCTACATTTCACTCAAGCCAACTCTCAACCCTCGAGTCCAACTAACATTCAGGTCCTCCTAGAATTCCTCCTCTTGCTCTTCAACAGAGGACTATCCTTATCTACCTTAAGAGTCTACACTGCAGCCGTAGTGGCACATCAACCACCTGATTCGGAGGTGGCAGCCTTGTTTATTTATCCTAAACTTAAGAGGTTCCTACGAGGCATCGCTAACCTAAGTCCACAACATAGAGCCCTGACACCACAATGGTCTCTCTTCCTGGTACTGAACTGTCTAACTACCTGAACCTATGGTGACCACGTCTCTGTACTTACTTACATTAAAAACAGCTTTTCTAGTGGCAATCACATCAGCCAGATGAGCTTCAGAACTCGCTGCGCTCAGAGCGGACCCACAGTTCCTCAATTCTATCATGACAGAGTGGAACTTCAGCCGGACATCTCTTTCTTACCGAAGATAGTGTCATCCTTCCACGTGTCTCAGCCACTTATTCTACAGACCTTCTTCCCAAACCCAAGTAGTCACCTCAAGAGAAAGCTTCACTCCCTCGACGTCAAAAGAGCTCTCCTCTTTTATACTTCCAGAACAGCTTCCATTAGAAAGACACACAAGCTCTTTATCAGGACCTCGGCACCATCTCGAGGTCATCAGGTATCCCCTCAATCCATCTCCAGATGGATTGTTACAACTATCAAAATGGCTTACACCACTGCGCATGTCTCCCTACCTGTCATGCCTCAGGCACGCTCTACAAGAGTAGTAGCCTCCTCCACGGCTTTCCTAAAAGGAGTGCCCCTGGAAGACATATGCAAAGCAGCTACCTGGTCTCGACCGTCCACGTTCCTGAGGCACTACAAGCTAGATGTCAGGACGCAGAGATCAGCCGCATTTGGCAAAGCAGTTTTGAAAACTGTGCTACCATGACTACCCTCCACCGGTAAGTCAGCTTGCCAGTCACCCATTGTGTGGATTCACAGAGTCCACAAAGAAGAAATGCAGGTTACTTACCAGTAAGTTAAGTTCTTCGAGTGGACCTCTGTGAATACACACCACCTACCCGCTTCACTTCTCTCCATCATGGCTTGTTGTACTCTCAAAGGGTCAGCGGCGGACCAGAGGGGAACTGAGTCAGCAAGGCGGGAGATGGGTGAGCATGCGCACGGAGGGGAGGGGCTTGTAAGCCTTAAGCTTGGAACGAATGGGAACTCAAGCACGCAGGCGCGAAGACCCATTGTGTGTATTCACAGAGGTCCACTCGAAGAAATTAACTTACAGGTAAGTAACCTGCATTTCCGTGTGGTTCCGTGCCTTGGAACCATGTTTATGCACCACTGTGGAGCCATGCGCTGACGGACCCCTGATTTTGGGTGTGCAGTCTGTGTGTACGTGTGGCTCCTAGGATGTGATAGTGGTTTGGAGTTGATCCTGGGTAAAAATCAGGTAGATCCGTGTGGTTCCATGCCTTCCAACCATGTTTTTGCACCACTGCAGAGCCATGCGCTGATGGATGCCTGATTTCAGATGTGCAGTCTGTGTGTATGGATGGGGCCTAGCATGTGATAGTGTTTTGGAGTTGATCCTGGGTAAAAATCAGGTAGTTCTGTGTGGTTCCGTGCCTTGGAACCATGTTTTTGCGCCACTGTGGAGCCATGCGCTGACGGACGCCTGATTTCGGGTGTGCAGTCTGTGTTTATGGATGGGGCCTAGGATTCGATAGTGTTTTGGAGTTGATCCTGGGTAAAAATCAGGTAGTTCCGTGTGGTTCCGTGCCTTGGAACCATGTTTTTGCGCCACTGCGGAGCCATGCGCTGACGGAGGCCTGATTTTGGGTGTGCAGTCTGTGTGTATGGATGGGGCCTAGGATGTGATAGTGTTTTGGAGTTGATCCTGGGTAAAAATCAGGTAGTTCCGTGTGGTTCCGTGCCTTGGAACCATGTTTTTGCGCCACTGCAGAGCCATGCGCTGACGGACGCCTGATTTCGGATGTGCAGTCTGTGTGTATGGATGGGGCCTAGGATGTGATAGTGTTTTGGAGTTGATCCTGGGTAAAAATCAGGTAGTTCCGTGTGGTTCCGTGCCTTGGAACCATATTTTTGCGCCACTGCAGAGCCATGCGCTGACGGACGCCTGATTTCGGGTGTGCAGTCTGTGTGTATGGATGGGGTCTAGGATGCGATACTGGTTTGGAGTTGATCCTGGGTAAAAATTAGGTAGTTATGTGTGGTTCCGTGCCTTGGAACCATGTTTTTGCACCACTGTGGAGCCATGCGCTGACGGACGCCTGATTTCGGGTGTGCAGTCTGTGTTTATGGATGGGGCCTAGGATTCGATAGTGTTTTGGAGTTGATCCTGAGTAAAAATCAGGTAGTTCCGTGTGGTTCCTTGCCTTGGAACCATGTTTTTGCGCCACTGCAGAGCCATGCGCTGACGGACGCCTGATTTCGGGTGTGCAGTCTGTGTTTATGGATGGGGCCTAGGATTCGATAGTGTTTTGGAGTTGATCCTGAGTAAAAATCAGGTAGTTCCGTGTGGTTCCTTGCCTTGGAACCATGTTTTTGCGCCACTGTGGAGCCATGTGCTGATGAACCCATGATTTTTGTTGTGCAATCTGTGGGCTGAAATGGGCTCTGTATATGATAGTGGATTCCTCATGATCCAATGTAAAAATCATATGAAATCAGATGGTTCCGTTCGATGGAACCATGTTTTTGCGCCACTGCCGAGCCATGCGCTGGAGGATACGTGATTATTCTTGTGCAATAGTTGGCCATGAATGGGATTTGTGATTTGATGGTGATTTGGGAAAGATCCCATGTAAAAATCATATGAAATCAGGGAGTTCCATCAAGTTCCGCCTTTTACTTTCTTCCGGTACTTGGGACTCAAATTGAAGCTTGAGATTCAGGATGTGGACCCAAAGACTCCACCTCAGGACTTGGGACTCAGACTGAAAGTCCTACCAACATTCCTGAAATAACTGAAATACTTGCCACCCTTTCTACTAAGTCTCACCTCCAATATGCATCACATTCAGCCACTGGCCTGTTTCCTCCCCCACCCCCACCCCTGGCAAGAAAAAGTAATTTTCTCTTTAAGTCCCCTGTATGGAATGCTTTATCCATATCCAAAGAAAATGGACTACAATCCATAGCAGCATATGCTGTGTGTAGTAAATATGCTAACCTTTAGGTGCCGAAGACTCTCTGTTTTATATTCTTACAATGTAACTGGGAAACTCATTTTGGAAACATTTTTGATCCTAAGACATTTAATCAGAAGTAACTTCAACTTAGTTGAAATGAATTTTGTTCCTTAGTATTAGAAGCATATAATATTGAGGCTTCAGAGGACAATTTAGCTTACATTGTTTTGTGGAACTTAGCAATATGTTATCATCTTCTATTTTCTGATTTGAGTTTGTTTTTCTATAAATAATAATTAGGTTGGATTGTGTGTACAGTGTTTGATTGGCTTTGAACTATTGGAAGAGGAAGGCAAAAAAAAATGTGGTGCTTCATCACCTTTTTAGTTTAAAGTTTTTTAAAATAGGAAACTTTCCATCTTAAAAAGCAGTATTTATGTAAATTATGTGTGCTGAGGCTATTAATAAAACCAGACAGCAAAAGTTTTAATGGAAGCTCCGACCTTTACAGGGGACATAAAAAGTGCCCTAATGAACCAAAATTATTAGGAAAAAGCCATGAAGAATAGATACTGAGATGTGACATTTACTATCTTATGAATCCATGTTGTGTTCTAATTAACACTACATCCTTTTGATATGGCATGATAGCTCTCTTCTATACCCATCTTCGTTTGCTCCAGTCTTGCATCTTGTAGTAGTATGAATAGAATACTAATGACATAGTGTTGAAATTATAATGCTTGCAAATTATTTTTAAGGAAAGGAAAGCAAGATACAGTATCCAAAATGTATGTGCAGACCTCTCTCCTCAAAACCAAGAAGTGAAACCAACCAAGCCAAGCAAATAAAAGCACAAAAATATAATCACACATGCCCCAGCTAAATCCACTAAGATATGGGGAGAGTTATCCTCTTTCTACTTTATGTGTTATTTTCTCTTCTTTGAATCCAGCAGGCATGTCAGGCAAGAACGAAAATAATACAAAAATGAAAAGATGAAGTGTGGGAGAGAGGAATCTAAAATACAAGTCTAAGGAGACACACTGGTGCAGGCAGGCTGTCTGGATGCAGCAACAAAATATTCCAAAGGAATGAGGAGAAAACATCTTCAACTGAAGAAAAAAAGGCCAAAAAAGGGAAGGGTCCAATATGGAGACATATAAATAGGTAGCACAATCCAATATGGAGGGCACCAGGAGTCTGACTATCCATAAAAAAGTACTAATGAAAAGAAAGACTACTGCCTATTGGGTTCCAACTAATGCAGGCCTTTTTACAGATTCAAACTGTCAACTCCTTCCATCACCTGCTGCAGGCTGGCAAATTAACAAACGATCTCTGGTGTGAGGGTGTTGCTTTTGTTGCCCCTAGCAAGCTTTCAACCCTCAGGCTGTGGACCCTAGTGAGACCCAAGCCTAAGGAGGGTGCAGAAAGGGATATGGGGGTTCTGGGTGTGGGAGAGAATCCATGAGTCCATAGGTATCACCCAGGTGAAGATGCAGCAGTGGACCTGAGGCAGAGGGAGAAGAAGGAGGTAGATTATGTGTTGGTCCCGTACACATAAACAGCAGTTTGGGTTTGAAATCTCTGTGGCCAAGGGAGGAGGACATGTTGCCAGAGTCCCAGTCTTGCTCTCATCAGCATCCCCTTCTCCAGTATTGCCCCTGTGGAACCCTTGGTGAATGGTGGGGCATGTGGGCCCTATTGCATCCCAGTAGAATCTCTGGACATGAAAGCACTAGGAAGAATGCAAAAGGTAGCAAGAAGTGGGGCCTAAAGAGGCCTAGACAGTAGTGAGAAGGTGGCAGAAATGCAAAATCAAGAAAAAAAATAATTTGATGAGGTTGAGAGAAGTCTTGGAAGGATATTAACTTCTCTTGACAATCCTGTTACTAATTTGACTGATCATCACTCCAAAACCTACTCTCGCTTGCCTTTCTTTCTTTAAATCTGTGATAGAAATATCAATGAAATCATTGAAGATGGTGAAAGATAATTATTTTCCCTCCTTCCCCATTACTCTCTCATTTCTTATCTAAGTAGCATGATATGATTTGGGACTTGCTAAAACAAGGGTTTCTTTCAGGTGGCTTTTGTAGGGTCTCAAAGTTTAGTTCTATGCATGAGCTTGGATACCCCCTTGCCAATTTTTCTGATGTAGGCTGAACTGGACATTACATGTCAAGACTTCTGAGTGTGAGAAATTGAGAAAGCATATTTAAATATGCTTGTCAAGTCAACTGCAAGCTCATTTGAAGGCTAACATTTGCCTTGTTCTCTTTTAGCATTTTGTGGTGCTGCCAACCATCAGTACTTTGCAACAGCAAGGTGTTTTCTCAAAGCCTTTGGAATGTCATGGGAATTCTATTTTATTTTCATTTTACTTTCTTTTAGGGAGGTGTGGTGTTTTGTTTTTTGCCCCCACCAGAGTTCTCTTTGATCCAGTGTAGCCTTTTGGATCACAGTCGGATAGCAAGAGCTTAAAAGAGAATGCATGAATGAACAAACAAGTTTGAAAGAAAGCAGGCCTTTGTGCTTTAGTGCAACACAAATGACTTGCTCTAAAATTGCCCCTTGACATGAATTTCTTTTGTCATTTTCCTCAGCTCTAGGCCAAGGATCTTCAGAAACGGGGCTTTATACTGATAAATTACTCTGGTCATTTCTTATAAGAAAACATATCTGTCTTCAGAACTTCATAATACCTCATGAAATCTATAGAGCCTTAACATTTCTATTTCAAAAAGCCCAAGGGGAGTAGACTGTTATCAATATCTATTTTATCTTTTTAATATTTCTTGGCTTAGGATAGAAACTTGTTTGGTACTTCTCTTGTAGAGTTTGCAGCTAGCCTGTAAAAATGTCATTTATTGTTGTCTAGAAGTCAATGACAATGAACAGTCCAGTCCTCATAAAACCACAAATTCTATAAAATATCTTGGTAATAGATAACTTGAGAATTGGTAGCTCCCTCATGAGTTTCATTTGAAACCCGTTTCTAATAACCATTTAGACATAATCAGATGGACTTTATGCAGGCTCATCCAGTAAATGGACCGTGTGAGTGTTTCTCTCTTATTGCCTCTATAGCTCACTGTTGCTTGCCAGCTATGTGAGCTGAAACAAATTTCCATTCTAACAATAGAAATCATGAGAACCTTGACACAAGCTGTTGCAAAGTAGAACAGAACACTGATTTAAGAATGGCACTAAATAAGGTCCTATTAAATCAACTAAATTGATCAATGAGTTTTTGGTTGTATATAAAGGGAGAATGAAAATATGTCTGATTAAACAATGGCTGTCCTGCACTAAATTTGACTTCATGATATAATCTTTTTGCTGCAACACAAACTGAGAAGCAATTGTATCAAAGTGGTGTCTCATTATGAAATAAAATGTGGGGGTTATATAATTAAAGATCCTAGGATTTGTATTTTGCCATTTTGGCATCCACTGCAACTTTTTTGTCTCCATAAATACTAGCTTCTTCCGTCAGAATAAATTGCTCTGTCATTGGCTTATGTTGTCTTAGGGTTGTGCTGTAAATTTCTTAGAAGGCACAAAACAGTCACCAGACCTGGACAAAGATGAATGGGAAGAGGGAGGGGTTATCAGAAACTGGCAAATAGAAGCACCCCAATTCTGGAGAGGTTTGGGGTTCAATATTTCAGATGGTAAGGGGAAAGGTGGTGGGCTACAGTGAGATCTGTCAGCTGGAGTAAAGCCACACACCCTTCGCCACCTCCACCCAGCTGGTTTGGACAGCTTGGTCTGTGGGGAAGGGCAGTGATATGTGTGTTCTTACCCTGATGCTGCCTCAGGGTTCCCACTGCTGCCTTGTGGTCCCTGCCGCCAACATTACAGCTGCAGCCATATCTTTTTCCTGTCAGGCCAGGCCAAGAGGTGGGGGAGGCTGGAGACGATAAAGGTAGTTGGATGAAGAGGAAAGAGAAAGGGACGAGGGATGAGGGTGGGTGGACAGGTGCCTGAGGGGTTGGCAGGTGAGTGAGTTGAAGGGGTCAGGAAATGGGAAAGTAAGCAAAGGGAGTGACTGGGTAGGATGGGGAGCACGATCTGTCAGCTGGAGTAAAACTGCACCCCCCCATCCCACAGCCCGAACTGTCAAAACCTATTAGAACAGGTGAAAGAGAGTATATACCACATGCTAACCTCAAGCCTTTGCAATTAGGTATTTGCACTGACCTCAGATAAATGTGCAACAATGTATTTTGGGTGCTTTTGTGATTCTGGGGTATAGGGAGAATACTACAGGGGGGGGGACTTGTTCTTGCATATTTTTATGTCTTTCTGAACTGAGATTCCTTGTTAAGAACCCCTCTTACACCAGCAAGATTTTAAGGTTCCCACACAAATAAAAAGATCATGAATATTTCTGTTTTATTTTGTTTTCCATCATTATTACGGATTCTTATTCCCTACTCTGTGGTAATTAATTAGAAGGTGAAGGGTTGAGCTGTTAGTTATTCACCAAGTAGAGCAACTCCTGAATGGATATTGCATATTTCATGTATTCATCTAACTAAAAGCATTTGGGCAGATTAGAAATGTGGAACTGAAAAGCAGAAAAACTCAGCTGTTGATTACAAAGGAGAAGGCAGGTGATGGCAAAAGTCACATCACCCCAGTTCTGGCCCGCCTGCATTGGCTGCCCGTGGCCCTCCGAATAAGGTTCAAGGTCCTGGTTTTGATTTACAAAACCCTCCACAGCTTGGGTCCTGAATACCTGTCGGAGCGTATATCCCAGAGGTCAACTGAGGCCAGGTCCACCAGAATGTCGCAGGTGCACTCACTCAGGGTAGCCACACCCAGGGAGGCGCGGAAGTCGCTCACACGCAACCACACCTTCTCTGTGGTGGGCCCTACGCTGTGGAACCATCTTCCTATGAGCTGCGCCTAGCAGTCCCTGCCTGCCTTCAAAAAAGCACTTAAAACTTTGCTTTTTAGGGAGGCATATGGCAACCTTTAATTTAATTTTTTTCTCCGCCCCAATGCCTCTTGCTGAGGGTTTTCCCTCTCTTCTTGTTTAGTACTGTAGTTTTATTATTCATTGTAGTTTTTAACCTTGTTGTAAACTGCCCAGAGTTCCTGCTGGAAGATGGGCAGTATAGAAATAAAACAAACAAACAAACAAACAAATAAAAACTTCCAATAAAGCTTAAGTGCTGAACATTCTAAGTACTGACACACAAGGAAGAGCTGAAGGGCTTGACTTAGATCTGTATGTACTACATGCACTAAATATCCCCTTGCAGCCACCCTGTCAGCCATTTCTTGTAGACACAGAGTAAAGGGAATGATTTCTGTCATTACTACTAGTTGGTATATCATTCCTTTCCTTTTCTATATAGCTTAGTAAACTTAAATTTTAATATTAAGACTGAGTGTATGTGTGTGAGAGAGACTGTCTTTATTCTTCTATAGGAAATGATTTACCATATCTGAACTAGTCTTTCTCTCCCCCACCTTCTTTTTGGTAGTTCAAAATGAACTCCCAGCTGGTCTATGCTCCCTTAGCAGAACCATGCCTGGGGACAGAAGTAAAATCCTCTGGCCTGAGATATAGCCCAAACTGATAATACTTTGCAGGCCATATGCCTGTTTTCCCCCTCCCCCTCCATTTCCAGAAAAACCAGGAAATTCAAAAATAACTTAATTAGACGTGGACACCAATTGGTTTGGAGTGTGAATCAAGAGACTGCTGAGCAGGCTGGCTGTGAACTATGAGCCCTTACTTTGAACAGAGTTGGAAGAACTCTACACAGCCCTACTTACCATTTCACTGACGCTTTCTCTGTGCTTTGAGTCATTTCCTCAGTCTGTCTAACAGCAGAGTGTACAATCAGACTTCATGCATTGGTGCCATTTATTAGCTCCATGCTGGCAGGGAAAACCATGTTTAGATTTCTTTATTTCAGTTATTTTGAAAATTTATACTCCATCTTTCTCCTTGGAAAAGGACCCAAGGCGGCTTACAGGATGGAGAGGCAAAATACTGTCCATTGCAATTAAGACATTCTGTTTTAAGTACAGGGAATTACGGCATTACAAGGCAACAGTAAAACTAACAATAGATAACATAAGTGACAATGGAGTCACACAAGGCGAGATATAAACACAAAGTTATATGTTGTTATAAACACAAAGTCTGTGTAGCCATGTATGGTAGATTCATCAAAAGACACAGTAGGTAGGCCATCATTCAGGGAAAGCTTGCCTAAAGAGACAGGTCTTTGCTTGTTTGTGATCAAGAACGTACAATCACAGTTCCTATAGGGAAGATGAGAGAGCATTTTGCCTGTTCCTATAAGAAAGATGAGAGAGCATTTTGCAAATTATATGTGATTTTGGCTTTGTTTTAATTATTCATATTCTAAAATATGGTCAGGGAAATGTTTTCTGACCCTTCATAACAGGGCCATGCAGTATAACCAAATTTTCTATATTGTACTAAATTTGTTAAAGATTACTGAGAAAGGTTTGTTCTGGTTTTGCTATCTGGCATATTCAACTGACTTCCCCCCAGAAGCTAGTTTATTAAATTTGTGAAGATAATGAGTTTAAGGTGATACCTTTTAACACTGGCATGCATTTAAATTTTGACAATTACATTACACCACTTTCCCCAGATTATTCTCCATCATGGGAGAAAGCCTGGGATGATTTATGATGTTTGCATATCACAAATTAAATCTCTTTGCTATTTGCATTTCTTATTTATATTGCATTCAATCCAGAAAATGCTGCTGCTGTACTACCTATGTTTATTTAAAAGAAGACCAGCATGGTGGTTTGCAAGTAATGTGTGCAATAGCAGCAGGCATTTCCCCCCTTGAAACTGTAAAAAAAAAAACTTGAACAAGATATGTCATAGTCATGGGGATCTTGAGAATTCAATTTGTAATTTATTTTTATTCTCCAGGATAAATATTTTGTGTTTCCCAGAGTGAGAAGACAATGAAGAATGGGAAAATTGAGGTTGTTTAATTTCATTTAGCAATTGGTGTTCTTATAATGCTGCTGCTTCCCATAGCCATTTAAGTCAAAGTCACTGGGTTTTATATGTCATAAAACAGGCATTCCCCTTTCCACCATGAAGGGCTTCAGAAATCAGTATCTTGATGGGTAAATTCAGCTTTCAACTTGAAAAGATAGTGGGCGAGAGAGAGAGATTTGTCACTGACATTTTAGTTCCAGATAATAGGATCATTTTCTTATCAATGTGACATTGTCTCCCAAGGTCTACTACACATCTCCACTCAACACACAGGGACTTGCTTCTGAAAAGACACACATACTTAATATGTCATGTAGGATGTAACCAGGATACTTGGGTAGATCTGAGGCCTTAACATGTAATCTGTTTCATCCAGTTCTGTTCCTTTTTATTTTAAATTGGGGATGTGTACTTATACCCAAATTCAGATTTGGAATTACAACCCTTTGGGTTCAGAATTTCAAAAATTTCTGTATATCCAGAACTCTGTTACAGTCAACATGGATACCATAGACCAGTGATGTAGAGACCGAGTGCCCAAACTGTGATTCAAAACCCAGTTTTTTTTTTTTTGCAAAGTGCCAATACAGCAATTTAACCTGAATACAGGTGGCTGTGAAGGGACGATGTGGGGTGCCCACAGAAAGGGCTTGGAGTGACACCATTGGCACCCATGCCATAGGTTCACCAACACTACAATAGACTCATAACTTTCCCCTTTAAAAATACAAACAGTCAAAGTATTTTAAGATGATTTCCTGGTGTCCCCTGGCATCTTCCCAGTGGTTGAGCCAAACAGGAAAGGTACACAGACACTAGGAAATTAGGAAATGGTATATTTGGTATGCATGTGTCTTCCATATCCTGCTAAGCACCTGAAACTATGATGTTGAGATGTGGGCCATACAGCTCATCCCTTTTATCTCCCCACCTTGCAGTACTGCCAACAGGTTTGCCCCATTGTCGATGGCATGCCCGTCTTGCTCTTCTGTTGTTCCACTCTACCACTGCAGCATGTCCTTCAAAGCCTCTTAAATGTCATGAACTGTGTGCTACCCCCCCATTACAGTGACATTCAACAGTGCCCACCTGCTGCCTGCCCTTCTGTGTCACCATCTTCCTGATGCCTCCACCTATTATCAATGTCCTTCCTGTCAGGGAGAGATAGTCATCTTTTGCACCCAGACAGCTCCAGATGTCACATGTCCAATATAACACCTGTACTCTGGCTAATTGCTGTTATGTTGCGCTGTGTGTGTGTGTGTGTGTGTGTGTGTGTGTGTGTGTGTGTGTGTGTGTGTGTGTGTGTGTGTGTGTGTGTGTGTGTGTGTGCGTGCACATGTGTGCATGCATGCGTGCACACATGTAAGGTTTATTTGGGTTGGTGGGGGAGACAAGCTGGGCGGGCAGACTTGTAGGAGCACCAGCACACACACACACATGCCCTGATCTTCTCAGATATGGTATTTCAACAACTGTGTTGACGACTCCTCCTCCCCTAATCATCTTGTTATGTCCTGCCCAAGACTGCATGGGGCTTTCCTTTTTTCCACACATTGCCTTCAGAACCTCCTTGCAAAGTAGATAAGGCAGACTCAGTCAGCCAGGGAGGTCTCAGGTCTTTGGCTCATTTAATCTTTTTCTTTAAAACAACTATTATTTCTGTTTTGCATTTGCATTTAATTTGGTGTTGAGCACAGGGCTCCCCTTTCTTCCTGGTCATCAAAAGGGCATTTCAAGAAAGGGAGAGGGCCTGATTCATCAGCCCAGTGATTGTTGCCAGAGCAGATCCCTGAACAAAGGAATGATTTTGACCTCCACATGGGAAGCAAGGGATCCAGGGGTCTGCCAGGGAAATGTGGGGACGGAGGGGGGCATCTGGGCATGGAAATGAACACCAGGAGGGGGCAGCCCCATTGGTGCACAGCGCATTCCAAGGGGCTGTACCAGAGGAGTTTAAAAGGAGGCTGCGAGGAAAACAACCTAGATGTTTTGGGGTGTTTCCCAATAAAAGCAGACACAGAGAATTCTTAAGCCAGTACCACACCCCATTTGCATATCCATGGCTTGCTGCTAATTAGTTTAACACCAACAATGTTAATACTCATAATTAATGCATTTATTTCAAATAATATTGGATGGAAATATCTGCCCTTGCAGACCCACCCAAGGGTGGTTTGAGTGTACTAATCGGTAAAGAAAGGCTCTGGATAATGGCTGAAAATTTATACTGCATTTGATTCAAACAGCCTTGGGTCTTTTCCAAGCTGCCTTGTGTGCCTTTGGGTCCTTTTTCAAGGTGAAAGGCAGGGTTGAAATTCTTTAAATAAGTAAAGTAATGAGATGAACTATGGAACCCCAACTGTTGAAACTTATTGGATGCCCCTCTTCCTTTTATCATATGTTTCACAGCAGCTACTTGAACCAATGAAAGCCAAACTTACAACAACAGGAACTGTGGGCCTCACTCCAACCTTTATGGTTGCTTGGCTGAATTTCTTATCTTCACCCATGGAATACAGAGGATAGGCTTGGCTTCCGTGGCCTTTAAAAAATTAAATTAAATTAAATTAAATTAAATCAACAGGTTACTCATAACTATCATGGAATCTGGCACTTGTTTTGTCCTTTTATCTGTTTAAATTACATGTACCTGCTGTTCAGTTTTAACAATTTGGCTGGGTCAGTGACCTTGAATAAAGATTGTTGTTGATATTTCCAAGCAGAAAAACCACAAGGAACATTGAAGGTGAGCAAGTAGAGATTTCCAGAGGTCTGTGGTAGCTGGGTGGCTGCTGTGAGCCAGCCGGAGTGAGTATGAGCCATTGTGGGTATTGCACATCGCACTGGCAGATCCTGGTGATTGCAGGTCTTAGACTTGTCAGTTAGCCAACATGCTGCAAGGGGTGGAGAACATGATCAAGACCAGGTGAGGTTGCACCAACACCACAGGACAAGCAGGCAAGGACCAGGGTTCTAGCAGGTAGGCCTGCAGCAATTCAGGTGAGCGCTAAAGAGTTAGGTCTGCAGGATATCCCTGCCACTGAGGATTCACCTGCCATAACTACAGTGGGAGGATGATTTCTAGAGGGCACGGTAAATTACTCAGTTACTGTATAAGGAAATTGGGGAGCAAAAAATAGATCACTAGAGTCTGATTAAATCAGCTCAACTGTCCTAACAAATTCTGGAAGATTGGCCACTACCAATAGGTAATGTTGCTAACTAAAAAGGTAATGTTGCTTAATAAAAAGGTAAAGATGGAGGTTCCCCCCACACATATACGCTGGTCAGGTCCGACTCTGGAAGCAGGGCTCAGCTCCGTGTTGGAGCCAAGGAGCCGGTGCTGTGTGGGTCTATGGCCATGTGGCTGGCATGGCTCCACAGAAACACCTTTGCCTTCACACTTTTGCAGCAGGGTCTATTGGTGTGCTGACATTTGCGTGCTTTTGAACTGCTGGGTTCATGGGGGCTGGGGTTGATGGTGGGAGCTCTCTCCGCTACGTTGGCACACGTGATTTGAGCTGCCGACTATGTGGCCGGCCATTTTGGTGCCTTGGCCCGCTGAGCCACCATGCCCCTAACATTGCTCATTACCAGTGCCCAAAACCTAGGCAGATTGTTTTATAGGCTTTATCCTCAAGGGTTTCGTAGCACTCCCCTGCGAGAACCAAGGCCCCAAAAGCCCCTTCTTGGCTAGACAGTGATGCTGTAACCTAAGTGTTGGGATATATTGATGAATCGTTGGGAGCTTGGTGTATTATTTGGTAATATGTGCTGCAGTCTGATTAAAAGGATGAGTCGTAGACACAAAAGGTATATAAAATTATACTTTATGTATTCTAAGGGGAAAAGGTAAACGGGATAACCTATGAAAATAATAAAACACTCATTGAATGTCTGTACATATAAATATACAAAATACAAATTAGGGCAACAGCATTTGTGTTAAAGCTCATAAAAAGGGATAAGGAGCTATACACATATATACTGCCTTGCTTATTAAAAATACAAAAGGATAAAATACAAGCTTACATAGCAATAAATCAGGAGTAACTCTGCAACTCTCTCTGTGCCTCTGGAATGACACCAACATCAGGCAGGTCAGGGCCTTGCTGAGGAGTGTGTTTGTTTGAGGCTAGAACCATTACTTAAGTAGTGAGGTCTTAAAGAGATATACAAACTGCTGAGTCATACTGAGATTGGTTTTGCCATATGTTTGGATGTAGGCCTTGCTATGCCAACACTAAGGACATGTGGGGCTTGCTAGATTATAATATTGGAAACATGACAGTGTATGAAAGAATACTAAGAATACCAATAATACAAGGAGGAGCGCAGGTGGCCATTATTTATTTATTTATTTTTTATTTATTTTTACAACTTATATGCCGCCCACTACCCAAAGGTCTCTGGGCGGCTTACAATCAAGGAATTAAAACAGTTAAAAACATCAAACAACAATAAATAATTAAAACAACAATAAAAACCTTATACTAAAACATCACACTAAAATTGCCATCAGAAGACCCACAATCTAAATTGTATCAATTAAAAAACTTCTGGAACAGGAAGGTTTTTACCTGGCGCCCAAAATGTCATCAGTGTTGGCGCCAGGCGGATCTCACTGGAGGGCATTCCATAGCTTGGGGCAGCTGCCGAAAAGGCCCTGTTCCTACAAGCCGTCCCTTTCACCTCCTTGAGGGATGGCTCTTTCAGGAGGGCCCCCTGGCTTGATCTTAATTGCCGGGTAGGTTCATATGGAAGAAGGCGGTCCTTCAGGTATCCAGGTCCTAAGCCATTTAGGGCTTTATATGTCAAAACAAGCACTTTGAATTGGGCTCGGGCAGCAACTGGTAACCAATGTAGGCTACGTAGAATCGGCGTGATGTGATCCCTAGCGGCCCCACCACTTACTAGCCGCGCCGCACGATTCTGAACCAGTTGCAATCGCCGAACCGTCTTCAAAGGCAGCCCCATGTAGAGCGCATTGCAGTAATCAATTGTTACCAGTGCATGCGTAACTGTTATGAGGCTCCGTTCATCCAGGTAGGGGCGTAGCTGATATATTTTCCGCAGCTGGAGAAAGGCACCCCTGGCCACCGAGTCCACCTGGGCTTCCAGAGTTAGACCGGGGTCCAGGAGCACCCCCAAGCTGCGGACCCTGTCCCTTAGGGGGAGTGCAACCCCGTCCAGAACAGGGAAGTGTCCCTCTAACCTGTCTGGCGAAGCACCCACTAACAGCACTTCCGTCTTGTCTGGATTGAGTTTCAATTTGTTAACCCTCATCCAGTCCATTATCTGGCCCAGACACGAGTTCAGCACAGAAACCGCCTCACCTGGATTGGTGGAAAATGAGAGGTAGAGCTGAGTATCATCAGCATATTGCTGAGTCCTCAGCCCAAACCTCCTGATGACCTCTCCCAGTGGTTCCATGTAGATGTTGAACAGCATGGGGGATAGTATTGAGCCCTGTGGAACCCCATGACGTAAACGCCATGGGGCAGAGCAACTGTCCCCCAGCACCACCATCTGGACATGGTCAGCCAGGAAGGAATGGAACCACCGCAAAGCGGTGCCTCCGACTCCCAACCTGGCCAGCCTGTCCAGAAGGACACCATGGTCGATGGTGTCGAAAGCCGCTGAGAGGTCCAGGAGTATCAACAGGGTTGCACTCCCCCTGTCTCTCTCCCGGCAGAGGTCATCATACAGGGCGACCAAGGCAGTCTCTGTACCAAAACCCGGCCTGAAACCAGATTGAAATGGATCCAGAAAATCCGTTTCATCCAGCAGTGCCTGGAGTTGCCCGGCCACCACCCGCTCCAACACCTTGCCCAAATAAGGGAGGTTCGCTACTGGACGGTAGTTAACCACCAGCCCTGGGTCCAGGTTAGGTTTTTTAAGGAGTGGTCTAATCACTGCCTCTTTCAAGATGGTGGGGACCACTCCCTCTCTTAATGAGGCGTTTACAGCTTCCTGGGCCCAGGTGCGAACTCCCCTGGCAGATCTTTCAATTAGCCAAGAAGGGCAAGGGTCAAGTGGCGTAGTGGTAGCACGGACAGATCCAAGCACCCTGTCCACATCCTCGGGTCTCAATAATTGAAACTCATCCAATAATACTGGACCTAAGCACGGCACACTGGACACATCCCTTGATTCTGCACCAATAGTGGAGTCCAATTCCCTGCGAATCTGAGCGATTTTTTTCCTCAAAGTGGACAGCAAACTCGTCACAGTGGGCTGCTGAGTGGTCCAGAACCTCCATCGTATTTCTCGGTTGAAGAAGGTCCCGGACCACCCGAAACAGCTCTGCTGGACGGCACTCTGAAGAAGCAATACGGTTTGTGAAATATTGCCTTTTCGCAAACTGTATCGCCACAGAATAGGCCCGATAATGGGCTCTAAGCCGTGTTCGATCAGACTCACAGTGATATTTTCTCCACTTGCGCTCCAGCCGTCTCCCCTCCTGCTTCATTGCCCGCAGCTCAGATGTATACCAAGGAGCTGTCTGGGCTCTGCGTAAGGGGAGAGGGCGCTTAGGTGCAATCGTGTCAACCACCCGGGACATTTCCCTATTCCACAGGGTGACCTGAGCTTCGACAGGAGCGCCGACCATATCAGAGGGATAATCCCCCAGAGCTTTCAGGAAACCATCTGGATCCATT
The DNA here is from genome assembly GCA_029282475.1 of Phrynocephalus forsythii. NCBI lineage: Eukaryota > Metazoa > Chordata > Lepidosauria > Squamata > Agamidae > Phrynocephalus > Phrynocephalus forsythii. The sequence goes on from JAPFRF010000010.1 coordinate 137,806,532, forward strand.
AGTCTCCGAGGGCGGATCATCTGAATAGATCCCCCACCCTTGCAGAGGGTAGAAGAAGCTAATAGCCTAAACTTGACCAGAAAGTGGTCTGACCATGACAATGGAGTTAGAACCAACCCCTCCACCTCCAATCCCGTTGAGAAGACCAGGTCTAAAGTATGGCCCTTCTCATGCGTTGGGCCGTTGACATATTGAGACAGCCCCATGGTTGTCATGGCGGCCATGAAGTCCTGAGCTGCCCCATTCAAGGCTGCCTCAGCATGGATGTTCAGGTCCCCCAGTACCAACAGCCTGGGGGTCCGCAACACCAGGTCCGAGACAACCTCCGTCAGCTCAGGCAGGGAGACTGTTGGTACGCAGCAGGGTGGGCGGTACACCAGCAGAATCCCCAATCTGTCTCGTGAGCCCAACACACAGTACAGGCCCTCCAGGCCTCCTCCCAAGGGGACAGGAAGTCTTGTCAAGGAGATAGAACTCCGATAGACTATAGCAACTCCCCCCCCCACCCCTTCAAGCGACACTGGTGCTGGACCGAGTACCCAGGTGGGCATAGCTGGGAGAGGGGAACACCACACTCCTCTCCCACCCAGGTGTCGGTAATACATGCCAAGTCGGCACCCTCATCCAGAATGACATCATGGATGAGGGCGGTCTTATTTTGTACCGACCTGGCATTCAACAACAGCACCGTGTGGCTTGTGGGCTCACTGATATGGTCACCTGATTCCTTCTGGCTAGGGGTGGAACCAGAAGAGGGGATAGATGTGAGGTATCTAAACTCTCTTCTCCTAGGCGGGCATGTTCCACTCCTACCACCATACCTTCCCCTACCCAGCACAATTCCAATGGCTGCCCCATCCATTGCCCTCCCCCCTTCCTGTTCCCTTAGTACTATTGTGGGTCCTATCTCTTATACTTGATGGCAACAGGGACTCCAAGGCCAAACAGCACCCGCAAGGAAAAGCTGCAAGCAGCCCCTTCTGGCTCTCACCCAAAAGGCGTGGGGGTGGCAGATGTTGTTGGAGTCTCCCGGTACAGGAACGCTGGTCTGACAGTCCCTGGCAGCCCGGCCTTTTCAAGCCCTTTCCTCCCTGGCCCAGGTGGCTGGTGTTAAGCAGGGAGGTGTGGGGAGTCCAGGCAGCCAAGTCCCAGGGTCCTGGTTCTGAGGAGACGGCAGGGACTCCAAAGCCAAACAGCACCCACAGGGAAAAGCTGCAAGCAGCCCCTTCTGGCTCTCACCCAAAAGGCGTGGGGGTGGCAGATGTTGTTGGAGTCTCCCGGCACAGGAACGCTGGTCCGACAGTCCCTGGCAGCCCGGCCTTTTCAAGCCCTTTCCTCCCTGGGCCAGGTAGCTGGTGTTAAGCAGGGAGGTGTGGGAGTCCAGGCAGCCAAGTCCCAGGGTCCTGGTCCTGAGGAGACGGCAGGGACTCCAAAGCCAAACAGCACCCACAGGGAAAAGCTGCAAGCAGCCCCTTCTGGCTCTCACCCAAAAGGTGTGGGGGTGGCAGATGTTGTTGGAGTCTCCCGGCACAGGAACGCTGGTCCGACAGTCCCTGGCAGCCCGGCCTTTTCAAGCCCTTTCCTCCCTGGGCCAGGTGGCTGGTGTTAAGCAGGGAGGTGTGGGGAGTCCAGGCAGCCAAGTCCCAGGGTCCTGGTCCTGAGGAGACGGCAGGGACTGCAAAGCCAAACAGCACCCACAGGGAAAAGCTGCAAGCAGCCCCTTCTGGCTCTCACCCAAAAGGCGTGGGGGTGGCAGATGTTGTTGGAGTCTCCCGGCACAGGAACGCTGGTCCGACAGTCCCTGGCAGCCCGGCCTTTTCAAGCCCTTTCCTCCCTGGGCCAGGTGGCTGGTGTTAAGCAGGGAGGTGTGGAGAGTCCAGGCAGCCATGTCCCAGGGTCCTGGTCCTGAGGAGACGGCAGGGACTCCAAAGCCAAACAGCACCCACAGGGAAAAGCTGCAAGCAGCTCCTTCTGGCTCTCACCCAAAAGGTGTGGGGGTGGCAGATGTTGTTGGAGTCTCCCGGCACAGGAACGCTGGTCCGACAGTCCCTGGCAGCCCAGCCTTTTCAAGCCCTTTCCTCCCTGGGCCAGGTGGCTGGTGTTAAGCAGGGAGGTGTGGGGAGTCCAGGAAGCCAAGTCCCAGGGTCCTGGTCCTGAGGAGACGGCAGGGAATCCAAAGCCAAACAGCACCAACAGGGAAAAGCTGCAAGCAGCCCCTTCTGGCTCTCACCCAAAAGGCGTGGGGGTGGCAGATGTTGTTGGAGTCTCCCGGCACAGGAACGCTGGTCAGTTTCGATGTGGCCTACTGCAAGGTTGCCACATTGGGAATAAAGCTAAAATGCTGATCCCACATTACTGCCCCGGCACTCCTAGCTCTTCAGCCTGGCGGTCAAAGCCACCATCAGCTTGGGTGCAACCATTCCTTCCAAACTGGGGCCACATCCCAAGCAGCAGCCCAGGGCCTATTATGCAAGAGGAGAAATGGTTGGGAGGTGGACTCTCAGTGCATATAGGGCTTATATTCGCATGACTGGAAACGGGCCACTAACACATGTTCTCTTCTAGTTTTGCATTCAGGTGCTGTCCTGCGGCTATGGATATTTGGTCACATTACTGTACACTGGGCCAGCGTGTGGGCAAAATGATCACATTAGTGACAGCAACTGGGACTGGAAGAGCGTGTCCATGTTACATGGTTTGGTGCCAGGGGTAGCACCTGGTGAGGATGATTTATGACCGTTTGGCCAAGATTGATGAATGGGTGATGATGATTTATGACCTCGTGAGAATGATTTATGACTTGGCCTCAGATGGGGGTGGACACCCCCTAGAGCATGTAATGGGAGTGGAGGCACAGGACACTGATGGGGTGGACACCCTGGGGTGTACCTAGCAGCCGGGAACATCAAAGGTATGGTTATTCCTTCTGGAAGAGCATGTCCACGTTACATGGTTTGGTGCCAAGGGGCAGCACCTGGGACTGGAGGAGCATGCCCACGTTACATGGTTTGGGGCCAGGGGCAGCACCTGGGATTGGATGAGCATGTTCATGTTACATGGACCTGGGACTGGAAGACCGTGTCCACGTTACATGGTTTGGTGCTGGGGCAGCACCGGGGACTGGAGGAGCAGGCCAATGTTAAATGTATTGGTGGCCAGGGGCATGCAGTGGGGCGACCTGTGGCCAGGCTGTGGATGCTGCTGTTTCACCATCAGGAGCCACCACATGGGCTGTTGATGCAGCTGGAGGAAGATGACATCACATCATCAAGGGGAATAGATGGAGGCCTTGCTGTTCGTGCTCCACAGCTCTTACCCAGACATGCCTTTATTTTGGTGACAGCTGCTGCAATGGAGACATTGGTGGGGGGGCTAGGCACCCAAGAAAGATTGGGATGCTCCGAGGAAAGTTAGATAAAGCTATTGGTCGTTTGGTCACCACCTAGGGTGGGATCTGGATAAAACACCTGAGTATAAGTTTTAGGGCACTAGACATGTATTCGGCAGACGGTTTTTCATTTGTCGGAGATTGGCAACTCACATTGGGTAACAGAAGTAAGAGGTGCCATAGATGATTGGGTTTAGCTGTAGTGCTCTGGTGGAGAGTCGAGTGAGGCTCGCCTCTAGTGGTGTTTTCTATAGGCATTGGGACGGATCCAGGCTCTAAAGCAAAAATTAAACCATCTTAAAATGATTTATGACCTGTTGACAATGATTTATTACCCGGTGACAGTGATTTATGACCTGTCCAAATGATTTATGACCAGTGACTGAGTTATGACTTTGCTTCTGATGGGGGAACCTGTAAGTGGAGTGGAGGCTCAGGACACCAATGGGGTGGGCACTCCGGGGTGTCCCGTAGTGGCTGGGAGCACCCAAGGGATTGGGTGCTCCGTTGATGTGATGGATCCGACCTAATTGCCTAACCAGAGTACTGCTTGCTGTATTAAATAAAGTTGTGGCCTTATTACACCCAAAAAACTGTGATGGTCATGTCTCTTCATTGTACAATCATGCCATTAAGGGGACCTCAGTGGTAGGCAACAATGGGAATTCCCGCCTGTAATACTTAATCTGTCCCTGCCACAGCAGTGTTTCCAGACATTTCTTCCTGAGGGTGAAGTATTACACAGTGGCATGTGCCTTAGTTATATTTTTTGTACATTTTTTATTTATTTTCTACACTAAATTACATAAAACAAATATATTGCTTGTTTCCTATGGTGTTACCGCTTCAGTCACAGTTTTTCACAACATTTGAGCCCAATATAATTCATATCTCCCCAGCTTAAATGTGCATACTTTCATACTTAATTTCCTTATTATCTCATTCCTATTCTATCTATCTTTACTCACATCTATCTTTAATGCAAATAACATAGCCTAATCTCAATAATCTATTTAAACTGGCAGTTTAGGTCTTCAATACTAAGCCATTTAGGATAGATTTGGCTAACTATATATATATATTTCTACATATCATCCATAGTATATTTTACCCATTCTTCCAAAGAATGCCTAATTTCAGCAATCATCACTAATAAGTTAATACTTAAGGGGCTATAATAAGAGAGCTACCTCCTGGTCTCTATGTTTCATTTTATGCATAGAAGTTCTTGTCTATACCTAATTGCCTCTATTTTTAAAAAAAAAAAATCTAACAGATTAACATTTATTTATATATCAGGTTTATCTTCACATTTCCATTTTCCGTTTCCCATATCATACCAATTAACTAGTGGCCTTAGATAATCAGAATACAGAGATTTTTTTAATGTAATAGATTCACTAAGCCAGAAATTCTTTTTTTTTTTTCAATTTTCCCTTTTCCTGTCAAGCCCCTTATCTTCATGGGTTGTCTCCCCACCTTGTCAAATCCTTTATCATCATGAGTTGTATTATCTTGATAGTAATCTTGATGGCCACTCTGCTACTGCAAAAGTCCCAAATTTTGCTCTTTGGGGCACCCATATTAAGTAAGACATATGTGCTTATCATATTCCATGGACTTGGCACCTCTAAAGGTTTAGTCTGCACCATTCTTGTAATGTTCGTCTTGATGTTGAGATCCACCCTTTGTTCTGGTTTAATCGCTTGATTTGGGCTGATTTCAGCAGGTGTCTTTATCATATTTTGTGAATTTGGCATATCCAAAGATGTATCCTGCATCAATCTTGTTGTGTTTATCTGTAAACAGATTGTAAACAGTTCTCCTGATGAGAACTAATTTCAGTTTTTCCTAGAGACCCAGTGTTATCCACCACTCTGTCTTGAGTTATCTGTTTTGCCTCTGTGACTTTATCAGAATTGAAAATCTCTGTATCTCTAGATGTTGAGTCTGTGTAGATATCTATATTTTTTTGCAAACCAGATAGAATTATGTTGGCAAAAACTTCTTCTGAGATATTCTCCCAATCCATTGTGTTTTATAGCTCACAAGAAAGGGTTACTATTACTTTTAATAGTTTCTGCCAGTTAGTTTCCAAATAAGGGAGGTACAGAGGAGAGTAATTAGACTAGATTGAAGCCAAAGCAGTGAGGACAGCATTCAAGCCTTGTTTTCAAAACATGCATTTACTCCAAGGTCAAATGCTGTTTTTTGAAAAAACAACTTTCCCAACACTGCTCTTACAGTTGCATCTCTAAATTCAACATATAGAAAGCACAGAGGCATAAGGTAGTTTCCTTTAAATTTTGTCTTTAAATCCACCACATATAAAGAGCAGCAAAGGCATAAAATGTTTTTTCCAGAAGAACACCTAGGCAGAAAGGCAAGTTCATGAAATAATGTGAAAACAATCACTTCTTCTGTGCTTGGCTTTTGAAAACATTCACCCCTTCTTTGCTAAAAGCTGCTTCCTCAGAAGGGGGGGGGTGTAGTGCTTGCTTGAAGGAAAGATTTTCCAGATACCAAGGAGAAACTTCACATAGAAAGAGATAGAAGCATTCTACTCATGACATGCCAAATATTTACAGCTTTAATGTCAGGCACTGACAGCTCCACCTTCTCCTTAGCGAAGGTCTTCCTCCAGTGGGAGATGAAGCATTTTTCTGCTTCCACAAAGTTCACCGCTGCTCCCTTTGTGGTCTATAGTTGCTGCCTCTTCTTTGTTTCCTCTCCAAGGAAACTTTAGCCTTATTAGGGTCCCTTTACCTGGAGGAATGCCACTTGAAAACCTTATCAGGTTGTCTCGCCATGGTGTAGCTGGAACCAGAAATCACTGCAAGTGCCTTAGTTATAAATATCTTGAATAAGTGTAATTTACTGTCCATGGATTTTTTTTTAACAAGGCATTGAAAATTTTTAGCTGGTCTAAAATATAACAGCCCCAGTGTTGATCACTCATCTTAAAACCCCTCTGGCCCATTTCCAGCCCCAGTTCAAATTCCTAGTTTTGACTGGTAAAGCTCTAAGCAGTTTGGGTATGGGCTGTCTCAAGGATCAGATGGATCTAAGTAAAAGGCAGATATTTGAAAACAAGAATGGATCCTCTTGGCTTCATAGGATTTTTGCATGAGATCCTTCCCAAATCACCATCAATTCATACATCTCATTAATGTCCAAATACTACACAATAAGCATGGGTCCTCCAGTGCACGGCTGTGCAGTGGCACAAAAATATGGATCCATGGCATTGATCCACTTGATTTCATATGATTTTTAGATTGGATCATATTAAAACTACTGTCCCATGATTTGACTCATCACTGCCCACAGATTGTACCCCGAAAATCATGGGTATATCAGTGCATGGCTCCACAATGATTCAAAAACATGGAACCAAAGCACACATCCACATTGATCTAAATGATTTTTATCCAACATCACACCCAAACCACTCCTCCATCCTAGGCCACATCTCTGTCCACAGGTTGCATACCAAAAATCATGGGTCTGTCAGTGCATGGTTCTACAGTGGCGCAAAAACATGGATCCAGGGGATGGATCCTCACAGATGAAACTGATTTTTATCCAGGATTGCCCCAAAATCACTCTCCCATGATTGGATCTATTTGACTTTGTCCCTGGGCAATGAAAACTCTAGTTACACTTCTGTCTAGAACATGTATGAGGTTCACTCCTATCTGTCCCACCTTGAAACATAGGCTTCTTTGCCATCTCCTTGACGGATACATACATCCTGTACTGTTGGCTGCTGCAGTTTTATTGTGTCAGTGCTGAACAAGGCTGCTGGGTGACGAACAATTTTTTAAAAAGGAAGGAGGGGGACCCAGGAAAAGATAGGCCAGTTAGCCTTATGTCTGTCCCAGGGAAGATGGTGGAAAACCTCATCTAAGAGAAAATCTTAAAACACATAGAAGAACAAACCTTGCTGAGGGAAAATCAGCATGGCTTCTGTAAGGGTAGGTCTTGTCTGACAAATCTTTTAGAATTCTTTGAAATGATCAACAGGTATGTGGATTTGGGTGAACCAGTGGATATTGTCTATCTGGATTTTCAGAAGGCTTTTGACACAGTCCCTCACCAAAGGCTGCTGAGAAAATTGCACAGTCAGGGGATAAGAGGGCAGGTCCTCTTATGGACTGAGGATTGGTTGAGATCCAGGAAACAAAGAGTAGGTGTCAATGGGCAATTTTCACAATGGAGAGAGGTGAAAAGTGGTGTTCCCCAGAGATCTGTCCTGTGACCAGTGCTTTATTTTATTTATTTATTTATTTATTTATTTATTTATTTATTTATTTATTTATTTATACCCCGCTTATTATTGTCAAGATCTCTAAGCGGCTTACAGAGCCACAATCGGCACACATAAACACAGTTAGAAGACACACAATACACACATCAACTAATACAATTAAAACCTGATAGCGTTCCTGAAGCTATCCGATAAAATTATAATTCAAAACATGGCGATGGTGGGGTGAGTTAAAAAAAAAAAGCCTAGGAATCGCCGAAGGCCTCCCGGAAAAGGCAGGTTTTTAAAGCCTTCCGGAAGGCCTGCAGGGACTCTGCAGAGCGCACTTCAGAAGGGATGGAATTCCAAAGGCTAGTGGCCGCCACTGAGAATGCCCGGGTCCGAGTACTCGACTTCCGGGCTTCTCGGGGAGTGGCGACCCGCAGCAAGTGCGCTCGCGCCTGCCGAACGGGACGGGCCGAGGTGGATCGCTGAGCAATACGCTCTGTCAGGTAATCCGGTCCCAAGCCATGGAGGGTTTTATAAACTAAAACCAGGACCTTGAATCTAATCCGGGCTGCAACGGGCAACCAATGCAGGCAGGCCAGAACTGGCGTGATGTGATCATAACGATGCACACCAGCCACTAGCCTGGCCGCCGCATTCTGTACATGCTGCAGACGCCGGAGAAGAGTCAAGGGCAACCCCATGTAGAGGGCATTACAGTAGACCAGCCTCGAGATCACCAGTGCTTGGACCACTGTTCTCAGAGAGTTCGCGTCCAGGTACGGGCAGATCTGGGCGATCCGACGGAGATGGTAATAGGCGGACCTGGTCACCGACGCCACCTGGGACTCCATGGAGAGCGCCGGGTCCAGGAGCACGCCCAGATTCCGCACCCTCTCCGCGAGCTGGAGGGAAACTCCCCCCAGGCAGGGGAGGGGGCCACCGTACCCCGACGGTGAGCTCCCAAAGAACATTACCTCCTTCTTCTCAGGGTTGAGCTTAAGCCTGTTCGCCCCGGTCCAAGTCAGTACGGCCTCCAGGCACCCGTCGAGGATCCTCACAGCTTCCACTGCAGAGGTGGAAAAGGAGAGATAAAGCTGCGTGTCATCAGCGTACTGATGACAGCAGACTCCAAAACTCCTGATGACCCCCGCCAACGGCCTTACGTAGATGTTGAACAGCATGGGGGACAGAGACGACCCCTGTGGAACCCCACAAGGGAGAATCCAAGGGGCCGATAACTGCCCCCCATGCTGAACGTACTGGGGCCGGACCTCCAGGAAGGAACGGAGCCAACTGCGAGCAGAGCCTCCAATTCCAACCTCAGAGAGCCGGTCCAGCAGGATACCGTGGTCGACGGTATCAAAGGCCGCTGACAGATCCAGGAGGACCAACAGGGCAGAGCAACCCCTGTTGGCCGCCCGGACAAGGTCATCTTGCAGGGCGACCAAAGCTGTTTCGGTACCCCGACGGGGCCTGAACCCGGACTGGCATGGGTCGAGGCACTGCCGATCCTCCAGGTATGACTGCAGCCGGACCGCCGCCACCCTCTCGATCACCTTGCCCATAAACGGGACATTGGCGATTGGGCGATAGTTTGTTAAATCATCCACCGCCAGGCCCGGTTTTTTCAGAATGGGCTTTACCACCGTCTCCTTCAGGCGAGAGGGAAAAACCCCCTCGCTGAAGGAGGCAGTGGCGATGACAGAAGCCCATTCAGCCATAGTCCCTCTGGCAGCTCTAATTAGCCAGGCAGGGCAAGGGTCGAAAGGAGTGGAGACAGGCCGGCAATGCGCCATAGCCCGGGAGACCTCGACAGCAGAAACAGGCCCAAGCACATCCAACCGAGGCAACGAAGGCAGACCAGCAACTGGGGATGGCGGGGCAGGACCACTGCATCCGGAGTCAAAGCCGGCACGGATGGCCTCTATTTTAGTTCAAAAAAAGGCTGCAAACTGCTCACTACTGAACTCAGTAGGAGGAGGCCTGGCCAGACTAGGATTGTTGAGGTCCCGAACCACCCGGAAAAGCTCCGCCTGGCGGTTCGAGGCCTCAGCAATTCTCAGGGAGTTAAAAGATGTTCTAGCCTCCCTTATCGCGTTGGTGTAGTGACTAGACTGGGCATCAACGGCAGCCTTACTCAGCGCCGTCCGGGTTTTCCTCTTGGTGCGCTCTAGCCTCCTCCTCTCCTGCTTCATTGCCCTAAGCTCCCCGGTGAACCAAGGGGAGGGCCGGGCCCGGCAACGGAGGAGGCGCTTAGGGGCGATCCGGTCTATGGTGTGGACAGCTGTTTCATGCCAAAAGTTAGCCACATCCTCAGCCGGAGCGCCAGTCATACCACCAGGTAACCCCCCGAAGAGCTCGCCGAACCGCTGAGGGTCCATGGAAACGGGGATAAGCAGTGAAGTGGCCATGTTTGCAGATGACACAAAACTTCTGGGTGGCAAAAACCAGAGAAGATTGTGAAGAGCTCCAGAAGGCTCTCTCCAAACTGGGGGAATGGGCTGCCAAATGGCAAATGTGTTTAGATGTAGGAAAATGTAAAGTGATGCATATTGGGGCAAAAAATCCAAACGTTTTCTTTCAACCCATGGGCTCCGATCTATACATGATGGATCAGGAAAGAGATCTTGGTGTGTTGGTGGACAGCTCAATGAAGGTGTCTACCCAATGTGTGGCAGCAGTGAAGAAGGCCAATTCCATGCTAGGGATTATCAAAGGGGGGGTTGAAAATAAAACAGCCAACATTATAATGCCATTGTACAAAATGATAGTAAGGCCGCACCTGGAGTATTGTGTACAATTCTGGTCACCACATCTCAAAAAAAACATAGTGGAACTGGAAAAGGTGCACAGCAGAGCGACTAAGACGGTTACTTCATGTCCTTCCTCGTTCTGAGTTGACGTTCATTTTGTGATCACGTCACTCACGGTCATGTGGTCTTGTCCCAGTACTGTCCCTGTTCCCATGTACCCACAGGCGTGATTGATGGTACCGTGATGATTGTTACTGCACATCCTTGTTTTGTGACAACATCTGAACTTCTCAGCCTTCGTTCTTGGCGGGGGGTTTGATCCAACCTTCTGTTTTTTGATCTTTTGAATCTCCTCAACTTTGCCTTCAATGTGTTATGGAGCTAAGATCGAGGCATTTGTCTTTAAATCTCTCTGCACTGTGTTGCTGACCACATAGGGAATGTACTGGTGAATGGCACCTCACACTCCTGCCACTAGATGGGGAATGGCACATTGTGTGATGAGACTTACCTCATGGGCACTCATCTCGGAACGAGAACTGAGACAAGCAGATTCCCGAGCCCAGGGAAGAGTATGGCTCATCATGCTTTAATCTCATTTCAGGGGGCATGGTCAGGATAAACTCCAGTCATCACGCAATGGATGTGCGGTAAGATTTCCTCGTACCGGTCCCAAGCGGGACCGCGAACAGCAATGACAGGGACATGAAGTAACAGCCTATGATGATACTGGGCTGGGGGAATCTCCCTTATGAGGAAAGGCTAAAACATTTGGGGATCTTTAGTCTGGAAGTGAGGTACCTGAGGGGGGATATTATTGAGACATAAAAAATAATGCAGGGCATGAGTAAAGTGGATAGAGGGCCGCTCTTCTCCCTCTCACAAAATACCAGAACTAGGGGACATCCACTCAAATTGAGGGCTGGGAGAGTAAGAACAGACAAAAGAAAAAAAATTTCACCCAACGTGGTGTTAGTCTGTGGAACTCCTTGCCACAGGATGTGGTGATGGTATCTGGCCTGGATGCCTTCAAAAGGGGATTGGTCAGATTCCTGGAGAAAAAGTCCATCATGGAGTACAAACCATGATGGAGATGTGTAATCTCCAGTCTTAAAACCAGGATACTTCAAGGGCCAGATGCAGGGGAGTGGTATATCAGGAGACAGATATTTAATGTTGTGTGCTCCCAGACATGTTTGGTGGGGCCACTGCAAGATACAGGAAGCTGGCCTAGATGGGCCGTTGGACTGATCCAGCAGGGCTGTTCTTATGATCTTGTGTTCTTATGTTAAACTTTGCTTTTGGTGCCCATAATAGCTAGTTGTGCAGCATTCCTGCATCTGTCCCCAAGTGCCTACCTGTTCCACCACATCCACCTTTCCTATTGTCTGTAGGACGGTATCTGAATCTGCTACCCCAGAACACAAACTGGTCTGATGAAAATTACACAATGAGATACAAAATCTATAAACTTGATAGATCCATCTATATCAAGCATGTCCAAACTTCAGCCCTACAGATGTTTTGGACCACAACTCCCACAGTCCTTTGCCATTGGCAATACAGGCTTGGAATTCTGGGAGTTGTGGTCCAAAACATGTGGAGGACTAAAGTTTGGACATGCCTGATCTATATAGATCAAAAAATTATTTCCTTGCCTGATATAGCACAAAGGGACCTAAACCTGATGTAATATTTCCCTGTTGATTTACAACATACTATGCGTATATCTTTTTTCTAACTATATTAAGTACATTTCATTAGCGTAAGCAGATGTCATTTACAGGTTTTGCTCTTATCCAAGCCCTCATCCCTTGGGAAACCCAATGGAACTCCAACCAAAAGACATTAAATTCTCTGTGCCCCCTGCCTTTGTTACTAGAGTTTCTTTGAGTTACATTTCTCAAGAAATCATTCCAGGATGCTGAGAAATAGATTTCAAACTTTTACTTCTTTCTTTAACAAGCTGAAAACTAGCTTTTTGCTTTCTATAATGAAAAATGGGATTCTGCATATGAGGAAATATAATTACTGATATTTTAAACAATCAAATTCACTTTTGGATATATTTGGAAATATTGGAATATGCATTATTTGGTGAATTCCAAATATGTTTGATTTTGACTACACATCCTATTTTAAATCAGTCTGACATTGCTACTGACTTTTCTTCATGTAAGCCAAGTAACACACAATTATTCTCCATATCGTTATCATCCTTGATAAAGTTAGAACTGGGGATAATGCATGAAATTGACTGACAAGTGGGGACAGAAAAAAATAAAATATATTCAAATTCCATAATGCCTAATTAAGTGATTTTCACAACACATGGCTATAATACTGACATTTAATATTGGTTTATAATGACTGCATATGAGGAGGTGGTCCATGAATGCTCAAGCTATAGTGTATGTTTCTCTAAAAAGAGACATGATACTTTTGTTCTATGTTGGCAGTATAAATTGAGCAAAATCACCCTATGTAGCAGGATTGCTATAGCCCCACTCCCTTCAATCCCTGGCTTTGCTGCTTTTCTACATGCAGAGGGTGGTGAGTCTGAAGAGCAATAACCCTGAGCCTCTTCATTACGTCAGGACCCTTACAGAGAATGGAGCTCTTCCTCTTCAGACACCTCATGCTTTTAAGATGTCCACTCCACTCTCGTCCCGGGAGGAAGTTCGTTGTGTGCTGATGTCGGTCGTAGTCACGTGGTCCTCTTGCGGTTCTGTCCCTGTTCCCGTGTACGCACGGGTGTGACTGATGATACCAGCATGACTGTTTCCGCATGTCCTCGTTCTGTGATGAGATGTGAAATTCCATGCCCTTGTTCTCCATTTTTTTAATGTGACCTTCCATTTTTCGATGTTTCAATTCTCTGAAGCCTTGCCTTCAATGCGTTATGGAGCTGAGTTTGAGGCATTTGTCTTTTAATCTCTCTGCACTGCCTTGCTGACTCCATAGAGAATGTACTGGTGAATGGCACTTCACACTCCTGCCACTAGATGGAGAATGGCATGTTGTGGGATGAGCCTTACCTCACGGGCACTCGTATCGGAATGAAAAGTGAGAAGAGGAGATTCCTGAGGCCAGGGAGGGGACTCTCTCATCCCGCTTAGATCGCAGTTCAGGGGGCGTGGTCGGGATGAACTCCCTTCATCCCGCAATGGACGTGCAGTTAGATTTCTTCGTACTGGTTCCCAGTGGGACCGCGAACAGTGATGAGATGGATGTGAAGTATCAGCCTAAGTTTCTGAAAGAAATGGAAGCAAATACAGCAAGGTAAGGCTTGAGTATTCCCGTTTCTGCATGATGAGGGCTCACAGAATATATTGCCTAAATAAGGAAAAAATATCACATGGCACCAAACTGAAACTCATGAGCAGGGGTTTCATTATTTTGGTGCAACAGACCAACATGGCTGCTCTACAATAGTGTTGGATTATATGTTTCACAAATTATCTCTTTCACATAAACACACATCCAAACATCTTGCAAAAGAAAAACTCTATGCACAAATGCTGTCTGGCTGTAAATTTTGTACATTCACCTTTAATATTCTAGCCCTGCAGAAATTATAGATTGCTTTCCATAGGTCCAGACACACAAGTTTTCATATAGATGTAAGGGGGCTCCTTATGACTCAATTTAAAAATTACATCAATGAACTTTTTTTAAAAAAATGGCAAAATAAGCTGCTTCTGAGGAAAATGAATGGTAGCAGTTCTATGATAATCCAACAATAATCTTTAATTCATGTACTTGTAAACAAGTGCCTTCCCTTATCTTTATTTTGTCATCTTTTATAGTCTTCAAAAGTGTTGGCAATAAACACACACACACACAGCATAACAGCATTTAAAACAAAATTTAGAAGAAGATCAAAGAGCAGGATGCAAATTATTGAATTTGTGCATTGGAAAGGTCATGGCACTGACACTTCTTTGTATAATTAATGTGCTAATTTTCCATTGCTGCCATTGCTAGTTTTCACATTTTCCTACCAGGATTTCTTTTAGTTTTTATTATCATTAGCATTGAGCTCCACTCATCAGGCATTGTTATTTACTCATGTATTTAAATAAACAGTTGAGGATGAAATTGTGATTTCTCTTAGCATGACAAATAGGAAAATTCCAGACATTTTCTCCTCCAGCCAGCAGGGCTTGTTGGGTAGCTGTTGGTCTTAAGGAAAATATATGCAGTTCCAGAAGTGATTTAGCACAATTCTATTACAAGGCACAGTAATGAAAAATGGAGCGGTGGTGATGGCAGGTAACTAGTAAAAAGTAGTACCACTGCAGTCCACTCAAAAGTAAGAGGGGACAGAAATAGGATCAGAATATAAAATACAAGTTTTCAGCAGCTATCACATACTGCAAAACAATAAGTACAGAAACAGAACAACAAAAGGTGTGAGAGCTCAATTCCATAAGATCAAAGAAATCATAGAAAAATTAGGAATACCGAAAGACCAACAGAGGCACTTGCTATATGAGTATGATAAAAGGAGGAGAAGATAGAAGCATGGAAAGAATACAACAATGAGTAATTTCTTTAAAGGATTATCCTGCAATGAAGATCCTGCAGTTTTTAGAAAGTGAAGTGAAAGCTATTCTGAAAGGATTTGGAAGAAATAAATTACTAGGAATAGATGGGATGCTGATAGAATTATTCCAAGCTAGATTGACTGGCTGCCAAAATCCTGACAAGTATTTTCCAGAAATATGGAAAACAAAGTCATGATCCACAGACTGAAAATATTTAATGTGCCTATACATTAAATAATGTAACAGTAAGACCACTCCATTGATTTCTAAAGAAGCAAATGTATGTTCAGTGTGTTGCAACAAAGACTTTTGCTCTGCATGTTTTGTGTATCCTGCATACAGAATATATACAGAAAGCTGGATTACATTCCAATGTAGGAGTAAAAATAATGTGAGTGCCATAGCGTCATAAACACAGACACACACACACACACACACACACACAAAAAACACACACACACAGAGAGAGGAGGGAGAGAGGGAGAGAGAAGTATCATTTTGAGATTAGCAGCTAAATTCAACCTACATCAAGCATTAATTTTGGGCCTTTTCACACGACCCCTAAGATCCGCTGGCCACTTAAATTCGGACCAGAGATCTTAGGGGCTTGTCACTCTTCCTGTGTCCCCACCCCTCCGCACTTCCTGGCTGCTGGCTCCGTGAGGGGAGGGAGAAAAAGAGAAATAAAAGCATGCCGCTCACCTCCGTTCTGCCTCTCGCTTTTGCCGGCAACATTCCAGTCTCTGTAAAGTAGCTCTTAAAGGGGCGGGAGCAAAAAACAACAACAAACAGAAGCAAGGAGAGCCCCACACTCACTATCGTTACACCGCATCAAGGAATTTTCACCTCCAAAGAGCAGGTACTTGAAAGGTGTGCTGGGACGCACTAAAGTGGGCGGGGTCGCACTTAATTTCCTGTAAACTCCGGAGCTGGTGGGGAAACATTTTTAAGCTCCGGAGCTGGGAGCCATTTGCAGCAGAGTTTAGGGGTCGTGTATAAATGCCCTCTATAACTGATCTCTTGAAAAAACTATATCATGTGATTGACCTTGCCCAGTCGAAGGTTATATAATGATAGTATGTTTAAGATGTTGACATTATTGGGAAATCATTAAGTATTAAAAGCTGGCATCACTACATGATGACATCCCCAAGAAAACATAAGAAAAGGGCAAGGGGTATTTAAAAAGGCTATATTGAATCACTTGTTTCTTTGTTTCACTATTTTGTAAGAGCTAGTGTCATTGAAGCAGAGGAAGAACTGTTTGGGACAGGAGTGAAATTGTTGGTAAAACATCAAGTACTTCCACTCAGGTATAAAGTTATACGCAAGCATCTTTTGTTATGCTTCCTTCGCAATGTTTCCAAAGGAAGACAATGAAAAATAATGTGCAGTATCTGGACACAGAAACAGATTTTATGTCCTCCAAGAGAGAGATTTAGATTTAAATCAATGGGACTTTAAAGTGTTCCAGGTCTAGAAAACAGTGGAGCTACACAACTCACTGCATCTTTTGCATATTTACCCAAGCAGTCTGGTTCAGCATTCCTATGTTGGGCTGAAAACAATGAAAGGCTGCAGAGTTGTCATTTGTTTTAAAACACATTTTTATAAAGTATGGTTGTGGGTTTTGTTAAACCTCATAAACAAGAATGTTTATAGGATTATTGCTGAGTGAAAATCAAGGTAGTTATGTGGGCATGCCAGCAAAAGGAGAGCATCTCAGGTTTTATAGAGGCCGTCATTCTCCCTTCAGAATTGTTGCAAGAAAAAACAGTTCGAGGAGAGCCACTTACTCAACCTTGAATAAAGATGGGTGAGGAATATAACTCACGTTTGTATGCCTTAACAAACAAACAAATAAGTAAATAAAATTTAAAGTTAAAATTAAATAATACCATAGGCCTTCCTGCCTTCTACGGAAGGGAGTGAGAGGTACAGTGGTTAGAGCCCAACTGCAGTGTATACCAAGAGACTGAGGTATGGGTATCAGAACAGCAGGGAAGGAGAGGGCTACAGCGCCTCTCACATCCTCTGTTTTCTTTTGGGAAAGGGAGGTACTTAACAGAAATGGGTAAGGGAGAGATGATCTTTATTTCTGTCCCTAACTCATGGGGGGCGGGAAAGCTAGAAGCCCACATGGGCATTCCTCCTCTGGAGAATTTCAGCTCTTTAGAAAGGGGAAAGGTTTTTTTTTTTTTTTAAAAAAACTACAATACAGAGCGCACACACACCAGGCACAGGCCTAACAGATTCTCAGTGTTCTTGTCTGAGGGGGGTGGAATACTATACCCCCAATGTTTACATTAGATATTAAATTACAGTCTACCTGGCTGCATTTGAGGGCTTTCCTATATAGGAAGGAAATGACTATGTTGACTGTGGATTGTGGGATATGTAGTCCAAAATAAATAACAGTCCCAAGACCTGCTTCTTCTGTTGCACATCTGATCTGAACATCTGTTCTGAAGCCCATGTGCTAGCTGCCTCTGTTTCTCTTGGTAGCAGGAAGTTGCATGAGACACAAGGGGAGGGCTCTCTGCACATGCTCAGGTAACATTTTCTTCTCCGGTTGCTTTTCAAAGAAAAAAGTCTGCACCCTGGCATTTTAAACAGACGCGGGGGATTACAGTTTTCCATAAAATGAATACATAGATCCCAGTCTGGTGATAAAATTCACATTCCAGATAAAATTTATTCCAACTTTAAAAGTGCCCCAGACCTCTACAAATGCAACAGGCATTATGCTATCTAACAATGTGGAATTTGAGGGGAGAACAGAAGCTTTCCCTGATGAATTTCAGCCAGTTTACAAAAGCAGGGAGCATTTTCAAGCGGAAAGCAGTGCTACGGGAGAAGAAGTTCAAAATATGGGACTGGGGGAGAACTTTACAGATCTCATGGACTGCCAGAAAGACGACAGAGCGAGTCCTAAAGGAAACCCAGCCTGAACGTGATACAAAAAAGAATACAACAGAAGCTGTCACATTTTAGGCACATAATGAGGAGCCAAGACTTGCTGGAAGTGACGGTCATGCTAGGAAAACGGGAAGGCAGCAGGAAATGAACAAGACCAGGTATCAGATGGATTGACTCAATAAATAGAACCACATGCTTCAGTTCAGATGCAAACCAAGCAGAACCAGGTTGCACTTATGTTCCCAGGCACACATTTCTTTCCTGTCTCTGAACGGTGTCCACCCGACCGCCTGTCCATAGAACCAGCTTGGGTCCCTCCCAGCCAGGCCAGCTGACACACCGTTTCTTACACTGCGGGATCTGCAGAGTCAAAAGCCTGGGAAATGCTGGAGCAAGGATGGAAGGGGGCAGCCCAGAAGGAGGTTATCTTCTTCGAGGGAGGACAAAGTAATTTCCTCCCCACCCTCCCTCAAAATTCGTGAACAAACACCCAGAGATTCCAGTTGTTACAAAATGATCAATATTTGGCTTCCCTGGTGAACTAGCCCTCCTTCCATATGACAACACTTGAACCCAAAGGGAATCCCATTCAAAGTTCTTACTGTCCCTTTGAAAAATACTTACAAAGCATGGAACTCTATTCACCTGCATGCCTGCCTTGGGGCATTGCTAAGCTCTTAAAAAGATGATAAGCTTCTGGTTCTGATCTTTTAGAGGTGGGAAGCTGGCTCATCCTAAAGGTGGGCATTATAATCCCCACCTTAGTTGTAGGGGCAACTGGAGCCTTCTGTATGCTTTTGTTCTACAACTCACATCCACATCAAAAAACAATGGAGAGGGGTAATGTGATTTGGAGTGTCATAACTGCTGGAAAACCACAGTTCTAGCCCACCACTCTTTACAAGGACTCCTCAGGGCATTCTGACAAGGTGCCTTTCCCTCCCGAGGGCCATCGTACCTGTAAAAGTATGCCTTCCCACTAACTTACGGCCGTTGCCTTGAAAATTGATTCCCCAGAGCTAATTCCAAGCTCCAGAATTGAGCTGAAAGAGATCCAGAATGGAGCCAGAGTAATTTAAATATGTGCCCTTCCGTTGAGAAACAGGAAGTATACTGTAGTTACCAACAGCATGGAGAAGAAAAAGAGGTAGTGCCATCTTGTGTATATTTTTAAAATTTTTCATTTTCTAACCTTCTCTTCTATACAGCACAATGCCCCCTTGTGGTGAATACCTGCATTGCAGCAAGGTAGCAATTTTTCTTCTTAAAATTGATTGTATTGCAGGCGGAAAGCCAGTAAATATTGTGCCAGCATGCCGGTATGCCGCCAATTCAGTATCATAAACGATTGCCAAGGCACAAGTATAGGACGTGGCAGAAAAAGGGGTACAAATCTAATTGGTGCAAATTTTCTGGGGTCGCACCACATCTGAGGCATAAAAAACTGTGCATCAAAAACAGACATATTTTAGCACAACACCTGGTGGTGGTTCAAAATTCTACAGTTAAAGTGTGCTTCCGGGGTAGGCCGGGGTAGCAAAATACTGCTCTTTGGGGTGAAGGCACGATCTTCTTCTGCACAGTCTTCAGCAGCAAAAAAGAGCAGCAAAATTGTCGTGAGACCAGGGCCTAGATATGGATGACAAAGGAAAAACCTAGAATGCAATTCTTCCTAAGCAACTATGTTGCAAAGCTTTCACTTTGCCCTATACCTAGATAAAAAGGCCACATGGGGAATCTATAAACCTCAGGCTGAAACCTCCCTCATGTTTCACTTTTAGCCTATCCTGGAGAGACTTGGTCTTTATTGTACTCTTTAGCTGTCATTCTTTTGGCACCAGCAACTCAGTATTTTTAATTTCACTTCCTCCTTGCATTTATGAATGCGGGATCTTGTGCTTCTGCAGCCATGATTCAAAAACCCAGGGAATGACAGCTGAATATTGCTGTATAATATTGTGCCCTCGTTGCCAACATCAAAAAGGATACTAAGCAAAGGGCAGCCGGAAGATGGCCCATAGGACACTCTCTTCTACTCAATACTGTTCTCACATGTTCATGATTCCCCATACTATTTCACATACACGTGAAAACCTAAAAGCAGATGGAGTTGGGTGTCATCAATATACTGGTGGCACCAGACAACAAAACTCTTCTGCTTCAGAAAAGCCGTGCACTGGGAAGCCTATGATTTCTGTCTTTTAGTCTGTCGGCAGAGATGGGACCTGCAATATGAGTGCATACTGGTTTGGAGATGATCCTGCAGAAAAATCGTGTGGATCCCTGATGATCCATATGTCGGTTCCACGTTTTTGCACCACTAAAGCCATACACTGGGGAACCCATGATTTCTGTGGTGTACTCTATAGGCAGAAATGGGGCCTATGTTGTGAGAGTGGTTTGAGGGTGATCCTGCTTAATGTGGATCTATGAAGATCTGTACTTCAGATGCAACTTATGTGCCACTACAAAACTATGTCATTGACACAGACCATAGTTGTGTCCCTGTTTAAAATAGCTTTTAAAAGCAGAAGCTAAGAATGAGTTACCAGGAAGGAGTTTAATGCTTTTTTCACACTGAAAGCCATGACAGGATTAAAAGTGACAGACTTACAAGGGCTCTGTGGGCTGACTAGAGACACATTCTGGTTGGCCAAAATGCTGTGCTAGGCAAATAGGTCCTTCAGTATCTTCAGAAGGTTTTTCTTTCCTCTTTAAATGACAGATCACAGCTCTTTGGCCAACCATTCCCAAATTTGGCACAAAGCAACCACATATTTTCTGCTATATCTGTGCCAAGTCTGGTGCTGATCTGGGGTTCTGTTTCTGAATTGCTTGTAAAGATTCTCAGTCATGCAGGTGGAAGCTGAGTCATGGCAACTGGACTTCTTTTCTTGTGAAATTGAAATGTTTCACTGCTCATCTAAGCAGCTCTGTCAGTCTGAGGAAGTTATAATTTTAAGAGTTTTTTATTTGCTCTCCCCCTGTTGATTTTGCTGGGAGATTCCCATGTATTCTGTGTGAGCAAAATATATGGTATCACTATAAGTGTACCATAATATAGGCACGTTCTCTTCCCTGTATTAGATTAAGACACCAAACAGGGAAGAGCCGAGTATGAAAAGGAATGTGTGAATAGGGCTTTTATGTCAGGTGAATACGTGACTTTCATTAGTTCTTTTGATTATCGTTTATTTTAATCAGTTTCTTTAGATGACCCCTTATTTTAATATATGAAAAGAGAGAGTAGAGAAAGAGTGGGTGATGGGAAGGGAAGAGGGATGTGGTAAGCTAAAGACAGAGAATAAAGAGGCAGAAGGGGGGGGGGGAGTGATTTTCTAAATGTCTATGTCCCCCAAACTTGCAAATCCTTTGCAGAAAATTTTACTGTGTTATCATCCCCTGAACAAATTATGGAAAGAACCAAAAAGTATAATGTGCTGCTGTCCTTTTTTGACTTGAGAAGAAACAGAGCTGGTTTATCAAAGCAGGCTCATTAAAAACAATAGCACTACTTGCCAGATAAAATTATGCACGGGATGTGCCAAGGCATATGTCCCTTCACTGACGAAAATTCAGCTGGTGTCTATCTGTGCTGAATTTGTCCTATTATCATTTAAATCTTAATCTTCATAAAATGGTAATTTATTTACATGTGCAAATTCATTAGAATGGCAGATCAACCTTGTAAGCCTCTATGTCCTTTCTCAAGGTTAGCTGGAGCTGTTGATTTTTCAACCTAATGGATTCTTGCATGCAATTAGAATACTCTTTTTATGAAGATCAAGATTTAAAAGAAAAATTATTGGAGTAATTACTTTCTGATGAATGCAGTCTGTGCTTTTTCATTGTTAGGAATGAATTGATTTGATAAGAGTTGCAGCCCACATGACATCTAATATTTTAAAAGTGTGTTACAAATACTTCAATACCCTCAGGTTTCTCAAACATTATATAATGAACTGAAATGTACACAGCAGAATACTAGGGCCCAGGCTCAAAAATCATTGCATGAAAATGAGGGCTTTTAGAGTGGAGAAGTTAGTAGTTCCCATTTCTGATTTCCTCCTGGATGGTTATGTGTAAAGTGGTGACCCAGCCAAATTCCTGCTCCAAACAAATGTTAGGTGGGCCTTTTAAATCTACAACTCCAATAATTATCCTCCTATCCTTCCTCAATATCTCATCATGAACTATTGTAATGTATTATTTTATTAAAAAGTCTGTGCTTCACAAAACAGTTTTTAATTATTTCATGTATTTAACTGGGCTTCCATTCTAAACAGTGTCAATGTTTTTGAATGGCAGATAACTCTATACTCATTTCTATAATCTTGTCTTTTCAAATCATAGTGAGATGGGACTGAACCAAGCTGTCAGATCTGCCAGTTTAGATAATTTAGGCATTTGGAAGTTACCACTAAGCCTACAAAAGGGTGGACAAAATGCAGCCCATTGCTTGCTCGAGCCCTGTGCAGAATTTTTCAGATATTCAGCACCCAGACACCTCAAATTTTTCCTTATGTTTTTATTTGTTTCCTGGATGCCTTCAAAAGGGGATTGGACAGATTGTTAGAGGAAAAGTCCATCACAGGTTACAAACCATGATGGAGATGTGTAATCTCCAGGCTTAAAACCAGGGTACTTCAAGGGCCAGATGCAGGGGAGTGGGATCAGGAGACAGAGATCTTGTCTGGTGCGCTCCCAGAGGCATTTGGTGGGGCCGCTCTGAGATACAGGAAGCTGGACTAGATGGGCCTTTGGACTGATCCAGCATGGCTCTTATGTTCGTATGTGCCTTGATTTATGCTTATTATGATGCTATATTTTAAAGATATTTTAAAGATATTTTATATGGTGCTATTTACATTGATACTTTTTGTCAACTGCCCAGAATGGCACAGGTACCAGATGGTGTGATATATAAATCAAATAAATAATATATTATTTGAAAAAAATGTTCTTGCATGTTCCCAAAGGTTATAAGGATACTATATACAGTACATTGTATATATTGATACTTGTTGTAGAATGAATACCTAGTCAGTGCAGATTCTTGATAAATAATGTATGGGCCCCAAAACTTGCTATGAGAGAGCATGCAGTACATTGTAGAGACATAGAGCCAAGCAAAATATTGCAAGGAATTATTATTTCGCTATTTCTTCTCCAGCAGTAGGAATTTATCTAATATAAATGCCATAACAACAGGACTAGCAAACTAAATCTGTATTTATTTTCTAGTAACCAATCACAAGCACATACCACACATATGCTAGATGTGGAGTGTACAGGTGAGAAAATATTTTATCATTTCAAGGAACACCTTTACTCAAAATGTTCTAAATATATCATTTAATTTGGCCCTTAACCTTCTGACATATCAGAATTGAGCCATTAGCCATAAATGGAGTCGTATGTCATATCACCAGAGCAGAGAAACAAGGAAAGGAACTCTGTGTTTCCTCTTGTTACTCTCACATTCTAAATGTTTATGCCTCATAATCTTTCTAACCCAAACCCAAGTTGGTTTGCAAAATGTAGCACATTGCTTAAAATTACAGGCATTCACCATATGCCACACCTGCAGTGGCTTGCCCTGCGACATCATCCCTCAGACTAAAACATTGAGAGGAATGGATGGCAGAGGAAAAGGAAGCAGCAATAGCAGGATTGATGGGTGACATCTCTCCTTCCCCCTCAGATAGCTGGACATTTGAATTCTACTACTTGTGATGTGACTCACTGACCATTATCTAGTTCTTTACCAGCTCCAAACATCTGCACTTCTAATGCTTTCTATGACTCCACTGAAAAAGAGAAACAAATAGCTCTCAACCACATATTAAGAATTTCAAGGGACTCAGACTATATTATTATTCAGTTCTTCAAAAACCTTCTGGTTTCTGCATGTGGGATATTGTGTTTTTGTACCCACCATTTAAAAAATAATAATTCACGATCACTTCACAAGATCATGGTCATGTTGTCAGCAGGAAAAAGGATGGCAACCTTTACATAGCAAAGGATTTGACAACACCAAAGGCAGCAATCTAGATGGTCTACACTGCAGTGCTCCCCAACCTTTTTATCACCGTGGACCGGTAAATGTTTGATAATTTTTCCCTGGCCCGCTTGTTTTGATTTAATAAGAGAAAAAAGGTAAATGCCCCCCCCGACCGCTGACGCACATGCGTGCTAGTCGTTTCCCACTCTAGGGGGCGGTGCTCATCTCCGTACTCAAGCCGAAGAGCCAGTGTTGTGCGAGTCCTTGGCATCGCTGCAAGGAAACACTGTTTTTACTTCCTCGATCGGGCTACCCAGCCGCCGTGAGGTCTTGGGACCCTTTCAGACATGAGGCCTCCCTCCCTCCCTCCTTTCTTTCTTTCTTTCTTTCCCTTTTCTTTCTCCCTTCCTCCCTCCCTCCCTCCTTTCTTTCTTTCTTTCTTTCTTTACCTTTTCTTTCTCCCCCTCCCCCTCTCCCTTCTTTCTTTTTTCTTTCTTTCTCTCTCTCCCCCTCCTCCCTCTTTCTTTCTTTCCTCTCACTCTCCTTCCTTCCTTCCTTCCTTCCTCTTTCTCTCCCTTCTTTCTTTCTTTCTCTCCCTCCCTCCCTCTCCCTTCTTTCTTTTTCTTTATTTCTCTCCCTCTCCCTCCCACTCTACCTTCCTTCCTCATTTTCTTTCTTTCTTTCACTTTCTTTCTTTCTTTCTCCCTCCCTCCTCCTCTCCTTCCTTCCCTCCCACTCTCCTTTCTTCTTCTTCTTTCTTCCCCCCTTTTTCTTTTTTCTTTCTTCCTCTCTCCTCTCCTCTCCCTTCTTTCTTTCTTTCTTTCTTTATTTCCTTCCCTCCCTCCCTCCCTCCCTTTCTTTTTCTTCCTTTCTTCCTCATTTTCTTTCTTCCTTTCTTCCTCCCCTTCTTCCTTTCTCTCTCTCTTTCTCTCTCTCTCCCTTCTTTCTTTCCTTTCTTCCTTTCTCTCTCTCCCTCACTCCTTCTCTCCCTTTCTTTTTCTTTCCCTCCCTCCTTCCTTTACTTACTTACTTTCTTCCTCCCTTCCTCCTTCTCCCTCCTTCTTTCTTTCTTTCTTTGTTCCTGCCTCTTCCTCTCCTTCCTTCCTTCCTTCCTTCCTTCATTTATTTATTTATTTATTTATTTATTTGCATTAGCCATGGCCTTAGCAAAAAAGGACAACATTTAAATAGATATAAAATTGGCATACCAAATCATCATAATAAATACATATACATGCAACATTCCTATACAAGATCTGGACAAATAATCTGTAAATGATTATTATTTTAAAATCATAGTTGGCCTCATTTTAATTGCTGCTGCTAAAAATTTAGCTGTCAGCAGTGTCACCTGTTTGTCTCGGTCTCCGAGGAGTAATGATATATAAAAATCAGATGAACAACCTGGCTTCTTTACTAACATGGGAAAAAGTAATTATTGCCGCACCTCTCTATAAAAGGAACATAACAGTAACACATGAGCAAGTGTTTCAACACCTTCACCACATGGACATGTGCGATTTTGTAGAGGTGTTCCTTTAAAGCGACCCTCTAGCATAGCTGAAGGCATGACATTAAATCGTGCACATGAAAAGGCCCTTCTGTACTTTGGAACTGTTAGCACATTTAGATGTTGTGCCATTGTTTTTGGATGACTTATCACTGAGTTGCCATACCAGGGACATAATTTATTGGTGACAGACAGATTATTTTGATATTCAATGTCGTGTATGCGCTGCTCTAATAAACATCTTGCCCTACTATATCCAGTGGTCAATAGAAGATCGGGCGACAGTCCCAAAGAGTATATTTTGGATTTGATATCTTTCATCCATCTACTCTCATGAGAATCCTTCATGACAAAAGGAAGCAAACCAGAGGGAGCTCGATTCAGTCTTAACCAGTAATTTAGTGTCCTGAGCCAAGCCTGTGTATGCACGGAGAGGAGGCCACTTTCCAACCTTAATGTGGCATTTGGGACACAGCTAGGTACAGCAAATATTTGTCTAAGAAATTTAGACTGTACAATTTCTAATGATTTTAGATTTCTATTGGCCCATCCCATACAGCATCTGCGCTAGCGGATTGGCTCTGTACACCTCCAGTGCTGCTGGTATGAAATTGTTACCTTTGGTATAAAAAAACTGTTTCAGGATTTTTATAGTTTGTGAGGCTTTTTCTACCACATGTTCTTGCTGAGCTGTCCAGGTTCCTGATGACTGAAAAACTATGCCTAGGTATTTAAAGACTCTGACCTGTTCAATTTGTTGCCCGTCCAGGGACCACTTAGAGAGTCTGAAGTGTTTTGAGAATACCATTATTTTGGTCTTACTGTAATTCACCTCTAAATGTTCCTTCTGACAGTAGTTGGAAAATGCCCTTAGTTGTCTTTTCAGACCCACTTTAGTTTGAGATAGAAGTACTGCATCGTCTGCATACAGTAGGGCTGAAATGGGTTTAGTTGCTAATTTAGGAGCATGGAGTGTTGGAGATGATAAATGCTCAACAATATCATTCAGATATAAATTAAACAGGAGTGGGGCTAAAACACACCCTTGCTTTAATAAGATAATTGGTTCTGTTAATGTCCATCCAAATAAGCCAGGTATTATTGTAAAGGCATTTTATTAGAAAAAGCAGTATTTTATCTATAGTTGTAGAGGCTAATTTTTCCCATAATCGCACTCGAGGTATGGAATCGAATGCTGCTTTGAGGTCAACAAATGCTGCATACAGCCTGCCCCTTTTCTTTTTTGCATATTTATCAATGAGATGATCTAGTACAAAAATGGTCTATAGTGGATCGCTACTGCCATAACATTTTCATCTTGAATCCAATCAGCTTGTTGCAGAGGTGTTTAGCATATAGCTTCCTTCCTTCCTTCCTTTCTCCCCTTCTCCCTTCTTTTTCTTTCTCTCTCTCTCTCCCTTCCTCCTTCTCCCCCTTTCTTTCTTTCTTTCTTTCTTTCTTTCTTTCTTTCTTTCTTTCTTTCTTTCTTTCTTTCTTTCTTTCTTTCTTTCTTCCTTCCTTCCTCCCTTCCTCCTTCCCCTTTCTTTCTTTCTTTCTTTCTTTCTTTCTTTCTTTCTTTCTTTCTTTCTTTCTTTCTGCCCAGTCCTCTTTCCTTCCTTCCTCCCACGGCGATGGCAGGGGGTCGTCCGGCGGGGGGCGATGGCGGGGGCGGCGATGGCGGGGTCGCGGCCCGGCGGGGATGCTGCGGGGCGATGGTGGGGTCGCGGCGGCAGCGGCGGCGATGGCTGGCGGGGCGAACCAGCGGCCCTGGCGGGGCAGCCAGCAAAGAGCGGCGATGGCGGGTGGGGGCGATTGCGGGGGGTCATGGCGGAGGCGGCGATGGCGGGGCGATGGCGGGGGCGATGGCGGGGCGGCGATGGTGGGGTAAGCAGCGGCGGTGATGGCGGGCGGGGCGATTGCGGGTGGGGTCCGCGGCAGTGGCAGCGATGGCGGGGCGGCGACGGGAGCTGGCAGTGCCGATCCACGGCCCGCGGATACCCTCTTCTGCTTGTTGCTCAAGATGGGCATGGACCTCTGTTCAGATGCATGTTCCCTTCACCTGCCTCCCTGGCTGTATCCCAAACTCACCAGCTTGTTTGACCAGTCTCTGGCAGAACACTTGCCATTAGAGATGGGCACGAAATGAACTTTTGGTTCATTTTGTTATTCGTTATTGGCTTCATTTTGTAACAAAATGAATAATGAACTGTCCCTTCTAAGAAAACCGAACCGAAATGAAATGGAAATTTCTGTTTCGTTTCTGTTCATTTCGTTTCTGGCCGTGTCTCCTACCTGGTTCTGCTGCTCCTAGATAGTCCTTCCTGGTCTATGGGTCCTCATGGCAGCAGGGAGCGGGTGTCAAGGGGGGGAGCTGACCGACCACGCTACAGCTGGTAGTTGGCCATGGTCAGCAGTAAAAACCCCAATAAAAATAAAATAAAATAAAATAAAATATCCAGCATGCGGGCCCTGGTACTGGCCCGCGAACACTGGTCCAGCCTGCTGGTCGCTGAACCGGCCCTTGGGGTGGACCCCCTAAAAAAAACCCAAACCCTCAATCCAGCCTGCGGGTTGCTGAACCAGCCCGCAGCCAGCAAAAGATTTTTTTAAAGTCAACCAGCCCACGCTACAGCTGTAGCGCAGGCCACGTGGTCAGCAGTAAAATAATAATAATAATAATAATAATAATAATAATAATAATAATAATAATAATAATAATAATAATAATAATAATAATAAAAGGAGTGCCAACCCAGCCCCAGGGGTGGCTGAGTCAGCACCCTAAAATAAATAAAGAAAGAAAAGCCAGCACCAACCCGGCCCCTGGGACCGCGTGGTTGGCACTTAAAAAACAAAAAACCGAGGCGCTGGCCCCAAGCCAGCGCCTCTCAGCTGAGAGGAACTGGCTTGGGGCCAGCGCCTCAAAAAGCCCCTGCTTTTTTCTGTGGAAGAACTTTCAGAAAGAAACTGGCAGCAACAAGAGCATTACTCACTCCAAGGAGAGAGGAGGGAACTGTGTTTAGTGGAGCTCAATCCATTGCAGTCCAGTTGGATTTATTGCACTGAAATAATATGCCATTGCCTGTAGTAGGAGTGACAGATTAACTTAAAGAACCATGAGGGTAAGCAGGATTTATTTATTTATTTATTTATTTATTTACATTTATAGACCACCCAACTTTCACAAGGGAACTCTGGGTGGTGAACAACAGATAGTAAAACTGTAAAAATATGCATAATGTATTTTTGTACATTGCATTGTACATTGTGAAACTGTATATCTCCACCAGGCCATTATAATTTTATTGTTTCAGGATATAAGCCTATTACACTCATCAAATGAATACACTGACATTTTCCTGTATTGGTTGAAAAGATTAACAGTTCAGAAAGCAAACTACCAAGTACTGCAAATTAAATATATTAAAATGTGCATGCTTAAAATGTGATACTCCCTATCTGCACTATAAACTGGCCCACATATGGCAAAATTAAAAAAAAAAGCTGACTGGCCCACACTACAGCTGTTGAGTGGGCCACATGGTCGGCAGTAAAAAAATAAAAATAAAATAAAATAAAATAAAATAAAAAAATTAAATTAAATTAAAACAGGAGCCCCGATCCGGCTCCAGGGGTCGCCAGGTTGGCCCTCTAAAATGAAAAAAATAAAATAAAATAAAATAAAATAAAACCAGCACCGGCGCAGCTCCTGGGGCAATGTGATCGGCACTTGAAAAAAAAATCAAATAAAATCAAACCAAAAAGGAGCACCGACCTGGCCCCTGGGGTGGCCGGGGTGGCACCCTAAAATAAATGGAAAAATAAAATAAATAAAACCAACGTCGACCCAGCCCCTGGGGCCACGCAGTCGGCACTTGAAAAATAAATAAATAAATAAATAAATAAATAAATAAATAAATAAATAAATAAATAAATAAAATAATCAGCCCTTTTAGAAGTGTCATATTTTATCATATTGCATTTCTAAATATATTTTTGATCAGAGCATATAAAGGTATATAAAGGCTAAGCATAATCTGCCAAGATGATTTAAGATCCTTCTTGGCGGCTGCAATAATTATGAGTTGCCTAAGCGTTATATTGCAAACTATTCCCTGTCAGGTCGACATTTCTCTATTTTCTTATACCATTTTGGGTGGTATTTTCTTCATCCCCACATAAGTGCTCTCACTATTGGTTCTACTGATTGTCCCTGACACATTTTGGTGAAATGAAGGTAGGCTTGTACCATGGCTGGCTTGGGACCCTCCATACGTTGATACATCTTCATTTGACATTCCACTGTGCCTGCTGTTATGAACCTCCATCCATAACTGTGCTACTGCTGTGGGCTTGGACACTGATGTATTGCAAATTTTACCAATGACCAGTTTAATGCACACCCACAATATTCCAATAAGTAACACAACAATAATGATTGCGATCAGGACTCTGACTATCCATCCTCCTATTCCAGTAGACAAATTAGAAAATAATTGATCAAAATAAGTGCCCATAACTGATGTTGTATCTAGTCTGTATTGAGCAACTGCCTTCTGAATGTGTTCGATGTTACGGGCCAATGGCACTGTTCCATTAGGAATATAAACACAGCACTCTCTCCCAAACATTCTGCACACACCATTTGTGTTCGCCAGAATTGAATCTAACGCGACCCTGTTTTGTATGACCACCTCTCGCATGGCAGAAAGTTCTGTGTTTATAATTTGTAAGGAATCTGTGGTAAAGTTGACAAATGAATCTACTAGTTTGGCAAAAGCCCTGCATTGATCCCATAACATGTAAATACCTGCTTCAGGGAACACAAGACCCCAAAATTCATTCCAATTACTCTGCAACACAGTCAACAAGTACCTTCCATCTTGGAGGCAATGTGGAATAGGCTTTATTACCGCAAATGAAATAATGTCCATCCCCTAGGGACACTCCGTTATGCCATTTTTGAAACTCATCCAATATTTTGTGCATCCAGGATTTAGTATTGTTCCCCACTATAGCCGGGTGGTGACAATGAATAAAGGAACATTCCTTTTTCTCTCCCTCCGCTGTTTTCCCAACCAGAAGAGTACAACACAGAGATAATTGTAGAGTCTGTGTTAATTTGTAGCCATGAGATGCCACGTTAGGCTCATGGAGTGTGACATGGAAAGAACCATCCTGGTAAAATGCAGGTCTGACCAGGGACCCTCTGTATTAGCATGGAAATCAGGGATAGGGGTTAAAGTCATGGCAGATCTGAACATTTGGCCTAGCCTTACGTTGCTTCCACACGTCTGTTACCCCCCTGAACACAGCAGATGCACTATCATACTTCCAAGATTGTATGTTGTATAATGTTTCCAGATCTTTCAACCTTAGACCTCCCTGATATCTCCCCTGCAGACTCATGAATTTCCATAGACTCTGGTGTTACTGAAGGTTTTGTTAAATCCTTAGGACACTGACAATAGATACCTTTAGCTGGAAGCTGGGGTGAAAACCCCGACCAATCAGTTTGTCTGATGACAGAAATCTGCATTACAATTATATGATTGCACAAGCTATTACCTACAGGCCATGGCTGTAAATGAGTCAAATCTGCATTTAAGCTGCTATGATTATATTGGACACTAAAACAATACAAACCCTCAACAGTTGAATTCAACAAGAGTGGTGGAGTATGTTTTGCCTTCAGTAACTTTTCATTCAAAAGAAATGGGTTGGTAGGAGCTGTTGACTTAAACCAGGACACATTCATGGGAACACCATACAAAGGGACAGAATGTTGAACAGATTTAACCAGAGACAATTTGAAAGACCAGAAGATTTATGGGTATAACTCAAAGAATTGCAAAAATCTATTGTCATTGTCATGTAAAACCTGCATCAATTTCCGACAACCACCGGTGACAGGGGCCGAGGATGGCGAATCAGCAACTGCTGCTGTAGCTGGAACATAGTTCTGCTGATACCCAGGAAATGGCTGAGAATGTCAGCTGAAGACATCAAAGGCATTCATCAAGAACCCCAGGAACAGTATGACAGCTATAAAAAGCATAATAGGGGCCAGACATCTGCGGATCCTGGCAGTCTCCCTAAGACGCCGGTTGGTTTCAAGGGGCATTTTCAGTTCACCTTGATGTTGGATAAACCTGAAACAACAAAAAACCCCTTTTCTGAAGCCCACAATTCCACGCCCAGATGATGTGGAGGTGGAGTGGAAAAACACCACTCGTTTGAAGAATGCTGGAGGCGGCACGGTAAAGCTGTCTTCACAGGCTGGAACCCACAAAGGAAACAGTCAGGGACGCCTGACCAGCTTCTCCTTGTTTCGAGGGTGCAGATTATATCGTTGTTGGGTCACTGGAGACACGCCAGGAACAGGTTGAGCAGACTCTTGCTGAAGTTGGTCTTTAGGAGTCGTTGAGACACCTGGAGTGTCGCAAGCACCGAGGTTCTGAGGAATGCAATCACTGGGACTGTCAGCTGTGGTAGATTCTTCTCTTTGTTTTGCAGCTGGATTGGGCACAGAAGTTGGCACCGCTGTGGGATCTGGTTTGGATGTAGGATCCGGGACCTTTTTGCAATGGGACATGTGGACCCACATTAGCTGGCCAGCACGCTTCACGGCTGTATTGGTGGTCAGCAGAACTTGAAATGGCCGTTTTTTTAGTATGGAGCAAAGCAGATCTTCTGCTCAAGGATTTGACATACGCCCAATCACCGGTTGTCAGGGAATGGTCTAAGAATGAAATTCTCAAATATAGACAGTGAGAACATGATAGAAATCAAGCTAAATGGTACTATTCAGAACATTTTCATTAGAAGAATTCATTGGTGTTGGAGCCAGACAGACCATATTCTTATGAGATGTGGACTTCATAGGAGCAATGCTTAAGGCATCTGGCCGATTGAAACCAGTTGGTGATGGCTCTCCCCACTTTTTTTTATAGCCTTATATTTCTCACATTTCCAGAATTTTGAAAATAATAGGTACAATATTGAGTGTTGTGCAGACCTTAGCAACTTGGCTACATTTAAAGAGTTCCTTAGCGATGATACTATGCACATTTGGGGAACACACAGAGCAAAGGCTTGATGTAATTAGGAATGATATGGAGTTAATGTCTACAAAACATTTTCTATAGCCACAAAGATATGTAGCTGCTTTTAAGTGAACAGGTAAAGACACTCTAAAATAGCATCAATTTAAGGGATTTGAAGCTTCCAGAGATTGCAATTCCCAAGCGAGTGACCTGTAGTTTACAAGTAGCAATTTAGCTTTTTCAACGTTATGTCCCCTCTCACCAAGAGCACAGAACAAGACAATAATGTCCTGAAAAATATGCTCTTACAGACGGAGGCACAACAGTACTTTATTTACATATAAAATGAAAGATGGACTCACCAGGGAATTTGATGTGTTTTAATAATGCCAAAATTTCAAAAGCACTTCTAAACTTCAGGAGTGT
The DNA here is from genome assembly GCA_029282475.1 of Phrynocephalus forsythii. Lineage (NCBI taxonomy): Eukaryota > Metazoa > Chordata > Lepidosauria > Squamata > Agamidae > Phrynocephalus > Phrynocephalus forsythii. The sequence continues at coordinate 137,839,389 of JAPFRF010000010.1, forward strand.
TCGCAGTGGTTTGAACATCATCACTCACCCTTGGTTGGTTCAGTTTAACATTGAAAGCTGGAACAGTGGTAGTCTCCGTCCTGGCCCTCCTTTTGCTAGACCCATAGAGGATCAGAGTATATTCTGGAAACTGGGGCAAACAAATGCTGTGTGGGGGTTGTTCACCCAATTCAACATTGAAGATTGTAGCAGTGGTCACTGAAGGCAACTGAATTGAATCTGCTCCACTGAGCCCCTGTAGAGCCTTGTGAGTTGTCATCTTTTATTTTATTTTATTTGACTCAGTCCTATCCCAACAGAGCAGAACTTGCATTTTGATGGCAGTCAGGACTTAGGAGCAAACACTGCCCTCTCCGCAATGTCAAATCCAACCAAAATAGCATGATTTTGGTTCGATGTGACACAAACAGTAATGGCCATTGCTTCATACTTGATTTTACAATTCTTTTCCTGTTTTCTACAGGACGGTTGCAGTGAAGCCTGTTGTGACTGCCTCCTGATAAATGCCCTATGAAATTCACTTTTTCCTGATTTATTTTAATTAGTAATGATTTCTGAGGTAGAAGCGCTCTTGTGGTGCCCAAGTAAGTTCTGAACACTCACAGGAGAACTTTTGGCTTTTAAAGTAAAAAGCTGCACAGCCTTGCCCAGGGCAGCAACCGCTGCCTCTTTTGCTGAGGGGTCTGCTTGATTGTTTCCCAATGAGATTTCATCATTAAGTGAAGTTTGATGTGCTGGACATTTGACAATAGCCAATTGGGAAGGGAAAGTGATGGCTTTAAGTAGTGTTTGTACATATTTAGTGTTCTTGATAGGGGTACCATGAGAAACCCCTCTGTTTCTACAACTGGCTGAAATCATGGGCAACACCGAAGGCATAGCGCGAATCAGTGTATATTGTGGCCGATTTGTCAGCAGCGATGTGGCATGCCACTACCAGGGCTACCAACTCAGCCACTTGTGCCGAATGGACCCCTGGAAGTGAGCAGGATTCCAGGGTTTCATGGGAATTGCAAACAGCATACCCAGAGACCAAGGATCCAGTGTCAGTTCTATAACAAGAGCCATCACAAACAAAATAAGATCAGGATTAGCTGGGGGGGCGGAATTGCCATGCCAAGAAATGCACGCAGTTGCTTTTGAGTGGATGGATGAGGGCATTTAAAATTACTTCAACCCTTGAAGACAATAATGACTGAGACCCAACGGAGATCGCCACTCCCAAAAAGCAGCTTAATATTTACAAAGCTGCAGTTTGGCCTCATTGGCTTTGTGTCCCCTGTCAGCCAGACCACACAACAAGATAAGTGAATCCTGAAGGCATGCTTCCACCGACTGAGAACACAATAACACATCATCCTCATATAAAATAGGAGTGGACTTACCAGGAAAGGCGATGTCAGCCAAGTCCTGATGGATATTGAACACCATCTAACTCAAAAGCAAACAAGAATTGACTATCAGGATGCAGTGGGATAGAAAAATAAGCACTAAATAAATCAACCACTGTAAAACATACTGGAGAACTCGACATCATTAGGAGGAGAGGCCCGCATAGATTCAGGGACCTAGGAGATCAAATGGTCACATTTTGACTCCAATGTATCTGCTAAAAATGAGATGTTGGTAATGGAACTTCAGTCTTCAATAATGCCAGGTGCAACAGCCCGTGGATCTCCTGCTTTGTCTGTGCTGGAAATTCAAGAAAGATGCCATCAGATTGACAATAGATAACACAATTCATCCTACACAGTAAACCACAGCCAAGCAAATTGACAGGAGAGCATCAATGTAGAAGAAAAGCATGATCCGCTGCCAGTGGGCCAAGCTGCAAACAGAGAGGATCTGAAACAGGGTGTGGAACAACTTGATTAGAAATACTACTTTTCCTGACTGTGGAAAGGGGAAGATCCTCCAACCTGATGGTAGATTTGGCATCCCTGGTATCTACAAGGAACAGGACCCTTTTACCATTAACTTCTTGAAGAAACCACCACTAGCCACAGGAGTACCAGCAGAGGGCGTCATGTAATCAGCAAAGGGTGTGCATTAAAATGGCCTCCCTTGCTGCACCCAGAGGTGCAGCCCAGAGCCCACAAACCCTAACCCTAACTCTAACCCTAACCCTAACCCCATGCTCTGGGATGTCAAATCACACTAAATCGTGGTGGAAACGACAAACGACAAACAGAAATGACAAATTTTTGTAAATTATCGCGACGAACGGAAACGACCCGAAACGGACCCGTTCCGACAAACGACTACTCGAAACGTCATTTTTTCTGGTCGTGCCCATCTCTAATCTTAAGGTAACACAACTTTGTATTTGCCCTCCATCCCCTGCCTGCCAGCCAGCCGGCCACCTCCTGGGCCGTTCCCCACTTTCCCCACAACACAGCAGAAGTTGGACCAGCCAAACTTCAAGCGAAAGGATAGGGATTTGGCATACTTACCAAAATTAGGTTCTCAAACGACGAAGGCAATCAAAAAAGAAGAAACTTGTGGTTCAGTGCCTCAAAAATAAATCAAAATGAGACAAAAGGCTTGAAAATTGGTTAGAGAGCGGGGCTTGGAACGAGTGCCACACCCAAATGGGGAGACACGGGACCGATTGCTGGATCCCGTAGGCCAAATGCACCACTGTGATCTTGTGGTTTTAGTCTCTCAAAAATGAGGCAAAGTTAGACAAAAAGGAGAAGTTGTCAGCACTGATTTTATTAAGCAAAAGCAAGGCAAAAACACAAAAACCATTCGCGAATGGGGTCTCCCTCTACGATTGAGTGAGGACCCCGAACACACTTTCCAAAGGTTTTTATACATTTTCAGACCCTTCCTCGGTCACTATCGGACAACCACACCTCCAGGACCACCCACGAACTGTCCATCATTCACTGAGCCCACCTGTACACCCGCAGACTCTTAGCCTGAACTTACTTCCTCTTTTCTATCATTTTACTCTGTGCTTTCTTCACACACAGCTGCTTATCTTTTAACCACATATGTTTCTGTTCTTCCTTCTTCTGGACTCATCAACAGGAAAACCACACTAGCTTCCTCAGTAAGACACACATTTTGTTGTCTTCCTTACTAATCACAGGTGATAATTGCTTTTATGCTTGGTATTGATTACACATTGTATCTATAAGCTTATTAGCAGGCATGATTATATATTTTCATTTCTCACAGTACCATCTCCAACACAATGAGATTTCCTCATTTGCAGTATGGCGTTACATGGATTCCTCCTGCAAAGAGGAAGAGTGTGTGGAAGCAAATGTTCCAGCCAAGTTTCCTCAGCAACAAAAGCTTGAAAACGCCTGTCACGACCATGAATTCAAAAAATCCCTAGTACTTTGTCCAACCCTGTGCATATTTGGTGTCTTCCTCCCAATCAACTAAGCAACAGATGACAGCTTCAAACATATTTAATTTTTCTTGGAGCATTACATATCAGCTTAACATCTAGAGGTACTACACTAATGAAAGTCTTCTTACCAGATTAACAACAAGCATGCTTGCTTCTGAACATAATTATGCAAAAGATAAGCACTTTTAAGGAATATTGGGTTCAGCGGGACATATTTAAACATGTGCTGAATTAATTTTTTTCTCTGTAATCAAGGGACTTAACTTTGATTGCCTTATGATGCTATTTTCTTCTTTTTCACATACAGCTGAGCTGAATCCTCATCAGCTTTTCACTTATGGTACAAAAACCAAGCTCTTGAAAACAAAATATGTTCATAGTAAAAGTGGGCAGCCCATGTGAAAAACAGATATTTTATTTTTTGAGGCATTTTACGTCTTCTTTTTAAAGGAATATCTTCCTGGAATTGATAGTATAAAAAACTTTAGGCAAAAAGTGACTATTGAAAGGCACTTTGCTACTGAGAAGAGAGCACCAATGGGACAGCACTTTCAGAAGACTTACTATACAGTCGAAATGTCAATTCCTGGTATTTTTATTGTCTTCATTTGGAGGGCAGTGATGTTCAGAGGACAGGGCTTCTAAAAAGATACCTGTCCCACAAGGTACTATAATCCTGTCTCATGAGGCAACCTTAGTTACCATTTAAGAGTGACAAGGAGGACAAAGGAGGGCACTGGTTTGCATAGATGTGCCTATGCACAGGTGTACAATTAGACATTTATACATTAGACTGAATTACAGTTCACCTGAATGAGGTGGGAAAAGAACAGAACAAATGACCACTTACTGTATGTGCTTAGTGAGTCTTTTGCCCAGCTGCTATGATAACTTAACTACAAGGCACCTGCTCTTCTTATAGGTCCTTACATTTAAATCAGGTTCAGATTGGAGAGCTATTCAAATAAAGGACACTTTCTAATACAGGATGATATTCTGGTACTGCTGCAAACTGCAAACTAAAAGAGGACATGACACAGGGCTGCTGCTTGGTTGGGACACCTGTGTCAAGACAGTGGATCAAGAACATTCTACAGCCTTGCGAGTTGTCCATAAACAGAAGGTTTATCTAAGCTGGTAAGCTGTGTTTTGCTCAGTTGGTCATAAGATTAAATAGGCCTGAGGTGAAACCAAGTATACTTGTCAGATGTGATCTCAAAGAGACCTGTGACAGATTAACACTGTAAGAAGGGTATTAGAATGCTGCAAAATGGTAAAATGTATTTCTTCTGCACTCGTAGCATTTCATAATCAATACCACAGATGGTCCTCTTGTTTGTCTGACAGAGATGGCCACTTCAGGAATCAGAATGGTAGTCAATGACTAATAGTTTAATTTTTCATCGTTCCATTTATTTATTTGATTTGATTTAGCATTTATCCCTATATCAAGAATAGGGAGATGTGGCTTTGGAATCATCTATCTCATGTGCTAAAATAACATGAGAGATTTGAGTTAGACATATGCTGCCTCAAACAGGAAAAAAATATTTCGGGATGGGACTTTTGACTAAACAATCATAAACATACTAACATTATTATTCTATATACAGTAGAGATGGGCAGTTCATTTTGTTATTCATTATTCGTTTCATTCCCTAATGAAACTAATAACCCCATTCTGGAACCCCACGCGTTTCTCTATAGCAGTGTTTTTCAACCACTGTTCCGTGGCACACTAGTGTGCCGCAAGATGTTGCCTGGTGTGCCGTGGGAAAAATTGAAAAATTACTTTATATATATGCATTATAGGCCATTTTTAACATTTTCTAATGGTGGTCCCCCATGCCTCAAAAAGCAAAAACAGCTCTATAGGAATGCATTAGGCCATTCCTATGGGATGGGGTTTCCCCATGCCTCAGCAATCAGCTGGTCAGGCCTTTTTTTAAAAAAGCCTTGATCAGCTGTAGTGCAGCCCCCCCTGCTGGGTGCTTGCTGAAAAAAATAAAATAAAAATAAAAATAAATTTTAAAAAGTGCGGAACATGGGTGCACTAGAGCTGATTGGGTTTTTTTAAAGCCCCAGTCAGCTGTAGTCTGGGCCCCCTGCTGGCCTTGCAGGGAAAAATAAATAAATAAATAAATAAAAATATTTTTTTAAAAAAAAAAAGCGCAGAGCACGGGGTGCGCTAGCACTGGTCAGGGCTTTTTTTTGAAAAGCCCCAATCAGTTGTAGTGTGGGCCCCCTGCTGGGCTTGCAGGGAAAAAATAACAAATAAAAATAAAAATAAAAATAAAAATAAATTTTAAAAAAGCGCCAGGCATGGAGTGCACTAGAGTTGGTTCGGCTTTTTTAAAAAAAGCCCCAATCAGCTGTAGTGTGGGCCCCCTGCTGGGATTTCAGAAAAAACTAAAATAAAAATAAAAATTTTAAAAAGTGCCTAGAGCGCTTTTTTGTTTTAAAAATAAAAATAAAAATAAAAATAAATTTTAAAAAAGCGCCAAGCATGGAGTGCGCTAGAGCTGGTTGGGACTTTTAAAAAAAGCCCCGATCAGCTGTAGTGTGGGTCCCCTGCTGGGTGCTTGCAGTAATAAAAATAAAAATAAAAATAAAAAAATAGATAAAATAAAAGCACCGATGGGGCCCTGGGAAGTCCAAAAGAAAAAAGAAAAAAAAAGAAATGAAACAAATGAGGAAATGAATTTGTTTTAAAAAATTCATTTAGTAATAAACGAAATGAACTGGGGCGAGGAGAAATGAAAAACGAAACAAAACACCATTTTCATGCCCATCTCTAATATACAATAATCATAACAGTATATTATTAAGTTCTTTCATAGTGTTCTGTTTCTTTTCATCCAGTTTTTTTAAATAACTGATTTACAATTTTCTGCTTTTCTGCTTAAGTACAGATACATTGAGGCACATCAAAATGTAAACCAGATCTCACAAGTTGTTACTGCATTTGAAACACTTCTCTGTCAAGCTGTGCTTGGTACAGCTTTCTAACAGCAGGTGGCGCTAACAGTTCCTGCATTTGGTACAATGATACTATCTCCATGACACAGTACAATCATAGCAAAAGACCTGGTTTGTTCCTTCTGTTGCCTTCTCTGTCTCAACAGTACACCACATTAACTAAAGCTGAAGTGAAAATAATAGAGAATTCTAGAGCAACTTTCCAGGTTCTGTTACAAATATAAGTTTGAACTAGAATGAGATTTGCATAAGTTGATCAGGAGCAAGTAAAAGAGTTTAAATCCAGATATACAGTAGTTCAATAGCTGAACTACAGTAGTATGTTGCACTTAGAATTGGCTTATTGAATCAATGGAACTTGAAGAGGAGTTGACTCGCTAAATCCTTTGTGATTCTTGGTGTCTCACTCCTAGATCCAGAAAAGAGCTTTCAAATATTGTTAAGTGTTACTGCTTTTTGATGTCCATGTTGTTTGTACAAGGTGATGTTGCCACTTATTTTACCTTAATACCCAGATGAGTTTTGACATGCACGGAAAAGGGTTAGAAGGTTTCATTCTGGAATTCATTTAGGGATAAACCCCAGCTGTGACAAATAGGAAGCTCAGAAAAGAAATCTTAGTAAAAAAGTTTTAACTTAATTTTTTTCTTGAAAGACCAAACCATGAAAGGGGATGTGTAAAATAACTAAACAAGCCAAGTCCTACATACTCTTAATCTGTTGATGTGAATTCTGGCAAAGAGAATTGGTGCTATGAACTTGCCCCTGTGTTTATAATTAATTCTGATCCTGATGACATGGAAGGAACTTAATTAAGCCCTCTAAGAGAAAGAGTAATATCTATATACACCTCAGACTTTGAAAAAAGGGTATGCTACTGATTTAGATGGTGAAGAAAATTGTATGAGAAGAATGTCTCATAACACCAATTACAGAAAGAGTTGCAACGTCATCTACAAGGGGTGTTTTTACATCTCTGAATGTTGGTATAGCCTAAGTTCAGAGTCACAGAACTTGATTGCAGCAAACTGCACAACAATATGCAAGTAGACAGATTCAGATTCATCACACCAGACACTCAGTAGGCACAAATTTTCTTCATTCTTAAAAAGTATGGAAGAAGAAGTTGCCTGGGAATGAATACTTTTTTCAAGACATAAATGAATTGGGTCAAGATAGATGTCTTCAAGTGCTCCAATCAAGATTTCATGTAACTAACATAGTAAACGAAACTGAACAATCCACTCTACACTGAATTACATTACACCTGGATTTTTAATAACCTCCAGAAATTTCAAGACATTTTATTTCAAAACAAATGGAGATTACTTTTGCTTGACAAGTTTTTCAAGGGGGAAAATACATTTTTAAAGGGATCTGTTGAATTTTGATTTTTAACTTTTACAGGCCTTTCCCATGCCAGTAAAATGCCAGTAGTCTGTCAGCAATAAAAATGAATTTAATAGCCAAGGCATGTCAAAAATTTTTCTCTAGTATATAGCAAGAGAGAGAGAGAGAGAGAGAGAGAGAGCACTTTTTGTTTGGGTTTTTGCCTTCCTCTCTCATCTCCTGTTCTTTGTCAGGTTATAGCAACAAGCAAAATGTCCAGATTTTCACCACAAGAAAGACCAGAGCTATGCTGAATGATTGCACTATTGATTGCACTAGTGATTGGACTAGAACCTAAATTCCGCAAGCAAGAAAATCTGTGAGACAGATGACATCTGACCAGGAAGAGATGGGAAAAGCAGCTCACCAACACTAGCAGAGGTCAAATGCTGGACTTTTTAACACCAAAAATATTTTCACAAAGGACTTTCCCATGCTCTTTTGTCAGGGGAAATGTCAACTTTGAAACATTGAATGAATAGAGATGGGCACAAAATGAAAAATGAAATGTTGTTTGTTTTGTTAGGTAACGAATAGAGATGGGCACGAATTGGAAAAAAATGGTGTTTCATTTTGTTTCATTTCGTTAAGGAGTTTGGTTCATTTTGTTTTGTTTTTCATGAAGTTTTGCAAAAAAATTCATTTTGTTGTTTTTAAATTCGTTATTCATTTTTACCCACTTCCCCCCAGTGCCCACTGCACAGCCTCCTTCTTATCACCCCTCCCGATCAGCCCCATGATAACGGGCTGCAGGAGGGAGGCACAAGGGGGGTGGCGGCTTTGAAGCCGCACTGCTCTGGCTGCCTGAGCACGGCCTCCTTATCTCCCCTCCTGATCGGCCCTGCAATAACGGGCCACGGGAGGGAGGTGCAAGGGCGGCTGATTTGAAGCCGCACTGCTCTGTCCACCTAAGTGCAGCCTCGTTATCTCCCCTCCCAATCGGCCCCACGATAACGGGCCGTGGGAGGGAGGCACAAGGGGGCAGCTTTGAAGCCGCACTGCTCTGGCTGCATAAACGCGGCCTGCTTCTTACCTCTCCTCCCAGGGCTGGGCTGAGGCTTGAGCCCGCTACATTCCTTGATGGCACCGACAAGGTCCGTGCTCCCTCCGTGCAGCTCAGTGCGAAAGGACCTCTGGACCAGCACCAGGTAGGAGACATCTCCACCCCCATTAACAAAATGAATCTAACCGAACCAATTTTTCTCGGTTTGTTTCGTTTCGTGTTAAATTTGCCCCTAGGTTCGTTATTCATTTTGTTACATAACGAAACAAATAACAAATAATGAAACAAAAAAATCACTTCGTGCCCATCTCTAGTAACGAATTACTTTGTTAACTAATGAAATGGTAGGATGCATTCTGTTTTGTGACAAAATGCCATTTCCCCCTCTTGGATGAAATGATATGCACTCAAAAATACTGATCCCAGGCATGTCTCAGGACCAAAGTGGCAGCATTAGAATCCTAAAGTGATTCTAGGTAAGCACGCACAATTTGGAGAGGTTTGGGGTTTGGGGGACTGAGTTATGAAACTCCAAAGAGGGGGTCTGGGTAGTTATCATAAGTATAACCCTATAAGCCGAGTTTTTCAGTCCTTATTTTTGGCTGAAATAAATGTCCCTTGGCTTATACTTGAGTCAATAAGTTTCCCAGCTTTGGGGGTGGAAAATAGGTGCTCAGATGGGCTGTGGAGGACAAGTCCTGATTGGGTGAGTGATAGCGGTGCCTCTGCATTCCATATGATTCCAATGAGAAGGTTGAGGGGCACTCCCTTTGGAGCTTCATATCTCAGCCCCCTTACCTCCAAATGTTTCCAAACTTCAGGGGGTTCCCTAAAATCACTTTCTCTAAAGTACCCCTACTACAATGGTGACCCCAAAGTAAGTAATTATTCAGTGCATTTTTAAAAAAATATGCATTCAAAATTATTTTTAAAAATAAGGAATCAAAATTTACTTACCTTGGGACTCCAAAGTAGCAGGGGTACCTTGCTGAAGGGATTTTAGGGAACCCCCTGATATCTGGAAAGGTTTAGGTGTCAGGGGACTTAGTTATGAAGCTCTAAAGGGGCTGGCAGTAGTATTGGCAACTGTGCAGGGACTGTGGAGGCAATCAGGGAGTATACTCTATGGTATTAACTCACTAATTGCCTCCACACTCCCAGCACACATTGCCAGTTACTACCTCCAGCCCCTTTAGAGCTCCACCAGTATACCGTACATACTCGAGTATATAAAAAAATGCCCTCAGCTTATACTCAAATATGTATTTTTATTTTATATTTTTATTTTCAACATAATACAAAACAAAGTACATCCATCAGTTACCAGATCACAATTACAATTATTTTAACATCATTTCAGCCCTACCTGTTTCATTTCTCATTTCCCACCCCTTAGAAGAACAGATTTCCTTTTAATTTTCATCAATATACTATTCACCGCTCTATATGTTTCATCCTTCTAGATTATTTCATCTATTTCTATTTTAATTCAGTATAAAAGATAGAAGAGGCAAAGAGGCAGTATTGAGACTGTTTGGTAGCATACTCAGTCCCTACGTTCTTATTTTGATTTGCTAAACATATCTAAGTACATTTTAATTATTTTACTATATAGTGAATAATCAATATGACATTAATCTGTTCCAGTAAGATTTACAAAATTTCAAGATTCTTTTATAATTAAGTTTCATCTACTTTATGGGCTACTATAGAAGGGTTACAGCTTGGTTTATAAGGTCCCCTTTAATTTTGTAAGTTCTCATCTATATTAATATATCTCAATTACAACAGTCCTTTTAAGATTTAAAAGATTAATATATAAAAATGTTTCCCTAAGTAGACCTGGTCTTGGCATTTCCACTGGAGTCTTCCTCTTCATTTTTCCCTATACCATGACTATAAGTTTACAGGAATAAAGTTTTAGACAATTGAATTATAAGGAGGTAGCTTCAAATATTTAAATAAGATTTTTCTATCCACCATATCCCATTTATAGTTGGATAATTTCTCACAAGTTTCTCTTGGACAGCATATATTCCAACTACATCTTTAATATTCCCCAGTTTTAAAAAACCATCTATATACATCTTCTTATCCACCTCATCAAATGGTAAAATATAAACTTATTTGCTAATTAATTTTTTCATCCCATTGGTGTATTATGGAATCCATCATCTGTGTTTCTTTCCCTATATTTGTCCTTTATCTAAGAAATTGTGTTCAGCCAAAAGTTCTCTTTTTCAAAGCTTATTTTTTTCTGTTGAATTCATTGGGCTCACATGTAGTAATTTTTCTTCTTTCACTTCACTTGCCACTTGTTTTTTTGAGAGGGTCCCGGACTTTCTTTCTCTCTGCTATCCCAACCACAGCCACATAAACATTTCTCTGTATCCCATTTTCTTTCACAGGTTTCTGCCAGATCTCGAAAGGTTGGTGCTGGGTTTCTTGCTGGGGGACTGTTACTGTTGTAAGCTGCTCCCCTTCAAATCTTTTCTCTTGCTGCTATTCATTTTGTCATTGTCTGGGAGAACATTTACTTTTGTAAACGGCCCAGAGTAGCTGGTAGCTAGATGGAGCAGTATACAAACAAATAAACAAATAAATAAACAAATAAATAAATAAATAAATAAATAAATAAATATTCAAGATTTTTTTGAGTCCATCCATAATTTTTCTCAAATTATCCAAAAACCCATACTTCTTATTAAAGGAGGGCATATGGAAGAAAAAACCCCTTCATTTTTCCACTCTCCGACTTATGTTGCCAAGCTGTCACTCCAAGTAAACACAAACCAATACAAGGTCACTTCCTAGGCTACCTGCCAAATATGTAGCTTTTAAGGAACTTGTAATTCCAATCATTGATCACCAATAGAGATGGGCACGACTTAGCGGTATTCCCGTTTCCGTTTCCGTTACTCGGTTCCGTTACTCTACGGAAACGGTAACAGGAATTACTCCGCCAGACTTCGAGCTCGAACCGACGAACAAACAATTTTGGTCTGATTTGTCGTGCTCGTTCGTTGCATCGCGCGATCGCGTGATGCCACGCAGCACAGAAAAAAAGTTTTTAAAAGTTAAAAAAACCCGGTTCCCGGCCAAAAAGCAGGCGGAAAAATGCCTGCCGTGCCTCAGGGCACCTACCAGAGGGGTTGTTTCTGGAGGTCCCCGGCCTCCCCCCCCCATCCCACGTCCTGGGCTGCTCTGGTGGGACTCGCCGCAGGCTCGCAGCCAGCAAAAAGCCCAGTCTCACCGCCAGCTGCCGCAATTAAAGCGCAAGCAAGCGGCACGGACGGCACAGGAAAAAACTTTTAAACTCTCCCCCCACCCATTCCCGGGCCAAAAAAGCAGGCGGAAAAATGCCTGCTTGACTAAGGGCGCAGGGCACCTACTGGAGGGGTGGTTTCTGGAGGGGGGGTCCTGCCTCCCCCCCCCCGTCCTGGGCAGCCGGACTCGCCATGCCATGTGGTGCGGGCGGGGGATCCAAAATGGGGCGGCAAACGCAATATTGTTTTTGAAATCGTGGTCCAAAAACACACAAGCACAACAGAAACATGCGAAAATTTATAAACTGCCAGATTTTTCACAGTAGCAGTGGGTTTTTTCTTGCAACAAAATGTCTGTCCTCTCCTCCTCTGTCCTCCATTGATTTTATTTTATTTTATTTTATTTACACCTGCACATTGATGGGCTGGCCGAGTGGCCAGCCATGTGGGAGTGGACGACCACGCAAATTTTTGGAGCCATCCCACCAATCGCATGGCCACTTGGCCATGGAGACTTCTGGGATGTGCCAAAAAGCCCCCTAAAACCTGCCCTAGCCCCCTAACCCTAACCCTAACCCTTGACTCCTTACCCATACGTCACAGACTGTCTTCTTAGTGGGTCAGAGAGGCACCCAGAGGTGCAACCCACTAGCCCACCGTAACCTTACCTGTCACTAGCCTAACCCTAGCCCTTGCACTAACCCACCTTAACCCTAAGCCAGATCTACTTTCATTGCACTACACGCAAGTACGATTCCCTTCTTCGTGAGACATGGTGGTGCGAGAGCCTTAGGCATCACCCTATGCCTCTGGCAGGTTCACTGGTCTCACTGTCTGCAACTGGTATGCATATCCATATGGCTATTGCATGCCATTTTGCAGCAGCAGGTGAGGAGGGGAGACCCCCATGTTGAGGGGTCTCTTGGAGCCTGCTTCCCCTTCCTAGTGGGTGAGGATAGGAGGCACCCACGGGTGCCTCCAGGAGCCCACTTTCCCTTTATAGCGGGCCAGAGGAGGCACCCACCCCACAGAGGTGCCTCCAGGAGCCCGCTACCCCCCCCCAAAAAACCAGTACTAATGGAAACGAAAAAACAAAAAAACAAACTGACTAATTTTTGCGAATTTTCGCAAAAAACGGAAACGACCCGAAACGGAACCGGCCCGACTAACGACAACTCGAAAAAAATGTTTTTCAAGTCGTGCCCATCTCTAATCACCAAATATAATTTAAAATGAAAAAGAAGACAAAGCAGAAAAGAGAAGAATAAAGCAGAATCAAAATTTCTTTTCTATGTAGAGTTCCTTGTCATCCAAGAAAACTATAAAAGAAAGATGTTTTCAAGCTGATTTCTCGACATGGGGGCACTCAACGTTAATTTGAGAAAACGTCCAACCACTAACAGGTTGTTAACACCATGTAAGCTGGGGGAAAAGAGAAAACAATGGTTCACCCAGATGTTGTATAGCAATAGCACTAAAACCTAGTACAGTGGTGGCAAACCTTTGGCACTCCAGATGTTTTGGACTACAGCTCCCAGAATTCCAAGCCTAGATTGTCAATGACAAAGGATTGTGAGAGTTGTGGTCCAAATCATCTGGAGTGCTGAAGGTTCACCTCCACTGAGCTAGTACATACAGCCACTAATTTGTCCGGTGCCAACAGCTTGTCTGTTGCCATCAATTTGATTAATGGCATCCAGTTTCCTCCAGTGGGAGATGAGGTAATTCCTGGGCCAGCAAACAAAGTAGCTGCTTTCTCTGCAGTCAAAACAGGTGCTGCCTCTCTTCATTTCCCTCCAAGGAGAATAGCCTCCTTTCTTGGAGGTCCCGACTTGGAGAAATTCAGCCTGATAAGCCACAGGGCTTATCAAGCTGTCTCGCTGTGGTGCTGACTGGAACAGGAACTACTTGGAACTATCACCCTATTTAGTTATTATCTAAATATATGTAACCCTCTTGTGTTAGGAAGAGCACACTAGCTCTACTACCCATTTCATTATTGCTTTCAGTATGTAAGACATCTGGAGATGGGAAGTGCAGATGTCTCTCTCACTAAATTCCTTGCTCAGAATTGAGTCAGACTGTCTCAGCATGCCAGGACAACCTGTTAAGGGGTCACTGATCGTTGCACAAATTCTCATCTCCAGGACAAGAAGGAAACCTACTGAGATCTTTTCCATTGTATATAAAATGTTTTGAAGCAAAACTAATCAATTTTCTCTTGGAGAAGCAAAACATACTGTAGGAAGCATTCACAGAAGGGCTGACTGATATATCAGAAACATGCAAAAAATACACCCAGCATTTTCAACTTTTTAGAAAGTTTGTGCTGTAAGGGAATAGATAACATAGTTTTGCACTGTAGCATAATTGTGCAATTGAAGGGAAAACACATCTCACCATTACAAAAAATATCCTTCATGTTGAGACTGCTAGCAAAACTCTTACCATCTTGCTGATGGGGAGATTTTATTTATTTATTTATTTATTTTATTAATTTCTCATTGTGACATTAAGTACCACCTTGAGGAGGCAATCACTGTTTTTTTTGGGGGGGGGGAGTTCTGGTCCTTACAGTCCATATCATTGAATATTAAGTTCTGCTTGATGATCTCTATTGCGATCCCAACAGCTATTTATACCACTGAGGCTTGAAAGCTGTCAGCAAGTATCAACAGGAGGCTTGTCATATTCCAGCACAACTGATTGTGTCAAATTCAAGAGATCTGATATTTTGACCACATCAGCAATGCAGAGGTGCTCTGAAGGAGTGGCTTCTGTAAACGTCATAATATTGTCTCACAGAGACAATTCTAATTGGCTGGCTGCATTTTTCCTTATGGAGAACAATCAGGTTGCTTAGCTAACAATGAGGTGGACCACCTTGGTGCCAATTGACAACAAGGACACCCTTGAATACTATGGCAAAGAAAACTAATGAAGGCACTGCATTATTCATTCATTCATTTATTCATTCATTCATTTTTACAGCTTATATTACATGCTGAATCACTTGCACAAGAGCAAATGAGCTGGAGAATCCTTACTGCCAGATATGCTACATAGCATGAAGTGAACTGTCAGTCCGTATACATGTGATGAGCAATCATTTTGCCTTTGGGTCTGTTTTGCCCTCTCTGTTCACCGCCTGGAGTTCCTTTGGGAAGACGGGCAGTATAAAGATGAACAAATAAATAAATAAATAAATAAATAAATAAATAAATTTGTATTCCTTACCATAGGGCCTTTTTACACGACCCCTAAGATCCTCTGGCCACTTAAATTCGGACCAGAGATCTTAGGGGTTCCTCGCTCTTCTCTGTCCCCACCCCCTCCGCACTTCCTGGTTGCTGGATGCCTGAGGGATGGAGAAAAAAGAAAGAATGCCCTTACCTCCGTTTTGTTCCCGGCAGCATAATACTGATCTCTTAAAGGGGCGGGGCGCAAAAAAAGAACAAACAGAAGCCAGGAGAGCCCCGCACTCACTATCCTTGCACCGGATCAAATATTTGTCTCATCCAAAAAGCAGGTACAAGAAAAGTGCAGTTTGATCGCACTAAGTGGGCGGGGTCGCACTTAATTGTCTGCAAAGTCCGGAGCTGGTGGGTAAACATTTTTAAGGTCCGGACCTTGCAGCCATTTGCGGCGGAGCTTAGGGGTCATGTATAAACGCCCATAGGATGAGATCATTTTGGGTAAGAATTCACAATTTACAAATTCCTCAAATATCTAGAATTATATTTAAGGGGGGGAAAGAAAGCAATGTAGAGATGCTGTCACACTGTAGAGTTAGAGATTGAACTGAGAATACATTTGCCATGAATGTTTGATGATAATTCTGCAATTGCTTCACAGTATTTTTCTAGAATTAACAAGATTAAATCATACTTGTGGAACAATGCAAACATTCTGGATCCTAGTATGAATTGCCATCAGCAATAATGACTTGACTTTGCTACTATTAACTATTGCTGAGTTTTGAAGGCTAGTCAAATAAAACTATGAGGATAATAATTAGGGGGTGCGTACAGGTTTCTCTGTAGTATATAAGACATTGTTGAATAGTGAGTTCAGGACACCCGGAGATCCATCAGCATGGCTTTATTTCACAAAGACGAGGACAAACAGATAAAAGCAAAAGCAAAAGAGAACACACCTGCGCATTTATACAGATGCTGCCAGAAGGATAGTGGTCAATTATCTGCAGCTGGTCCGCCAACAATTAACCCACACTTCCCCGGCAATGCTATCTGTCTCTCACTACATAACACCCCTTCCCCCTATCTAAAAAACTATTCACAAATAAAATCCTGTAAATAGTTTGGTCGGCTCCTCACCCGCTGTGAGCATCGTAGTTCTATAGCTCCCTCAGTTTCCCCTTGTTCCTGATCACAACTATCTGTTGGATTATTCACCGTCTCTTCTTCTGAATTCGACTCTCCCTCGGGAATAATCTCCTGCTCCAACGTTCCTGGCTCAGTTGTTCCCATCTCAATCAGTGGGGTACCCTCTCCCTGCTCCCCAGGCACGCCCGAGTTTTCCATTCCAACTGGATCAGCCTCTGGAGCACTTATAGGGTCTGCCCACCTATGCCATCATTGATCCACATGCCGGTGTAACACCTTCCCTTTTCCAATGGACACCCCATATGATACTGGTCCCCTTATTTCTAGTACAGTTGCCGGAACCCATTCTGGTCCTCTACTATAATTCCGGGCATAGACCCAATCCCCCACTTGAAAAGACCTCGGTGCCTCTGGGGCTTCACCCTGCGGGGGCCAATCTGATGTCAGATCTGGATGTAGTCTGTCTAATAAGGATGTCAACCTCCTATTCATTAGCAACTCAGCAGGACTCCTACCCGTACCAGTATGTGGGGTGATGTGCTGCTGTAATAAGAAATTAGCTAGCCGTGATTGCCAATCCCCATGCACTATCTTCCTCAAGGACTCCTTAGTCGTCCTCACCATCCTTTCCGCCTGCCCATTCGTTGACGGATGGAAAGGCACTGCTGTAATATGGCGGATCACATTCACTGCCATAAAATGTTGGAACTCAGCCAAAGTAAATGGTGTGGGATTATCTGACACTATAGTGTCGGGCAATCCATGTGTGGCGAACAGCCGCCGCAATACCCGAACCACCACAGCAGATGTCATTGACAACACAGTGACTACTTCTAACCATTTCGAAAATGAATCTACTACAATAAGGAACACTTGACCTTGGAAGGGGCCAGCAAAATCAATATGCAATCTCGACCATGGTGTTCTGGTTGTTTCCCATTTCTGGATGGGTGCTTGTGGCATGGCTGGACGAGACTCCTGACATGGATGACACACTTGGACTCATTCCTCAATAGCTTTGTCCATTCCTGGCCACCACACATAGCTATGGGCCAATGCCTTCATACGTACAATTCCAGGATGTCCTATATGTAATGCCTCCAAGAACCTCCCCTGCAACTTGGGGGGGATGATGACCCTATTTCCCCACAACAAGCATCCTTTATGCACTGACAGATCATGCTGGCGTGAACAAAAGGACTTATATTCGCTCTCCAGCTTCCATGAAGGCCACCCCTTTCATACCCAATTTAAAATTCGAGATAATATAGGGTCCCTTGCTGTATAACTTGCTACATCCGATGCATGCAGCGGTGGATTGGGTAAGTCCTCTATTAACATAATACCATATGCTGGGGCAGGATCCTCATCCAGACTATTCAGTGGTAATCGGCTAAGGGCATCAGCATGTCCCATTTCCTTCCCTGGACGATAACATAGCGCATAGTCATATGCTGCCAAAAACACAGACCAGCGCAACATTCGGGGGGACAATACTTGGGGGTTCTGATGGCCTGGGGCAAACATTCCTAATAATCGTTTATGATCTGTAGCAATCTCAAAAGGACGACCATAAACATAGTCATGGAATTTCTTTATCCCTGCTACAAGGGCCAGGGCTTCCTTATCAATTTGGGCATAATTCCTTTCAGTTGCAGATAAGGTTCTTGAGAAATATGCAATTGGAGCCTCTCTTCCATCTGGCATGCGATGACTCAACACTGCACCCACTCCATATGGGGATGCATCACATGCTAGTACTATTGGTTTCTTTTCATCAAAATGAGTGAGCACACTATCTTACGATAACAGATTCTTAACAGCTTTAAATGCCTCGCCCTGCTTCCGACCCCACACCCAAGGGGTCCTACTATCCAATAACCTATGTAAAGGCTCAGCCACTGAGGCTTTATGGGGTAGAAACACATGGTAAAAGTTTAAAAGCCCTAAGAATGATTGAAGCTCCCTCTTTGACCGTGGTGCTGCGGCATTCTGTATAGCTTTTACTTTTAGCATTGGTGGGATGTATCCTGGCAGCCTATCAAATATCCCAAGAATTCCACCTGTGACACCCCAAACTGGCACTTTTCTTTTTTTAACCTTCAACCCTGCATCTTGCAGATGGCCCAACACTTCATGGAGATGCTTTAACAGTTCTTCCATAGAACCACCAGCCACAAGTATGTCATCAAAGTATGGCAGGACCCCAGGGATACCCTTCAACAGGTTCTCCATTAGATTCTGAAAAATTCCTGGGGTCACGCTTACCACAAACTGCAAACGCTTAACCTTAAATGCACCACGATGAGTCACTATAGTTTGAGCCTCTGCTGTGGCATCATCTACTGGTAGTTGTTGATATGCCTGCGCTAAATCAAGTTTTGCAAAAACCCTTCCTCCCGCCAGTGATGCCAATAGGTGGCTTACTGCTGGAACTGGATATGAATGTTGTTGTAGGGCCTTATTAATAGTGCACTTATAATCCGCACAAATTCGTACTGCTCCGTTTGCCTTCAGAGGGTCACAATTGGGGCTTCCCACCGAGCGTTCAGTACTGGTTCTAATATTCCCTGTGCAATCAACCGATCTAACTCCTCATCTATTCAGGGTTTTAATGCAAAAGGCACCCTCCGGGGCTTCAAGCGAATACCATTGGGTCAAGATTAAATGATACAGGTGGCCCCTTATATAATCCCAATGACTCATCAAACACACTCAGGTACTCTTGATAGATTGCCTCAACATTCACCCCCTCCACTTGATGGACACCCACTACCATGATGCCCAGCGGCTCAAACCAATCCAACCCCAATAAATTTACATGATGTCCTTTCACTACAACAAGTCGTAGGAGACCCCTGAATTTTTTATACTGCATTTGGAATGTCCCCATCCCAATTACTGGAACACACCGTCCTTGAAAATCCATCAGTTGAACTGGCACTGCTTCTAAATACAGCTTCCCCTTTCCTGCACAAATCTGCTGAAAAGTATCTTCTGAGATTATTGATAAAGCTGACCCTGAGTCCACCTCCATTTCACATGGGACCTCCTGTATGTACACAGTCACTTTAATCTTCTTGCGGGTGCTCATTTGAACACTCTGAATAGGGGCTGGATCTGCATAGTTTATAACAGTGTGATATTCCTCCACTTGAGGTCCTCTTCTCTGCTGTTCCCAAGATTTATGCTGTGTCCGGGGTTCTTTAAATCTACTAGCTCGGCAAACCCAAGAAATATGTCCCTTTTTTCCCACACACCCGGCAATGTGCATCCCGAAAACGACAATGTCTTTTATCATGGTTCCTCCCACAAGTTTTACACTCACGGGGCACTTCATTCCTTTTTGCCTTTACAGTCTCGGTCCGATGGACTCCTTCTTCCTCTTCAGCGTCCTCCCCCATCCTCCGTTGATGGATAGTCTCTGGCCTCTGTGGTAGGGGAGGTTTGCGTGCCATGCAAACCACACATGTTGATTGCTCTGCTGTTTCTGCTGCTAAAGCCTCCTCAAAAGCCACTCTGAACATCAGTTCTTTCTTAGCAAACAAACGCCTTTGCAATTTCTCATCTCTCAGTCCACAGACCAACCGGTCTCTTAAAGCTGTCTCTAAGTCCATGAAATTGGAATGCATTGCAGCCTGTCTCAATGCTGTAACAAATCCTGCAATTGTCTCTCCCTCCGCCTGGTCCCGTTTGTAAAATGCATGCCAGCAGGCTATCTCTGAAGGCTGTGGTGAAAAATGATTCCTCAGCTTCTCAATGGCCGTTACTTCATGAACCGCTCGCTTCGCGGCAAGCCCTCATTTCTGTGCGAATTGATCGTTTCAGTCCGCACGCTCCTCCTTTTTGGCTGCGATGCAACCCCGACCACGCCCCCTTTACTGTGCTCCAAGCGGGGTGAGTGGTTCCCCTGCCAGTGGCCGGGAATCTTTTCGCTTCGCTCCCAACGTGACGTGTGGTCTCGGTTTTTGGCTTTTATTTCAAGTTTTTTAAAAATATATTCAAACAGGGATATCGATGCATCGCTACATCGTTTCATCGCTTTGCGCTGTTACTTCCTTGCTCGAGTAGTGGCGGCGGCGGCAGCGGCGGTGGGAGCAGGAAGAGCCGCTGCCGCCTCGCCCGGCCAAAGCAGGGCACCCGGGGCAGGCAGCGTGCAAGCGGTGGAGGGCGGGTGGCTGTGCCATGCGGGGCTCCCCCCGAGTAGCGGCGGTGGCGGCGGCGGGGCTGCCAATGATGCCAGGAAACAGTTGAAATCAGTAGAGCCATTGCAACTGACAGTCCAGCATCAGTGCATCGATACGCCGTCGGTAGGTATTTTTTTAAAGGACGGATGGGAAATAAGGAACGTTGAAAAGTGGCATGCGAATGCGAAGGGAGCATGTGAGGTTGTGCTCGAATCGGTCCTAAAACTGCAGCTCGTGAGTACTGAGAAACAGGGGCGGGAGCGAAGCGAGAACACGTGACCACCACGTGACCGCCTCCGAATTCACAGTGAAGGCAAGGTCGGTTCGAAGCGAGGCACTTCGTGAAGTAATGGCCTTTGATAACATTAAAAGGCGTTGTTTGCAGCTGAGCTGGTGCAATTAAGGCTCTAGCAACTTCAAAGGTGGCCCTCCACACAGGCTAAAAAATGTTGCCCTTTGCAAGGCCAAGTCTGTAATTTCTTGGGCTGCTAGATAAAAGTCAAAACATGTGATATAAGACTCGAAGTCTTCTGCTGCCTCATCAAATGGCTCAAAATGACCCCTGCCAGTCATTCTCACCGTCACGTTGCTACCCGGGTGGGGCACTGCCTCCTCAGCCGACATAGTTAATTCTTTCCTCGCAATAACTCACGGCTGTCGTCCACCTTCGTTGCCAGTGTTGAATAGTGAGTTCACGACATCCAGAGATCCATCAGCATGGCTTTATTTCACAAAGACGAGGACAAACAGATAAAAGCAAAAGCAAAAGAGAACACACATGCACATTTATACAGACGCTGGCAGAAGGATAGTGGTCAATTATCTGCAGCTGGTCCGCCAACAATTAACCCACACTTCCCCGGCAATGCTATCTGTATCTCACTACATAACAGACATCTTGTTGAAGTTGACATAAATGACCTTCTTTTGCCATTTTTGAACATCTAAATTATAATGTTCAGAAGAGGAAGACTTGTTCAGTGGGAGTTTATCATGGCTTTACATTCCAGAAATATCCACTGTGAATACTTCACAAATTCTGAATATTCATACATTCATAAATGGGATGCAGCAGAATGATATTTATGTAGTGATGTTGACTTTAATGTTTGATGATCTTGGCTCTTTTTCATGCTGCGATCACCCAAACCACAGGAAGGAAACAAAAGGAATTAATTCAAACAAAATAACCCAAGTGCCTTCCTCTGGCATCCAATTAAATATGACTATCAGGCTGGAAAGTAAAGCAACAAAAAACAACCAGTTGTCATCATAAGATGGAAGGTTGCAGCTACCAGCTGATTCTTTTGAGGCTAAGTTCAACATTGTAAATGAGGGGGGGGACATGACTTGAAGACAAATTATCATTCTTGTCATCTAATGCTGCATGTACATATAACTTGCTTTCACCCTACCTTACAATGCACATATTTCTTCAGCTCTATATATCTGAGACTGTGAATCCAACATTTCTTAAATATTTGGGAGGTTTCAGCTTGAATACTGAGTTACAGGAATTACAGGTATATCCTGCTCATGCCTATACTATATTTGTGGAAAAGCTGCTAAAATAGTTTTTATAATATTTTCAGTTCCCCACCTGTTTATTTTTTATCTTTATTTAGATAAGGCTGGAAGTTTTCATAACATAAAGAATAGGATTAAGAGATGAGTGAGTAATGGATGAACGGCAGGTAAGACCATTATGATAGTTGGAAAGGGGGAAGAAAACAAGTTTGTAGAATTTTATTTCCAGTTATCCCCCCCCCCATGTTATAGGGAGGGAATAAAATGTTGAAAATCCTGTGGAAAACTGTGATCAAGAACAATCTAGATTTTACAATTGTGTATGTTTGCCATGTTGATCTCAATGCCCAGCGATAAGAACTACTAAACAGATGAATATCAATCAAAGCATACTTTATGGCTATAACTGAATATGGTGGAGAAGGGATGATGAACATTTAGTCCTTAAAATACTTTAGACTAGAGATAGGTTTTTCGTATTGGGAGGGGACTGGTTCCAACTGGTGTTTGGGACTCAATTCCACCCTTCAGAACAAAAACAACCACTATCTTACCTTCCTGTAGTTCGCACAGGGCGAAACTTCAACCAGGATGCAGCCTCCAATGCATCTTATTCCCCTCTTGCTGGTGGTGGCCAAACAGGAGCTATGCAAGGACATGCATCATCCCACCTCCCTGTCTGATTGGCCAGCGCCAGGGAGAGGGGAAGATGACTTCAAGTGAAAAGAAACACTGCTACATGATCAGGCTCTGAGTTCTTCCAAGCTACCTTCATATCATTTGCTCTTGCTGATGAGGAGCTGGGAAGTCTGTAGATAATGATACACATTACAAATGTCCTATGGCAGGGCACATCATCAGGTGCAGAAGGAAGAGCCATGAGGCTCTTCTTGTCAGCTGCAGTCATGTGTTCATC
Organism: Phrynocephalus forsythii; assembly: GCA_029282475.1. Taxonomy (NCBI): domain Eukaryota; kingdom Metazoa; phylum Chordata; class Lepidosauria; order Squamata; family Agamidae; genus Phrynocephalus; species Phrynocephalus forsythii. The sequence continues at coordinate 137,862,369 of JAPFRF010000010.1, forward strand.
ACAAGATTTAGTTCTATTCCATGGTATCTATGGAAAAAATGTTTGAATGCATCCAAGAAATCTAGTAAAGTGGCTGGTATATACAGTTCAGATCAATTTATTAGTTGTGTTTTTGTTTTCAAAATACAAATCCTCCCCTTTTTTAAAAAAGGTATTTTTATGAAAACAGTACTTATCTGCCAAACATAATTACACTTTTTCATCTTTTATCTCTGTTTCACCTATTTCATCACTTAAATTTTGATCTTAAACTTGTTGGGAAATGTGTGATTTCAGGGGTAAAAGAGTTCAGTGATGAACTGAAAATAAGGTGAGAATGCACATTTCAGTTGTGTGAGATTTGAGACAGAGAAAATATTTCAGGCAAACAAATGAACACAATGTAAATCCTCCACCAAATAATCTAACAGAAGTATTTAAAAAATGAAGATCTATAATTTTAAAAAAATGTGTTGCAGCTTGCATGCATGCATTGTGAATGATTGATCCATAAACTATTGACTGGACAGGTGAACAAGTCCTTCTATTTCTGAAGTGAGTTCTGGTCAATATATACAGAAAACAGCAGTAGACATCCACAAGGAGAATTTAGTCTGACTGAAGAATCTCAAGGTCTGCAAAAGTGCATAGCTCTTTCTGGGGGTAGGGATGGGGAATGCCATTACCAAAGGATATTTATTCATTCTACGACAAATCTCTGTGATTTATTCTGCAACCGCTTCATAAATTGCAGATCAGCTAGTGTCTCCTTTGGGTATTCAGAAAGGAAATGGGACTTGTTTTGAAGTAGATTGACATGGTGGTAGAAGAATGAGAAGGCCCTTATCAAAACATCACAAAAGCTGAATAGGCTCATATTGGTTCATGTGATCCTCCAATTAGCCTGAACTTAAGCCATATAGGGCTTTATGGGTAAAAGGGAAAAAAAGAGAGAAAAGTGTGCTGCTTTATATACCACCCCATAGTGCTTCAAGTACTTTCTGGGCAGTTCACAGTTTAATTATGCTGGCTCCACATTGCCCCACCAGAAATCTGGGGACTCGGTTTACCAACTTTCAAAGGATGGAAGGTTGAGTGAACATCAAGCAGGCTATCTGTGATTGAACCTAACTCATGAACAGAATTTTTGCTGCAGTACTCCAGTTTAACCACTAGGACCCTAATAAACCACACTTGGAATTGAGCCCAGAGACATTCTGACAGCCAATGATGTTGTTAAGGTAAAGGAGTTTTTATGCTTCTTGTAACCAGTGACAGCCTATAGTCTGGTTACTAGGATTACAGAGATGTCATCATTACCCATCCAAACTCCATAGAAAATTTGCCCCGTGAGAAAATAAAAATGCTCTTACCTAGTCCTGGATCTTGCAGCCTAGTACCAGAAGGTTCAAAACCACTACAGTCTCTCCTGATTTCCAGTGGCTAATGATCAATCACCACCTGCTCTCGGTGCCCTGGGCCAGAATATGGAGCCCCATAACTGTTCAATTCTGCAAGGGGACTTTCCCTCAACCTTCCTCAGCCTCAATCTGAACCTGAGCTCCATTTTCTCTACCACATACACTGACCTAAATAAGAACTGACAGGTATGGCCCTTATAAATCTAACAAGATTACACAAAACCAATCAATATCAACAGATTTTTCACAAGACTTCATTCCTGGACCTCTTATCAAGCCACAAAGTCAGTGGGAGAAATACTATGCTTCAGATACTCAAAAAAGTTTTTTCATGACTCTAGAGGATTCTCATACAAATACATGTGAAAGGAGCCCCATTTTAATATACTTGTATTGAACCTTTAAAATGATACTTTTGGCCCTCAGAATCATAACCTACATCCTGTCAGGATGTGCAGAGGATTTTATGAAGACACAATGCAGACATTTAGCAAAACAAACAAAACAAACCCAACAATCACCTGTGACTGCTCAGAAAAGTGGTTAAGAATAAATATAATTACACACTCAACAGGGTGAGCTAATATCTGGTAAATTTTTGTGAATTTCAACTTAGGTGCAGCCCTGCATGACACATGTTTTTCAGTTCCTTTAAGGCACCACTTAAGGCTTTATAAGAACCATAGTTACCAATATTCAAGCATATAGCTAATCATGCAACACAATCATAGAAGTGGTATCTGGAGCCATGGAAATGCACTCAGAATTGTAGTCTGTGTTACAGTTTTGAAAATGCCCACAGTTAAATTTGTGTTTTATCTGAAAGGGAACACAAGCCCATCCAGTTTAAATTAATTTTATTTTATTTTGCTCTCCTTCTTCTGCACAGTCTGTTGTTTTTCTTCCAAATTTGACAAAAAAAAAAAAAAAAAAAAGCATTTCATTTCCACCTGTATCTATAAATACCACTTCATGGGGCCAGAAATGTGCAATTTCTCCTTGCCAGCAGTTGCATTTAAGCATCAGTATGATTTATTTATTTTTCATTTTGAATATTTTTGCCCCACATTTCTCCTTGGAAAAGGGCCCAAGGTGGCTTACAATAATGAGAGACAGTCTACAGTCCAGAACATTTAAGAACAGGGACTTAGAAGAGCCATCTTAGAACATTAAAAGGTAACAGTAGAGCTACAAAGAGCATGCAAAAAGAAAAGAAAAAAAAACATCATGAGGTATAGAAAGTAACATGGAAAACACTTGTATTCTTATAAATCAGTCAATGCAATCAAGGAATAGGAATAGGTCTTTATTTCAGTCACTGACCAGATAAAATACAAAATACATTCCACATAAAACCAAGGTAAAAGCGTATAAAAACAATAAAAGCATGCACACAAGAACAAGCATAATACAATGGCATACCCTTTGTATAAAAGCCAGAACAGGTAAAATCTTCCCAGCCCAGTACGCCCAATAACAGAGTAATCAACTCAATAGGTCTGGAATTGTCTCCAGCCTGGGACCACGCCTGTGTTCTAGTCCACCTCCAACCCACATCATGAGAAGGGGTAAGGATAAATACACAATGGACATTACCAATCATCTGACCTCGCCACCTGAAGTGGGCAGGGATGAGCAATGCCTCATTGCTGCGGCACAGAATTTAGCCACCACCACAGTTACATCCAGCTTTTTATCTGCTAGCAGGTGTTGAACACAAAACTCCCTTGGCCTCCCCTGAGTTTGCTGCAAGATAGACTGAAGAAGAGCCCTCCGGATATCCTGATAAAGGGAACACTCCAAGAGGACATGATCAATAGTTTCAATAGTCTCCTCGCCACAAGGGCAAACACGTCTATCCACTGGAAGACCCTGGTATCTGCCTTCCAGCAATCTGGAGGGCAGAACATTAAATCGAGCTAAGGTGAAGGCTCTCCTGAACTTGGGAATGGTTATTTTGGATAGGTAGTTGGCCATTCTAAAGGAACTATTGCTAAGTGTGCTGAGTTTATCATGGGCAGCTAGATGTTCTTGGAGTTCTACATCCCAGATTCTCCTTTTAATTGCAGCCTTGGCATTACCAAAACCCATTGCCAAAATAGCCTCTAAGGAAAAACCCAGCTGCAGTAAGTTAACAGTTAGATTCATTTTCCAAGTTGATTGGAATGTATCCACTAATACTAGGAGTGCCAAGCCAGATGGGGCAAAAATAAGTTTCAGCCAATAGCTGAACATGTGGATCAGGGCACGTGCTTTAATGGAGATTAGTCCAGCCTCCAATCGGAGTGTCGTATTAGGGACACACAAAGGTGTTACAAGAATTCTTCTCAGAAACTTTGTCTGCACCGTCTCCAAAGGCTTCACGTTTGAGTATGCAAACAGTTGGGCTCCGTAAAGCATTTGGGCTATAATTTTAACTTTAAAAACTTGAATCACTGATGGCACGTATTGACCACCCTTGGTATAAAAGAACCTCAGTAGTGCAGAGCTGCATGTTTGTGCATTAGATGCTACATGGTTCACGTTGGAGGACCATAAGCCTGATGAATGAAATATCATACCTAGATATTTGTAGCAGGACACTTGCTCTATACTATTTCCATTTATTGTCCATCTATGTTTTTTATGTTTCCTGCTAATGACCATGGTCTTAGTCTTATCATAATTAATGGTCAGCTGTTCTTTTGTACAGTATGAGGCTAAGGCTTTCAAGATTCTCCGTAATCCCACACACGAGATTGACATCAAGACTGCATCATCTGCATAAAGCAGGATTGAAAGGGGGCGTGAGCCTAGTGTAGGGGGATGAAAGTCTGCACTCGATAAATTGCTCACAATATCATTAATGTAAAAATTAAATAATGTTGGAGCTAAAATGCAGCCTTGCTTGACCCCATTGAATGATGGAATTATGTTGGATAATGCCCCTGCCTTATTGCAAATTACCCTAAGACTAGTATTTTCATGCAGTCGCTTCATTAGAAATGGTAATCCATATAGGTTACATAGTAGGAAGACCCTCATTCAGTCCCTCATTCTATCTTGATTTTCATAAGGCTTTTGACACAGTCCCTAACCAAAGGCTGCTGAGAAAATCTCACAGCCAGGGGGTAAGAGGGCAGGCCCACTTATGAACTGAGAACTGGTTGAGATCCAGGAAACAAAGAGTAGGTGTCAATGGACAATTTTCACAATGGAGAGATGAAAAGCAGTGTGCCCCAGGGATCTGTCCTGGGACCAGTGCTTTTCAATCTGTTCATAAATGACCTGGTGACAGGGATCTGCAGTGAGGTGGCCAAGTTTGCGGATGACACAAAACTTTTCCAGGTGGTAAAAACCAGAGAAGATTGTGAAGAGCTCCAGAAGGATCTTTCCAAACTGGGGGAATGGGCTGTGAAACAGCAAATGCATTTCAATGTAGGAAAATGTAAAGTAATGCATATTGGGGCAAAAAAATCAAAACTTTATCAACTCATGGGCTCTGAGCTATCCATGATGGATCAGGAAAGAGATCTTGGTGTGTTGGTGGACAGCTCCATTAAGGTGTCTATCGGAATGTGTGGCAGCGGTGAAGAAGGCAAATTCCCTGCTAGGGATTATCAAAATGGGGATTGAAAATAAAACAGCCAACATTATAATGCTATTGTACAAAATGATAGTAAGGCCGCTCTTGGAGTATTGTGTACAATTCTGGTCACCACAGCTCAAAAAAGACATAGTGGAATGGGAAAAGGTAGAATCATAGAATCGGAAGAGACTTCAAGGGCCATCTAGTCCAACCCCCTGCCATGCAGGAACCCCCATCACAATATTTCCAACATATGTCCATCCAGCCTCTGCCTAAAAACCTCCAAAGGAGACTCAACCACCCTCCACAGTAGCATATTCCACTGCCAAACAGCTCTAACTGTCATAAAGTTCTTCCTAATGTTCAAATGGAATCTCTTTTCCTGTAGTTTGAAACCATTGCCCCAAGTCCTAGCCTCTGAAGCCGTGGAAAACAAACCTGTTCCCTCTTCAATATGACATCCTTTCAAATATTTAAACATAACTATCATAGGTACAGAAGAGAGTGACTAAAATGTTTACTGGGCTGGGGGACCACCCTTATGAGGAAAGGCTAAAATATTTGGGGCTCTTTAGTCTGGAAAAAAGGCACCTGAGGGGGGAATATGATTGAGACATACATAATAATGCAGGGCATGAGTAAAGTGGATAGAGGGAAGCTCTTCTCCCTCTCACAAAATACCAGAACTAGGGGACATACTGGGAGAGTAAGAACAGACAAAAGAAAATATTTTTCACCCAGTGCGTTGTTATCTGCAGAACTAGGGGACATACACTCAAATTGTGGGCTGGGAGAGTAAGAACAGACAAAAGAAAATATTTTTTCACCCAGTGCGTTGTTAGTCTGTAGAACTCCCTGCCACAGGATGTGGTGATGGCATCTGGCCTGGATGCCTTCAAAAGGGGATTGGGCAGATTCCTGGAGGAGAAATCCATCACAGGTTACAAACCATGATGGAGATGTGTAATCTCCAGGCTTAAAACTGGGGTACTTCAAGGGCCAGATGCAGGGGAGTGGTATTAAGAGACAGATGCTCAGGAACAAAAAACTTCAGCAAACAATATCTTTAGAAAAATAATTTATATATTCATCTTAGAGAGCTTTTTCTCAGGATGAAAAACACATAGTAACACATTAGGAAAAAATACAGTGACTGACCTTGTACAGCAGCATTGGCTGGCTTTGAAGAAAAGCCAGCAAACAGTGATTCCTGCTTTCCACATTTATACAAGCTTTAAGCACTAATTACGTGCAGCTGCCCGTTGCTGCTGCAGCCTCAAAGTTTTTACCTAAAAACTTTTACACCTGTGTGTGCTCTACACAAACTGTGTGAAGAAGGTTTATTGTATCATTTATGTTTTTTAAATATCTTTAAAAAACTTGACAAATTCTAGGATATATACTCTAATAATTAGTATCAAATGTAGCTTTTGCAGCTTCCACATTGACAGTAAAGCAGAATCATACCAAATACTTCTATGGGTTCTTCAGCAGGCCATTTTTGTTTAGAAGTTCATAAATGGCTTTTATAATAAGCAAATCTGAATACTCTGTGACCCTCACTCTCTCTCTCTTTTTAATTTTTTCCCTTATATACAAGGGACATAGGAGATGGTTGTGTGGAAGCAAATGGGTTAAATACAAATCAATACATGAATTGAAGCTTACCACCACCTCTTTGTCTCACCCACCATTACAGTAATTTATCAAATTATCCTTCAGTAGCCCATAAAGACCTATTCCAAATCGCATTCGAAGTCTTTTAAATAAATCCTAGAAATCAAAGCCACAAACCAAAAATTGTCATTTCCTTTTTTAAACACAAAATCTAATAGAGGTTTCCAAACACTCTTAAATTTAATCATTCATCTATCCTCAATTAAAGCTGTCAGTTTTGCCATTTTTGCCAGTTACAAAACCTTAATTAACCAGTCTTCTACTAAGGGTAGTTTGTCCATGTTCCAGTATTGTGTGTACAGGAGCCTGGCAGCTGTCTTAAAATATCTAATAAGAATCACTTTATTCTTTTCTATCCAATTGTCTATCAAACCTAATAAAAACCGTTCTGATTTAAAGTGAAAATTAATATTCAATATCTCATGTATTAGAGAATAAATGTATTTCCTAAATTTAACTGCCAGTCCACATGTCCACCACATATGATAAAAAGTACCTTCATTCTCTTGGCATTTCCAGCACCTATTGGAAATTTCCTTGTACATTTTGGCAGTTTCTCTGGCATTAGATACCACCTATACATCATTTTGTAGAAATTTTCTTTAAGATGGTAACCACTTGTGATTTTCAGTCCATACTTCCACATTCCCTCCCACTGTTCTATTTGAATATTAGAATATTATACCTAATTTTTTTGGACCATTTGATCATACACTCCTTAACCTGTTCATCTTCGGTATCAAATTTCAGTAACATTTTGTATATTCTTGATATCAACTGGTCCTTATTGACACATAGGGCCTTTTTACACGACCCCTAAGATCCGCTTGGCCCCTTAAATTCGGACCAGAGATCTTAGGGGTTTGTCGCTCTTCGTGCATCTCCACCCCTCCGTACTTCCTGGCTGCCGGCTGCGTGAGGGGAGGGAGGAAAAAAAGGGACAGAAGAATAAAGCCTTAACTCCCGGTGTTGGTGGACGCTGCTGGGGGAGCCCCATTCACTTCCTGGTTCCTCTTAAAGGGGCGGGAGGCAAAAAACAAAAACAAAAAGAAGCAAGGAGAGCCCAGCACATCCGCATCAAATATTTTTCACCTCCCAAGAGCAGGTACAAGAAAAGTGTGCTGGGTCGCGCTTAGGTGGGCGGGGTCGCACGTAATTGTCTGCAAACTCCAGAGCTGGTGGGGAAACATTTTTAAGCTCCGGAGCTTGCAGCCATTTGCAGCGGAGCTTAGGGGTCGTGATAGTGGAACATATTCCTTTTAAATTGAATCCACTCCTCACTCCATTATATCTGGATTTACTGAACCAACAATGAGCATTCAAGCAAGTGCTTTAATTGAAATGTAAAGGGAGGGAGGAGACAGTTGCCTTTGGTGGGTGACAAAGTCTAATGTGTTAGATATCCACATTGTAATAGAACATTCATATTCACTATAAATGTTCAACTTTTGAATGAAAAAAAAATGCTGTTCCTAACAGATAATGAATATTTCCACTCCAACTTGGATGCCTGAGAAACACAAGGCAATCAGTTGCTGTGTGTCCTTTCCCTAAATAGACAACTTGGAGGAAACATCTGTGTCTGTTTCTGAAAGAAGCCAGGCATGATCACCATATTGCAGCTGTTCAGAGAGACACGGGGCAAACCAGCGTGGAGCCAATCTTCTTTTGCCAGTGAGCCATATGGGAGAAAGGTGCATGAACCAGGCAGTTTCCCCTTCACTCCCTGTTGGAGAGAATGTAACACCTTGTTCCTCCTCTTTCAAACAGAAAAGTGTCCTTGATTATGTAATGGGCTCTGCCAAGTTAAAGTGAAAAGCAAATTGAAGGCAAACACCAGAGCCAGTGTAAAATTATATTATGATGCCACCATAGTTACATATTTAGGGAAAGAGGTGCTTAGAACAAAATGTGTTAAGACATACTGTACTGTACTGCTCTAAGGTTGCATGTGTCTTCTTAAGTGCCTTGGACCACGTATCTTCTGTATTGTTGAGCATCTGTCCTTTTATGTATCTATGGATTTATTTTTTAGTTTAGTGAAATACCTAATGTGAAAGCGTGGGGTTTAGTGATTTCAGCAAGTGATTTCAGCTCTGTGACATAGTAGGCTGGAGACAGCTTCTATTGTAACAACTCTTTATTCAGGTAGAGAACAAGGCTAGGGACTGGGGAGAGGGAGCTACATTTATAGGAACGAGGACAGGCTAGGAAAAGATACATTTTGGAGGGAACAATTGCAAGCAATCACAAAGCTGCCTTTTGGTGGGAACCAATAGGATTGAGGATCCAAATGCAGCAACTAGAAATAACCAATAGGCCTGTTCCCTTTGGAACAGGAAGGCAGTTACTTCAACATAAGCAATTACAGATAATAGGAATACAGATCAATACACAACACCTAACATCACATCATTATTTATAAAACCTTTCAGCCACCTTTCTTGAGCATGCATGACAATGCTGGTGGATTCTAGGAGATTAAGAACTTTCTTTGCCCCCCCCCCCCCAAGAATGGAATAAATAGATGAGATAAAGTATATGGGGTAACATTGGGTGAAAAATTATTAATAATCATATTTAACTCTAACGATTAACTATGAAGTAGCAAGAGGACCTGACAAGTAGTGCAAGATACTACCTGCGCTACTTATCAGGATACTGCAGATAAAAGCAAATGCTGTTATTCGGGGGAGCAGTGGTGACAGTGATGGTGGGCTGCCTATTAAGTATTGCAGTAAAGGAGTTACATGCCAAGGCTGGGCCTTCACTGTAACATGTATACAATAATGTATAATAAATGCTTGAAGCCAGTTAACCCAAATCCTGTCAATTTTCTTCCTATGGGCCTTTTCCTTCTCATCATCTTTGTCCTTATCCTTTTGGGAAAAACCCAAGTCACCTTGCTGTTTCCCTCCCTTCTTTTTTTTTTTTTCTTTCCTTTTCTTTTCTTTCTTTTTCTTTCTTTTTTCTTTTTTCCTTTTCTTTTCCTTTTCTTCTTCCTATTTTTTTGGCAGGATCAGGCTCTGCCTTTCATTGAGTTCTCCTCCATCACCACCCTGCTGTTTGCTTTCATTTCCCCATTCTAACCACTCTTCTCTTCTTTGGTGGGTTTAGTTTTTCCAGGATCATTCTCATTCAGGCTTGAGCAGCTCATTATGAGATGTCTTTTCATGCTAAAAAAAAAAGGGTGTGGCTTTTTTCTTTTCTTTCCAGGAGTGCATTTCAAGCCTGAAATAGCCTGAGCCTGCAAAACACAAACCTATCAAAGCAGAGAGGAGTATTTAGAATAGAAAATGAAAGCAAACAGCAGAGTGGTGATGGAGGAGAATGCAAAGAAAGAGCCTGATCCTGCAAAAAATAAACCCAACAAAGAGGAGTGTTTAAAATAGGGAAATGAAAGCAAAGAGAGGGGGTTGGGGGGTTGGGGAGAACTCAAGGAGGATTTATTAATTTTATTTTTGGGGGTGTAAAAAGTAGGGGAGTCTAATAAATGACAGTGTCTTGTAGATGGAAAAATATGGTATTTTGCATAGGAAAATATTAAACTAAATCAAACATTAACAAAAAAAGTTTGTTAACTATATTAAAATAGAGGAAATATTAAAGGTAGAATCTCAGTGCAGTTGCTGTTTGTGGTTACAGCTTAATAAGACAAAGCATATGGGTTCCTTGGTGTTTTTATTTTTATTTTTATTTGTAAAAACTACAAATCCCAGCATTCATAATTCTAGGAGTTTCAGTGGATTCTATAGAACCTGTACATTATTTTCTTGTTTAAAAAGGAAGCAAGCATCAGGGTAGCTTCTTTTTCAACTGGGAGCTAAGGAGAACTGGGCCAAAAAGCCTTCCAGCTTGGACCGTTATCCCGGATCAGCCACATTTACCTGACTTCAGGTATCTGGCTATAGGACTTCCACACCTCAAACAGGCAACAAACATTAAAATAAAATCCATGCATCGGTCTTAAAAACAATTCCAATTATACCCAAAGCGTTTTGATTTGTTACGGCTTGTGACAACCGGTGTTTCCTTTTACCTTATGTCACTTGGCACTTGACTACACAAACTAAAGAGTTGCAAGAGAGAAATAAACCTGCCAGCAATTGAAAGATCTTTAATTCTAAAGAGCATTAATTCTTGTGATTCATCTGCAGCATCAGCATAAACATCACAGATTTCCTTTTCCAGGACATTAAGTCTTTCCAACTTTTCCAGGCACATTGCAAGCCTGTAATGTGAAGAACACTTACCATACTTTTTGTTTATGGTATTTTAAAATGACATAGATCAATCTTTTATTATTGCAGTATTGTTTTGCTTCAGCTGGTTGTTGGGTCAATTTATCTACCCACAAACTATGGAAGGGTCTCATGTTGAGCTGTACACAATGAAAATATCAGCTTAGATGACCAGTCAGCCAGCTAACTGTAGTGTGCACAGTAGTGTTTTTATTCCTTTAGGGCTGTTTTCATCCTTTGTGATCAATTCCTGTAGAAGAAGTAATAAAAATAGTCCTGCGAATGTGGGTATAGTGAGTGCTTTGAATGGGTAAATAATGACTTGGAGTGGATATTTTTCAGATCACTTTGAGCTATCTGTTTATTTCTTTAGCAGTAGGTCTCCAATCCTGCTATGTTCATATTAACTTCAGAATAAGCAAATTCTTAGTGCAGGTAAGTAAACATATATGTTTATTGTTGACTGGGTAGAAAGCACAACTGAAATTGAAGCCTAAAAGCAGACGAAGTGATATTGAATAGGTGGAGTCTAACACTAGTTTGTGATAAAAGGCTCCAGTAGTTCAAGGCTCCTTATGCTAGAAGAATAACTATGTCCTTCCATCTTGATTCCATGGTGATCATTGCCAGGGTTTCCTAGGCAAGATGTACTCAAAAGTGATATACCACTCTCTTCCGTTAGTGGTACTAGAGGACTGTTTGATGCGGGGTCCCCATCCAGGATCATCTCAGTAAATAGAATCCTGATAATCAATAGGGGTGTGTGGTGGCTCAGCAGACTAAGGCTCCATAAACTGTTAACTGCAAAGTCAGCAGCTCAGCAGTTCAAATCCCGGGTGCCACGCAGCAGAGTGAGCTCCCGCTGATAACCCCAGCTCCTGCCAACCTACCAGTTTGAAAGCATGTCAATGCAAGTAGATAAATAGGTACTGCCATAAAAAGCAGGAAGGTAAAACTGTATTTCCTTACAGCCATACCAGCCACATGGCCATTGACTTGCACAACACTGGCTCTTCAGCTTGAATACAGATATGAGCACTGCCCTGCCCCTAGAGTCGGACACGGCTAGCATGCATGTGCGGGGGGGGGGACCTTTACCTTTTTAATGTATGTAATCTACCTTCATTTATGGAAAGGCTTGGCTAAGCAGACTCTAGCTGGCTCTTCCATATGAAGCTTTTGTTCACATTACGTTATTTACATGATTTTCTAGAGGGTCTCATTATTGTAGCAGAGTAGTTAAACTGCTGTACTGCAGCCAGAACTGTGTTTCCGACTCAGGGTTCAATGCCAAGAAGCTGGCTAATAGCTGACTCAGCCTCCTGTCCTTCCAAGGTCACTAAAATGAGTACCAAGCTTGGGGTGGGGGTGGGGGCAGTGTATAGCTTGAATAAATAAATTGCAAGCAACCCAGAGAGTGCTTTAAGCACCATGGGGTGGTATATAAGCAGCAGGCTTCATTTTTCAATTGCCCCTGGACTTATAGCCATGTTGTCCTTCTTTAAAAGGAGGTTGTTATTATCTGCCATATCTCAAAGGGAAAAGACAACTTTGGGAATATTTAAAAATTCAGAGGGAACCATTTTATAGGGCAGTTTTCTTTTTCTTTCTTTCTTTTTTATTACACACACAGGGGATCTTACATCTTTTCAAAAGAGCATCTCAGAAATGGATGCATGTGGGTGTCCTAGGAGTGCATTTATTAAATAGGTTTGAGAACCTGCTATCAATATCTTCATTTGAAATTAAAGAAAATAGTTCTCTGTTAAAAAAAAGTCCTCTGTGTTGTTTGCTTTTAATGCCTTTTTAAAAATAACTTGATATATTTCCTTTTTACTGCTTCTGCTTAAATGATCACGTGATCTACTCTACTGAAATATGAGCTGGAGCAGTGAACTGTTCCAATGAAGCTCTTGAAAAATATATGTGCACAGGGGCTTCCATTCCTTTTACAGCCTTCATGTCTTGCAGTCCAGTTTTAGTGTCAGTTTCACTCAGATCAGTTTTGGGACAAAGCTATAAATTCTTCACATTATTTGCCATTTACCACTTACATTCCCCTGCACTTTGATATTAGTTTCCAATCTGTTTTAGACTGAAAGCCAGAGGTGACCTTCTCTGGCAGTCTTGTGTTTTGGACATTGTGTAGTAAAATTCAAAAGGGCAGAAATAAGACTATAGCAATGCAAGTCCAAATGAATAAATCTTGTCTTTTAGATATTGGCCTGTACTTCCATCTTCTTTTCTCCTCTTTCCCCCCTCCCCTCCCCTCCCCTCCCCCCCTCCCTCCTCCTTAATATGGCATCATCGAAATACAAAATCTAGACAGAAATCTGCATCTGTAAAGATTCTTTAGCAAAAGATGCTCCCCTCACAATAACCCTAGTTTGCTCCCCCAAAGGTTTACATAATATCTTCCACCTCTTTCTGCTACCCCCTCCAAAAAGCATAGGCAGATTGTGACTTTAGCAGTAAAGAGAGAAAAAACTGCCTGATATGCAAAGGTAGACCCAACTGTAAGCTGGATAAGAGAGGGGTAATTCATTCTGGAGAACATTTGTATAGTTTCATAAGGATTCTTTTTGCACTATATAAACACACAAACACATACACACAGTTTCTGATATATGATGTTGCACTTGTGTCATCCAGGCACACTTTGAGAGACAAATTGAAATTTCTTACATTCAGGATATACAATGACAATTATTTATTTTCTATTTTGTCGGGGGCATTAAAAACATTTCACCACAAGTCAGTCTACATAGACATCCAGCCTTTTCCATGTTACAGTGAACAAGCATCAGGTGGAGATCTTACCCAGTCTAGGCAAAGAAGTGTGTTTGACTGGCAATATTTGCAATGTATAATGACACTTTCACAGTCAGGACCAGCTAATTCCATTGATTTGTCCAGCAGGAGGAAGTTAGAAAGTCACTCCTGTTAGCAAATGCTATGAGCTAGGTCATTACAAAGTTGCCAGCAAAATGTCTCCATATTTCGTACTGGAAGAATGCCAGTCTGAAATTGATTATATAAATCATATCAGTACTTTGCCAAGTAAACTGTAGCTGAGTGGCATTCACTTTCCAGTACACTTTGACAATAACAGTGGTTGCTGAAATTACATGGCACTTTTTAGGGCCATCCCATTTCAGCAACAGTTTGGTGGATTGGTGGTTGTTTTTGTTATTGCTGTTGCTGTTGTTTTGTTGTTAACAATAACAACAACCTATGGCTTCCATTATAAGTTGTGGCAAAACGTTATTTAAAGCAATACCTTAAAAATATATTCAACCAAACAGAAATATGACAGTTTGCCACTATTGGCAAAGAAAAGCTCTATGCAGCAGGACATACCAGCTCTTTATTAATGGTGAGCATACTTGATTAGGGTTTATCCCTTGTGGGTTATTGTGCAAAACCTAGTTAATCATTCTTGGGTCCCTCCAGGGAGAAAGGTGACATAAAAGTAAAGTTATTATTATTGTTATTATTATTATTCACAGTTGCTTTGTGAAGTGAGTTTATTTGCTTAATTTGGTGCCATCAACATATACTTACAATGCACGTCATTCAAGGTTGTGCCTATACTGCTAGAATATTACTCCCTTATTCCCCCAAATTCAAGGTTGCAAAAGAATTAACACATCCCTTAATTTTAAAATGAAGGAGTCTGGACTCCTTCAGATTGCTGGCTGAAACGAGAATGCAAAAATCATGCAAATTTAAGATACTGTATAATAAATATAGGGAGAGGGGAGTAGCATTATACTTCCTAAAATGGGTATACCAGCATGACTGCCGAAACCTTTAATAAGTAGGAAAGTTGCCACAATTTCAGCAGGAATGTATCAATGCAAATAATAAGCAACATGGCCAGTGGTGCAGGCAGTGTGTCATATCACCCCAAAATATCTTTGTGAACATATCTGTATTCAGATCATGAATACAGCTGTCTATGACTGGGGCCTACTAAGGGCGTTTATACACGACCCCTAAACTCCGGGGCAAATGGCTCCCAGCTCTGGAGCTTAAAAATGTTTACCCACCAGCTCCGGAGTTAACAGGAAATTAACTGCGACCCCGCCCACGTTAGCGCGTCCCAGCGCAGCTTTCAGGTACCTGCTTTTTGGATGTGAAAAATATTTGATCTGGTGTAAGGATAGTGAGTGCGGGACTCTCCTGGCTTCTGTTTGTTCTTTTTTTGCGCCCCGCCCCTTTAAGAGATCTGAATGCTGCCGGGAACAAAACGGAGGTAAACGGGAATTCTTTTCTTTCTTTTTTCTCCCTCCCTCACGCAGCCAGCAGCCAGGAAGGGCGGAGGGGGTGGGAACACAGGAAGAGTGACGAACCCCTAAGATCTCTGGTCTGAATTTAAGTGGCCAGTGGATCTTAGGGATCGTGTAAAAAGGCCCTAAGGGTGGCAGTGTAGTAAAAGAAGGGCCTGAGTATGTCAAGAGTTTGGAGACAACAGTGCATCAAGAAGGCACATTAAGTGTCAGATTGGGTATTACCAGGGTCACATCCAAGGACATAAGACTCTGTGCTAAATCCTTCCTTCTGGTGTCTTGTAGAATGAATTTCAGGCAAAATTCAAAGAAAAACAAAACAAAATAAAAGACACAAACATGTGGCACCTTAAAGACTAACTTTCATATTTTAATGTAACGTTTCGTTCACATGTGAACTTCTTCAGACATATATAGCAGCAGAATGAGGTGTAAGATATAATATGAGCTGATATATACATTTCATAGCAGATATTCATGGGCTGTATATGTCTGAAGAAGTTCACATGTGAACGAAACGTTACATTAAAATATGAAAGTTAGTCTTTAAGGTGCCACATGTTTGTGTTTTTTATTTTATTTTGTTTTGTTTTTCTTTGAATTTTGCCTGAAAATCTTGAAAAGACTAACACGGCTACCCTCTTTGAAACTTGGAGAATGAAGGATCTACTGAGCTTATTAGGTAGTTGTGAAGCTTCTATTAGGAGAACTAAAAGGCCTTCAGATAGGCCTGGTTGAGGCAATCAATGCTACCTGTTACAGGGGTCCAGACAAGACAAATATCAGCTTCATAGGATTATAGCAGAGTACCGAGGCCCAGCAGGTCTGTAAGAAGTAAATGGCATTAAGCTACAAAATTTTAGAACCACAAGTATTGATGGTGCTTATGGAGTAATAAAACATCCCCGCCACTTTCTTGTTCTCCTTCAGAAAAGAATCACATGAAAAACAACTACCATATATACTCGAGTATAAGTTGACCCGAGTATAAGTCGGGGGCCCTAATTTAAACCCAAAAAAACTGGGAATATTTATTGACGCAAGTATAAGCCTAGGGTGGGAAATGCAGCAGGGCCTGGCAACTCCTCCTTTGTGAGCTGGGTGTGTGTATGATGATTAAAATGACTTTTAGCCACCGAGGCAAGTGCTTGAGTGGGTGGCTAAAAGTCATTTTAAACATGGGGGGGGGTCATGAGAAGTGGCACACAATGTTTAAAATGACTTTTAGCCACCAACCCAAACTTGCCTCAGTGGCTAAAAGTATTGACCCGAATATAAGCCGAGGACCCCTTTTTTCAGGCCAAAATTAGGGCTGAAAAACTAGGCTTATATTTGAGTATATACAGTATATATTATTTAATTAGGTTCAGCTAACCACAGACATGCTACCAAATTGCTCATTAGAAATACACCCTATCCCCAAAAAGTAACATATTGCAAATGTAGAAGCCATACGAATCACTGTTTAAATCCTCAGGTGTCCTCCTTTTATTAAAATGGACAACAGTTGATCTGTTCTGGTCATCTGGCAGTAAGCACATCGGTTCTTCATGAGTTCCCACATATAATAGCTTGTGGCACTGTCGTTTGGCTGAAGAAGTTTTTCTGGCACCTAGGGTGAAGGCCATCAAACCCTGCTGGCTTCAATTGATTCAAATGGTTCTAGAAAATCTAGTAAAACATTCAAAAGGGTGTGAAAAGGCAAACTGTTAGAGCCCACTGCTCAAAGAAGTATTTAATTTTCCTTTTTTAAATCTAGCCATAGTCATTTGCACAGCCAAAAAAAGAAAAAAAAGGTTTTGCATTTTCTCCCCTCCAGCTTTTGATTTTGTACCAAACTCTAAGAAGGGGCATTTGATTAAGTTAATGACAAGAGCATTTGTGACAAATTAAAGAGAAATGCTTTTTGCACAGCCTGTAGCCGGCTGGTGGAATTTACTCCATAAATAGAAGTAGGAGGTCATAGCTGGAGTCTGAACTTATTTTTATGAGGCAAATTGAAGATTGCATTACAGATAACAACATTAGCAAGTGCCCGAGAAGGTAAAACTAATCAAATTCTTTGCTGCAGGGTGTGAACTCCTTGCCGTTCAGGCCATAATGAATTTGTTTCTTCTTATCTTGGTTTGTTTATTTTTTAATGCTGTGGTGTCTCACATGAGTCTATACTTTTCCATAGAATTGTGGTATGTATTTTAAATGTTGTAGAAGCTCCATGTCTCCTTCCTCAAACAATGTGGGGTCAAAGTCCAAAGTACACATTACAGATAACAGAGTTAAAAGAAAAAATTCATAACTATTAAAACATGTGATAGAAACAATACCAGTATTTTATATCTCTTATAAATTTGTCAATCAATTGGCTTCTTTCTTTGATTGTTTATCTAGATGTAAATATAGGGTTTGTTTAGAAGTCTGAATTCTACTATGACCATCAGTCAGAACAATGGGTTAATTGTAAAGTATAATTCGGCCAGCAGATGACATGCTACAAACAAAGATATACTTATTGACAAGATGGTAATTGAAAATGGCAAGACATACAGAACATAAGAACATAAGAACATAAGAAGAACCATGCTGGATCAGGCCAAAGGCCCATCAAGTCCAGCTTCCTGTATTTCACAGTGGCCCCACCAGATGCATTTGGGAGCGCATGAGACTAGATATCTGTCTCCTGATACCACTCCCCTGCATCTGGCCCTTGAAGTACCCCAGTTTTAAGCTTGGAGATTGCACATCTCCATCATGGTTTGTAACCTGTGATTGACTTTTCCTCCAGGAATCTCTCCAATCCCCTTTTGAAGGCATCCAGACCAGATGCCATCACCACATCCTGTGGCAGGGAGTTCCACAGACTAACAACGCGCTGGGTGAAAAAATATTTTCTTTTGTCTATTCTTACTCTCCTAGCCCTCAATTTGAGTGTATGTCCCCTAGTTCTGGTATTTTGTGAGAGGAAGAAGAGCTTCCCTCTATCCACTTTACTCATGCCCTGCATTATTTTGTACATCTCAATCATATCCCCCCTCAGGCACCTTTTTTCCAGACTAAAGAGCCCCAAATGTTTTAGCCTTTCCTCATAAGGGAGGTGCCCCAGCCCAGTAATCATTTTAGTCGCTCTCTTCTGCACCTTTTCCAGTTCTACTATGTCTTTCTTGAGATGCGGTGACCAGAATTGTACACAATACTTCAGGTGGGGCCTTACTATTGTTTTGTATAATGGCATTATAATGTTGGCTGTTTTATTTTCAATCCCCTTTTTGATAATCCCTAGCATGGAATTGGCCTTCTTCACCGCTGCCACACATTGGGGAGACACCTTAATGGAGCTGTCCACCAATACACCAAGATCTCTTTCCTGATCAGTCACGGATAACTCAGAGCCCATGAGTTGATAGATAAAATTTTGATTTTTTGCCCCAATATGCATTACTTTACATTTGGCTACATTAAAACACATTTACCATTTCGTAGCCCATTCCCCCAGTCTGGAGAGATCCTTCTGGAGCTCTTCACAATCTTCTCTGTTTTTTACCACACGGAAAAGTTTTGTGTCACCTGCAAACTTGGCCACCTCACTGCTTATCCCTGTCTCCAGGTCATTTATGAACAGATTGAAAAGCACCGGTCCCAGGACAGATCCCTGGGGCACATCGCTTTTCACCTCTCTCCATTGTGAAAAGTTCCCATTGAGACCTACTCTTTGTTTCCTGGATCTCAACCAGTTCACAATCCATAAGAGGACCTGCCCTCTTATCCCCTGACTGTGCAATTTTCTCAGCAGCCTTTGGTGAGGGACTGTGTCAAAAGCCTTTTGAAAATCCAGATAGACTATATCCACCGGTTCACCAAATCTACATGCCTGTTGACCTTTTCAAAAAATTCTAAAAGATTTGTCAGACAAGACTTACCCTTGCAGAAGCCATGCTGATTTTCTCTCAGCAATGTTTGTTCTTCTATGTGTTTTAAGATTTTCTCTTGGATGAGGCTTTCCACCATCTTCCCTGGGACAGATGTAAGGCTAACTGGCCTGTAGCTTCCCGGGTCCCCCCTCCTTCCTTTTTTAAAAATTGGTGTGACAACTGCTATCCTCCAGTCCCCCGGCACTGTGGCCGTTTTAAGAGACAAGTTGCATATTACCGTTAAGAGATCTGCAAGTTCATTTCTCAGTTCCCTAATAACCCTTGGGTGGATGCCATCTGGGCCCGGTGACTTGTTAATCTTCAATTTATCAATTAGTCCTAAAACATCCTCTCTTTTAACCTGTATTTGATTTAATTCTTTAGTCAAGAGGGGCCGTTCAGGCAGCGGAATCTGCTCAAGGTCTACTGTCGTGAAGACAGATGCAAATAACTCATTTAATTTCTCTGCAATTTCCAAGTCCTCCTTAATCTCCCCTTTTCCTCCCTCACCATCCAGAGGGCCAACTGGTTCTCTGGCAGGTTTTCTACTTCTAACATATTTAAAGAAGCTTTTATTATTACCCTTTATATTGCTAGCCATGTGTTCCTCAAAATCTTTCTTTGCCTCTCTTATCATCTTCTTGCATTTCTTTTGCCAGAAAAAAGCAAAAGCAAAATCAACCCAGACTACCACCCCACATGCATCAATTTTTCCTCTGCTGCTGAGGAGTCTACTCCCCCCCCCCATAGTGGATCCATTTGCATTGCTTCAGTCAGTTAGCACAGGCCCTTTGAGTCTTGTCTGAAATGGGGCCACACTAGATTTTAAAGGTGGCTTTCTGAAGAATCTCAACACCAATTATTCTGATAAGTTCTATAACTCCCTGGAAACTTGGTCTTGGTCTCCAGCTATGTGGGCAGATGGAATCAAAGCTGAGTTAGTTTTTCTTTCTTTCTTTCTTTCTTTCTTTCTTTCTTTCTTTCTTTCTTTCTTTCTTTCAAGATTTTAGGAAGCTTTCTTCTTTTCCTATTTTTCAAAAAAAAAAATTAGTACTAGCATACTGAGGCACCAAATTAAATAATACTATAATACACAGAAATAGAGACTGAGAGAAGGAAATAGGAGGAAATTGACTAAACAGCCTTCTTTACAGCTGCTTGCAAATCAGTAAGATTATATGAAAACTATATTAAAAAGCTGATGAGAAGGCTATTAAGTCAATTTCCCCCTCTTTCCCTATGTGGCTAGTTAAGACAAAATAAGGGAAATTTACCTGGGAAACTCAACTTTGCTGATGTGACTTCTGAGCAAATGAATTCACATTTTTCTTTCTGTGTAGTTGCACCAAAGCAGTCCTAGAAAAGGATGATTTGGTTCATGGTCACAGAGCAAGGTAATAAGTAGGAATGGGCACAAAATGAAAAACGAAATGCTGTTTCATCATTTTGATACATAATAAAGTGAAACAAAATGAAACAAAACTATGAAGCAACATTTCGTTATAGATGAAATGAAATGGCCATGTTTTGATTGAAATTAATCATTTCATTCTGTCTGTAAAACGGTGGCTTACAATCTAGGTGGTCTGCAACCGCTGCTGCCGCCCAGCCAGGCTGGAGAGGGTGAGTGGCTGGCAGGCCAGCCTAGGCCTGATGCTGGAGCCTCCACTTCTGCCACCGGAGCTGCCACTGGTGCAGCAGGAGAGGGCGAGTGGCGAGCAGGCTGAGCTAGGCCTGCCAACACCACCACTGGAGTTTCTGCTGAGCAGGCTGGCCTAGGGGCCCCCACTGTTGGGGGAGGCAGACTCACCACCAGCCAGCTGGGCAGGGCGGCCTAGTCCCCCCACACACACACACACTGCCGGAGCCTTTGGATGCGGAGCTGCTGCTGCTGCAGGTAACAAAATGGTTCATTTCATACAATTTTTTGTTGAACAATTAATATGAGATGAAATGAAATGAAATGTGGTGGGGGGGCCTGAAACAGAACGAAATGAAACACCATTTTTCTGTTTCGTGCCCATCCCTAGTAATAAGCCTTGTTTTTTAAACGTCCCTGGTAAATTCTGGCATAACTGACTAATCTAGTACTAGCTGAGGAGAAGAACATATTACTTTTGCTTCAGAAATATAGATTGCCATTTTTGCCCTGAACAGCCAACTCTTTAAATACCTGAGTATCCTCTTTTTTAACCAAAAGGAACAATTAAACACTTCTCTGAGCTCTAGGCTGTAATAGTGCTCCTTTTCACAGCCTTTTGAACTTTCAGCAACATTTTATCTCAGAAGCTGAATCAGTTGAAGACATTAAGTCCTTGATAGCCTTCACTTTAAGATCTTGAAAAAATGGGAAGTGCCAGAGTGAGCCAGTGGCATCAGTCTTTATAGGGAATAAGACTAAAGCCTCCTTTCCCAAAGTCCATAACCTTGGAAAGAAAAAGTGTCAGAAATCCTTTAGTGCATAACTCCCTGGCATGAACCTTCACTTTCCCTTCCTTTCTTCTGCACATGAATAAGACACACTATGATCCATGAATGGATAAAGGCATGATAGGAGCCAAACAATCCACCACCCACCCCAGGAGAAAAGAAAGAAAAGGGGCAGGTGTTTCATTGCTCTCCTCTTGCTCTGGACACAGTGGGAGGAAAGCTAAACTTACTCCCCTCCAGGTTTTGTTATGGATATCCATTAGTTATTTTAATATTTTGTGTCACACACAACCTGTGCCATCTATTAGATTGTCGTTAAGAGTTTCTGAAACAGGCACTGCTGTGCTAAGCAATCACAGGCCTCGGTTGAAGCCCTTATTTGGGTTTGGGACTTCACATTTGATTACCCCAGTTCACCTAAAGGCATAATAATGCAAAATTGCCCAAGGGGTCCTGCCTTCCGTGGATAGTTTTACATTTCACTATGCAGAAATCATTAAGCTGCAGACATGCATGAAGTCAGTTAAATACAAGCTAAAATCAGACCAAGCAAAATGCAACCTCCAGGAGGTAAATAATTTCAACTGTGAAGGAAATGAGGAAAGAAAAATGAAAGCTATTGAGAGCAGTTGAATACAGTTTGGATTGTACACAGGTGGGAATAGTGTGTTTGGGTTCAAGATGGCTTTCTTTAGGGAAGAAAAAGGAAAGGCACCACAGGTGGGTTCAAAATATACTTGTGGGAGTTTCCAGTAGATGTAAATTCACTTTGGCATCTAAACTGTTGCTGCAAGTACCATCCAGTGTGATACATGAATACAGCTCGGACAGTGTATCAGTTGTAGCAGGACAGAAGGGCACACCACACAATCAGATAAATGTGTCCTTATTGCTGTTATTTTACCCCCACCAACATGACCTGTTTTGTTAAGCATTTATTATTACATCTTTTTCAGACTTGAGGGAGCACTTTGCCCTCCAAGCCCAGAAATAAAGAGGCAGGACATGGCTGTGGGATTAAAATCGGGCCACAATTTATTGGTATGAAATTCACTCAATTGAAATGTTAAACAGCCCTTAAACTTGGAGGCCTGAATGTAGTGCAAGCGGATCAGTAAATCATGCCTAATATTATTTGAAGGGTGCTGCCCACCTGTTCAGCACCATCCCAAAACCTGTGGTCTAGGCAGCCCTCATTCCTAATCTTTGAACCTATTTATACCTAACACCTAATGTTCCAAATTTCCTAATTCATTTCCTAATTCATATTGATGGCTTCCAGCTCACTAGGAAGTATTATTCAATATATTTCACCTGATTTAAATTTTCCACTTGCACTACCCACCAACTGTGACCAGTTATAAATCTCCCCTTTGCCTTAAAGAGAATGGGGTGGGTGACAACACACTGCCACTCCAGTCCAATTGAATAGCAGCCAACCGGCCCTTATGTGATCAGCTACTCTTATTATCTCAATTGGGAGGGAAGGAGGGAGGGAAGATGGCTAGATCACAAAAGAGGCCTCTCACCACGTGGTGAGGCCTTATGAAGATTCTGTGCCCTGCTGGGCCGCCCCTAGGCTTCACAAACATGACGCTAGCCAGGCAATGGTCAAATGGCCCCTCCCAGCACTATGGCTGTTCAGGGCTTCCATTTTCTGGAAACAGATTTCTCCAAATGTGTGCTTTAGTTCTTAATTCAACAGCTACTAATAGAAACTAAACCAGTTTGTCCAAATGCTTTTTCAGGTACAGTGGACCTACATATAACAAGCAGTTTGTTTAACAGAAAATCCGCTTAAAGGGAAAATTTTCTAGAGATAGGTGAAAATCGCTTAACAGAATCACCTATGGAGCAAATCCGTGCAACAGACAAATAGTCGCAATTAGGGATTGATCAGTTTTCAATGCATTCATTCCTATGGGATATTTGTACAAAGGAAAATTTGCTTAACATAATCTCATTTGGAACGAATTAATCCCTTTATACAAGGTACCACTGTACTTTAGTGTTCCTGTTACTTGATATATACTTCTGGTTCCCCCTCCACCACCTCCCTTTTTGTCTTGAGAAGAATGACAGATCAAGAATACAAAGGGAAGCAGGTGGAATAAGATGCATATGCATGATGGACACACACAAGAAGGGATTAAACATAAATTGGGGTTTCTTGAGTCGTTATCAAATGTAATATTACCACATTGACACTTGTTTCATGGACTCTAAGGTAAAAAGTCCCATTCTCTCCCCCCCCCCCCACTCTTCCACACACACCCTCACCCTCTCTGATCTGGTTTCTGTCTCTTGAGGAATTTACCTCTGAGGCATGATACCACACTTAAACAAATAAACAGATCCTAGCCTCAGAGCCATAAAACTATCCTTTACAGCTCTATAGACCCTGGCCCAATCTTCCCACCATTTCTACTAATCAACTCTCCCTCCTCTTCTTCCCTCTCCTCCTCTCCCCCTCCCCTATCCACCCCTTCAACTCTATATACTACATCCAATGAATATCTAGTATGAAATATATATCCCATCCCATATTATATTGCATACCTCATTCTACTGCTATATGTCTGAAGAAGTGGACGTGTAGTCCACAAAACATTACATTAAAATATGAAAGTTAGTCTTTAAGGCACCACATGTTTTGTCTTATGTTTTGTTTTGTTTTGTTTTTTATTTGTGCCTGAAATTCTTAAAAGAAAATATTGTTCAGGTTCCACCTCTGAACCCCTTGGGATTATGAGTCACTCTGCATGCCATGATGGAGATTTATCCTTCCTGCAGTGCCGGAGGGTGGTATATGCGCATCTATCTTTCAGTTCCAGGGGAGCAACTGAAGGGGAAGGCATCTTGGCAGTCAAATCATGCATTTTAACGCACTGGCTTCTGTCAGAAGAAAAGGTTGGACTTGATAGAACTTTGGTCTGATCAAATGCTGCTCCTTTTTTGTTCAAAGCACGGTGATATCTAGGAGAAGGAAGTAAACACTGGCTTCGGCTTTGGTTTGTAGAGAAGGATGAGGAATGGCAAGACCTTTCTCCTTGCCCTGGACTCACAATTTTAGGCATAATTTGCTCAAATTGCATATCTTGCTCAAGCTGTGAAAGTTGCATCAGTTACACATACACAGAAAAGAAAAGCATCCTTCTTATGTATCTTAAAGCACTCTCTGGGTTGTTTAAAATGTTATAATGCATGTGACATTCCCCTCCCTGACCCCCCGGAACTCCATTTACTGACCATGGAAGGCTAGGGAAAGTTGAGAGAATCTTGGGCCAGCTACGTGGGATTGAACACAGGTCATGAGCAGAGTTCTGGCTGTTGTACTGCAGGTTTAACCAGTGTACCACAAAGCTCTGCACAAATTACTGCTTAGCTGCATGGACACTTAACAGCAAAAAACACAATTGCTACGACATTAAGAATCATTCAGTAATCGTGCATTTGTTGAGACCACAGCAAGCTAATCCTGCTGCAAGCTGTTGGATTTCACAAGAGCCAATAAAAAAAATCCAACACAGAGAGATCCAGGCAATATTAACAGTTTATTAGGCATAATAAAGATGGTAAGGCGAACGGATCACTCAAGGCAGAAGTGAGGCGTTCCGCCCCCCCAAGACAAAAGGACCCCAACTTTATTTCCTCCCTTCCCGCCCCCACAGAGTGGTACCTCCTCCAGGGTTGGGCTAGGGGTGGTGGTGTGGGGGTCACCAATGAGGTGAGTCCATGAGTCTCTTGGGGGAAGGTCCTGGGCGTTCCACAGTCCATGGCCCGGACCCCTGCTTGGGTGGATTAGGCAAGAATTAATCCCTTAATGTGTGGCCAGGAGGTTTGACAATGAGAGGGGAGAAGTTAGCATTGTCCAAATGCCTGGGTAACCAGAAAACAATTAACAGGTGGATGGGGAGACGGAACAATCACAATGGGAGGTGGGGGGGATCACAATGAAGGTGGAAAAGCTAATCCGGAAAGTCCTTTGCTGCCAGACTGTGTCTTGAATGGATGTGGAGATGAAACAATGATGTGCCTCAGGCTGTGATATCATCTTTGGCCCATCTGCCAGTGTACGTGCTGGCTCCGCTTGGAGGGAATGGAGTTTCAATGGATTATTCCTCTTCAGCCATGCTGGTGCTCCTTTATTTCCCCAAAGGTGACTCGGGTCCAGGAAAGTGGAAGAATACAAGGACATGGCTTCAAGCATCTAGCCTTTAGTGAGACGGGGTGCAGAGGAATAGGAAAAAGCCAGGAGGAGATGGGGCAAAGGGGAGGGCAAGGGAAGGAGAGAGAGAGAGAGAGAGACGGGGAAGGGAGGGTAAAGGGTTAAGAAGGGAAAACATGGTGAGGTGAGAGGTAAGGGGGGGTGACCTTCTAGCTTGAGGTGGCGGAAGAGAGGAAGATGGGAGAAAGAAAGGGGGTGGTGGGTCAGCAAGCAACATCAATGGGTGAATGATGAGTCATCCATGATAAGAAATGGGGTGGGTATTGTCTTGAGGTAGAATAATGGCAGACCTTCCCATGGTCCAGAGGCAGAAGAAGGGATTTGATGATGTCCAGGTGCTTGAGCTGGAAGCTGGAGGGCTAAGCAGGAAAAAAAGGTGCCCCATAGAGCCCATTGTCTCTGTGAAGGAAGGAGAAGATTCCTTCTGGCAAAATCCATTCAGAGGAATCAAGCAGTTTGAACTGGTTCTTCCATGTGGCGGGGTGGCCCTTGCATGGAGGCAACGTGTACCTTTGTCCAGGCCTTGAGATACGTGAAGGAAGAAGGAATTGGGAAAATGGAGGGGTCGGGGATATTACTGGAGGGCGGGGGGGCACAGAGGGGATAGGTGGAGGAACCTTTATTTTGGGGAAGAGAGAGAGAGAGAGAGAGGAGGAGAAGGGAAAGAGAAAATACTTCTTGGTGCCCTTTTGGCTGTGCAGGGAACGATGCAGTGATGAAAAGGGGGTTAATATGAGATGATCCCTCACCCACCCCCAAGTGTGTCAAGGTCTGATCTACTGAGGAGTAAGGGGTTGCCCCATTCCCCCTACTTTCCTGAGGCTGGGGGGGGGGGCACATGTCCAGGGGAAACAACTTATCGAATCCACTGTCAATCACCTCCAACCTTTGTTCCCAAGCCTATTTGCTTGCAGGGAAAGAAACCGGGGCTTAGCCATATCTTTTTGGGGGACGGCTGGGCCAATATGGAGCAGGTTTGTTTTCATTGTGCTTGTGACGATATCAAGGATTGCAGCCGGATGCGGGGGTCTAATTTTGTCCTTGCCTAATTGACGTGTGCTCGTAGGAGCGGGTGCGGGCCTGCCTCCACAGACACGTGTCTGCTCCCAATTCACACACACACAGGTTTTTTTGTGTCCTCTACATTTCCCCCCCTTTTTAACATGAGGGGTGCCTGGCATGCCACCAGGCATCCCCTTACTTTGGTGCTGCGCCTGCCTTGCCTTTCCGGTTGGACTGGCCGCCTCATTTAACGAGGGAATAACGAGAGGTCACAAACATTACCGCACACCGGATCAGGCCACGAGTCACCACCAAAAGCACAAGAAAGCCAATTATTATTTGGAAAAGTTCCTTTATCCAATTGATATTAGGAAGCCAGCCGGTTAATATTTCCCCCATGAGGGGCCAGCACTGGGGTAAGATTTCTGTGTGTCCTAGGCGACTTGGTGATTTTTTTTTGACATTGGTCTATACTTGTTTACTGATATTTACATAAAAACAGCAAGGACTCAAGACTGTCTCAGTTGCTGAGCACAAAGTCGAAGGTGATTTTATGCTGAACCAAAGTGTCTGCCATGGATCCCACCTTCACTTGTAGGACAGATGCCGTGTCTGCTGTGACATTAGCGAGGGCTTCAAGTTGGCAAGAGAGTCGCCTGATTTGTCTTACATTCAAAGCGACACCCCACGCAGGAAACATGATAGCCCCAAATCTCTGAGCCTCAGAAAGGCAGGTGTGTTCTGGGTCAAAGCCTTGGTCCTCATTAAGGCCTTGCCTGGCTCGTCCCTGGTGAAGGGGCCTGGCCAGGCAGAAGCTGGCTGGTTCTTAGGGTAAAATTGAATGCCAGCCGGGATCTCCCCAGTTGACAGAAGGGGACCTGTACCAAGGGAGAGGCATAGGTCAGGGTGCTGTGTGTTGGCTGATTATGCCATGGCACACAGACGGGAGTCAGCGGCCAGTGCTGGTTGTAACCAAGGGAGAATTGGTCCAGATCCAAGACTCCCCCCTCTTGCTGTTCCCCAAGGGGCATGGAGTACAAGTGTGTAGCATTCCACTTCTTAGGGTCCAGACAGGCAGCTGGCACAACCGGCCACCCTTGTCTATGGTGGGTGGGGCCATGTGCATGAACCCAACAGTCAGTTACGTTGAACATTTATGTAGTGTTGTGTACCAGCCTGCAGAGTGCATTTCTCCCTCATTCTGCAGAAATGGGGTGAAGGAAGTGTAGGAGGCTCCCTAGGAGGCATAGGAAAAAAGCATGTAGGAACACGATGGGGTGGGGAGGGACTAAAAACAGGGTGAAGGGACAGAGATGGCCTGGAGGGGTACACTTGCCATTTGCAGAGGTTTTCTTGGGCCGGCGCAGGTTCCGTCTCAGGTCCAGTACACAAGAGTCATCTCCTCGTCTCCCAGGGAAGAGAGCAGTGGCGCAATGATGTGGGCTCTGATCCAGGCGGCCGCTGGTCCTTCCATTGTTGTATTCTCAAGCGCATGGGTCTCAACCGCTTACAAGCCCAGTCCTCTGTTGGTGGTCTCACGGCTTCAACCTTGGAAGGTTAACCCAGGATTTGAGTCCCTCAACTTTCACCATGGTGGGGGTGCTAAGGAGGACTTTGGTGTGGAGGCGACCATTTGGCTTCCAGGCGGCTGGGGTGCAGTTCTTTCAACAGGACCCAATCCCCTGGGTGGATCTCGATAGGGGGGCCTCTCTTGGGGGGGGGCGCAGCAACCTGCTGAGAGAGAGGGAGAGAAAACCCCTTCCCGACTCCCTAAAATAGACGGCAGGGGCTGATCCCCTGAGTTAGGTTTTGGGGCTAGAGCGACAAAGGGATTACCATGGAGGGGCTCAAAAAGGGGGGCAGTCCTAGGCGGGCGGTGGGAGTGGCTCAGATGTGGGCCAGAGCAATGGGTAGGGCTTTTGGTCATTTGAGTCCTGTTTCTTGGCAAATTTTTAGCCAATTGCCGTGCTTTTTTTTTTTTTTAATTTTGAGCCTCTTAACTTTTCTGGAGGCTTGTGCCCAATAAGTCGAATGTAGGGAGGTAGATGGCCACCCAACCAGAAGATTCTACTTAGCCCCAGCCCTGGGCATTTTCCATGAGATCAACGTGCCATGCCTCCCCTGGGTAACAGGTCTGTCTAAGAACCCCCTGGGGTATAGTTTTACTTCCCCATGGGTTGTTCTGTAGGCAGATGAGGCAGGAAACAACCATGCCTTTGCAAACTGATTGCAGTTCAGGGTGGAAGTATCGATGTCTTAGCCAATTGTACAAAGTTTTCCCTGAGGAATGTGAGCCCCTCATGGAACCGTTTGACTTAATAGGACAGTATTGCCGAGAGGAACTGCCCAAGCCCATTGATCACCCACTAGCCATTCTCCCACTTCTCGCCAGACTGTAGGGAATTCAGGGAGGAGTACAGAGGAGCAGTTCTTTGTTCAGGAGGCGGGGGGGCAGGCTCCCCCCTTTTCAGATATGACAGTGTGTACTGGGGTGGAAGGAACTGCATGATGATGGGGCTAAGAGTACAAGGGACTACGGAGGAGGGGGGGTTAGAAGGGAGGGGCTAAGAAGAAGGTGGTAGAAAAGAGAGGGGTTGCGAACCGGATGCCCCACCACATGGCTAGGACTATGATATTGGGGGGGACAGGGCGAAAAAACCAGAAACTGGGTGAAGGACCATGTGGGGCACCTACACCATTTAAGCAGGGATTCATCCCAGCAACAGCCAAAACAAAAAGGGAAACAAGGAACGGGGCCCAGCAGTTGCCATGAGGTCCCCAGGCTGCTCGAATTAGGCCATATAGTGGGTCTGGAGGGGGGGGGTAGCCTTCCCCCCTTTTCCACATCGGGGTTAGAATGTCCCCACCCCGGTGTAAAACCTTTAATCAGCGAAAAAGGGGGGGTAGGCGGGGGAAAAACACATGCCTTCTCTTCTTAGAATGGAGAGGGCAAATAAACATTAGGGCCACTTTTTTCAGGGCCATGCCAGGCTAGGATTAATCCAGCCATCTTTTAAAAATTGAGGAGCTGAAGGGTGGTCCTCCCTAGAGCCAGCCCACCCGTGGGGGGGGGGGACTTGCCTCTTTGTGCAATAGGCTTTTCCCCTCAAGCTGGTGGTGGGAAGGGAAAACATTAAAAACACTAAACAGTAAATACACACCTGGCAACCAGGACACAACAAGGGGGAATGTTTAGGATTCCAGCCTGGAATTACTGCAGGCTGGAAAGGGGGGGGGCACCCCTACCACCCATGTGCAGCTCAAAACCATCCAGCACACAGAGGGAGTGAGGGGGCATCTCGCATGGGCACACACACATACATATACATACACAGTTCTTGCTGCTCAGACAGAGAGTGCACTCTGCAGAAGCTCAGAGGCACCATCATTCTCCGCCCCAGGGAGGAAAATGAGGAAAGGAAGGCATTGGGAGAAGGGGGGTGCATCCACATGGTCCTGTGCTTTCCCATGTGCTCTCCGTACACACACACACACACACACACACACAACACACACAGCTATCGGAAAGGGGGAGTGCAGCAGCCAAGGCAAGAGAGGGGCCAGAAATCGCAGGCACACGTTGGTACACA
The DNA here is from genome assembly GCA_029282475.1 of Phrynocephalus forsythii. Classification (NCBI taxonomy): domain Eukaryota; kingdom Metazoa; phylum Chordata; class Lepidosauria; order Squamata; family Agamidae; genus Phrynocephalus; species Phrynocephalus forsythii. The sequence goes on from JAPFRF010000010.1 coordinate 137,892,702, forward strand.
CACACAAGGGTCGCAAGACCACACACCCCAGACTCACAACAGAGAAGACAACACATTCATTCAATGCTCCCCGAAAAGGGAAACAGATAAAGTGCCCCCCCCCTGGGTAAATCCTGGAGGAAAGGCAGTGGGAGAGGATCGGGAAGCGGTGGGAGCTGAGGGACCCCCATTTTGGTGACTTTCCCCATGGGAATAAGGGGGGTTTTAGGGGTTACAGGAACATAAGGGGGCGGGAAATCTTCTTCCTCGGAGTTTTTGTTCAGGGCGGACCTCCCCCGAAGAGAATTTTCGTGGCGGCTGGTCTCGCTTTTGGGGCCGCTAATGCTGCGAGCTTCCCCAGCCGTTTTTTTTTTAAACTGGGGCTCGAGACCATCTTCCTTACATAGGGTGGCCTCTTCTCCCAAATTATTACCAATTTCCCTACCACCAGAACTTTTATGTTGTACAAATTTTTAGGTTACACTAGCTGTTGGTCACACAAGGGTCCACTATAGATAGATAGATAGGTAGGTAGGCAGAGAGCAAGGGAGAGAGAGAGAGGGGGGGGAGAGAGAGAGAGAGAGAGAGAGAGAGAGAAAGGTGAAGAAGGCTCACCTTCCCTTTTGGATTGGAGCTGAATGATTTTTCCTCTGTAGGAGAGGAAAATCAATCGAGCTCCAATGTGCTTGGCATCTGGGGGTTTGGGTATTTTCAGAATAACCAGGTCCACATACTTTTGCTAGAGCCTCCTTGTAAGGAGGCCTCCCCTGGATTCAGTAATATGGACCCAAGGGGCAAGGAGGTTAGTTTATGTACATAAGTAGCCCCAGAGGAATATTGTCTTGTGGGGGGGGGGTCCCCACGTGAAGGTGCCTGGGTTTCCTGAAAAGAGGGGCTTTTGGGCATTCTGACCGTCTGGTCAGTTCTAAAGACAGAGGTGAGTCTCCCCAAGGGGGCTAGCATTTGAATTCCCTTGGGACTGAGATAGGAGGATGAAGAAGGCTGGTGCTCTACTAGCACCCCCTTCTAGAGATGATGGGGATGGGATCGGCTGATGATGAGTCAGCCATGTGGCTGGCACAGGAGAGGGTCAGATGGAGAAAGTCTTCCCCCCCTCCAAACAGGATCTGTTAGGTGGTTGGGCTTGCATTTGGTGGTGCTGAGGATGCAAGTTTTTCCCAACCCTTGACAAACTGGGGTTTTGAGGCCGCCTTGCCGGCAAATGCCTGCCTCTCTGCCCAGATTGTAAAAAAATCCCCTCCCGTGGCCTTCGGGAAGGGTCCTGGCCAAGGTGGTATAAAAGCCAGTGTTTCTCTGCAGAGTTTTGCTAGCTTAGTCCTTTTTACCTTTTTTTTTTTTATTTTTTTTATATTTTAGTCTCTGGATCCACCAAGGCAGGGAAGTGGTCCAGGGCGCAACCAAGGGAGTCTTTTGGACACCAACGGAAGACAACTCGTTTCCCATCACGGCAGACACTAACACTGGGACTTCCCTACTTCCACTAAAAAAAATTTGGATTTCCTAATTATCTCTTTTATCAATTTTTCCTTCGAATTCCCTTACCCTACTCCTTATAATTCCAGGCCTGGGGAGTTTTTCGCCACACGCACTGCGACCCTAGTGGCCCAGATTGTGCCAGGAGGACGTCTCCTCCCCCCCCTTTTTGGCTCTGGCTTCTCCCCGCTCCCAATCACGCGAGTCCCACTGCCCTCTGGGACTCTCGACCCCACGGTCCAGGCCTCACCTCTACCTGGGGAGCACACTCAGGAGTTTGGAGTTACCGCAGGACAAGGTTTTTGTGGATCCCTACGCAAGGGGAGGGAGTTTTTTAATCCTCCGGCGGCATGGGTGGCTCGCTACACCCCTACCCCCCACTTGGGCCCCCGTTCCGGGAACCCTACAGAGACCCCCTTGTCCTACCCCCAAACACGCACTCTCTCGCTCGGACGGGGTAGAGCCGTCCCTCACTCACACACACTCAGGTTCCGGGGCGTTTCGCAATTCTTACCACTCTTCTGGTCCCAGCTTCTTCGTCCGAACTCTCAGCTCGCCACGATGGTCTTCCTCTTTGAACCCTAACAGCTGGATGTCTCTTACTCCGTTCGTTGGGACTACAGGGGTCTGCCAGAGGGGGTCTAGGCTCCCTCCTCCCAGCAATCAGGCTGGTGGCGCCAGAGAGAGAGCTGGGCCGCCTCTGGTTTCGTCCTGAGTCCCGCAGAAGGGAAGCTCCCAAAACGGGGCCAAAAGAACTTTTTGAGCGGCCCCAGAGGTTTCAGGGAGAAGCAATCCCTTCCAGCCCACCCAGGGACGCCAAATGTTGAGACCACAGCAAGCTAATCCTGCTGCAAGCTGTTGGATTTCACAAGAGCCAATAAAAAAAATCCAACACAGAGAGATCCAGGCAATATTACCAGTTTATTAGGCCTAATAAAGATGGTAAGGCGAACGGATCACTCAAGGCAGAAGTGAGGCGTTCCGCCCCCCAAGACAAAAGGACCCCAACTTTATTTCCTCCCTTCCCGCCCCCACAGAGTGGTACCTCCTCCAGGGTTGGGCTAGGGGTGGTGGTGTGGGGGTCACCAATGAGGTGAGTCCATGAGTCTCTTGGGGGAAGGTCCTGGGCGTTCCACAGTCCATGGCCCGGACCCCTGCTTGGGTGGATTAGGCAAGAATTAATCCCTTAATGTGTGGCCAGGAGGTTTGACAATGAGAGGGGAGAAGTTAGCATTGTCCAAATGCCTGGGTAACCAGAAAACAATTAACAGGTGGATGGGGAGATGGAACAATCACAATGGGAGGTGGGGGGGATCACAATGAAGGTGGAAAAGCTAATCCGGAAAGTCCTTTGCTGCCAGACTGTGTCTTGAATGGATGTGGAGATGAAACAATGATGTGCCTCAGGCTGTGATATCATCTTTGGCCCATCTGCCGGTGTACGTGCTGGCTCCGCTTGGAGGGAATGGAGTTTCAATGGATTATTCCTCTTCAGCCATGCTGGTGCTCCTTTATTTCCCCAAAGGTGACTCGGGTCCAGGAAAGTGGAAGAATACAAGGACATGGCTTCAAGCATCTAGCCTTTAGTGAGACGGGGTGCAGAGGAATAGGAAAAAGCCAGGAGGAGATGGGGCAAAGGGGAGGGCAAGGGAAGGAGAGAGAGAGAGAGAGAGACGGGGAAGGGAGGGTAAAGGGTTAAGAAGGGAAAACATGGTGAGGTGAGAGGTAAGGGGGGTGACCTTCTAGCTTGAGGTGGCGGAAGAGAGGAAGATTGGAGAAAGAAAGGGGGTGGTGGGTCAGCAAGCAACATCAATGGGTGAATGATGAGTCATCCATGATAAGAAATGGGGTGGGTATTGTCTTGAGGTAGAATAATGGCAGACCTTCCCATGGTCCAGAGGCAGAAGAAGGGATTTGATGATGTCCAGGTGCTTGAGCTGGAAGCTGGAGGGCTAAGCAGGAAAAAAGGTGCCCCATAGAGCCCATTGTCTCTGTGAAGGAAGGAGAAGATTCCTTCTGGCAAAATCCATTCAGAGGAATCAAGCAGTTTGAACTGGTTCTTCCATGTGGCGGGGTGGCCCTTGCATGGAGGCAACGTGTACCTTTGTCCAGGCCTTGAGATACGTGAAGGAAGAAGGAATTGGGAAAATGGAGGGGTCGGGGATATTACTGGAGGGCGGGGGGGCACAGAGGGGATAGGTGGAGGAACCTTTATTTTGGGGAAGAGAGAGAGAGAGAGAGAGGAGGAGAAGGGAAAGAGAAAATACTTCTTGGTGCCCTTTTGGCTGTGCAGGGAACGATGCAGTGATGAAAAGGGGGTTAATATGAGATGATCCCTCACCCACCCCCAAGTGTGTCAAGGTCTGATCTACTGAGGAGTAAGGGGTTGCCCCATTCCCCCTACTTTCCTGAGGCTGGGGGGGGCACATGTCCAGGGGAAACAACTTATCGAATCCACTGTCAATCACCTCCAACCTTTGTTCCCAAGCCTATTTGCTTGCAGGGAAAGAAACCGGGGCTTAGCCATATCTTTTTGGGGGACAGCTGGGCCAATATGGAGCAGGTTTGTTTTCATTGTGCTTGTGACGATGTCATGGATTGCGGCCGGATGCGGGGGTCTAATTTTGTCCTTGCCTAATTGACGTGTGCTCGTAGGAGCGGGTGCGGGCCTGCCTCCACAGACACGTGTCTGCTCCCAATTCACACACACACAGGTTTTTTTGTGTCCTCTACACATTTGCTTTACGTGTGTGCTATTTGCTTCTTATAGAGAAAAGACATGCACTTTTCTGAAACTGATATAGAAACGTTGTGCACAAATCGCAGAAGGCTTGGAAAAGAACAAACAAGATCCTTTTTTTTATTTCTGTTGCCAATCATGTCATCCCAGTGGTGGTGATTTTTCATAATTAAATACCTTCTTTCATTCCCACAGCTTCCACATAATGAAAGCCAGGGGAGCTGTGGCACAGCAGTAGCAAGTGCTTAATTTTCAGAAAACCACCCCCTAGTGATGATACCAACAGCCGTCTATGGGCATAAGTACACCAACAGGACTTGAGTCAGTGAATCTGAATGTGCAAAGGACCTTTAGGTAGACAATAGGAACATAATGGAGTTGAACTTAATGGAGAGGAATGAGCAATTCACATTTCTTTAATGCCCTCAGGGAGGATGATAGATATTGTGATGGATTGACTACCTCACAGATGAAGGGAGTTCAGTTCAATGTCTTAGGAAAACTACTCTTGAGGTATTTCCTCTTAAGCAGTAGTTTTACTGAGCCAAGTTAGCCTTGGCATCTATAGGTAAGACAATTAAAGGTGGTGGTAGCAGTAGACAACAGCCATTTCTACTCCATCTGCTGTAGGCCCTTGCAAAAAGAAATGCCTAATGCAACATTACCCTTGCATGACTAAATTAACTCCTGTCATTTCCAACTCTAGGGGCTGGTTCCCATCTCTGTTTGTAAGCCAAAGAGTTGGTGTTTATCCATAGATGTATTTCTAGGGTCATGTTGACAGCATGAGAAACATACAAGTGCATGGAATGCCATTACTTCCCAACCAAAATTCTACCTTTTCAACTTCACATCTCTACCAGCAAGGCCATCACTAATGACCCATATTTAATACGTGTTGGGAAAGGTTGCATAGGTGGGACTTTTACATACCCCAGGCCATTGTCTATCTAACAAGCCTATTCAGACTATTGTCCACCTACAAACCTATTCAGGCCATTGCCTACCTAACAAGCATATTCAGGCCTTTGTCCAGTTTGTGAGCCCATTCAGACCAGGGTGATGTGAAATGAAGGTGAACTATAAATTGGAGGACTTGCCACTAACTTTCCCCAGGCTGATAAAGCTACTTGCATGAGTAGCGAAACATCTCTCGGGAAAAGAAGCCCAGTTGCTGTGACAAACCCAGCAGGCAGGAGTGATGAATATACAAATCATCAGCCAATCCCAGCAGGAGGGCAGGGAATGGTAGGATATAAAAAGGGTGGAGCCTAGTCAGTTGAGGCAGTTCAGCTGAGTTAAGTTAAGTTGAGAGCTAAGAGTGCTGGGAGAGAGCACTGCTCTGTGAGAGTTCTGTCAGGCAGTGAGGGCTATACTGTTTACTAGGTATTGAAGACAGGGAGGCTTGTGGAGCTGATTAAATCTGTTACAGTATATGTTAAAGGCAACGCATACCATCCTCAGATAGTGTTATATTTATTATCTTCTCAATAAACTTTGTTATTATTTTTATATTATACATCAGAGTCTGTCCCAATTCATGAGGCGACGAGTTTAAAAGGTGGCAGCATTAATAAGTGAATAAAAGGTGGCAGCAGTACCATTTCCATCACAGAATTCAGTGTGAAAAAGGGAGGTGTCGTCACAATTTAGTGGCACAGCAGTGGGATGTGAAATAAACCCGGTTGTGCCTTTGTAAACCCACAGTCTGGGAAAGGGGAACATCACAATTTGGTGGGCAGCGGTGGGATCTCGAATATATCCAGTTTGCCTGAGGGAAAAAATCACCAGCTCAAAATATTTAGCCTGTACCCTGTGAAGAAATTGAAACTGGAAGTTTAAAAAGAAGCCTTTAGTAAAAGTTAGCCCTCAAGTGTTGTAGGTAGTCTGTGGAAGTTCCTCTGAAAAGGGGTTAGGACTGAGAATTAGGTGAAGCTAATTTCAGTTCCTTGGAAGCCCTGTGTGTGAGCGAGGAATTCAGACTTAAAACCCTGTAGTACTATCTGATTTTTCTTTGGTGGGCCTGTTAGAGTGTCTGGAGGCCAGGACTCCAAAAGGAAAAGGAGTCTGGCTTGACAAATTATAGGACACCTGGAAGAGAAAAATCTGTAAGGATAGACTAAAAATTCTACAGTGGTTTGTTTGGGAGAAACTGCCTGAGAACCACGGAACTCTGTGCTGTCCAGCAGCCTGAAAATTAAAAGGTGCTGAGGCAAATTTCCTTTGAGGGTGAAAGACCCAAAGTGTTTGCCCTTGAATTCAGGGTGGCTTTGGTGAAGGTCTGGAAATCACCCTGGGTTTTAACTGAAAGAAATCTCCAAAGTAAAAGGTCTGTGACAGAAAATTTACCTCAGAAATTGAAGAGGCCTGAGGAGATTTAAAACTGACAGAAGCTCTGTGAGAGGGGGAGTTGGCTAATTAGAATTCCTTTTGGAGGGAAAGTGAAATTGTAAGGGCCAGAGAAAAGTTACAGATTAAAAGCCGAAGAAATATATTTAAATCTGTGTAGTTTAAACACTGAAATAATATTTTAAATAAAGAAAGTTTGAAGTCCGGGCACTGTGCCAATCTTGCCCTTGGCAACAGTTGCTTAACAGGAGTCAGGAGCTGGGAGCTGAGGTGAAATTTTTACAGTTGCCATTTAAACAGCTGTGACCCAGTCTGAACTTTCCTTTTCTTAAGAAAGTAATAAAAAGATTTGATTTTAAGTCAGTTCCAAAAATTGAATACTAAGAACAGGAAAAGAGTTAGTGTTTACTAGAATTGACATTTCAGTAGAACCACTGAGGAGAAAAATTTAGGTCAGTCACTAAAGTGCCAGAGAGATACCAAGAAAACCTTTTTTTTTTTTAAAAATGGCCCATACTGAGGTGTCTGAACTTAAGCCGCTGTTGGGGATGCCTTTGCGGCCAGGGGAGTTTTGGTATTTGATTAATAGCCGGTGGTTCAAGCAGTGGAAGAAATATGTGGGCTTTGACAGCTGGGACCGGTATAAGGTGGGAGAGCCCAAACTCTTCCCAGGGCCAAATGACAACTCGGGACTTTTTGCAAATTCAGAAACTCAAATATTGAAAGAGTACCTTGTTGATGAAGTGGATTATGTTTTAGTTCCCACTGAAGCCTGGAATAAATTAGTAAATTGGTATGGGTGTGTAGAAGGGCAGAAGCCAATTGTGAGGAAAGTTGTAGAATAAGGATTATTTGTGAAATATTATAAAGTCGAAGTATATCTTTGGGAACTGAAGCTCTGTCAAAACAATGATCCTAATAATCTCATAAGCTGTTATTTCAGCAAAGCGGATATCATTGATACTATTGGAAAAGAGATGCGTAAGCTGTTTAATATTCCTGATGGGAAGGAAATTAGGTTGTGGCGCAGATATATGAGTAATACCAGTATTTATGAGCAGTTAAGCAAACTAGACAGCACTATACAAGATGCAGGGCTCTACCAGAGACAGGTGGTGGTAACAGAGATAAAGAATGAAGATGGTACTTGGCCCAGACAGTCTCCTGTGACAAAATTGGGCAGTGCAATCAGCATAAGTCTAGCTACCTCCTCAAAATTGACAGCAAACCCTTGCTCCACAACAGTTGTCTCTTCAGACATTACAAATGGTGACTGCAATAACTCATATGGTTTGAACTCCAGTCATAGAATAGGAGTTTCAGATCAAATCCCAAGAGCAGGTTTAAGTGGAATAGATGTCTTAGAGCATGTGCAGAGTGCTTTTGTAGTAAAACAAGCTCAGACACACCAAGCTGAACAAAATGGTGAAAACAACACAGTTACAAAGCAAATGTCCATAGGAGAACTTGAGAGGGAATCTCAGCAATCTGAAATGGTAGGAAAAGACAACTTAGCTGACATAAAAGGGCCAGCAGCAGACTTTAGTCTAGAACAATGGCAAGATGACAGTTTGAAGGGATGTTTTGACTTAATGGAATCGAATACACACTTCTTAAGTTCCAAACACCCTGAAAAGTTCATAATAGAGGAGAAAATGATACAAGCTTGTGAGGAACTTCGTGTACCAGTAGAGAACTCCAGGCTAGAAAAATATTTTAAATTAAAAGAAGAAGAAAAATTAGGACAGCTGGAAAAGGAACAAAATAAAGCAATAGCAGAAGCGCTGGAAGAAGCTAAAATTCTGCAGCCATCAGTTATTGGTGAACTCCAGAGTGAAATTTCACCTTTAAAAACACTTTTAGAGATGAAGGAAAAGAAACTGGAGGAAAGGAGGAATGAATCTGATACATTTGTTTTCGAACTCCAGAAGAAATCAGCAGAACTAGAAGCAATTACTGCAGTGGAAAACATTAAAGAAAATGAAATATGTAATTTGGAAATGCAATTGTCTGGTGCATCAGAAAGTAAAGAAGATTGCTTACAGCAACTGACAACAATGGAAGCAGAGCTTGGAAAAGAAATATTAAATAATGAGCAACTTCATCTGGATTGGAACAAAGTGTCACTGGGTAAGGAACAACTGATACAAGAAGGGAATAAGATCGCTGATGAATTTAGAAAGCTGCAGGAAGCTGAAAAGCAAATAGAAAACCGTGTAAAGCAGAAACCCTACTTGGAAGTGAAGGATGCTAATGACAGACCTGATTCGGTGGTTGCAAAAGACACCTGGGAAAAACAACAACAGCCTGTGAACATCATGCTTCAGCGGATCCGAGAGGCCGAGAAGACGAAGGGGGCATCCAAGTGGCAAGTAGGAAATCTAAAGGTCAACTACCTGAGAGACGACGTGGGACGAGGCGTGACCAACCCCCTGCAGAGGAAGATCAATGTGATGGACCCATGGCCAAGACAGACCAACAAAGAGAAGGTGAGATCTTTTTTGGGTCTTGCAGGATATCATAGGAGGTTTAGTCCACATCTGAGCACCATTGCAACACCACTGACTGAACTGACAAAAAAGAAGCACGCATATGTCATGCAGTGGTCGCTTGAATACCAAGCTGCATTTGAGGGGACTCTAATGAACTGTACCAGGAGTGGTGTCAAAGAGTTGAATCCCACATTCCAAGAACCCAAGGAAAAATGGCATCAATTTACTGTGAACTGGACTTTGGATTTATGTGCCAGAGGAAGTGATCACCCGTGGCGTAGCATCGTCCAGCCGTTGCAGCAAGAGGCGGAAGACATTGATTACATGGACCATGGTTAAATAATAATAATGTAATATTATTTTATTGCTGTTGTAAGAGGAAGGTGTTGTTTAAAAAAAGTATGGAAATGTAATATCATAGAATGTAAAAACTATAACTTAATGTGTTAACTGCAAATGAAAAATGCAAGGTAATGATATATAGAAAGAATTATTGCATTTTAATGATATTATATGGTAAGAAGGTTGAACATAGTATAAAACAGTTTATAGATATGTATAGTTGAATATGATAAACAGAAGAATGTATGTATTAGTTAAATAGGCTCCAAAAGAGAATTTTAAGTGAGCAAACCGAGGTAAGTTTACTCCCTTAAAATTTCTTTATAAGGGGGGAGGTATTGTGACAAACCCAGCAGACAGGAGTGATGAATATACAAATCATCAGCCAATCCCAGCAGGAGGGCGGGGAAATGGTATGATATAAAAAGGGTGGAGCCTAGGCAGTTGAGGCAGTTCAGTGAGTTAAGTTAAGTTGAGAGTGAGTGCTGGGAGAGAGCACTGCTCTGTGAGAGTTCTGTCAGGCAGTGAGGGCTCTACTGTTTACTAGTTATTGAAGACAGGGAGGCTTGTAGAGCTGATTAAATCTATTATATGTTAAAGGCAACGCATACCATCCTCAGATATTGTTATATTTATTATCTTCTCAATAAACTTTGTTATTATTTTTATATTATTCATCTGAGTCTGTCCCAATTCATGAGGCGACGAGTTTAAAAGGTGGCAGCATTAATAAGTGAATAAAAGGTGGCAGCAGTACCATTTCCAACACAGAATTCAGTGTGAAAAAGGGAGGTGTCGTCACAATTTAGTGGCACAGCAGTGGGATGTCGAAATAAACCCGGTTGTGCCTTTGTAAACCCACAGTCTGGGAAAGGGGAACGTCACAGTTGCCACGACTCGACTTCCAGACTTCCCTGCTATTCTTCATTTATATGTGATTGTTTGGCATGGGCTGGGACAAGCATCTAGAACTCACACAACCCTCATATATTGTCTTTTTCAGTTTCTGTTTGAGCTCTGGATTTTTGCTTGCTGATTTCTCTCAACACTTAATTGATTTCCCAATTGATGTTATACATGAAATAGGCAGAAGACTGCATTTGTACAGTAATGCATTATGCACAAGCCCTTAGTCTGCCTAAATTTAAAAATTAATACTTTGTTCTATTGTCAATCAATCAGCACAGAGCAGTTTTTAACTGGGATAAATTGCCAACAGCCAGCAGTAAAAGAGATCCAAAGAGATTAGAGAAAGAGAGGCTTTATATTTAAAAAGGACTCAAATATAGGAGTGTGTTTTTCTTCGCTTTTTTCTAATTACATATTTCATACAGTACAGTACTCCACATCTTGTTCAAGGGTAATTCTGGAAGCTCACAGAAATGTTATTGATTTTTCAATCATTGGACTGGATTGCAACAAATTTTCTACACTTGAAGGTTTTATGTTTACTTCATATTTTGTTTGAGAATACTTGGCCTGCACTAACTGGATGAATGTAAACTATACTGTTTTTCCCAAACTGGGAAGGATAAGAGGTCCCTCCTGATCCTGCTTCTGTGGTTTCCAATCTGTTATATTTGTGGCATGAATCAATAATATCCCACCTATATTATGCTTTTTAAAACTATAAAACTATTGAGATACAGAGGCTTACTGTATCTAATATTTCAGATGGCCTTAACTTCCAGGGATCCAATCCTTTGTGTAGGTCTTTCCAAGGTAGTAGTGATCATTATATCTTGCGGTAACGAATTCCACAATTTGTGTGCTGTGTCATAGGTGTTCCCTTCAACTGGCTCTGAATTTGCCCCTGTTCTGCTTCACTGAATGCTTCTGGGTTCTAGGATGAAAGTAGAAGAGCTTCTCCCTGTTTTCTTCATTAACACTTGTATCACTCTCACTGTAATGACATTGCTGTTGTCCCTTCATCATTTTAAGGGCCTGTTTTTTGCATCTTCTTCAGCTCTACAGTAACCCTTTTTCGGTATGGTGAACAATATACTGAGCCCAGTGGTGTAGTTGTTAAACTGCAGCACTGCAGCCAAGCCTCTGCTCACAACCTGAGTATAATCCCCCCTCAAGGCTGGCTCAGCTTCTCATCTTTCTGAAGTTGGTAACATAAGTAGCCAGCTTTCTGGGAGGCAAAGTATTCTATTGCTATGGAATGGTATACAAGTCCAAACAACAACAACAACAACAACAACAACAACAACAACAACAACCCAGATATGGACTTTTATAAGAACAGTATATAACATTACTAGGTTTATTTTAGTTTTTTAATAACATCTGATAGAATACTTCACATTTCTATAACAATCACACATAAACTAGGTTGACATTTTCTTCAAACTATCAGTCATAATACCAACATTCCATTATTGGTCAATTATTCCCAGATCAGAACCCATCACTGTGTACACAAAGTTTGAATTTTATTTAAAAATACCATTATGCATCATTTTATGTTTATTTATCTTGAATGTTGTCACTTTCCTTCCCATACACCCAGCAGTAAATATACATACATACATACATACATACATACATACATACATACATACATACATACTTACTTACTTACTTACATACTTACTTACTTACTTACTTCTAGGAATAAATATATAAGTATAAATTATCTGTCATGGAAAGATGTGGCTACCACACATTTGACCCCTACATTCAAGCAAGAGGTATCTAGGGAATTAGTTCAAAAAGAGCCCATATAATTGCTTTTTGTTTGTGTGAGCGGTGGTTAAGTGATTAAAATGAGTCAGCTTCTTGGTGTCTCTTTGTGAATGGTAAAGAACAGAGATGGAGAAGAATTTAAAAATGGTGATTTGTCATGATCAATGAATTTCCAATGATGAATTGATGAATTGATTTGTCCCCCATTTAAAATGCCACTGGCATATAGAGGCCAAAATTTGCAGATATGCTTCCTCCACCTCGCCTCTACAAGTTCTGCATGTTTGGTTAAGATTGGGGTTCAAAATTCAAAGTATGTATCCCCAAAGTGTGAACTCCCCCAGGAAACTGCCCCCCAGGTACCTAGAGACACCAAACATGTACAGAGGCTTCTCCCAACTCTCTTCTACAATACTTCTAAGTTTAACAAAGATTAGATTTCAGACATCTGAGTTATACAACCACAAAATGTCCCCCTATAAAATTGTCCTTTAGAAAGTGGGTTGAGGAAATCCATTCTTCACCATACAGCACTTGGAGGGACTGTAGAGGAGATTCAGAGGAAGTTTCTCTGCATGCCTGAGTCTCTAGGTGCCTTGGGGGCCACTTCATAGCTCAGCACATTAACAAATCAAAAACCACTAAAATTAATCAATTCATATTCATTGGGAGACTCCATTTATGATTAATGTGAATCCACAAATATTGATGATTTGGCCAAACTCATCAGAAAACATGATTCGTTTTTCAGTTCCATCCCATCTCTAGCAAAAAGAATCCACAAATTTTTGAAAATTTTTCTGTGGCCCGATTGGGGGGAGGGGGAGAATGATTGGAGCCAAAAGGGGAGGGGTGAAAGCAAAGGATGGGAGGGAAGGAGGAGGGGGAGGCACGAGAGCGGTGGCGGCGGCAAACGGCTTGGGGCGTCGGGCGTGCCACCACCCCCACACACACACAGGCGGGGTGGGGGGGAACCCGGGGCTCCTGGGCAGCCTCCTCCTCCGGCGCCGGGGCCGGGAGCCGCGTGGGTCTCGCTGCTGGCGCCCCTTGCTTGGGCCTCCTCCTCCGCCCAAAGCGAGCGGGCGCCAGCAGCGAGACCCGCGCGGCTCCTGACCCCGCGCCCCGCGCGCGGCACCCGCCCGGCCGCGCTGGGAAGCGCCCTCGCAGCACCGACGTGAGCCGCTGCTGCCTCCTCCTGCTTGTTCCTCCTCCTCCTCCTCCTCCTCCCAGTTCCCACCCCGCCGCCGCCGCCGCCGCCCCGCCCCGTCCCATCCGCAATTGCCCTCGCTGGTGCAAAAGGAGGAGGAGGAACACAGGAGGAGGGGTGGCATCCTGTACTTCCCGCGCGGCCGGGCAGGTGCCGCGCGTGGGTCTCGCTGCTGGCACCACGCTTGCTCCTGCTCCTGCTGCCGCCACCGCCGTGGGCCTCCTCCTTTGCCAGGGACGAGGGGGCGCCAGCAGCGGGATCCCAGGGGGAGGAGGAGGAGGAGGATGGGCGCCTCCGCCTCCTCTTCCCCAGAGGACAGCCCGGTCTTCTGGGCCGCGCCAGACATTCCTGGCGGAGCCCAAGCGGCTGCCGCCAACGCCGCCGGGCGCCAGCGTTTTGGGGCGGAGTCGCCGACTGGCCAGCCCGGGAGGGATCCTTTCCTCCTCCACCGCCCTTTGTTATGTAATGTAAAGCATGGCATCCTTTTTACTTCTGGTAACAAAGACATCATATTATTAAACTATCTCCAGACATTTCCTGGGGATTTGAATCATGGTCATGGAAGCACAATATCCAACATTCATAAACTGGATGTAGTGTGAAGAACTGAAATTTGTGGCTTTTTAAAAACAGATCTTTACAAACTACACACACATTCCAACTACATAACTTCCCTGCTGTAGAATTATACAGTGATAGAGGGTCTCAGGAGATAAGCACATATTCCACAATCATAAACTGAAGGGTTTTTAAAAGGATTTCTACTTTGTAAAACATAAATTTTAAGAATACATAGAGTGCATGAAAATCCCAATAGAAATAGTCCTCTTTGTATAATTAGAGGATGGTCATGTGATGTATACTGTGTTTGCTTGGAGGGAGGGAAAAGTAAGTCTGTAGCTGCAGTATCACCTTGCCCGTTATTTTTGAAAGGTTCCTTTAGATTTACAAATCAGTGAAGCAGAAGTGTGATTAAGTGCAACACGTGTACTGGAGAAATGTATGCAACCTTTAAGATCTCAGGTAATCTAATATTGTCCCACCAGCTCTGCAAAATGCATGTTAGAGTGCTATTCTCAGAATTCTCAGCCCTTCCTTGGGGTAGGAAATCCGAGGAGAAAAGCTTTATAGGCCCCAATGCTCTAAGAACATGTTCTGCCCATGTTTTCCAGTGGCTTGCTTTGTGAAATAATGAGAAGAGGGGAGAGGGGGTTCACTAAAATTGTCATTGGAAAGTAAGGCCAGAGTCTTCCATACTTTGTAAAGGATGGACAGTGAAGAAATAAAGTGGAAATAATCAACTTATTTGAAATATGATATTGGAGGATAGCCTTACCAATAACACAGCCAGAAAGGGAGAAGTGGGTGCTTTGTCAGGTCAAACCTAAACTCTCACTACAGCAAAAAGAGTCAACTGAGGCTCTTCTGTCTTGCACTTATTAGTTGAAGACAGATCAGAAAAGACAATAGTGCTTTGAAAAGAGGTGGGAGTAGTAGGAAGAGAGAAAGACCTAACATGAGGTAGATTATCTCAATAAAGGAAACCACAGCTGCTACTTTGCAAGACCTCAGCAAAGCTGTTAATGATGCAGCATTCTGGAGACCATTAACTATATAGTTACCACTAGAGATGGGCAAAAACCAAAAAAAGACATGCTGTTTCATCGTGTTGCAAGGTTACAAAACATTTTATAATGTAATGAAATAGCAGGCAGCATTTCATTATGACTATTTTTTACTGTTGAAACAAAACAATTCATTCTCCCTTGCTCCCCCCACCTGCCAGGTGGGTTTTTTTGACAGGTTAGGCTGTGGGGAGGGGGGCCGCCCCCACTCAGAGTGCCAAAGGTTTGCTGCTACTGGTTTAGTCTATGAAATCCTGACCAAATGTTTGTTGGAACCAGTTTGGGCTATCAGAAAACACAACTGATTGACTTCATGGTGTGGGCTTTTGTACTGATTGGTGGCTTCTTTTAGCTTTTTATGGTGTGGAGTTCCCGTTTGGAGCGGGATATAAGTATTTAAATAAAATAAATAAATAAATAAATAAATAAATAAATAAATAAATGTACGTGGAAACACTGTGAATATGCCTTGCAAAATTGTATGGTATTTGCCTGAAGGCACATGGGAAAATGCTCCCCTTTCTACAGCCCTATCACTCTGTTACTTTCTTTAATGCAGTACTGCTTTTGACTCTGTTTGGCTGCTACCTTTCCCAATCACCCTACACTGAACTCAGTGCTAGTCTTCATAAAAGCCACTTCTTCCTTGCAAGCCTTTGCCACATATGGTGAGTGTTATCAGAAATCACTCTCTCATTTGAAAGGCCTTTTAAAAAGACCAATATTTCAACTCCTATAGTCTGGATTCCTTCCTTATAGAGCAACCAGTTTTAAAACTATTATTATTTATTTGGTATAATGTTATTTAGAGAATTGCTTCTTATAATGTTGATTTATGGCATGTCACCTGGTATGGTAGAAGAGACATCACATAAACTCTTCCAAACGATATCTGACAAAGCTATAAGACCTCAATGACAGGTTCTTTTAGTTGTATAAGAGTGATCTGGAAAGAGTGCAACTTTTTTGACATTTATGGGTGTGGGGTGTCTTGCTGTACTCAGCCATCTCATAAACAAACAGATCTCATTTGTCCTACTGCCTTTCACTTTCAGATGCTACTTATGAAGTTTTCCTTGGAGGTATTCAGAGACTGGACACTCACTGGTTGGCTACAGCTACCTTTGCTCTATGGCATTTGGATGGGTTCATTGTATCTTCCATCTTTATGGCTGTGATTATCACCTCTCATGTCGAGATGGGCACAAAATGCAAAAATGGCATTTCGTTTCAATTTTTATTTCTTTGGGCTTCATTTCGTTTTATTTTGTTTGAAATGATTTTTTTAAAGTTGTTTCATTTTTCGTTTTCAACACTGTGTTCATGCCTTTCCCTCCAACATGCCGAAACATGGGGGGGGGACGCCTCGCTGACTCCAAGACATTCTAAAAAAACACACTCCCCCCCCAATTGGGCACATTGGGGGGAATGGCGTAGGGTTTTAAAACTTTTTTTTTTAGCCACCAAAGCAGGTAAGGTGGCAATGGATATATCTGAACTTGTAGGTACCCCTTAACGTTAATGTTAATTGAAAATATTTCTTCATATCAGATATCTCACTAATTTTTCTTTTGCACAACTTTAAAAGTGTCTCCATCTCTGCTTAGACTTACTACCATTCTAAATTATCATTGTAATATATTGAATTGACCTCATCTTTCACACCGATTCCATCTCTGCACTAGTTTAATTGACACTCACTAGCTGCTGAATGTTTGAAGTGAAGAGACTCCATGGAAACTCTTTTCTGCTTCAGAAGACATTAGAAAATATGAAAGTTCATATTTTATCTGCCTTGTTCCACTTACAAATGAAAGTTGTCACTACAAATTTTATATATCAAAGAATAAATATGCACATGTGACTCCAACTGACCTCAAGAATTACTGCATTTAGACGTTAAGTACATAGAATAAGGGAGAGTGGCCTTGTGGAAAAAAAACACCAATGAAACCTCAAATGCAGGGGGAAGATTGCTGAAGCAAAGAACCAGTAACATAATAGGACAGGACAAAGAATTCAAGACCAAATACAGTGTTCATGGCACATACAAGTTCAAGGAAAAAGCAGGTTAGATCAAAGGAAGAATAGATCGGAAAACAAAGTACGCCTAAGCAAGCACAGAAACAAGCTAAACTTCTGGCAAGCTTCCATTTGCTGTGATAATATTTCAACAAAAAGGAGAAATTAAAGAAACTTGAGAACCACTTGTTCTTGTATTATATGTGAATCTGAAGGGGGGAAGTCTTTCTTTATGAATGCATGAAGGTGAGGGGAACTAAATGGAAACTTCAGACCTTTTGGATGAAGAGAGTTATGACAAATTCCAAGGCTGAATGTGAAAGATAAAGTCAATTCAGTATTTTATATTGAGCAGAGTTAAAAGGGAGCAGATAGATTCCCATGTATTAATAGTATATTAATTTACTAGTGTAGTATGTCCATGTGCAGCTACCCAGTGTGATGTACTAGATAGAGTAATGGATTAGGACTAGTGATGGGCCATTCATATTCATTTCCCTGAGGAAACAAATATGTATATAGACACCACAGGCAATAATACAGTCCAGTACCCTTCCCCTGAACTAGACCAGCCACTTACTGGGCTTAGTACCGTGTACAGGGCCATCATGCTAGCTGTGTCAATTGTGCCAGAAGCCCAGCCAGCTCTTTTAATGGCCCATTCACTCCTTGGCAGGTGGGGGACTCTCTAACCTCCTTCCACAGCAAAGTGGTCAGCTGTGTGGGAAGGCAAGAAAGAGAGAGCTTGGCTCCTGCCATGATTGGTACGGCAAGGATGATGACAGCTCTTTGTGCCATACTAAGACTAGTAAGTGGATGGTCCAGTTTAGGGGAAGGATACTGGATTGTATTGTTACGTGTGGTGCCTTTGTTTGTTTGTTTGTTTGTTTGTTTGTTTGTTTGTTTGTTAGACTTATCTACCACACCATCTGTCAAAAAAAAGGCCACTCTGGGCACTTTTAAACAGATACATCCGTTAAACATAACAGTATATTAAAAATTTACAATACAATACAATAAACAAAGTAACAACACTAAGACAATCAAGATCAATAAAAGCAGAAATAAACCAGAATGCACAAGAGAGAAAATGGGCATTGAGACATAATGGCTAAAACTAATAAAACTAATATATACAATATAATATATACAGTAAATATGCATGACTCAGCACTAACTAGGACCCAGGAGACTAGGGTTCAATTTCCTGGATCTGCCATAGACATTCAAAGAGGGGTGGGATAGAGTTAGAACTGCCAAAACCACTTATATACCTCACTTGCCTTGAAAACCCTATTATTAGAGTTGCTGTAAGTCAGTTCTGATTTGATGGCACAAAACAACAGCAGCAGCAGCAGCAAGAACAACTGCAACAACAACAACAATGTAAGTTCATACACATTAATTTGTGTATGCAGTTTGGGACTTAATAGGGTAGTTTGATAGCCATCTTCTAGAATGTGGAAAGTTGTCATCTGAGATATTTGTGCAAAGCCATAAAAAGAGGAACACAGAGAACAATTAAAATAGCACAAATTGACCAAACATAATCAAATTTTGCAGAGCAATATTTGAGTAGCAATATTTACATGCTATAATACTACTGATAAATGTGAAATATAAGAGCTAGGTTACTATGTAGTACGTGCCCAAAATCTTATTATGGCAATACTGAATGATCTGTACACATTAGTAGGCAATTTCTGGATGCAATTAAGAGATTAATTGTATATAGAGATGGGCAATTTGTTTTGGAACCAGTAGGTTCTGAAATGACCTGTGCCAGCCCAGGTGGTGTTACAAAGCCTCACACACACACACACACACACACACACACACACACACACACACACACACACACACACACACACACACACACACACAGAGAGAGAGAGAGAGAGAGAGAGAGAGAGAGAGAGAGAGAGAGAGAGAGAGAGCCAATTGTGTGGGGTTAAACTCCAAGGAATTAGGCTGTGATGTCATCTTTGTTCCTCTGTGGTGCTGGCCAATCAAGAGCTGTGCAAGGACGGGCATCATCCCACCTCTCTGTTTGATCAGCCAGCACCAGAGAGAAGCAAAATGATGTTGCAGCCTGATTCCTCATTGGAGCTCAGCTCCATGCCGGCACAGAGAAAGTAACACAATTGGCTGCATGTGTGTCAGAGGCTTAAGAATGCCACCTGGGCTCACGCGGGTTGTTTCAGAGTCTACTGGTTCTGAAACAAATATTTGCTGTGATCATATTGAGTGATTAAAATAAGTATGAGGGGCACTATTTCTCAAAGAGGCTGATTTGTGATGCATAACATATTTTTGTCTATTAATTATTAATTGTCTATTAATTATTAATTATCTATGTAAAAGTTGTTACTAGTATTTCTTATGCTGTGAACCGCCCGGAGTTCCTCTGGGAAGACGGGCGGTATATAAGCTCAATAAATAAATAAATAAAATAAAATGATTTTCTTGAATCATATTTGTTGTATGTGGGATGTGCACCAATCAAGCTTTAAAACTAATTCTTGCCTTTCCAAAAAGAAGTATACATTTCTTATTTGGCTTTTTTGCGATAGTACTTTTTATTGTTGTTGAAATATTTTAATGTTCTTGTTGTTTTGGTTTGATAGTTGTATTTCACTTTGCTGTCTCCATGCAAAGTCAGAATAAAAATACTGTTATTATTAAAAATGATTTTCATTATTGTCAGCAGGAAGTCTGAAATGTCTAAAGAAAATGCACTGTTCATGGACTACAACAGAACTACAACTAAATGAAATACCAATAGTTTTAAAACAAAACTACAACTAAATGAAATACCAATAGTTTTAAAAAATATAAAATATCCCCAAAGAGACAAATAAGTTTTCATCTTGCAGGAAGTCTATGTTTTGTTTTTAGGAAACAAGTAAGCATTTAAACCACCAACAATAAACAGTGATTCTGTTTCTGGGAAAATGTCCAATTATTTTTCTAGAGAATAATAAGTAGGGTAATAATAATCCAGTAATTCACCACTTATCGTGGGGGTTATGGTCCCAACCCAATCTGTGATAAAAGAAAATCAGGGATATGTGGATGCTGGGTTGGGTTGGTACTGGGGGGGGGCAATCTGGGGCCTCCTACAC
Source organism: Phrynocephalus forsythii (assembly GCA_029282475.1). NCBI lineage: Eukaryota > Metazoa > Chordata > Lepidosauria > Squamata > Agamidae > Phrynocephalus > Phrynocephalus forsythii. The sequence continues at coordinate 137,912,768 of JAPFRF010000010.1, forward strand.
TTACCTTTGGCCTGGTGCTGCCCCAAATGGGACTCTGATGGGCTTCCTGGGCCTGTTGGAGGCCCCAGAAGTGGTTTCGGCCAATCCATAAGGTACTTCTTATTTTCGGAAGTAAATTCCGGTTCACAGGAAACCACTTCTGGGAAGCCTGTTGGAGGCCCGTTTGTGGCAATGGCAGACCTGGGATAGGTGAAGGAGGCCTCAAACAGGCCCGTGCAGCTTGCCTAAGGGGTCCTTGCCTTAATATGCAGCCGTCTTGCAATATACCGAGACCTCAGTATATGAACCGTGAAATGGTGGGGGATGACTGTATTACATTTTTAAACTAAGGGGACCAAATAATTTATGAAACAATTAACTGAATTTCAAACTGTTGGAATTGCTGTAAGTGAAAATATTAAGCTAGTATGCTCAGAGCCATTAAAACATAGGTGTGTGGTGGTTTGAGAGTTAAAAATACTAATGTGAAATGTATTAATGTAGGTAACAAACAAATTTTAATGATCTATTTGCAACCTCTCCTAATGTGCAAGAAAACCTCAAAGTCTCTGAAAGCCAAAACACTTTCTCAGAGTCTATAGTACCACATTTTAAATGGCTTCCCAAAAGGCATGGTAAAGGAATGAAACCGTGCAGCCAATTTTCAGCTGAAAAATCAGTTTCTTTTTTTGGCTTGGACTTAATCCTGCATTTGCCCACCAATCACAAGACCTTAAACAGTATTTTGCACTGTATTTTGTAGTAGGCTTACTGAGAGAATTGCCTAAATGGCTATTAGATTGTAAATGTATGTATTAAAATACGGTAATGTTTATAGAAGTGCCATGATTCTGTAGTGGCAGGTTTTGAAGAACCATTGTTCTCTAATGTAGGAATAGTGATGTTTTTAAAAAGATTGATAAGCATATAGGCATTTGATAAACATATTGGAATGCTACCTTTTCAGATTAAGTTTATTAACAGCCAATTGCAATTACTGAATGAATTGGCATCCTTTTAAGAAGATGGACTCAATGGTGCACAGACAGTTAAAGCTCAAAGCTCATATATGTGTCCTGACCTTGAGCATCATGCAGTTGCTGTTTCATCAGGAGGACTTGAGTTAGGGTTGCCATGGAGGGATGCAGCATTTCATGTTTGAATTGGTAATCCATATGCATTGTCTCTGAGAACTAGTGACCAGGAGAGCCCTGTTCATCTTCAGCCATGTGCTGAAGTTGAATCCTAGATTCACTTTGTCTTCTTTTGTCCCTTTGGAGAGTTTTGTGTTTGAGATAAAATACTGCACCTTGTTAAAGACTGTAAACTACAGCATAACAAACATAAGAACACACAATTCATTGCACAGTCCAGCTTACACAACATTACATCCCATTTGTCTGGAAACCGTGTGATTCAGAAACCATTGAAATATCTCTGTATATGTAGGTGTATGTCTCAATATTTACATCTTTATACCATGGTTTCATGCCAGACAATTTTTTACTTTCAGATACTTTTCTTAGCACAGAACAATCAAATCAATGTATTTCCATTCTGTTGTCTAAAAACCTGTCTTGCACTTAATTTTTCTTATGTAGTTTATCAGTTGCTATACTAAGAATTTACCTACAGCCAGATATTCAAATTAGAAAGAAATTAAGGAAGAAACAAAAATTAAAAATGAAAAGGACAAAAATGTTGCAGCACAATTTTCTCTATTTTTTAAACTTCCTTCAAACTTCCTTCCTGGACACAAAGTATCCCATGTACCTATTGCTACATGTTCTGTAACCAAATGACATATTTTTTTAACCAATACAAACATGAAGCTAAAATAAGAACAACAGTGTACAGCAGACAAAATTTTAGTTTGAAAAGCTGTTGCTGAATTCTGATAACATTCTAGGGATGGACAAATCATTCTCTTTCTAGTGGATGTCAGTATGGCTACTCTGGCCCATAATCATAATAGCACAAAACTTTTGTAAAAAAAATTCATAAATTTATTATATGTATTTTGTTTTAAGTAAAAATGTACATGACTAAATGTATGCATGTATGTATTTATTTTATTTTATTTTTGAGTATTTTTACCCTGCCTTCCTCCTTAGAAAAGAACCCAAGGCAGCTTACAATAATGGGGAACAATATACAGCCCAGAACATTTACGACATATTCAAGTTAAGAACAGGAAATTAGAAGAAGCATCTTACAACATTAAAAGGTAACATTAAAGCTACAAAGAGCATGCAAAAGGAAGAAAAAAATCCATTATGAGGGATGGAAGCTAACATGGAAAACACTGGTGTTCTAATGAAATCAGTCAATGCAGTCATGCATGGTAATCCATCTAAAAGTCACATCATAGGTAGTCTACCATTCAGGGAAAGCTTGTCTGAAGAAGAAGAGCAGAAATGGGGCAGTGCTAGCCTCCAGCGGAGCAAGTTCTAAAGTCTGGGAGCAGCAACAGAGAAGGTCCTTTCATGTGTTCTTATGAGATGCACCTGTGAAGATGGTGGGATGGAGAGAAAGGCCTCTCCTGATTATCTTAACATCCAAGTTGGTTCATATTGCGAGATTCGATCTTTGTGGGAGATTGGATCCAGGTCGTATAGTGCTTTGTAGGTTAAGATCACAATTTGAATTGTTCCCAATAGCTGACTGGCAGCCAGTAGAGCTGCTTTAATAGAGGTGTAATGTGATCTCTGTAAGCTGCCCCTTTCAGCAATCTGGCAACTGCATTTTGCCCCCCAAGCCCCAGAAATGAAGAGGTGAGACAACTTCAGTATGGGAAAATTGGGCCACAACTTTATTTATAACAGTCTTTTACTTGCATCATCTATAGGACCCCTACTCCCTCTTAAGGGGATCTGAACCGTAGTGCAATGAGGTAACCCGGGACAAACCCCTTCTTAACCAGCGTGAATTCAGGGATATTTACGTGATGCCAGATGCTGCCCACCTGTTCAGCATCATGCCAGCTGGGTAAATATGCTAGCCCCTCACAGCCCTTGAGGGGTCCAATATTAATTTACTAACTTTGTTTAACTCCAAGGATTACAAACGACATTAACGTTAATCAAGGGCTGTCTAGCACCTTAAGAGTGACTTACTCGGGCTTACCTGGACACCGTTACCTCTTGCACTACCTGTTGTGTCTGGGCGAGTTATGGAGCCTGTCCCACGCAATAAGAGAATGGGATGGGCAAAAACACGTGGTTACCCAAGGCCAATCAGAGTAACCACCAAAAATTCCCATCCAGCACCAAGGCGACCAGCAAAGCTCATTCTCCTTTGTTAGGGTGGGAGGGCGGGGCTGTCAGTCTCACCACCAAGAAGAGAATGTTGTAGGGGGAGGAGCTGGCTTAAAACAGCTCTGGTCCCCGGGCGAAAACCCTGGATGGGTGCGAAGATTTTGTGCCTAAAGTCCGGGGCGAGTGGGCAAATGCACATCGCCGCCGGACTTCACCAGGCTCGGAGCTGCCCTTGGACTTGTTGAAGTCTCCTAAGACTTTCCATCAGCAACCCCACATACAGCACGTTACAGTAGTCCAGCTAGGATGTCACTAGGGCATCTGGCACAGTGGCCAGAGCAGGTTTCTCAGAGCCCAATAAAATCACACTGGGCGATATTTCAGTGAACGTACATAAATATAAAGTTTATTAGCAAAGCATAATCGTTTCTTAATATTTCAACAAGCATGTAGTACAGATTAACTTTCTGAGTTGTTCATATTTCCATCAGGTGTTCTTTATTTTTGCAATTATATGTCAGAAATTTAATTGTAAATAATACATTGTATACTACAGGTATGGCTATAAATTTTCTTTTCTAACCCCCACAGTTATTTTACTCAGACAATTAAGCTAACTCTCTACTTAACAGTGGTACCTGTACTTAAGAGCAGCTCTACTTAAGACCAATTCAATTTAAGAGCAGAAAACAGTTGGTGTTTTAACTGCTGCCTTAAAAATTTTAGAGGTGGTCTGATCTATTTACAAATGTTTTTTTAAAAAATTATTTATTTATTTGATATTTTAGATACAGCTCTTCTACTTAAGAGTTGTTCATCTTAAGAGCATGCATTTGGAACAGATTAAATTCATAAGTAGAGGTACACATGCACACACACACACACACACACACACACACACACACACACACACACACACACACACGCACGCACACACACACACACACACACACACACACACACACACACACATGCACACACACACACACACACACACACACACACACACACACACACACACACACTTTACTATCTCTATGTTACACCACATTAGTTCACAACCAGAAGGCAGGCAGGCATGAGAAAGTTTCATGCTTTTCTTTACTTCTTAAATGGCTTCTATTTTTCTTACCAAAGGTTAGAAAAAGTTGTTTTTAATCCTGATTTTTTTTTACTGGTGTTTGTGTAATTTGAATCAAGGCTTTGTCATAATATTATCAGAAATTCAAGAATGTTGGCTAAATCCATGCAAGTCAAGAAAGCTAAGGATACAATTGGAAGGGTTAAGGATAAAATGAGGAAAAGATGTAATTTAATGAAAGAAATTGGCAGTTCTTCAAGACTTTTATCAAAAAGTAAATGATGAGGGCAAGCAAAACATTTAAAACAAAGTTGGTACTTAAATTGAAGTCTCTCAATAATGTAATGGTTAGCTATAAAATCCCATTGTCATGGAAACATTCATTAATGATATTATTTCCAAAACTTTATAATGACAATCAATTCTGGAGCTTACAGACTGTTTTTATTAAAATATTATTATTAATCAAGATGTTAAGATACCTACAGCAATACTAGCAAAGGGAATGAATAAATTTATTGCTAAATATATTAAGGATCAAAGTGACTTTGTAATAAGAGGACAAATGGCAAATTTGACTAGAGGAATTTTTTTTACATCTCAAATAAATCACATGGTTTTATTCTTCTGGTTTACTTAATATAATAAATTTTATCTGCTGCTTTATATAAATTCTGTTTTAATCTCAATTTATATTTTTTTGTCTCTTCTGCTCTACAAATGTTCCCCCATTATTGAATCCACATCCCTCTTATTTATTTAGGTGATCAAAATAATTATTCCACTTCTTTTCAAATTCTTTGACCGGTCTTCTCTTTATATAATTTGTGAGTTTGGCGGTTGTTGCATATTCAGACATTTTCTCTCTCCATGCTTGTATAGACGGGGATGAGTCTGATTTCCAGTTTTTAGCCATTATTACTCACGTAATTAAACAGTTCTTGCATGGATTTATCCAGATTTTCTGCTGGAATTGCCAAGAGCATTGTCTCAGGTTTCATCTCGAATTTGACTTTCAGGCTTGTTTTCATTTCAGCCTGTTAAGTCTTTCTAAAACTTGTTTACCTTATTACAAGGCCACCAGGTATGATAGCATGAACCTTCAATTTTTTGACATTTCCAACAAAGACCTTTATATATTTTGTCTATAGCTTTAATGTCTTTCAGAGTTATATACCATCAATAGTACATTTTGTACCCATTTTCTCTTAGAATTTGACATGCTGTGAATTTTATATTTTTTGTCCATAATCTTTCCCATTGTTGGAAAGATTATCTCTTTTTCTAAGTTCTGCATTCACTTTAACATGCTGATATTAACTGGAACTAGAAGAATTCTAAATGTCATACATGTAACGGGAAGAGAAAGTAGAGAAGTGGGGATAATTTCATTGAATTGGAATGCCCAGCATTAAAACAATAGGATTTAAGGAGCAGTCCAAGGGCATGATAAATCAGTTATATGCAGAAAAATGCTTTATTTGTAATAGCAAATGGGCTCAGAGCTAATATTCTGAGGGCGTGGTATTAGACACAGAAATCCCATTTGCCTCATATTGTTTGCTTTAATGAAGAGAATTCCTGGTGAATTTTACTAGAGAAAATAAATCAATGTGTTATAAGGATTAAGGGTAGGGCTAAAATCAGTTTATTTGTGACTAATTCATTATTAACCACATAAAAACCATAAAAGGTTTTGTATAGGGCAAAATTGCATTTAAAAATTTGAAGAGAAACAAGGATGAAAAATATTGTTTTAGGAAATTGGCATTTATTTATTTATTTATTTGATTTTTATACCGTGCCATCTGATCAATGGTCACTTTGAGCGGTTTACAAAAATTAAGGAATAGACAATACAATAAATAATATAATTAAACAATATAAAGTTTATAAGCAAATATAAAACATTAAGATTTGATAGTTTAAGTATTTAAAGATAAATATATTATTTTTAAAAACTGAAGAATTTTTTTGAAAGTTTAAAAAAAATAAGTTATGAGATTATGGGAAAATGGACTTTTGTGGTTTGGAAGTATAGTGATGAGTAGAATGAATATTTTACCAAAAATAAATTTATTATTTGTGATGTTAATAAGGGAGATAATAATAAATTAATTATTGGTGATATTGCTAAGAGAGATTGGCAAAATATAATTCATCTTTTTTATATACAGTGGTACCTTATACTGTATAAAGGAATTATTTCGTTCCAAATGAAATTCTGTTAAACAAATTTTCCTTTATATAAATTTCCCATAGGAATGCACTGAAAACAGTAATCACTAATCATGATCATTTTTATGTTGTATGAATCTGCCCCATAGCAATTCTGTTAAGCAAATTTCCCCTGTCTCTGGAATTTTTTATGTTGTACAGATTTTATGTTGTGCAAACTGTTTTATGAGGGTTCACTGTATTTTATTTTATAAAAAGCAAAGATTAATAAGAAGTGATGGTATAAAGATCAAAAAGTAAGAGAGTTGGGATTTCCAAGTTTTAGGAAGCAGTATGTCAAAAATCAGTTAAAAATGTAGGGGATGTTACCTCATACTGTAATAAAACAATATAGCAGAATATGGAATAATTAGAATTAGCTTTTAATTCTTTTTTGACAATTTAATAAGAGTGGGCTTAAAGAAATTGAAAAGCATTTCTTTAAAATACATTTTTAGCCTGGAATAAGCATAGAAAAATACTTAACCCAACAATTTTCCCACTATGCCTGATGATACAGTTGGAAAATTTTCTAGTAAATTTGAAAAATGTGGATAATTTATTTATAGGGGTGGTCACAAAATGCAAAAATTGTGTTTCATTTTGTTTTTGTTTCTCCCCTCTGTTTCATTTCATTTATTATGAAATGGATTTTTTTAAAAAATGTTTCGTATTTTGTTTTGTTTCATTTTGAGTTTGTTTGTTTGTTTGTTTGTTTATTTATTTATTTATTTATTTATTTATTTACACTATTGGAGCTGTGGTCAAAGTTATTTTCTCCCACTGACCAGCTGGGAGGCTGGTGGACACTTAAAAAAAAACCCTAGCACTGATCAGCCAGCCCGCGGGCAGGTCGGTGCGTTTTTAATTTTTAATTTTTTTCTTTTTTTATCTCGCACCTACCAGCTGGCCTGCAGGCTTAGCTCCTTTTTAAATTTTATTTTTATTTTTATTTACTTTTTTAAATCTTGCACCGACCAACTGGCCCATGGACCAGGTCGGCCCTTTTTTTTAAACTTTTTCTGTTTTTAAATCTTGCATCTACCGGCTGGCCCACAACCTGTGTCGGCATGTTGTTTTGTTGTTTTGTTTTTAATTTTTTTATCTCATGCCAACCAACTGGCCCATTGGCCAGGTCTGCACATTTTTAATTTTAATTATATTTATTTTTTATCTCAGGCCAAACCAGCTACCCCACAAGCTGGGTCGGCACTTTGGTAGTGGTGGTGGTGGTGGTGGTGGTTTTGTTTTGTTTTGTTTTTTGTTGTTATTTTAACCTAGCACTGACCAGCCAGTCCGCGGGCCATGCCAGTGCTTTTTTTTTTTTTACTCTAGTGCTAGCCAGCTGGCCCACGGGCTGGCTCAGCACGTTTTTCATGTTTAATGTCTGACCTGCCAAGGTGCTGGACATGAAACCCAGGGGGACACATCTGGGAGAGGGACACTCCCCCCTCTGTACCCACCCAGGTCTCTGTAAAAAAAGCCACGTTGGCCGGCTCATTCAAGGTCAAATCATGGATGATAGGTGTTTAGTTATGAAACAACCTGACATTAACCACCAGACAAGACAGGTCAGAGGTTTGGATGGAGAGGCTACCTGGGACAGGTACAAGTTCTTACCTAATTGATCCTCTGACTCAAAGCGTAATTCCCACAGCCTGATACCACACGAATAGGAGCCCCAACTAGCATGGTAAAGAAACACAAGGGGGAAAACACAAGGACATGACACAACAACCCAACAGGCAGACAGAACAATCCCACCCCTAACAAACAAAACTATAGGATCCCACCAACCACCTCAAAAGTCAGATAAATAAATACAATACAATACAATACAAAGTTAAAACAGTATACAATGTCAAATTAATAAGCAAACACTAAATAATCAAAATTAAATAAATAATAAACAAATAAAAACAAGCAAGCAATCATGCAGCAGAACAGCAGGGAGCAGGGAGATTGAACAGCAGACTCCAGCCAGGTGGAACTAAATGGAACCAGCGAAAGATGTCAGCTTTAGTGTGCAAATCACAATGCATGAAGTCAACAATGCCAGCAGGAATAACAAAGATGTAAACTGCCAGGGAGCCAGGACAGATGTTATCTCCTTTCCCAGTACCAGAGAGAGGACCACCATCCACCACTCCTGGTGGAAACATGGCCTCCAGAAAAGAGGTAGGACATCGTTCCTTGCAGAAGTGGGTATACCAGGCAATAGATAAGCTGCTCCAAAAAAGGTCGAGCGTGGAATCAATCATCGTCACTGGCAATCCAGCCGGAATGTGAGAGAAGATAGATGAGAGGACCAGAGGAGCAGCCTCCCCCTCCAACAACCACCACTGCCACCAGCCAGAGAGGACAGGGTGCACACCCCTCACCACCCTCAACCATCCTATGGATGTTAGACAAGCACTCCAGGGCCGCCAAGCTGACCACCAGAATGCACAAGCACCACACTGATGGAATTCATCCGGGGACTCCTCCTCCTCCTCCTCCTCCTGGGTCCTCTGAAACCACTGGGTTGAGCCATCAGGACCTGCCATCACCACATTGGAGAGACTCGCCAAGGGCTCCACCTCTTCCTCAGCAAGCGAGTCTGGGAGAGCCAGGTGAGACAAACCAGCCAGCCAGCCAAACATGGCAGCCAGTGGCAGGCACAGCCAGCAGGGTCCCACACACCGTGAGGAGCAAACAGACCCACCAGGTATGGCCGTAGCTGAGAGGAAAGCCAAGCCCACTGCAAGCCTCCATCAGACCACTCCACTCTTCCTTAGCGGAGCCAGGTGAGAGGCCAGAAATGAAAAGAGCCACAGCACACAAACAGGCAGGCCACTATGCATGCAAAATATCAACAACCACCGCAGCAGCAATGCCTGGTCAAACAAACTCTGAGGGGCAGCGGTTGCTGAAGACCGACAGATGCATGCCAATCAGGGGCTCGACAAGTAAGTTCCATTCTGCTCAGAGCTCCCAAATGTCACGCCAAAGGCACCGCCTGATCCTCCTGCCTGCCCGTTGAAGCACAAATGCTCAAAAACTGAAAATAAGGCAAAATAACAAGCAAATTAATAATAATAAAACAAAGGCAAGGCTGAGAGTGGCCACAAAATGCAGCCACCAGCCGCCATCTTGCCAGAAACTATGTGGACATATGTGGAAACTATATATTATATTGTTTTTGCAAAGATAATACAATACAAAAATGCTGTATTATGTCAGACAAAATAATCATAGAAAATATAGTAAGTGTCTATTATAGTGGACAATTCTCTGCTATCATCAGCCTTAAACCATTGGACTCGGTGATGGACTGCCACATGTTCCCTCTTATTTATAAACTTTCTAAAAATACAAATTTAAAAACCCGACATAATCTGGGCCAATTGACTAATAATGCTTCAGTGTCTAATGGAGCAAAGCAATGTTGCATGCTGACCCCACTGCTATTAACTTCTACATTAACTCATTAGTTCTGCTCTTGATCACTTAGATATTCATTTTTTCCAAGCTATCTGTCAGCATCATTATACACTAAAGATGTGATCCTTTTATCACAGTCACCTACTGGCTTTAAATGAGTTTTATGAGCAGTTATCCAATAAGGCCATGAAGGGCATTTACATATCCATCATCAGAGAACCAACATACTGGTTTCTGCTGACAGACCCTAGTTCTACAAATGGTCCTTAAATGGCTGCAAGATCACACACACTAAGATATTTAAGTGTTTATGTGTTATCTTGTTAATTAATTAATTAATTAATTAATTATAGAGTATTTTTACCCTGCCTTTCTCCATGGGAAAGAACCCAAGGTAGCTTACAGTAATGAGGGATAATATACAGTTCAGTACAATTAAGACATGTTTAAGTATTGAAAACAGGTAATTGAGAAACACCTTACAGCATTGAAAGACAACATTACATTAAAGCTACAAGAGAATGTGAGCAGCTAAAAGGAGAGTAAAATTCCTTGTAACGTTATGAGTGATGGAAACTAACATTGAAAACATAGTGTCAATGTAATTACATAAGGTTAGAAGTGGTTATAAACACAAAGTCCATGTGATCCTATAGAACAGTGATGGTGAACCTAATGCCAAATTGGCACTGCCAATTTCTATTATTAATTAATTATAGAGGTTCAATTACTGTATTGGCACTTTGCAAAAAAAAAAAAAAAAGTGGGTTTTGAATTGCAGTTTGGGCACTCAGTTTCTAAAAGGTTCGCCATCACTGCTAAAGATTCATATGAAAGACACATAATAAGTAGTCTATCATTCAGGGAAAGTTTGCCTGAAAAGAAAGGTTTGGCTAAGAGGCAGTCTAGAGGCAGTCCTTGCCTCTAGTGAAAGAGAGTTCCAGAGTCTGGGCACAGCAGCGGAGAAGGCGCTATCATGGGTTCCCAAAGACATACCTGTAGGATGGTGGGATGGAGAGAAAGGCCTCTCCTGATGACTTTAAGAGAATACTGTGAGATCAGCTAAACAGGTCATACAGTGCTTTGTAAAAGATCAGCACCTTGAATAACGATTATTGGCAGCAAATGGAGCTGAAAATAACATTGAAAACTATATCCTGGCCCATAGTAATCAATGTGCTGCATTTTGGACCCATTGAAGTTTCCTGAGACTTTTCGAAGTGGTTATAAACACAAAGTCCATGTGATGGCCTATAGAATGTCTCACTGTGATGGTTTCTCAAAACAAAACAAAAGGGGGGGCATAACGGGTGCCAAATTGCAAAAATGCTTGGCCACAGCCATGAGCCCTTTCTGATGAGTCCAAGAGCATGCCCCAACATTTTTTTTTTTCAGTTGGAGGGTGACTCCATCCAGTCAGGTTGCATCCCTATCCCTTCTTCTCCCTTATACAGGTTCAATGTCTGGGTTTACATTTTGTTCATCCTGGCACTTTGCAAAAAATGTAAAGTTGAGATAGTTTTGTATCCAGAGGTGATGATTAGCAGTTTGGGCAGTTAACCCCAAAAGTCCTGATAATTCCTCCTGTGAAATAGATGTTAAATAACATATCACTGCTAAAGATTCTTATGAAAGACATGCTGGATAAAAAGCCCATCTAGTCCATCATTCAGGGCCCCAGTTTGCCTGGGAAAGAAAGATTTGGCTAAGAGGCAGTCTAGAGGCAGTCTCCATCATGGTTTGTTCCTGGACTTTTCATCTAGGAATCTCTCCAATCCCCTTTTGAAGGCATCCAGGCCAGATGCCATCATCACATCCTGTGGCAGGGAGTTCCACAGACCAATAATGCGCTGGGTGAAAAAATATTTTCTTTTGTCTGTTCTTACTCTCCCAGCCCTCAATTTGAGTGGATGTCCCCTAGTTCTGGTATTTTGTGAGAGGGAGAAGAGCTTCCCTCTATCCACTTTACTCATGCCCTGCATTATTTTGTACATCTCAATCATATCCCCCCTCAGGCGCCTTTTTTCCAGACTAAAGAGCCCCACATGTTTTAGTCTTTCTTCATAAGGGAGGTGCCCCAACCCAGTAATCATTTTAGTCGCTCTCTTCTGCACCTTTTCCAGTTCCACTATGTCTTTCTTGAGATGCGGTGACCAGAAGTGTACACAATACTCCAGGTGTGGCCTTACTATTGTTTTGTATAATGGCATTATAATGTTGGCTGTTTTATTTTCAACCCCCTTTTTGATAATCCCTAGCATGGAATTGGCCTTCTTCACCGCTGCCACACATTGGGTAGACACCTTCATGGAGCTGTCCATGAACACACCAAGATCTCTTTGAATCCCCCAATATGCATTACTTTACATTTGGCTACATTAAAACACATTTGCCATTTCGCACCCCATTCCCCCAGTTTGGAGAGCTCCTTCTGGAGCTCTTCACCATCTTCTCTGGTTTTTACCACACAGAAAAGTTTTGTGTCATCTGCAAACTTAGCCACCTCACTGCTTATCCCTGTCTCCAGGTCATTTATGAACAGATTGAAAACACCGTTCCCAGGACAGATCCCTGGGGCACACCGCTGTTCACTTCTCTCCATTGTGAAAATTTCTCATTGACACCTTCTGTTTGTTTCCTGCATCTCAACCACTTTCTGCGTTCTATCCTGCAGGAAGGATTGGAGCCATTTTAATGCAGTACCCCTGATTCCCATTCAGGGAGAAGAGTCAGGAGGATGCCATGGCCTATATAGTGTCAAAAGCAGCTGACAGGTCTAGTAAAACCAAAAGAGACACTGATCCCCTATCCATTTCCTTGAGTAAGTCATCTACCAAGGCAACCAGTGCTGTCTCAGCCCCACAACCAGGCCTGAAGCCAGAGTGAAATGGATCCAGGTAGTTTATATCATCCAGAAACCTCTGGAGCTGCAAGGCCACAACTCACTCAAGGACTTTCCCCAAGAACAGGATATTTGATACCAATTGGTAATTTTTCAGTATCGTTGGGCCAAGGAGGGCCTTTTCAGCAGTGGTTTTACTATTGCCTCCTTTAAGCATGCCAGAATCCTGCCCTGTTGTAAGGAGGCATTCACTATTCTTCTTAACCGTCTGCCATACCTTTTCTGCAATCTTTTATGATCCAGGAGGTGCAAGTATCCAAGACACATTTGGTGGCCCTCACCTCCCCACGTCATCCAGCTGTAGGAACTGAATGTAACCCATTAATACAGGACAAGCAGGGCAGGGTGTTTTCTCTTCCAAGTCAACAGCAACATTAAGCATTTGCACAGTATGCTGCCTAAATGGTTCAAAACTCTACCTCTTTGAATTTTAAAAAAATGGTTTGTATCGCAGTAGCAAGTTATTTGCTGGCTGCTTTAAAGCTCTTTGTAGCCCAACAACTCACTCATGTGCACAAGAGGGAATAGTGACAGTGGCAGCAGCAGGGAGGTGAGACAAATTACTTCTTCGGGTGCACAGTTTAGTCCCTACTTAATGTCACCCCCATGAACTGCATGCAGTCTAAACCTATGAGGGTTATTTATTCTATTTATTTATTTTTGAGTATTTTTACCCTGCCTTTCTCCTTGGAAAAGGACCCAAGTCAGCGTACAATAAGGAGGAGCAATATACAGCCCAGAACATTTAGCACACATTTAAGTTAAGAACAGGAAATTAGAAGAGGCATCTTACAACATTAAAAGGTAACGTTAAAGCTACAAAGAGCATGCAAAAATAAGAAAAAAATCCATTATGCTGGATGGAAACCAACATGGAAAACAATGATGTTCTTATGAAATCAGTCAATGCAATCACACATTGTAATCCATCTAAAAATCCCATAATAGGTAGTCCATCATTCAGGGAAAGCTTGCCTGAGGAGCAAGGTCTGTGCCTGCTTCCAGAAAAGGGGCAGAGATGGGGCAGTCCTGGCCTCCAGCAGGAGGGAGCTCCAAAGTCTGGGAGCAGCAACAGAGAAGGCTATGAAGGTGGCGGGATGGAGACAAGTCAAATTGACTTTAGCACCCAAGCTGGTTCATACTGTGGGACTCTATCTTTCAGGTAGCTTGGACCCAGGCCATTTAGTGCTTTGTAGGTTTTAAGTGAGACATCACTTTGACAACTAAGGTTCGGATAGTCAAAGCTATGGTTTTTCCAGCAGTGATGTACAGAAGTGAGAGTTGGACTATAAAGAAGGCTGATTGCTGCAGAACTGACACTTTTGAGCTGTGGTGCTGGAGGAGACTCTTGAGAGTCCCCTGGACTGCAAGGAGATCAAACCTATCCATCCTGAAAGAAATCAACCCTGGATGTTCACTGGAAGAACAGATTTTGAAGCTAAGGCTCCAATACTTTAGCCACCTCATGAGGAGAGAGGAGTCCTTGGAAAAGTCCCTGATGTCGGGAAAGATTGAAGGCAAAAGAAAAAGCAGATGACAGAGAATGAGATGGTTGGATGATGTCATTGATGCGACCAACATGGATTTGACCAAACTCCAGGAGGCAGTGCATTCCTATGGGAAACCATTTTAAACAACCGTAGGTCTCCCCCCTCCCCACTGGGAGCAAAGCATTGGGGGGGGATTTTCCCCCCAACCCAGAACCGATCAGCTGACACATGGGGCTTGGGGAGGGGAAAAAGTTCCCCCATCCCAGCACTGATCAGCTGGTGCATGGGGGTTGGGGGAGGGGGAAAAGTTTTAATAGCCCTGGGCTCCATGGCTGCTGACCTGTGGAGTCCCCCAGGGTTCTGTTCTGTCTCCTATGTTATTTAACATCTATATGAAACCACTGGGGGAGATTATCAGGATTTTTGGGCTTAAGTGTCACCAGTATGCCAATGATACCTCTCATCACCTCTGGATTTTAAGGGAGCTACTATCTCAACTTTAGTAAAAAGAGAACCAACACCCCTCTGCTTAAGAATATTTTCCCTTCTCTTTACTGTTTGCTGACAATTAGTCCAATTAGCATTCAGTTAGCATGTAGTCCGCTGGTGCTGGAAGTAGGCAATGTGAGTTTGTTGGGTTCTGTTCCTGTAATCTGTCATATTTGTACAGTAGGCTGAGTTTGATTTATTCCAGGCACATCCAAACTTCGGCCCTCCAGATGTTTTGGACCACAACTCCCAGAATTCCAAGCCTGTATTTCCAATGGCAAAGGACTGTGGGAGTTGTGGTCCAAAACATCTGGAGGGACAAAGTTTGGACAAGCCTGATCTATTCAGAACTAAATGAGATCTTTTATTCTTTCCCTTACCAATGTCTTTTCTCTTACCAAAGTTACTGAGACTGAAATTGCCAGCTGATGAGAACTAAAAGGGGTGATCTTGTCCAGGAAACTTGAAGCTAATTCTGCTGCACAGCTAGAAGAGTTCAGCTAAAATTGAAAACTATGCAACACTTTATCTATTTTTTTTTAAAAAAACTTCTTTTACAGGGATGAAAACTGCTTATGAAAAGACATCTAGGAATTATACATAGTGCTGTTTGCAGTAAGATATGCATCATATTGCCCAACAAATTATGCTGCCATGTTGAACTATATATATATATAAAAAAAATCTTTCCATACAACCAATTTTCCACTGAAGTGGCATCTCTATTAAAAATTATATTATCTACCCAAAGGAAAAAAAAACCACTACATGATTTCAAATGTTCTGGTGGTAAGCTGCTATGGATTGCAAATCACTGTGACAAAATATATACCCACTTACAAATCTATTATTATGAATGAGGGTTGAAAGTTTGCCTACTATGAGAGATGAATGAAAGCCTGACAAATATCTAGATTTCACAAATAGGCCAAAAAGTGACATGGCACGGTTGCTTTGCTGAAGCAAATTTCTGGGGAAAGAAATCTCTAGTTTAGTGCATTTTGTCTGAACTTAATGGAAAACAACAGCTGCAGTGCTACAATTATGGGCATTTGAGCCATAAATCTATCCTTGGAAATGTTTCTTCAGTCACATTCCATTTTTATTCTCTATTTACTAGCCTTTTTATCTTCCTATTTTTCTTTTCACAGCCCAAGATGTAAAACGCAAGAGACCAAGCACATTAAGCTCATTAATGTCAGCTAGGTTATAAACCAACAGATTCTAGGTTGATATGCTGACAGTGTAAGTTATCTAAAATACTTTGGTGTACTGAATGTATGTTTTAAGTATTTCTTTCAGTTGAAAGTGCTTGGGTATTATTTATCATTCCTCATTTTCCCTTACTTCCCCCCACCTTCCCTGTTTACAGCTTCACCAGTTTCCGAGTCTGTGTTATGCCAAAAAGATTGTAGTTGTCATATTCTTTCAAATAGCTGATTGATTAAATTCTGAAATCACTGAGCCCACTGACAAGGTCACTTTGAACTTGCTACTTCTTTTTCAGCATAGCCATCAACCATTTGTACTTCAGAACATAATAAAAAGCTGGACAAGTACAATGAAATACAGCTCAAGAACTAAGAACTTTATGCTCTGGCAGGTTACCTTGGAAATACTCATACAGTTCTATGACCTCTGCTTTCAAAATGAAAAGAGTGACTTCATCATGCTGAATCTAATGAGGAGACTAAAGCCCAAATCTCTAATTGTAGCGAGCAGACAGAAACTGAAATGTGTTCAGTTCACCTGTTTACTTCTTCACATGCTTCCAAAATTCATTAAGAACACTTGCCACTACCATGATTAAAAAGACAGGGTGGTGATATATTGTCCATTGTGTCATCAACATGGTAGTAATAACTGACATATGACAGATTAAAGGAACAGGATAATTAATGTTAGGGTGCCTCAAGCAGAATTTCTAATTAGAATTAATGTCTCATGGATAGAATCTGTTTTCCCTGGTTACTAACAGTTTCACTGTTCCACTGATTCCGTCTGCCCTTAGCCCATCTTATTCACTTTAGACTTTATGAAGGGTGCTGAATTACTATGTTTATAGTTTTGAAGTCAGGTTCTGTGATGTCTTTCTTTCAAGAAAAGATGCAGGTTTTTAAAGACTAGTAGTGAATTGAACCCTTAGTCCACCTAGCTCAATATTAGCTACACCAGGACTGGCCTGCTGGATGTTTTTATGACCTTCAGCTCCCATAAGCCAAACTAAGTCAATTGTTAACAAATAGTGGTAGTTATAGTCCAGAATCTTCAGGAGAGCTGCTGTTGCCCACTTTCTGAATATATTCACTGAAATCCAGTAGTACTACAGTACACCTATTGAATCAATAGAACCTATGGAGGAGTTAGTTTACCAAATCCTTGCTGATTCAATTAGCCTGTGCTATTTGTGACATATTACTAGATTTCAGCTACTGGCAGAAAGTATCATCCAGTTAGATGTTCTGTCACAGCCCCAAATTGATATGCTAGAAGTTAAATCTGGTACATAGATCTGAATAAAAGCAATATAATGAAAATGTAAGCTTTAATAGTGTCTAAACATTTTAAGACTTTTAATAAATATGTTGCAGTGCTGACTTTTGATGGGACTAATCAATTGTTCTGAATACTGTGTTGTAGTTTTTAACACTGCTAGCTTTCTTTAACTCTTATTTCTTCTCATGTATAGAGTAATTGCAAATTATTCCACACTGAATCAAGGATCACACAACTAATGAATTATTAGTATTATAGGCAATTGGATTTGAAAATATGGTGATAATACACAATGCTAATAATGGCTAGTGCAGGAATACTGGAGTGGTTTGGCAGTTCCTACTCCAGGCGGCTATGGCACCTGGTATAGGTGAGCCCAATTTAAATGTTCATATGAGGCCTGTCTGAACAAACAAGTCAGATGCCACCACAAACTAATTAATGGTGTGCTCTTTGCAAAAAATATCCACATAGTGTCTTCCTATATACAGTGGTACGTCTACTTATGAGCTTAATCCGTTCCGAATGCATGCTCATAAGTTGAACTAATCATAAGTAGAGCAGCCATATATTTAAAAAATAATAAATAAATAAATAAATAAATAAAATTGTAAGTAGAGCAGACTGCATCTAGAATTTGCAAGGCAGCAGTTAAAATGCCAAAGGTTTTCTGCTCTTAAGTTGAATTGCTCGTAAGTACAGCCACTCGTACATAGAGGTACCACTGTATGTCCATTTAGGATTCAGCCCCATAGGAGTAAAGGTAATGAAGTTAACTATCAGGTAAATTGCATAGGAACCTTAATATACCTGGAATGTAAAGTCCCATGCATATTGCTTCTAACATCATTGTATTTTCTACACCACTGAATGCACTTTTTAATGTTTAAAACAAATCATGATTAGAAAATAATATATGGTCATGAATTTAAATTAAAAATTCATTCAAAAATTTCTTTTCATCAATTCATAGTCATATGAATCAATAACCTCAACAAATATGAATCAATTGATTTTAGTTTTTTTTTAATTTGTCAATTCATTGGGCTATAAAATGCTGCCCAAGACACCTACAGATAAGTAAAACGCAGGGAAGCTTGCACTGACTCACTTCTACAATACCTCCATGTTTAGTGAAGATTGGCTTTCTGATATTATGCACCCCAAAAAGGGCACCTGAGGAAAGATGCCCCTAGGTACCATACTTGAAGAGGGCATTCCTCAAACTCTCCTCTGCAAGCCTTCAAAGTTTGGTGCTGATTGGGTTTCCCCAAAAGGTACCTTTCTGGTGGGGGGCAATTTGTAATTTGGACATCCAGAACATAATATTTACCAGATTTGGAGGAATCGCAGAGAGGCATCAGAAGAAGAATTCCTGCAAGTTTCTCTTGCCTTGAGGGCCATTTTAAAGCATTTTAAATCAATCAAGAATTGAAAAACTGATTCAACAATTTGTAAGACAAAAACATAAATTTATTTTTTCCAATTTGTCAATTTTGACGAATCATAAATTGAAACAAATCAACATTGTTTTCATCCATGCCCATCTCTACTTTATATACTTCACCTTCATTAAAAATAAAACCTGACAGCACTTTAGGGACATAAAATAAGAACTTCCTCACCATTTAAGTTTAGAATGCCAAAAGAAAAGAAAAGAAATATCAGAGATGGGAAGTTAGTGAAAACGGTCATTAAGTGGAGCACATGCTTTTTGTATCGCCTCTCCCCCCACAAACTTCCTCAAGGCAATCAGGGACTTGTAATCTGGACAGAGCCAAATTGAGGGTGGGAAGGAAGAGGTGGGTGATCAAGGAGTATGCTGCTTTGTTTTTGTGTTAAACTGTATCCGGGACTTTGAAGCTGCTTTAATACCAGCCTGGCCTCCTGATACCATCATGTGGTGTTTTCCATCTCACCAAAAAGATTCTTAGTGCCTGATAGACAACAACATCTATCAAGATTGCATTTCTGGTACAATGCTTTGATAAAGATAGCAAGTTGCTATTGAAAACTTAGCTCTCATTTTTTGTTTTAGTAATGACCAATAAAGGTATCACCTAACATCTTTCTAAAATTATTTTGCTGGTCACACGGCTCAACTATTTTACTGCTATGCCTAACAATCTAATTAGTTTATGTTTAAATTGAAAAGAGGGTGTTTAAACTAGCTTTTAATTTTTTATTGCATCACTACACTGAAAGGCATGAGAATGAAACTGAAAATTGTCATCCATCCAGGACCTGATCCTGCAAGAACATACTGATTTCACTTGCATCACAGAGACTTGGCTGGATGAGACTTGGGGAGTGAATCTCACTCAGCTCTGTCCTCCAGGTTTCTCTGTGGAACAAAAGGCAAGACCAGAGGGCGGGGGTGTGTGTGGAGTGGCAGTAGTCTATAGCAATGGTGGTGAACCTCTGGCACTCCAGATGTTTTGGACCACAACTCCCAGAATTCCATGCCTGTATTGCCAGTTACAAAAGACTGTGGGAGTTGTGGTCCAAAAAATATGGAGTGCTGAAGGTTTGCCACCACTGGTCTATAGTGACTTCATCCCTCTTACAAGATGTCATATTCCCCAGTTCCCTGGATTTGAATGCATGTTCCTAAAACTAGTAGCCAGGGACAAAATAGGAATTCTCTTGGTATACCACCCTTCCCAAGGCACAACAACTTCTCTACCTCAGCTAACTGAACTGATAAGAGGGGTGGTATTGGAATCCGTCAGCTCATCAGGCTGGGGAAATTTAACATCCATGCTGAGGCAGCTCTGTCAGGGGTTTTCAAAGACTTCATTACCTCCATGACAGCCATGGATCTGTCTCAAATGGTTTCTGCCCCTACTCATTCTGCAGGCCACATCTGGCCTTCTGCCTTGGTATGGATATTGGGAAACGTGGAGTAAAGGAACTTTATGTAGTCCCATTGTCTTGGACCAACCATTATCTGGTGTGCTTTGGGCTCACTGGAACTCAGAGCCTGGGCAGGGTTGGAAGTCAGATAAAGGCAATTTGTCCAAGGAGGTTGATGAACTGAGATGGTTTTGTAGCTGCCTTTAGGGGGTTTCCCTCCTCTTTGATGGGGGATTCCATTGAATCCTTGGCTGATCTTTGGAATGGAGAAATGAGCAAAGCCATTGACCTAATTGCTCCAAAAGATCTCCTTTCTCAAAATAGAGCCAAACTGGCTGCTTGGTTTACCAGGGAACTGGCAAATATCAACGGGATGGGCCAAAAAGGTGAAAGGCATTGGTGGAAAACTCAGAGTGAAACAGAAAAAGACACAGTGAAGGGCCATTGGAAAGATTATTCCAAGGCAGTGGAAGCAGCAAAGAAATCATTTTTCTGTACTACCTTTGCTTAGAATCAATCATTTGAGCATTTTCAAATAGTCAAGAGTCTGCTACATGCTAACCCATGGGTGTATTAACACAGACCACTCTATAATTCAGTGCGAAGAACTTCTGACTCCCCCGCTCTCAACCGCTCACTCCCTATTCCTCAACCACTTCTTTTCTTTTCTTTTTTAAAAGTCCTTCAGCCATCTCCCAATTTAAACAAATAAATGTATTCTCGAAGGCTTTCACAGCCAGGATCTGATAGCTTTTGTGATTTTTTTCAGGTTGTTTAGGCAACATGGCCAGCACATGCCCAAACAGTCCGAAAAACTCATAACAGCTAAACAAATAAACCCTGTCTTTGTTCTGCTTGTGTCCTCCAAGTTGTGTGGGCAATGCTGATGCACCGCCCACTCCTCCAAAGACTCAGTTGCACCATGAGGCATAAGTGAGTCCTGAAAGTAAAACCTCACAGCCGAGCTGGCTTTCTTCACCCTTGCAGCAGCACGGAAGAAGAGGCTGAACCTCTTGGTGAGGCAGTCCCTTCAATAGACGGTCCCTGCCCTCACCAACATGGCCCCCCACCGCTGTCATCTCATGCCATTTATTCAGCTCCATTTGGCATGTCCCCAATTCAATGTTCTTTTCTTTTCTTTCCATAACAATGGGCTTGTTCAGATGGGTCTTCACCCTGCTGTGTCAGGCCTGGGGCAGCAGCAAAGAGTTTTCTGCAGCCTAGCCCTAGTAGTTGAGGAATGGAGGGCAGCTCTTGCCGAGTCCTGCTGGTGGTCTCTTTCCAGCTTCAGTTCCTGTTCTCCTGTTCAGGCAGGCTGGCCTGGGTGTCGGCTTTGACTATTGACCCTGTTCTGTTGGCTGGGCCCTGGTGCCTTTGCTTTGTTAGTAGAGGCCACTGTGTCCATGTGGACTCTTCTGACATGCTGTTTGGTGCATGGTGGAGGCAGACTGGTTTGCACTCTCCCCCTCCCCCTGAGATCACACCAAAAATGGACAAATTTGTTCTCAGCAGACTCTCCCATCTGTACCTTTTTGGTGCAGTTGGTGCACTCTAGTTTAGTCCTTTCCCTATGTTTGTGATTGTGGGGAAGAAACAAGGCTCCTTCTGGTTTGAATTTCTGGCATTATAAACTGGGCTAATAAACAAGTCACGTCAGAATACTGGCAAACTGAACACTACTCTTGTTACTCTGCATGGAGGCCAGGGAAGAAAATGATTAATATTTTCCTTCTGCTAAGATACCTGGTATGGTGTAGTGAATGGAATGATGGATTAGTACTCTGGATTCAAACCCCACTTGTGTAGGAAAACTCACTGGAGGAGTGGAACCGGTAAAAATCACTCCTTAAATATCTCACTTTGAAAGCCCTATTAGGGTCACGGTAAGTCAGTTCCAACTTGACAGCACATAACAACAGACCATTTCTGATGCACTGAATCACTTACATTATTTTTTTTCTTTGTTTTGGGGAAGAGGTGATCAAGTGGGGATTCAAACCATGGCTGTGAGCAGTTTCTTGATAGGCAGCATGCACAAGACAAAGTTTTTAAATTAATCTAAATTACCCATTGTATGAGAAATGATCTTACAGATCACTTCCCCTGTCCCTCTTCAGAACAGCCAGAGAAGTATCCAACTGCCATCAGAGAGAGTAAAATAAAAGTTGATACACCATTTGGATGTGAAGATCACATATAACGAAATATTGGTCATATATAATGAAATACCACACCAAAAAGGCAAGTAGACATGTCCTATGTTTTTCCAATCCTATGACAACGTGTAGCTCTCTCTCCCTATGTGTGTATGCAGGCTTAACCATAAGACAACTATGAGAAAGAATTCTTCAAAATCTAGAGCTATAATTTGTTCTTAAAAACACAACAAATGAAAGAATCCATTTTAGACTGGAATAGACATATTCTTTTCCTGATTCACACACACACACACACCCAGAAAGTCTTTAATGGTTTATTTAAATGAAAGTGTGTTTGTGAGGAATCTATTCATCCTTTTGCATTTTGCAGAGTAGGGCATTACAGGGGGGGAAATGTAAATATTTGATATTCCATTTAGGAAGATTGGAGTATTCATGATATACATACACATTCTATCAATTGACAGAAAAGCATTGGCTAGGCACTTCTTTGGAATGCAAATCTGTAAACACAATTCTGAATGCAACAGGACAAATGAGCATTTATGTTTATTGCTTGCAACAGAAATGGTGTACTATATATTTCTACAAGGTTGTTATACAGAAACTCGGCTGCATTTGTTTTACCCCATTTTCCATTTTAAATCTGGAATGTCAATTAATTGCTAGAAATGTTCCAGTCCTCTGTGCTATTGGGTTATATACTGGACTACATTAAAATCATGAATGTCATTTCACAAAATCCTTTTAGTCTTATTTCTCATTAACATCATGGCAGGAGTGTGGGGGGAATCAAACCATAGCAGTTCAAAAATGGATCATGTAGCATACATTGACAGAAGACAATTTTCACTTACTAGAGAGTAAGCCCCCTTAAATGAAAGCTGTGTATACAGTGCAAAAATGCAATATTGTTTGTGTCTGAGCTTTTTAACCAGAGCAGGGTCATTTCTTCTGCTGAAATCGCTGTAGTCATCTACATGGATATGATTTACAGGCTCCTCATATATGGGCTCTTCTGGGATACAGTGCACCATTAGCCAGAAAGGAGAAAGAGAAGGTAGTACAGGGACAAAACTATTTACTAGTGCCCATCGCTGTTCTCCGCTATTGTTTTTATTATATGTTTTAACAATTGTATTTATTGGTTTTCTTTTGTAAACCGCCCAGAGTCCTCCAGAAATGGCGCAGTATATAAGTGCAGGAAATAAATAAATAAATAAATAAATAAAAATAAATAACTAGAGAAATGGCCTTCAAGGTTTTGCTCTTCCCGCCATTTTCATGAATCACTTCCCCATGCAGAGACAGGCACCTGTTTTAATTGTTATTATAGCACCAAAACTATGAGTATCATGGCTCAAGGTCACTGCGGACATGCATCTTACACTAGAAAAGGTCTAAAGGTATGTCAGTGGAAGGGAGGTGGAGGCTGGTATTGTGAGGCTGGTGGAAAGGCTTCTAGGTTCTACATCCCTAGACAGAGTGCGGCCAGATTCCTTAAGTGTGGGATTCAGGAAGATTAATTCCTTTGACCAAGTTTAAGGAAGTTCCTTCAGAAACAGAACTAATGCTGCAATTTATTCATTGATTAAACTATTGAAATTGGAATCTAAGCCTAGTGTCTTAACGGGAATGCCCTATAATCAGGAATGATGTTGAACAATACCACAACTTACTTACCACTTACTCTCCATGTTGTCTTGTGTGTTTTGTGCCCCAATCCAAGTGTGGAGGACAAAGAGCTAAAAATACCCAAGATGCTTCATCTTGACCTGTTGCTACTGTTGTCTGATAAAGCCTTACTGTATTGCTAGAGGAATCGTCTTCTGAGTTAGCCCATGACTGTTGGTTACTCACACTCAGACTGGTAGGATAGGTTCAACAGCAGCAAATGGTGTCTCTTTTAATGTATCATTTATTTTATTTTATTTACTATACCACCCATCTTGCAAGGACACCCTAGGTGGTTTATGACAATTAAACAATATGAACATTGATACACTGTAAACTGAAATTCAGTTCAATAAACATAATCAATATCACAAGACAATTTGTTTATATAAAATAAAATAAAAATTGCACAATAACATTTGTTTTATTTAGGGTAAGGCCAAGAGTGGTAATCACCTGAAGACCTGGGATGTAGTACCCACAAAGCCGAGGTAAAAATGAAGTTATTACTCAGGCCATATCTTGAAGGTAGCTAAAATAATTTTGATAGCAGTATTGTCTTGACACTACAAGTTATGATAGAACTAAGGGCCCAATACAGTCTATGTGCTCCACCACAACCAGCTGCTCAGAGCAGCCTATGCTCTCAACAGCAGCTGCCTATGGTTTGGAATGCTGGCTTACTCAGGGTGGTGCTCTGTGGACTCCTATGACATTGAGAGACGTTTGGTGAACTCATTGGAGGCCTGGGTCAGGGGGAAAGATCAACTGCTCCAGATCTCCAGCTAGGTCTTGAAGGTTCTTTTATCATATTGAGGCATTGAAAGTGAGGTGGCAATAGAGACTGCCTGTTTCTCAAAGGAACCCTCTTAGCACGTGATCCTTGAAGCTTCTGTTCCAAAAGAATTGCCACTATCTTGGTCTAAGCCAGTTCTCAGTCCCAAGGAAAACTGAGAACTCTAGGCTATTCCCCAATCTATGGCAATACCAGGCTTCCTTATAAGTAGAGGAACTCATGGCTCCAGGCTGTCAGTTAACTATTTGGTATATTGGGTAAGCAGCTAGGACTGGAGTTAGCTAGCATCACATTCCTTATCACTTAAAACCAATACATGTCATTGTCTATAAAACATATTACATTTATTAACAAGAAGGTTTGGTTACAAATAAGTCAAAGAAGGCAATAAATCTAGACAAAAGCAATTTCAACCATTCAGAGGCAGATAAGAACATCTAAGAGCTAAGACTTGCAAATAACACCATTTAAAAATCTAATTTACTCTAAGTAAATTAGGTGTCCTTGAGACTATAGTTACTGGCATGGTCATTGTGGGCAAGATAATTTAGAACCTCTTCTGACTTCTGAGGAAAAATTATTCATGCAGCTGTGGGGCAAACAGTAAGCATGCTGCCACACCATATGCAAGGAGTGAACTCAAACCGGATACTCTGAATGTCACAGGGAATGGCGGGAAGGAGGCAGCAGAGTAACCTCAGGTTTCCTGCCATGCACAGTATCTTGTACCACCACTGGACCAAGCCCCTTTAACAAAATGTATCTGAATGTTGTAAACAGACTTCCAATTTCTCATGCAAGCCCTATAAAACCCAACTCAAACGTTTTAAAGCCATTTATTGCTACTTCTGGCTTTACTAGCCAGCTAATGTCATCAATCTAGATTCTAGACAATTTAGCTCACAATGTGCAGTAAAAGGAACAGTCTTCCCTCCACTTGATTAAGTAAGAACACACAAGCAATTTTTTTATCTTACTCTCTGAACCAAATGAAAACTTTCTCAGCATTTTATACACCCACTGGCACATAGCCTTGGAACAAGTTCTAGTCCACTTGCTTATTCTGAACACTAAACAAAACACATATTTGTGTCATGTTGTATGATATCTTAGCTGGCTGGGTTGCAAAGTGAGATAGGTACGGTATATGACTATAGAGCCAGAGGTTGGGAATTGAATTCCCCATTGTGCCTCCTGGGAGAACACCCAGAGTTTGTAGCCATGGACAATCTGCAGTGTCCCAGCACACACACACACACACACACACACACACACACACAGAGAGAGAGAGAGGGGGGAGAGGAGAGAGAGAGAGAGGAGAGAGAGAGGGAAATGGCAAACCACTTCTGTGTACTCTTTACCTAGAAAACCCTGGGAAGAGTTGCCATAAGCCAGAGCTGACTTGATGGCATTTTGTTCTCTATTTTATAATATAGCTACTTGTTTCATCTTATTACCCATCATCCTCTAAAGTAGTTAATATGGAAAGTGAGTTTCACTGTGGGAAATTCCGTGTACTCGGTCATTACTTTTAATATTGCTAATAATTCATTTTCCTAATGATGGTAGATTTCATTATTGCAGATGAGATGGTATGAACCATTAGACAATGACATGGTGGCTCAGTGGACCAAGGCTTCCAAAAACTCTCAGCTGCAATGTTGGCAGCTCAGTGGTTCAAATCCCGGGTGCCACACAGCGGAGCGAGCTCCCACTGATAACCCCAGCTCCTAGCAGTTAGAAAGCATATAAATGCAAGTAAATAAATAGGTAGCACTGCAAAAAGTGGGAAGGTAAAAACAGTGTTTCCTTGCAGCCCTGCTGGCCATGTGGCTATGGACTTGCACAACACTGGCTCTTTGGCTGGAATACAGAGTTGGACACGACTAGCATGCATGTGTGAGGGGAACCTTTACCTTTACCTTTACCTATTCATCCTTTATTTGTCTACTTGTTAACAGAGATGTGAGTATAGTTCCTCCCCCTTCAGTTGTTATGTTTTACACATGGAGTGTGACATCTTTGAAAAGGGGAAACTCCTGTTCTTGCAAAGGTTCTGCATATGAGCATATTACTACAGAAGTACCCTAGTCTTCCTCAAATGTGTCACTAAGCCTACTTTTTTGAAATAGATATGTAGAATACTCAATAAGAGGCAGTCTCTTCAACTAAGGTAGTGTATTGAATCCTCTCTTGTCTCATCTATATATGCAAGGATGAGGAACGGCAAATACTTCTTATCAGCAAGGATGGCAAAGAGTCCCCTGGTGTTCTCATTGGAGTTCTATGAATTTGTCCCCTTTGTTTCCCATTAAATAGCTCACATTTTGTACAAGCATTCATTTTCTTTTGCAAAACTGTCCACTCAGTGTACAGTTATGAAATTCATGCATCCTTGTCTCAGGGCATTTATACACGACCCCTAAACTCCGCCGCAAATGGCTGCAAGGTCCGGACCTTAAAAATGTTTACCCACCAGCTCCGGACTTTGCAGACAATTAAGTGCAACCCCACCCACTTTAGCGGACCAAACAGCAGTTTTCTTGTACCTGCTTTTTGGATGTGACAAATTTTTGATCCGGTGTAAGGATAGTGAGTGCGGGGCTCTCCTGGCTTCTGTTTGTTCTTTTTTTGCGCCCCGCCCCTTTAAGAGATCTGAATGCTTCCCAGAACAAAACGGAGGTAAACCGGCATTCTTTTCTTTCTTTTTTCTCCCTCCCTCAGGCAGCCAGCAACCAGGAAGTGTGGAGGGGGGTGGAGACAGAGGAAGAGCGAGGAACCCCTAAGATCTCTGGTCCGAATTTAAGTGGCCAGCGGATCTTAAGGGTCGTGTAAAAAGGCCCTCAGGTAAGGATGAAAACTCATTTGTGTAAGAATTTGAGACACTGGATGAGCTAGTGATGTCTTTCTTAACAATCACAGCCAAGAAAGACTTCTCATCATGTGTACAAAGAAACTGAGGGATAGAAAAGACCTGTCCACATAAAATCTTGCAAAGTTTTAAAATCCTTTAATTGTTTGACTGTTTGACTGAGACAGCCTAAACTGAGAAGAATGAATAATTTAGCAGGTTTTCCTTCCCTTTCTATTGCATTCCTACCTGCAAGTGGCTCCACATTGATTTCACTTTGGTTGGCTTCCCAGAGGCTAAGCCTTTTAAAAACTTCAAAAAACTTATTTTCCCAAATGCATATCATTGACTGAGACTTATAAAGATGCAGTAATTGTGCAGATTGCTATATTGCAAATCCCCTGTTCATGAATGTCAGCACTATCAAATATCTGTGTTTAATTTACCTCTTCCACAACTTGAAAATAAGCATAACAACTTGTGGCATGGATCCCCAAAAGAGGCTGTGACAATGATGTTACATTCATATTACTGATATTAAACCAAGTGCGCTATTGTCTTGGTTATGATTGTTGTAAATTGCCTCCTGAAAATTTGTCATCACTAGAGATGGGCACGACTTAGCGGTATTCCCGTTTCCGTTTCCATTACTCGGTTCCGTTACTCTATGGAAACGGAAACGGGAATTACTCCGCCAGACTTCGAGCTCGAACCGACGAACGAACAATTTTGGTCTGATTTGTCATGCTCGTTCCTTGCATCGCGCGATTGCGCGATGCCACACGGCACAGAAAAAAAGTTTTTAAAAGTTAAAAAAACCCGGTTCCCGGCCGAAAAGCAGGCGGAAAAATGTCTGCCGTGCCTCAGGGCACCTACCAGAGGGGTTGTTTCTGGAGGTCCCCAGCCTCCCCCCCATCCCCCGTCCTGGGCTGCTCTGGTGGGACTCGCCGCAGGTTCGCAGCCAGCAAAAAGCCCAGTCTCACCGGCCGCCGGCCACCGCAATTAAAGTGCAAGCAAGCAGCACGGACAGCACAGGAAAAAACTTTTAAACTCTCCCCCCCCACCCATTCCCGGGCCAAAAAAGCAGGCGGAAAAATGCCTGCTTGACTAAGGGCGCAGGGCACCTACCGGAGGGGTGGTTTCTGGAGGGGGTCCCGCCTCCCCGTCCTGGGCAGCCGGACTCCCATGCCATGCGGTGCGGGAAGGGATCCAAAATGGGGCGGCGAATGCAATATTGTTTTTGAAATCGTGGTCCAAAAACACACAAGCACAACAGAAACACGCAAAAATTTATAAACTGCCAGATTTTTCACAGTAGCAGTGGGTTTTTTCTTGCAACAAAATGTCTCTCCTCTCCTCCTCTGTCCTCCATTGATTTTATTTTTGTATTTATTTTTTACACCTGCGCAATGATGGGCTGGCTGAGTGGCCAGCCATGTGGGAGTGGACGACCATGCAAATATTTGGAGCCATCCCACCAATCGCATGGCCACTTGGCCATGGAGACTTCTGGGATGTGCCAAAAAGCCCCCCTAAAACCTGCCCTAGCCCCCTAACCCTAACCCTAATCCTTGACTCCAGTCCTTACCCATACGTCACAGACTGTCTTCTTAGTGGGTCAGAGAGGCACCCAGAGGTGCAACCCACTAGCCCACCGTAACCTTACCCGTCACTAGCCTAACCCTAGCCCTTGCACTAACCCACCTTAACCCTAAGCCAGATCTACTTGCATTGCACTACACGCAAGTACGATTCCCTTCTTTGTGAGACATGGCGGTGCGAGAGCCTTAGGCATCACCTATGGCTCTGGGTTCACTGCCATCACTAGTCTCACTGTCTGCAACTGATATGCATATCCATATGGCTATTGCATACCATTTTGCAGCAGCAGCAGGTGAGGAGGGGAGACCCCCATGTTGAGGGGTCTCTTGGAGCCTGCTTCCCTTTCCTAGTGGGTGAGGATAGGAGGCACCCACGGGTGCCTCCAGGAGCCCACTTTCCCTTTATAGCGGGCCAGAGGAGGCACCCACCCCACAGAGGTGCCTCCAGGAGCGCGCTCCCCCCCAAAAAAACAGTACTAATGAAAATGAAAAAACGAAAAAACGAACCGACTAATTTTTGCGAATTTTCGTGAAAACCGGAAACGACCGGAAACGGAACCGGCCCAACTAACGACAACTCGAATAAAATTTTTTTCAAGTCGTGCCCATCTCTAGTCATCACTAAATATAGGAATGAGGCAGGCAAGGGTGACTTAAAGTTACATCCTTTCTTACTTTTATCACATGGTTAGAGAATGTGAAGATTGTCCCTACCTGCTTAAACTCAACTAACTCATTTCACAATAAAGCCCTATGTGATAGTATACATGTCATATCCAGTTTTCCAGTTCTTCCACTCTTGTCTGGTTGGTCATTTCCACCTTGATTAGTGACTGATTGAGAAGGATGTCCATTCCTTTTACTGTTACAGATCCATTGTTAGTTATATACCTCAAGTCAAGACTGACTTATAGCAGCCCTAAATGGCTTTTCAATGTGAGTGACATATTTAAGGAGTGGTTTTGCCAGTTTCATGGCCAAGTACGGATTTGAAACTGGGTCTTCAGAGAGTGTTGTACACCCTACTGGATACCCATGAACAGGTAGCAATCAATTAAACAAATCCATAGTGTGTGTTTTCTTTAAGAGTTCTTGTAGGCCACTCATTGGGCAGTAAGGCCACTCTGAATGGTTCATAATAGTGCAAACAACCATACAACAAGGGAAAAAAAAACAGTGAAACCAAAATCACAATAAAACAAAATTTAATTACAACCCTAGAAGACAGATTAAAAGAAACAGTTAGGTTAACCTTTATTAAAGGGGTGTTGGTCTTTTGATACAATTTTCTTTAGTGATTCACGTGTATTTACAGTGCAATCTTTACTCTAATGAAATAAAACAAAACAGGTCTTTGCTTACCTGATGTTTAATATGATTATTTGAAAGACACCCTCGGAATATTTTTCATAACTTAAACCTGTTATTCTATGAGTATTTAAAAATATAGTTTTGACATAAGACCTATGGATAAAATGCAAAGGATTAGTCACTGCTTGTACCTTCATCAGGTGGTATTATAAGTGTCTCATAAGGCATTTATGTGTGTGTTTGTAAAAATGGCAGTATTCTCTTACTGAATTTCCTAAAATGCACTGAACTTCCTAGGCTTTGTTGCTATCCTCAAGCATGCTGTCCTATTGAAGTATGATCCAATGGCCTGTCCAGTCAGATGGTGCATTTGGAAAAGAGTGCGTTGTCTTGACTTTTGCCTCTGGCATTAAAACTACTTGGGCTGGCCCTGAATCTTCCTTTAACAGAAATGTGACTTTCTTTACTAAGATGCTGGAACAAAATGTCTCTACTTTTTCTGATTTTGATGTCCATAATATTCATTTGCATTTTCAAGTGTCAGTCATTGTGGGGTGTAAGAACTGATTTAGGATGGCAAATGCTTCTAAATGTACAGTAATGAATCCAACCCTGAATCTATCACACTCTCCTCTTCTGGCTTCTCCTCAATAAAAGCAAGAGAGCCTAATTGAACTCTGTGTAATTAAAAGCTTGCACAGCTTGACACCAACTAGTCCCTGGCATTGTTACTTGCAGAGCTTATTGGAATGCAACCAACTTCGAGGTAAAATAAAAATAAAAATGAGATGTTATTAGAAGTTCCAAGGCCCTAATTAAAACTGCAGCCAGAGCAACGAAGCACAACTGATAATGTGTGATACACTGAACACAAGGGAGAGAGAGAAAAACACCTTGAATGATCGGTTGCTTGGTGAAACGCCAGCTTCAAAGTCTCCAGGCTACTGATTTAAAATTGTGCTGGTTGCCTGCCGTTGTATGGTTTTAAAGGCATTATATGGTGTGCCTCTGTTAAATCCTGTGAGATATGTGCTCAATCCCACAAACAGAGAAATCCTAAAAACTGTTTGTAGCCCAAAGTAAAAGAAAGTTTTGTTGTGAACCAGTTGTGAACAATTCCTCTCCAGCATGACCTGCACGCTCTATGCTGCTCTTTCTGTGCATGTGTACTGTATCCACTTAAAGATGGGACTGGAACTGCTATGTTATACTACTGTATAATGTTTATGAGCCTGCTCTGTGAACAAACAGATGTCCAGTTGAATTCTCTGCTATAAACTCAATGGCCTTACGCTGCTATTGTTTAACCTCATCTTTGTCACATACCATATATACAATATAGAGCTGATGCTATTGAGATATGCCATTAAGGTTTTTTTCTGGGGGGTGGTGGTGGCTATAAATCAAAGGTTTCTCCACTCTGGGACTCCAACCTAGCAAATAGACACACACAGGTATCAAAATGTGGCTCACCTGGGAGTAAGGCCTAAACTGAAAGGCTTTGTGGTCTAACATACAGGATTCATTCTGTGCCAGATGAGGTTATGCTCCCTCTGAAAACATAGGCGCATAGTTTGAAGGTTCTCCTGGAGTTGAGCCTGGATACCCAGGTTTGGGCAGGAGCCAGAAATACCTTTGCACAGTTCAAAATTAGCATGCCAGCTATGCCTCTTCCTGGATATGTTTGATCTGGTCATAATAACACGTGCCTTAGTTACATCATAGCTGGATTACTATCACACGCTCTACATGTGGCTGCCCAGATATTAAGGTCATCAGGAGAGGCCTTTCTCTTCATCCCATCACTTTCACAAGTGTGTTCATTGAGGATGTGGAAGAGAGCCTTCCCTGTTGCTGCTCCCAGAATCTGGAACTCCTTTCCACTGTTTCAGCAGCAATTTTACCTATTATTTTTAATATAATGTCTATCTGCTTCTTTTAAAAATATTAGAATAATTTACTGTTTGCGAATTTTAATATTGCTTTAATGATGCAAGCCTCCTTGAATCCCTTTTTAGGAGAAAGACAGTAAAATATTTTAAAGAAATAGCTCAGCTCAGAAGTTCGAATCCTGGGTGCCACACAGTGGAGCGAGCTCCCAATGTTAACTCCAGCTCCTGCAAACCTAGCAGTTCGAAAGCATGTAAATGCAAGTAGATAAACAGGTACAGCTGAAAAGGCAGGAAGGGAAAACAGTGTTTCCTTGCAGCCATGCTGGCAATGTAGCCACGGAGTTGCACAACTTTGGCTCTTTGGCTTGAATATGGAGATGAACACCACCCCGTCCCCTACAGTTGGACACGACTAGCACACACGTGTGGGGAGAACCTTTACCTTTTTTACCTAGGTGGAGTGGGACCTAGGCTAGGATGGGCTGTGAAGCTTTCCAGATTAATCCTTTCTTCCATTGTAGATGCTTGTAGGTCAGGTGGGACAACCAGAATGAAGAATTCTGGGATGTGTAGCCCCCATCCCAAGAAATGAATGGCACATCCCTACCCATTAACCTGCCTTATACACATTTTAATGGTTATTCTGATATAAAATAGCTACCTATTCTATCATGGACTCACTTACAAAGATTTTATTTAAAACCTAAAAAGATCACATTACAGGAGCACTTGCGTATCAAGGACCATTCCTGTTTAACACATCTAGTCTAAGAATTATTATTCTACTTCTGTGAATATGTGACTCCAAAAAGTTGGTTGTATACTCACCTGTCTATATGGAACTGTGTATGAAGCCATGTTTTAGGTGGTCAAATTCTCTGAAAGCATGGGGAAATAATTGATCTATAATATG
The DNA here is from genome assembly GCA_029282475.1 of Phrynocephalus forsythii. Taxonomy (NCBI): domain Eukaryota; kingdom Metazoa; phylum Chordata; class Lepidosauria; order Squamata; family Agamidae; genus Phrynocephalus; species Phrynocephalus forsythii. The sequence continues at coordinate 137,946,155 of JAPFRF010000010.1, forward strand.
AAAGTTCACAAGGAGACTATGTGTTGGACAAGATATTTCCCAGCCAGCTGTATGAATGTTGTCATCACATCACATCATGTATCTGATTTACAGTATATGGTCTGTGCTGCACCATCTTTGCTTGCTTCTGAGAACAGAGGCTGTATCTTATTATACATATCTGGAATGCAGGATTCTGGCTTAATTCTGAAACCGTTTACAGAATTTCTCGTAGTAGCTCTCCAGAGTTTTAGGTCTTTGTCAATGGTGCCCGAAGATCTGAAGACTGAACCAAGGACATTAAAAGCATATTCTTTGGCTTTGTGTTGCACACAATGGACCCAACAAATAGATATAAAATCTTAGCCCAGTGCGCTAGTGCAAGGTGTAATATAGAATAAAATAATTTGCCAATAAATTAACTGGAACCAAAAGGTATGTCATAGTAACCTTTTAGAAACTCTTTTGCACACGTTTTATTTCCACCAAGAGCAATGTATTCTAATGTTAACAGTCAATTACAAAGCAAAATGTGCAATTCCAGTAAATGAAAATCACTGCCGGAGAGGCAGAACCACAGAGGTATTTGACAACTGTAATGAGTTCTTCATTTCTCTGTAGCCACATGTGGTGCTGGTTCATTAGAGAATAATTTTAAAACCCAGCAAATTTTACACAGACATCAAATCTCACCATCGAGTTTGTGACACAAAAGCAGTCCTGTTCTTTTAAATAAAGTTGCCTAGAAAGGCTGACCCTTTGGGCATAAATTAGAGCACCAGACCATCAGCTAAGGGGATTGTCTGTCTTTTCCAGCTACAGCAAAAGGCCACAGCAAATTTATCTGGCTGCATTCCAAGATAAGAGACTCAAGATGGCCTTTCCCAATGTTTCTGCTTGTTTAGAAGAAAGAAATGTAAAACATTTTTTAAAAAAAAAATACAAGTACTTTCTAAATTAGTCAGTAATTCATTCAGTCAGGACCTTTACTGGCATCAAACAAAGCATACAATATAATAGGCAATAAATACATGAACACACAAGTATGTGCCCAATTAAAACTGCACGGGTGCTAAAATACAAAACAAGACGTGATATGGAAAAAATACAAAATCACAGGATATGTCCATTTGAAAGGTATGTGGTCATCAACCAGGAAACTCTGGCCCACCTGAGGATAGCCATCCTCATCCTAAGAGTGCGAAACAAAAGACCCTGTTGGTAAATTTTAACCTACATTACTGGAACAATAGATTAATGTATATGGCAATCTGCCTAGTGTGGACTTTGTTCTTGCCTGTCTGCAAATCATGCAGAATTGCTTCCTCGATTGGCCAGGAACTCTGACAAGAAACAGCTCCAGATAGGAAGCACGGATATCCCTGTATACCACACAATGAAGGGGCATATGCACCAGGGACTCGAGAGCCCCATAAATTAAATAAAGTGGCAGCAGAAGCACAGTCCTGTTTACCTCCTCTGTTAAGGAGCAGGTAGCCATGGCAGGTGTTATCTGTATACAGTCTTTGAATTAGTAGAAGCAATCTCCTATCTAGGCCAGCATCCCTTAGCTTTAACCACAAAAGTTCCCCATATACCAAGTCAAAAGCGGCTTTTAGATTTGAAAAAGCAGTATACAGGTGGATCTTCGTATGTCCTTCCTGCTTGGCTATGAGATGTGACTGTACCAGGCAGTGGCCCATTGTAGACTTATCCACCCAAAAACCTGATTGCTCGGGCCCTAATATATTGTAATCATTTATTCAGGAAGTAAGTTGATTCAAAACGTGATTAGCATAGACCTTGCCCACTACCAACAGCAGGCTAATTGGTCTGTGGTTATCCAGCACTTTTCTGTCACCCTTTTAAATATAGTCATCTTTATTAGTCTAAATTAGTCATCTTCATAACTTATCACTGGGTTACATAAACAATGCACTAGGCAATGCCACAGCAGCCATCTAATAAAGGAGACACTTTCCACTACAGATACTATGTGTAGTGAATAGAGCGATGGACTGGGACACCAGAGGCCAGAGTCTGAATGCCATGGAAACCCACTGGAAGTGTGGAACTGTTAAAACCATTCTATAAATGCCTCACTTGCCTTCAAACTCATATTAGGGTAGTTTTAACTCAGTTATGACTTAACAGCAGATAACAAAAAATAATGTGATCTCTAGGCTTCTAGAAAAAAATTATACAAATAAATAATTCATAGCTGTTGTCTTCTATTTGCTGTGTGATAGACAGTAACATGCACACCTTCATTTCCCTGTGTTATTACTATCATGGAGTCAGGTGTCATTTGTATAGTATGCTAAATATGCTGTTACATGCCCACCACCCATATGGGGGGTGGGCTTCAAAATTTCTGGAGAAATGTCAAACGTCAGTTACAAAGCATTCTAGAGAAAATACAGAACACATCATCCTAATCTGTCTTAAAATATAAAACAGATTTTTTTAAAAAAATCTACCACAAAATGCCATATTTTCAAATTTATTGTCTTATTTATTTTCTTGTGGGCTCAGGAGATAGATTTGGTTGTTTAGGTCCCATAGGGGTCATCACAGGTGGAAAGAGGCTTCCAAATAGCACCAACTACAGTGGTACCTTGTATAAAGGAATTAATTGGTTCCAAATGATATTATGTTAAGCAAATTTTCCTTTATACAAATTTCCCATAGGAATGGATTGAAAATGGAGTAATTCCTAATCGTGACCATTTTTATCTTGTATGATTCACCCCATAGGCGATCCTGTTAAGCAAATTTCCCCTATCTCCAGAATTTTTTATGTTGTACAAATTTTATGTTATACAAACTGTTTGTTATACAAGGGTCCACTGTATATCTAGCAACAAGGCCTCTGTCAGTGGTTGACACTGTCAATCTTCTCATGGCATTTTGCCTTATAAAACCCTGAGGACTCTTGCATTTGCTTCTTCTCCACCTTGCTGTTTCTGCTGGTCTTTTCTGTACTTTCTGAACATGCAGACAGTTGCAATAATGTGGAGATAAGAGAGACATCCTCTGTGTGTATACCTGTCAGTCAGGTAGGTTCAGTCCTGAGAGAGAGAGAGAGAGAGAGAGAGAGAGAATGAGAAATTGTTGAGAATGTTAACAAGGAAGAGGTCTGATTCAGAGAACTAGATCCAATAAGACAGCTGATTAATATATCATATAACAAAGGAGAAAATCATACAGAATGATTGTAGTCAGTATTTGCTGACAATTTAAAAATTAGAATGCAAAGCTATTGTAATGAATATAGAATAAGTTCAATGAGCCAAGCTTTAAAGATCTTTCTTGGAATAATATCTGAAAGAATAGGAGTGAAATGTGAGAATAATATAAGCAAGGTACAGTTTGATATGGGTTAGGGAGTGGCACAGGTGTTTATTTATACATTTTAACCTTATTTTTTCTGGTAAACAGGTAACCCTCAAGAAACATTGCACATTACAATGTATGTAACAACTTAATATCACACAACAGGCATAATAGATCCATCAAAAATGCCATAGCTGCCATCTATCCACACTTTGTGTGGTCCTTAGAAAACAGTCGTCATTAGTTCTGAGTGGATCTATTATAACTGTTCCATGTAGCGATAGAGTGACTACCTATGTACTGCCAAAAGACATAAATGAAAGAAAAGGAAATACTTGCATTGAGTTTCCATACGCTAATATAAATATATACAAGTACAACTTGGAAGTAACTACTCTAATTGAAATAAAAATACAGTGCTGTTTGCCATATTGTTTAGATGTTTTAAAGGCATCAATTGCATTGGCAATATCTATTCCTTCTTTCTGTGGTGCTTTTAATTTTTCAAAAGAAACCCCTCTAGTTTATGAATGTGAGAAAATAGTGCTTCTGTATCCACAACTCAAAACACCATAAAATAGCCCAGTAATTCTGTACAAAAACATGTCTGCAAAACATTAAATATCAAAGGGCAGTCTGTCTGTTAATGACACCAAGAGTAGCAGTCAAGATGTCTATAGCAGTGATGGCAAAAAAATTTAGAGACTGAGTGTCCACACTGTGATTCAAAACCCACTATTTTTGCAAAAGTGCCAATACAGCAATTTAATCTTAATATAGGTGGCTGTGAAGGGGTGATGTTGGGAGCCCACAGAAAGTGCTCCGATGCCACCTTTGGCACCCGTGCCACTGACTCACACACAACCAATACATTACCTTTCTCTGAACTCATGAGGGGTTAAACACCAACTAGGAAGCAGACTGTGATGCTATGCAGGGATAGGCATGACTGGCCACCAAGGATCAAGCAAAGATGACGTCGCAGTGTGCTGCCTCGTTGGAGATCAGCTCCGTGCTGGATTGGATGCATGTTCCGATCACCACCTGGGCAGCTTTATCTAAAAAACTGAAAAAAGTAAAAAAAAAAATATGAAAAGAACAACAGTAAGTAGATGAGACTGCATCTAAAACTTGTTAGGCAGCAGTTAAAACACCAACGGTTTTATGCTCTTGTCGAATTGCTCGTAAGTAGAGCCACTTGTAAGTAGAGGTATCATTATATGGATGAATGGTGTGATTAAAAACTCTGCTTTGTGGAGAGGGGCCCATTGATAAATTCTCATACATCCAGGTGATCAATCATACTCATGATTTTACTGCCCCTTGAACAGATTATATGGAGTATGGAGAAGGGTGGATGTGATTTTTGAAACATATGCAAGGAGTCTATTTGGTCTCAGAAATTGATAAAATGTTTCCTGAAAATGTTAGACCAAAACCATTCTTGCTATCTGTTTTTCTGATAGCTCTTGCAATATGCCTTACAAAACTGTACACTAGAAACTAGAGATGCCCAAGAAGCATTTGTACGAAGTGTGCCACATGGATCCATCCCTCAATCCCCAGGCCAGGTGGGCCTACTTCCCTGGGTGTCGTACACCACTGGGTTCCATCTTCTCTGGCATCCAGGCTGGAACCCAAGGAAACCTATCTTGGCTCCACCAACCGCCACCTGTGGAGGAAGGATGGGGATTCTGCAGATGAGTGGTCAGCTGCTGGCAGAGGCAGGGCAGGGATGGACAGGATCCTGCTTGGGTTGGCACATCATGAGGAAAGAAGGACCCTAGAAGTGCACAATACCTGATAAGTGGGCCAGCCCACCCAGGGGAATGGATCTACACAGCACCTGGGCTGCCACATGGCACACCTCATATGAACCAGTTCATGGGCTTTGTGCCCCTCTCTGCTGAACCTGCCTACCAAAATGCCCCCTTATTTTCTTTCTTTTTTTATTCTTTTAAGAAAACTTGTCTTTTAAGAATGTCCACAGAATAAATACCATAGATACACAAATTGTATTTTGTTCAAGGATCCCTTAAAACACTGGTTCACTAGTTAAAAATAAAAGAACTATTTAGAAATTATGCTTGTGATGAATGACTAACGAGATTTTTTCACAACTACTTTGCTCTTCATAGCACTTTAGAAGAGTCCCATATGACATCTTGTGATAATCCCTATAAGAAATGGGCACAAACTATAGTTCATGTCCATCTCTAATCCTTAAAAATAGTCTCTTCAGATTGGAAAAGAGGACCTGAGCCTGAAAAAGTGCAACTTTTATTTATTTATTTATTTATTTATTTATTTATTTATTTATTTATTTTTATTTTGAGTATTTTTACCCTGCCTTTCTCCTTGGAAAAGGACCCCCATGGGAGTTTACAGTAAGGAGAGACTATATACAGTCCATTACAATTAAAGCAAAGTGTTCTGCTTATATACCGCCCCATACCACTACAAGTAGTCTCTGGGGAAAACAGTGTGCAGGCTACACATTGCCCCCAGCAAGCTGGGTACTCATTTTACCGACCTCGGAAGGATGGAAGGCTGAGTGAACCTTGAGCCTGCTACCAGGGATTGAACCCAGGTCGTGAGCACAGTTTTACCTGCAGTACAGGCATTTAACCACTGTGCCACATTCAGTTTTAGAAACAGAGTATTGAGTGGTATCTTACAGCATTAGAAGGCAACATTTAAACTAACAGTTGATAACATAGTGTCGATGCAATCACACAAGTAGAGATATAAACACAAAGTTATAAGTGGTCATAAATGCAAAGTCTGTGTAGCCATGTATGGTAGACTCATAAAAAAGAGACAGTAGGTAGTCCATTACTCAGGGAAAGCTTGCCTGAAGAGAAAGGTCTTTGCCTGTTTCTGGAAAGAAAAGAGCAGTGAAGGGGAAAAAGCGGCTCCTTTCTGGCTTTCACCCCTCCCCCTGACTACCAGCTGGGGCTTTTTGACAGGTCGGGGTATGTGGGGGAGGGGTACCCCTTCTTCACACCCCACCTGTCAAAAAGCCATAGTTGGGAGTGAGAGGGTGGGAGAAAGGCAGGAAAGAGCAGCGAGGGGGAAAACTGCTCCTTTCTGCCTTTGGCCCTCCCCCTGCCTACCAGCTGGGGCTTTTTGAGAAGTTGGGGTGTGAATGGGGGGAACACCCAACACAGCCTGACCTGTCAAAAAGCCACAGCTTGGAGGAGAGGAGAGGAGAGGAGAGGAGAGGAGAGGAGAGGAGAGGAGAGGAGAGGGGTGAAAGGAAGAATAGAGCAGCAAGGGGGGGGGACTGCTCCTTGATGCCTTTGGATCCTCTCCACCTAACAGCTCAAACATTTTGAGAGGTCAGGGTTTGGAAGGGGGACACTGGTGGAGGCTTTTAAAATTCACTCTTCCCTGAAACAGCAAGAGTCTCCCTGTTTTTTTTTGGGGGGGTTCTGAACATATTTGTTTTATTTGGTTCAGTGTAGAAAATAAATTTTAAAAGTTTTTTTTAAAAATATGTCTAAAGCGCTGTCAGCAAAAGTAAGTACACCCCTAAGTGACAATGCCCAAATTGGGCACCAAGTGTCAATGTTTTGTGTGGCCACCATTATTTTCCAGCACTGCCTTAACCCTCTTGGGAATAGAATTCAGCAGAGCTTCACAGGTTGCCACTGGATTCCTCTTCCACTCCTCCATGATGACATCACAGAGCACCCCCTGAGACCTTGAGACACTAATGGTGTCATGACACCAGGGAGGGAAATGGCTACACACACACACACACACACACACACACACACACACACACACACACACACACACACACACACACACACACAGAGAGAGAGAGAGAGAGAGAGAGAGAGAGAGAGAGAGAGAGAGAGAGAGAGAGAGAGAGAGAGAGAAGTCTCATTTTAAGATTAGAAGCTAAATTCAACCTAGCCATGATATCAGAGGGAATAAAATCCTGATATGATGTTTAATATTCAAGTGTTTACACTTTTTAAATGTACGCAGTTCAACAGTTTTCCATATCTACTTCTGGATTTTAGCAGCCTCTTTAAAATGAACTCAAATGAATGGTTATTTAGCAATAGTAATTCAGTTGGTGAGTGTCATCAGAAATAAAACTAGCTAGCGAACATATCTACATTCTCTAGAAAATAATTAATAAATTTTGCAGTGATTCCTGACATAAAACACAATCCCAAGCCATACTCATTAGGCCCATTCTGAAGAAGCCACAGCTGTCAGCAGACCAAATTGGCAATTACAGGCCTGTTGCCAATTTACCATTAATTAGTAAGGTTGTGGAGAGAATGGTGGCTGACCAACTTCAGGAGCTCCTGGATGAAACTGATACTCTTGATCCATTCCAGTTGGGGTTCAGAGCGCATCATGGAACGCTATCGGCATTGGTCGCCCTGCATGATGATCCTCTGAGGGAGGCTGACAAGGGCAAATTGCCCCTGCTGGTCCTCCTTGATATCTCAGTGGCCTTTGATACCATTGACCACAGTATCCTCCTGGGGAGGCCCTCTGAGTTAGGAATTGGAGGCACTGCTTTACAGTGTTTCCGTTCCTTCTTGGAGGACTGGCCTCAGGGAGTGCAGCTGGAGATTGCCTCTACCCCTTGGTCCCTCAATTTGGGGGTGCCAGTAATCTTCCCCATGCTTTTTAACATCTAAATGAGACCACTGGGGTAGGTCATCAGGAGGTATGGGGTTTTGTGTCATCAATATGCTGATGACATGCAGTTCTATGTCTCCTTTTTTCCATCTGCAGTGGATGCTGTTTCATCCCTTGATGACTGTTTGGATGCCCTGTTGGGATAGATGAAGGTGAATAGGGCAAAACCTGGGCAAAACGGATTTCCTCTGGGTGGGGGGGGGCGCTGGTGGTTGGCAGTTTGGGAAACTCCCTCAGTTTTGGGGGTTTTTGGTGGGGCCATTCTCTTTGTGCAGGGTGTGGTGCATAGTCTGGGCATAATATTGGACCCTACACTTTCCATGGAGGCCCAGGAGGCGTCAGTGATCCGCACCACCCATTTTCATCTTAGGCAGATGGCTCAGCGGTGTGTCTTCCTGGACCCCGGCGTACTCCCCACGGTGGTCCAGGCACTCGTGTTCTCAAGTTTAGACTACTGCAATGCACTCCTGTGTGGGGCTGCCTTGTAGGTTAATGTGGAGACTCCAGCTAGTGCAGAATTCTGTGGGTAGACTAGTTATGGGGTTAAGGAAATGTCAACATATCACCCCCACTCTGGCCACACTGCGCTGGCTTCCGCATTGATTTCAAGGTTTTAATCATTACATACAAAGCCCTAAATGGTTTAGGACCTTGATACAGTATCTGTTTTAACAGATAGATTGCAGTTTCAGGTGGTATACAGCCACCCACTTTTTTTTCCTGTGCACTTTTTGACTCCACCTCTTCCCCACTTCCACCTCATTTTCCAGCTCTCCCTTGCTTCTTCCTTTCTTGCCCCTCATGCCAATTTTGGGTGTTTTGCCTTTGATCCCCTCCCCCTCTCCTTTGTAGCTCTCTTTACACATATGGAGTGTGATTTCTTTTTTTTAAAAAAAACTATGATTAAATGTGTACATCAGAAGATTTATGATCATGTAAGTCAGTGGTTTCCTTCAGGATAATACATGTTCTAGGGGCCACAGCTTGTTGTAGTTCCCCAAAGAGGTAGTGGATTTCCTAAGGATGTGAATGGGAGAGAACATGGAAACTCTTGCAGAAGAACACAAGCAGCAACTTTCTCAAGCAACTTGTCCTTTAGGTATGTCTCTTTTGTAGGTGATTCTCTGATGGGCTTGGAAAGCGCTGATGCCTCTCATTCTAAATTCAATTATGTAAATATATAGAGGCTTGAGGACAAGACAATGCATGTGGGAGAATGGAGTACAGCATGGAATTCTTCTCATCTGATGTTGCATCCACACCCTAGTATTTCCAACTCAACAGAGTGCTGACCCATCATGCCCCAGTATCTTCCACCATGTGCATCAGTATGGCTGATGCAAAGAAAAATGTGTTGTCACTTAGGTATGTCTTGCAAGTGTGATCACACCTGTTTATAGCTAACCTGCAGGAACTACACTTTCCTTGGTTTACTGCAATAGTGTCTACCAGTATCTCTGAGAAAGGAGGCAACAAGTTTTTTGTAGGTGGCAATAATAGGGTCTTCAGCATTAAACATTGAAGGGAGGATGGAGATGAGGAGAAGATGGAAGTATCAGTATAAATGGATGAACTCCAGGGATTTCTCAATTCAAGGAATATCCTGGAGCATTTTAAAACAAAAGTTTTCTTTACAGATTGTCTGTGTTTATTTTATTTTTGGAATTTCTTAAATAGCTGTCATAAAATGATGGCAAAGTTTTCATTCAGACTATTTAGAATCACTCCTGTAACTAATACACAGAAGGGTAATTTATATATTGTCTTCACTTTCCAGATATACTTGATCTACAAGGCTAGGTTTTACTGGTGCTCAACCTTTTAAATCTTATATGTAAAATATATTGTAACATTTATGGTGGTTGCTGTCTCAGAAATTTGCTGATTAGTGCTCTGTTTGTTATATTGTCATCTATTATTCTACCTGTTACAAAAGATTTACCTCAGTATAAGGGGCAAGCATAATTCTGTATAGCATGAGTTCAGTCAGAAAGTGAGCACTTGGTATTACACAAGGCTGTAAATCATTTTGCCAACCTGCTTTGAAAAGATCCTCATGAGACTTTCTGTATTAGACAAGGCAGGACTATCAGCCATTATATGTTCTACTGGCTCTAATTTATCTTTCAGTACACGACAAATGTCCAGATCTGTGGACTCTCTTATAATTTTGACAACCAATAGTACAGTAGTACAGTAGATGGTGGTGAATTCATAATAAAATATTGCACCAGAGCTTCAGCCTTATTTATTTATTTATTTATTCATTCATTCATTTATTTATTTATTTATTCATTTATTTATTTCCAACCTTTCTTGTCAAAAAGACACAAGGTGGCTTACATCATAAAACATTATGTAAAAGTTAAAAACAGAGGAGCAAATATTTTAAAAAGAATTAAACAAGTATTACATTTAAATAGTACTAAGATCAATATTAAAACAATTTTAAAAAAATCACACCAGAATATGGGTATTCCTGTTCAGAGTTGCAGCCATCCACACCCTCCCCCAGGATGATAGCCAGCATACTGTAATTGTTATATTATGGGACTAGAATATGGGATACCCAGGCTCAAACGTCTACTTGGCCATGAAGTTCACTGGGACACTTTGTGAACTTACACTCTCTCAGCACTTTCTCTCACACAGATTTGCAGTGAGGAGAAGGTGAAGAGAAGGAGAACCAGGAGCTAACTGAAGGAAAAGCAAGATAGAAATTTAAGATCACCAGCATCATACTGCAAGGAGCTCAAAAAGGATATAACCACAATTCCCTTTAGATTATTTATTTATTTAGCTCCTACATGTTGCCTAGTTGCAAACCATTGTGTGAGTTAACTATTAGAGGGGGTGATGATTCTTATTACTTGAAAATCATAGTCAGAAAACTATTTCTTCATTGAGTGTGTATGATATTAGCAAGGTGACAGTTTGCAAGGACTTCGCAGAAGCAATGGTGGCTTCACTTACAGCGAGGCTTTCTAAATTTTTCTTTAGTGAGAATCAGGGGGAAAACAAGTTATTGGAAGAGGTCTTGTTTTATAACGTCACCTTCAAAAATATTTCTCAGTTCTTTGACTTAGTTTCTTTAATAGGTTCCCCCCACAAACACTCTGTGAGTGGAATAGCAACAACTATAATTATAATAAACAGTTCTGCCTTGTTATCAGGAATAATGCCTATCCTCTGAAGTCAATTGTTTTACCTCTAAGTCCATGCTTATTTTGTTTTATCATTTCATCCATGTATTTTTTTTTATAAAACAGCTTACACTTCAGGTTTATAATATGGTCCAGTTAATGTGAAAGTTTATAATTTAATACTGCTTGAGTGGCAAAGTGTCACATCAGCAATCATGTCTAATGAATTAAAATGGATTTGTGTTAAGGCTGGATATCCTCCTTGACTCAGAAACTCAATGGCATCTCCGATAAACATCTGAAGGACTTTCATCTATTATAGGAGTTTTGAATTCACTCATTTTTTTAGCTACTGTCATTTTTTAACTTATCTCTGATTAAGTCCAATTAAATATAGTGGGATTTAGTTTTGTGCTAGAAAGTAACTGGCGACTTTTGATCCATATGGTGGGGCACTCCGCTCTGTCATTAAGCAGAATCATTTGCTTCTTTTTTTTCTTTTTCTTTTTCTTTTTTCTTTTCTTTTCTTTTCTTTTCTTTTCTTTTCTTTTTGGTTTGGTTTGGGTTCTTTCAGAGGATGCTACTTTAGTTTTCATTTGTTCTTGTACCTGTTCTTTTGTTTCGCATGAAAGAAGGTGTGTGTTTCATTTTGCATTGTTACTAGAGATGGGCACGAAACAGAAAAATGGTGTTTCGGTTTTTCATTTGTCGTTGAGAGGTCTGTTTCAGTTCGTTTCCGTTTGTCAGGAAGTTTTTGAAAAAATTTTGTTACCGTTTTTCATTTTTTTCGTTTCTACCCGCTTTTTGCACAAGTTTTAAAGCATTTCCATGTGCAGACATCCCCCAACGCCCCAGACCAGAGGGAAAACACTAAAAAAAATGGATGCTGGCAGAGACACAGTATAGACTACGTATGCAGGGAGGCTGCAAAGGCAGCGGTGGGCGTTGCCCAGGGTGCAAGGCAGCCGCAGAGTGACTGCACTGCGGGGCAGGGGAGGGTACTCACTGAGATGTACACAGCACGCATGCACACAGGGAGGCTGCAGGACTGAAGCTAGAGTTGCAGAGACAGCAATCCCACCCTAACTCCCACCAGAGACTGCAAGGAAGACGGGGGCTGCCAGAGCTTTTTATGCCCTCTGTGGCTGCCAGACCTGCCCGCCCAGTCTGCAACCGGGGCATGCTATTAGTTGAACATGATCCCATCACATGGCTTGCCTCCATTTTGTGGCTGGTGGTGACATCCATTTAAAAGGGAAAAGAAAAATGCATTGCGATGGGAGAAGACTAAAACAAATGTTTTAAGGACCCCAACCCCCCTGGTAGGTATTATCAGACAATATAATTATCACTGTGTTTTTACGGATGTCCAGGGCGTTTTTTAACGTTTAAAACAGCTCATTTCATTGCGCGTCGCCATTAACGGAAACGAAATGTAACGACCACAATTTTCGTGGTTCTGTTTGTTTTGTTGCATTTTCATCACAATTTTCGTTTGTCGTTTTGTTACTTAATGAAACGGCAAACGGTAACGGAAATGAAAAAATGTTCATTCTGTGCCCATCTCTAATTGTTACATTCATCAATGGTGATGATGACAACAAGGAAAGGGGGCAAGGAAAGTGTGAGGCTGGCAGTGCTTACAGAAGGACAAGGCAAGTGGTGGCATCAAGGGAAGGAGAAGGAGAAAGTATGGTTTGGTCACTGATAAGCACTGAGCCCCCTAGAGAAGTGACAGTGATAAGGGAAGGAGTGTGAGGAAAAATAATCATCTGGACCACAGATGGGCACAAAATGTTTTTTTCTTTCATTTTTCATTTTTCATTTCATTACAGAATGAAACAAAAAACCAAACAAAGTGCCCTTAAAAAACAAAACAAAACAAAATTTCATTTCATTCATTTCATTTTCATTTATTATTTATTTTGACAAGTGCCAATCTCAAAACTTGTCAAAATAAATAATAAAAATAAGCACCAGCTGGTCAGCTGTAAAAAAAGGAAACAAAATGAAGAACGAAATAAATAAAAACAAACAAAACAAAAAAATTGAAATGAAACATCATTTTGGTGTTTTGTGCCCATCTAATCTGGACAGTTCAAAGCAGAGCAAGGATGCACCCAGAAGCATTGGTGAGGGAAGGAGGTGAAAGAGAAAGATCAGGGCAAGAGATGGCCATAGTGGAACAAGGGAGTACCTGATGATAGCAGTGAGATGAAGAAAAGTTTGCAGAAGACTTGGATGAAGCAAAAGTTTAACAAGAGGAAAACATAAAAACCCATAGAAATTTCATCTCTCTCTCCCTCTCTTTCTTTTAAACAAACATTTTGGGTTCAATAGGTTTCCTTTTGTAATCCATGAAAGAACCTGAAAATGAAAGAAACAGCCTTTGGGTTCCCCCATTTTACTTAATCAAAAAGTCCGATGTCTATCTGTCATTGTTTGATGAGACCTTCTCCCAATACAGGGCACAGGCTGCCCCTACCGAGAACATATATCAGATTCTAGCCATTGCATTCCGACTGCCATAAATCATAAAAATGTTCTGTGTGAGATACAAAAATGACTTTCCTGCTCTCAGATACAAAAGGGAAGGGGTAATTTTCTGCTGTACCTCAAGTGGTTGAATATCTTGCACCTGCCCGAAGTGATCTCCACATCCACCCCTTTCTAAGCTGTGAGAAAACATATGTATATAGTTTTGAATGAAGCAAGTTGTCTCCATTCTGCCACTTCTGCAGAATTTGGAACTAATGAGTTATAATTAATATTGTGACCTACTAATCTAGGGTTTTTACTTTAGGCTGGGTTTCCTCTTTTCTCTCTCCTCCTCCTGTTCTACTCCTTCAGGAATCTAGAGAAACCAGCATTTAATAGGTGAGAGTAGTGTTTTCTGCAAAATGAAAATTAAAACACTTCTTCTAGTTATTTTAAAAAGCATGTATCATGGAAGGAATTGCCAAAGCTCCTTCCTTGGTTTATTCCTAGCAGATATAAAAGAAGAGCAACCACACTGTGCATTCCAGATAAACTAGTTTATCTTCCCAGCAGACTACATCAGATACATTCAAATATATGCCCTGACACAAAATCTCACCTCTTCCTGTCCCATCTTCTACCTCCTTCTGGTCACTGGGCAACAAAACACTCTATGTGATCCAACAGGTAATTTCATTATTATTCCTGTCTCTGTGATGTGGGGAAATTCCACTCTGGGTCCTCATTCTGGTCACTTTCTATGTGAACCCTTTGGTTCCACATTCAAGAAGCTTAGCATCATATACGTATTTCCTGAAGTCATTGAAAAGCTATGTGAAGCAATAAATCACAAGCTTAGACACGCCTGTCTACAAGTTTTGGTCTTCCCAGAAAACGGATCTAATCAAGTTTTTTTTTCATGACAATGTATGTATTCTGAGCACCCCCTTTTTTTAGTTTTATGCCATTAATTAAGGTTCTTTTCTCTGAGTATCGTGACTGAGTGTCATTCAAAAGTAATAAAATAGAAAAAATTACATCAAAAGCAGTACAAAAAGTTAAAATAAAAATACAACAAATTATTTCTAGCTTTATATACATAATATTTGGTTTCACTGAACTGAAGTTTCTGTTCAACATCTTTCTGACACCAGTCTTCAAAAGGGAGGTCAGCTCCAGTTCTCAGGCAACTTGAATTTTTGGACCTGTTTTTCAGAACCCAATTAGCTGATTTTCAGAACGAGAACTTTTTAACTCCTTCACAGCCAAACAGGGGTTTGTGCTTACCAAGGGATTCTGCACCTGCGTATAAAATATTTATTTCATTTATAAAGCTTTTAAACTATTGGAGCAGTTTACATGACATAACCATCTTATACAACCAACTATAAATAATCAAAAGAACCTCTGATCCTTGTTAATCAGTTACTATTAATAAAAATGCTATCCTCAGCTGACTTGTCACAAAATAATTTCAGCCAAATTACAGTAAATCATAGTAGATTAAATAATTGTAAAACAAGTAGTATAACAAATAAAGAATAATTTAACAAAAATTAAATACAAGGTATAAGTTAAGATGTTGCCAAAATACCAAAGACTTCCCTAAACAATTACAGTTAGAGATGGGCACGAACCGAAAAAAAATGGTGATTCATTTTGTTTCAGTTCATTTTCTGTTTTTGTTTGTTTGTTTGTTTTCTTAATTACAAAATGAATTTTTAGAAAAAATCATTTTGTAATTCATTTTAGTTTGGGTTCATTTTTTTCTCTTTTTTTCTTTCTGAACCCCACCAGTTGGGTTTTTTATTTTATATTTTTTATTTCCTTTAATCCTGCTGGCCCATGGGTCGGATCGAGTTATTTTTATTTTTATTTCTTTATTTTATTTTTATTTTATTTTTATTTTTATTTATGTATTTATTTTTACTGCTTTTGGCTTTGTTTCCCCCCCCCTCCTGCTGGTCTGCGGTTCGGTTCTGGTGCTTGTGGGCTGGTTTAGTGGCCCATGGCCCAATCAGGGTTGTTTTTTTTTTTGTTGTTTTTAGGTTTTTTGTTTTTTTACTTTTACTTTTTTTTTTTGTCAACCCATGGTCCAGTTTGGTGATCCACGGATTGGATCAGGTAATTTTTATATATTTTTATACATTTCTATATTTTATTGTATTTTATTTATATTATATTATTTTATTTTATTTTATTTTTATTTAATAGTTTTTACTGCTGACTACATGGCCCTCCTACCAATTGTAGTGTGGGCCCGTCGGCTTTGTTTTTTTCCCTCTCTGCTGCTGCCCACAATACAGCAAGGAGTACCAGACCGGGACCACTCCACCCAGGTAGGAGACACTGGCAGAATGAAAAATGAACCACAATGAAACGGAAATTTCTGTTTCATTTTGTTTTTCTTAGAGGGGGCAGATCATTATTCGTTTCATTACATAACAAAATTAATAACAAATAAAATGAACAAAAAGTTCATTGCATTCCCATCTCTAATTACTAGAGATGGGAACAAAAAAAAATGGTGTTTCGTTTGTCGTTTGTCGTTTAGGGGGGTCCGTTTTGGTTCGTTTCTGTTTTTTGTGAATTTTTGCAAAAAAAATTGTTTTTGTTTTTGTTCATTTGTTATCATTTCATTACCATTTATTTCAATTTTTTGTGATCTTTTTTTTACTTTTAAAGCAGTTCAATATTTTGCTGTAACAAAAACGAAATGGACGACAAAATATCTGGTGTTTCTGTTCGTTTTGTTTCATTTTAGAGATAAAATTTGTTTGTCATTTTGTTGTGTAACAAAACGAAAAAACGGAAACGGAAATGTTCAGGGATTTTTATGTGTGTGTGTTGAAGGTTTTTTTAATGTGTGTGAGAGTGGAGATTTGTGTGTGTGTGTGTGTGTGTGTGTGTGTGTGTGTGTGTGTGTTGAATCTGGTCTCTGGGTGTCTGAATTTCATTGTATGTGTATACTGTGTATATACACACAATGACAATAAATTATTATTATTATTATTATTATTATTATTATTATTATTATTATTATTATTATTATTATTATTATTATTATTATTATTATTAAAAATTGTTCATTTCGTGCCCATCTCTACTAATTACAGTACATCTTCAATAATCTCCTGAAAGTGTGTAGGTGTTTCATTTCTAAAGAAAATTTGTTTCACAAGGAGAGTGCCACTGCTGAAAAGGCCTGATTTCTGGTGTTGGTTTTCTTCCTTTCCTTTGGGATATGCACTCTCAATATTGAGGATGGAGAGTCACTGGTTGGCCAGGCAAATATTCTTAGTGAGGGGCACCAAGACCAGAGCACTAAGATTTAGAA
Organism: Phrynocephalus forsythii; assembly: GCA_029282475.1. Lineage (NCBI taxonomy): Eukaryota > Metazoa > Chordata > Lepidosauria > Squamata > Agamidae > Phrynocephalus > Phrynocephalus forsythii. Next base: position 137,963,099 of record JAPFRF010000010.1, read on the forward strand.
CCTCAGTGGTTTAAACTGTGAAATAACTAACTTTTGCTTTGTGACTGTGGATGTGGTAGTAGAGTTTTGGTATTACAGTATCTTTTCATAGTTTCAGCTATTCCACCCATATTGTCACTCTACAACTCTCTGGTAATTAAGAAACAAGTTTCAAAGATGGTATGTGCAATCAAGTCATTTCTGACGGGGAGTGATTGTGCTACTTAATAACATCCAAAATATCATAGCATTAACTGGTCTGTTCAGACCTTGCAGACCAACAGCACCTCACATTAGGTTGTTCTCTCATCTTATTATCCCACTTTCCTAGCAATATTGTTTTCTTCAGAATGTTCTGCTCAACTCTTGCAAATTAACAGCTGTGATATTGTTTATTGAGACAATCTTTCTCAAATTAGGTCTCCCCAACTTCCTACTGCCCCCTGCCTACTTTTCTAATACGTATATGGTAGAACAGCCTCAGTTTACTCATTTTTGCTGCAATAAGCATTCAGGCTTGATTTGATTTGATACCTATTTTTCTACTCTTCTGTTTGTTGTTGGCATCTGTACGGTTCTTCTCCAGCATCACATTTCAAAAGAGTTTATTTGTGTTTATATATTTCCTCACAGAATTTTATTCACAGAGTATGTATTATTTTGGCCTTGGTCTCCAGTGACGATCTTTGCTAACCTCCAGTTTACCTTTTCTTAATTTCAAAAGATGAGAGTACATGTTTTGGAAAACATGCACAACTTATTTGCAGTGATGATGAACATATATAGCTTTTCTTCCACAGGCTGTTTGCCTCAAGGGAGGGTTTGGAAACAACCATTCACACATTTTGAACAAAAGCCATGATAATTGCTTTGCATTTAGGCAAAAAGTAGTTAATTGAAGGAAAACAGAGTCAGCTTCCGGGATTTCCCTTTGGTTGGTGACTGTGAGTAGAGATGGGCACAAAACTGGAAAATATAATTCCATCCATTTTGTTTTGTTTCTGGAGTAGGTTTTTTTGTTTTATTTGTAACAAAATTTTAAAGTAGTTTTTTTATGAAATAAAATAGAATGGAATGAAACACTATGATCCCCTGGGTTCTAAAGGACCAAAGTGGCAGCGGTACCTTCTTCAAATGATTTTAGATAACCCCCTAAAATTTGGAAAGGTTTGGGTGTCAAGGAGCTGAGTTATGAAGCTCCAAAGAGGGTGCCCCTAAGAAAAAATCTTTCTATTGGATTCAGAAACAGATCCAGTGTGCGATAGTTTTGACGCCACTTGGCTTCCAATCAAATGCAATGCTAGGGGCACCCCCCCTTTGGAACTTTATAGCTCACGCCCCTGAAATGCAAATCTTTCCAAATTTCAAGGGTTTACACGGGAAAGTCCAAACTTGGTCCCCAGTAGAGATGGGCACAAAACGCCAAAATGGCATTTCATGCTAGTTATTCAGGCCCTGGGCCCCGCTTTGGGTCATTTCTGTTTTTTGGGCCCCGGAGGCCCACTCCGTTTTTGGGTGTCATTTTTGGCACCCACCGGGAAAGCGTTCCCGTGGCCTCGGGGAGCCCTCCCAGAGCCGGGCGCCACCGGAGCCCATGGCAAGCCTCCTGGGAGAGCCATCCCACAGCCGCGGGGAGCCCTCCCAGGGTGGGCGCTGCCAGAGCCTCCAGCAAGCCGGCCAGGAGAAAAGTCCCGCAGCCATGGGAGCGCACTCCTGGCCGGCTTGATGACACTGGCGGTGCCCGGGAGGGCTGGGGGGAGATTTAAAAAGCCCACTCTTCCTCCACCCCATCAGGTTGGAGGAGAGAGTGGGCTTTTTAAAATCTTCTCCCCTCCCAAAGCTAGCACCGAGCGCTACTGGGTGCTGGCTATGGGAGGGGGGAAGTGGGGGAGAGACAGGTGGTGAAGATCCATTTCAGACCCCCTTTGCCCCTCTGCGTGCTTCCCCATGCAGGCTCAGCCAATCTCCTCCTCCCCGGGTGACAGCTGCCCGGTCGCCACCCGAGGCGGAGGAGATCAAGCCACGGTCTTGCCTCTATGCATCCCCCTCCCGACTGCCCTCAGCCTTCCTCCTGCCGGATGACAGCACCGGGCACTGTCATGACCGGTGTGGGGAAGGCGAGACTCCCGTTCCGCCCCTCTGCATGCAGAGAGGCAAAACAGGGGTTTCGCCTTCCCTGCACAGGTCATGACAGCGTCCGGTGCTGTCATCCAGCGGGGGGAAGGTGGAGGGCATTCAGGAGGGGGCTGTGTTCCAGCCTCTGCATGTGGAAGCCGGATCCCAGACCCCTCTCGCTGCCCTCCCTTGAGAGGAGACCGAGGTCTCTGCTCTGCTTGCACAGCCAAGCCCATGGTCCCTCTGAAGGGATGAATGCTGCCACCCAGACATGGGCTGGACCCCTTTAAAATGGCCCAGCTGGCACCAGGGGATCCCCCTAGTGCTAACCGGGCCATTTGTAAAGGTGTCCAGCCCATGACAGGGCAGCAGAACCTCTCTGAAAATGGCCCCATTGCCAATGCAGGAGCTCCACGCTGGCAACGGAGCCATTTCAGTGGGATCCTGCTGAGCTATCATCAGCTGGACCCCTTTATAAATGCCCCAGTTGGCACTGGGGGACCCCTGGTGCCGACTGGGCCATTTGTAAAGGGTCCCAGCCCATGACAGGGCGGCAGGAAATCTCTGAAAATGCTAGTGAGGGCAGTTCGATCCCTGGAACAGCCCTCCCTAGCATTTTCACAGGATTCCTGCCGGGCTGTTAGTCCCTGGAGTGCTTTAAACCTGGCCCAGTCAGTACCAGGGGAATCCCTGGTACTGACTGGGCAAAGTTTAAAGGGGTCCAGCGATTGACTGCTCAGCAGGAGCCCTCAGAACACGGGTCGGGAAATAGCGTGCAATTGCTGCAACTTTCCTCCTCCCGTCCTGTTTCCTGAAGTCTCCTGTGGTGCTGTCAATTGCTGGACCACTTTAAATCTGGCCCAGTCTGTACCAGGGGATCCCCCTGGTACCTACTGGGTCAGGTTTAAAGGAGTGCAGCAACTAACAGCCTGGCAGGAGTCCTGTAAAATGCTAGGGAGGGCTGTTCCAGGGATCGAGCTGGCCTCCCTAGCATTTTCATATGGGTCCTGCCGGGCTGTCAATCACTGGACCCCTTTAAACCCAGTCTGGTCGGTACCAGGGGGCCCCCTGGTATGGACTGAGTCAGATCTAAAGGGGTCCAGCGATTGACAGCTTGGCAGGAGCCCTCAGAACACAGGTCGGGAGGACAGCAGAATCACTCTTCAACTTTCCTCCTCCTGACCCGTTTTCTACAGGCTCCTGCCAGGCTGTCAATTGCTGGACTGCTTTAAACCTAGCCCAGTCCGTACCAAGGGGTATCCCTGATACTGACTGGGCTGGGTTTAAAGGGGTCCAGGAACTGAGAGCCCGGCAGGAGTCCTCAGAAAATGGTGGAGGAAAGGGCGGGCTTTTTAAATCCTTTTCCAGCCAAAGCCAGAGCTACAGCTGATCGGCTGTGCTGGCTTCTGGTGGAAAAAAGCCTGCGGTTTCCCCACACCAATTGGAAGGGAAACTTTTGGACAGGAAACCCTTATTTCCTGTCTCACCAGAGGCCTCTTCCTTTTCCTTCTCCTTCTGATCCTCTATGATCTTAAGGGCATCATAAAACCCCTTCCATAGCATGGTTCTGCCAATTCATGGTTGCTGGGATAATATTTTGGAATACCAAAATAGTATTGCAGCAGCCATGAATCAGCACCAAAATACCTGGGGACTAGAAATAGGCACAAAATGAACTTTTTATTCGATCCGTTATTCATTATTTGTTTCGTTACCTAACGAAATGAATAACGCACTAGCAGCCATGAATTGGCACCAAAATTTCTGGGGACCAAGTTTGGACTCTTCCAAGTAAAACCTGAATTTTGGAGAGTGTGAGGGGAACTTCTCCGAGCGAGAAAGAGTGACCCCTGCACAGCGCAAGGCAGAGGAGGATGCGTGGCTGGAAAAGAAGAGCAAGGGAACATTTCCGAAAGAGGCCCCCTTGGATTCTATGGACAGAACCATGCGATGGAAGGGGTTTTATGATGCCCTTAAGATCATAGAGGATCAGAAGGAGAAGGAAAAGGAAGAGGCCTCCGATGTGACAGGAAATAAGGGAGAAGAAGTGGCGGGAAGGCCCCACCAATCAGGAGTGGTGGAGGTGGGGTTTGGAGAAGCTAAAAGGGGGAGCCAAAAGTTCTACACCCAGATTGGGAGTGGGTTTGAATGGAGGATCCATGGATGGGAACCTGGGAAAGGATGATGATGCCCAAGAAGGAGGCAGAGAGTTATAGAAGAAGGGTGCACAAGAAAGGCCCACGAATACAACCGCAAGAGGAAGGAGATAAGAAAGACGTTGGAACTGGAACAATGGCTGGCCAAAGTACAGGAGGAGGCCAAAGCCGGGAAGCTGAACACCCAGATGGATTTGACCCAGATGGACGAGTACCTGTTGCGACCCCGTCTGTCGAGGCGCCCTGGACACAGATCAACTTTGGAGGTTGAGGTGCAAGTGGGGAAACCCCATCTCTCCGGGAAGGAGGTTGGAATACAAGTGGGGGAGCCACGGCTCTTTGAGAGAGAGGAGGAGATAAGTGGTGGACGCAGCTGTCCCCAGGTGGAGGTGGGGAATTTCTCTTTAAGAACCCCTAATTATGAGGGAAAGAACAATCCATTTGTTACAGAAGTTAAGGATGTTGAAACTGTTGTAAGGAAAAGAAACTCATTTGTAGTTGAAGAACCAATAAAAAGTTCTGTTTATTCGTTTCAAGACATGCCTTCTTTGAAATTGGAAGGGCAGGAATCCTGGGCAAAGACAGAACCCTCACAGAGAGATTTGGGTTTCAGGGAGCTCAGTTATAAAGGTCTAAAGGGGGTGCCGATAGAAAAAAAAATCTTTCTTATTAGATTTTATCAGAAACCAAGCAGCAGCAGCACTATCGCTTGCCCAATCAGCTTCTGATTCCAATAGAAAGATTTTTCCTAGTGCATATAAAAATATGCACTCAAAAATATTGATCCCAACCATGTTTCAGCACAAAGTGGCAGAGGTACATTCCTCAAGCGATTCTAAGTAACCCCTGAAATTTGGAAAGGTTTGAGGGTCAGGGTGCTAAATTATGAAGCTTCAAAGGGGGTCTGGGTAGTTAATTGAGAGTGTAGTGCAGTTCCAGCAATTTAGGAGTTAATAGGAGTTAAGCTGCTGGTTAAATTAAAAAGCAAAAAACTTTTTGGTTAAATTAACTCCTAATTTGCTGGCACGCATGCCACACACTCTCTTAATTAACTACCTGAACCCCCTTTGGAGCTTCATAACTCAGCTCCCTGACCCCCAAAACCTTTCCAGTTTTGGGGGGCTTACATGGAAGAGCTGGAGGAATCTCAATTGCCATTTCCTGTACAATGAATCATTTCATTCTAGAGAGGAAAATTGTGTTTTGTTTCATTTCGTAATGGAATGCTGTCTGCCATTTCATTTCATTATGAAACATTTTGTAAGCTTACAACATGATGAAACAGTGTGTCATTTTTCATTTTGTGCCCATCTCTAGTTGTGAGCATATGAAGATATTCTGTGCAGAATATCTAGGTAAGCGTTGCTGGTGTTGCCAAGATTCAGACTGTACTTTGTTATGTAAAGCTTATCATCTCTTTTATTGCTGGTAATGTGGGCATGATATTGTGCAGCAATATCCCACATTCATTGAATAATTGAATATATTCACTGGTTTCACCCCCGTTTGTGTTCTAACTAGAATTCTATTAATTAAAGGTTCAGCTTCAAATTATCAGGCAATAATCTAAAATGCCTTTCATTGCCAGATGCGTTTGAGAGAAAATGTAATTTGTGATAATGAGTCTTTCCACTTATCATCTGTGATTATTAAATGCAACAGAAATATCATAGGTCACTAAATAGCATCAGGGTAGTTCAACAGTAGATTGACTCTCTTTTACAGGTGAAGGAAGATGGCTAAAAGTTGAAGCCTATTCAAGTGTCACTCCAAAAGGCAAATTGCTATAATCAGAGAACTTGAATTTTGCATTTATGCACTGGTAAGGCCTTTAAAATGAATATCTCAATACAGAGAGAAAAGATTTCACATATAGAGCAAACTCTGTCACAAGAAGGCTGAAAAATAAGCAGTTGTTCTTCTTAAGCACCCTCTCCATCATCTCCTAGCAAAGCACTTGTCACGTCTCTTTCTAGCCCCAAAGGTGTTGTGTGCTTTGGGAAAGGTGATGATGGCATGTTATCGAGTGACCAGCACCTTTTGTGTTTGAAGATTGGTAAGAATATTGAAATCTATATTGTCATCCTGAATTGACTTCACAATGCTGCAGCTCTCATTTAGTAACTTGTTTGATTTTTTTAAAAGCCTGATTTTCACATCTGGGTATGATTTGGGTGACTCTTTTGTTTCTTCTGCATGTCCCTTAGCTCTGCAATACCCAGCCGGAAGAAGGGTCTTGCAGAATTTGAAAACAAACACTTGATTTTGAGATAATAATGTTCTGTTGTAGAATTAAACAAATTATATATTAAAAACAGTAAATAAAATCAATAATAAAAAGTACATGTTAAAGCAACAAGGTAGAACAAACCCTTTAAAAACCTCTTTCAGACAACCAGTCACTAAGGAACAGCCTGGATGAATAAGAAGCTCTTGGTCTGCTTTTGGGATGGACAGGGAAGTTGGAGCCAGTGTGGCTTCCTGTGGGAGAGAGTTCCAGAGTCTTCGAGCGGAGATAATTTATGTATCTCACTGTGATGTGTGAAAAAGCTTAATACACATCTTATGAGTGCATTAAACATGCATTTGCATGTTAAGGGCAAGTACTCAGTCGTCCTTCAACCAGGATTATCTTCTGGTTGTTGCAGTTTTGTACACTGCTGACATGTGAGATGATGGATTGCCCTTTTAGAGGTGACCCTGGAGAATACTGGTGACACATTATTTATTGTTAAATTAACCTATCAATCACTTTGCTGTTAGCCAGGACTTCTATAGCAGTTCTTGTTCTCTAGACATCTTATCCTGAACATGAAGGAACAGGAATGCTGACGGTTGTGGTGGCAAGAAATCTCGGCCAGTTACTCTTCCTACTAATTGTGGTCACTGCAGCGCCTCCAAAGGCCTTTCACTCATGAGCACTTTGATGAAAACAGGTGCATGATACCTTTGCTTTGGTTCTAGGATTAATCATGCAATGTGTAATAAGATATTACATAGGATGTACTAATAATAGTCTTCATGTTGCTTCTTTGTGAAAATCAGGTCCTTTCGGTTACACCAAAAGTGTTATGGCTCACCCAGCCAACCCTTGTTTAGGATATATTCCATGTTTCAGTCATCAGCACAACATCAAATAAATCTTGACTTTTCCATCTCTTCATCAGAAAATAACTCTGTGAATACTGTCATGGGTTTCACATGTATGAAAATTCTCACAAATTTGACAATTAATCCAGAAGTAGTTTCTGAATGGTGTGGTTCACCCCTGTGTGACGTCAGCCCTTTCTCAGACTGGGTTTTCAAAGGCACAACTGGGTTTATTTCGACATCCCACTGCTGTGCCACCAAATTGTGACAACACCTCCCTTTTACATGTGTAATTGTTTTGGAAATGGTAATGCTGCCACCTTTTATTCACTTGGTAATGCTGCCACCTTTTAAAATCGTCTCATGAATTGGGACCGACTCAGAGATATATAATATAAAATTAATGACAAAGTTTATTGAGAAAATAATAACTATAACAATATCTGAGGATGGTATGCGTTGCCTTTAACATAGAACATATTTCATCAACTCTTCCAGCCCCCCCTGTCTTCAATAACTAGTAAACAGTATAGCCCTCACTGCCTGACAGAACTCTCACAGAGCAGTGCTCTCTCCCAGCACTCACTCTCAAAACCTTCAACTTAACTGAACTGCCTCAACTGACTAGGCTCCACCCTTTTTATATCATACCATTCCCCGCCCTCCTGCTGGGATTGGCTGATGATTTGTATATTCATTACTCCTGTTTCCAGGGTGTTGTCACACCCTGCCAATTCAGAAATGCTATGCCTGCCTTTAGCTTGAAGCAGATTAGTAGTGATTAGCAGCACCTCTACAGTGAGCTAAGGGCTTGGGCAGCAGTTAGGAATGGTAAATGGAGGTACAGAATGAGGAAGAAGGATTAGAACCAGAAGAGATGCAGAGCTTTCTCCCAATGACAGAGGGGCAGCACATACACTGTTAGGAAGCAAGGTGAATGCAATAAAGTTTAAACAGCGTCAGTAATGGCATTGTAGGCCTAATAAATCCCAAACAGACCTTCAGGTTTGTACTCTGATAATGAGGTTACAACAATTGTTTAGGTTGATTTATTTAACCAAGGGCAAAGCTGTTGAGTCAGAGTTTCATTTGGAAGAATGTCCTGACAAGGCAGGCACAGAAGAAAGAAATAAGAAGGCCTCCCCAATAACCAGTAATCTGGTAAATAGAAAAAAAGCAACAAAGACAACACAAAATCCAAAATTATTTTTCTTTAAATCAGAAAAAAAATGAATATAATGCCAATGGAGGCCAGGAATTTTTGAAAATAATAATAATAATAATAATAATAATAATAATAATAATAATAATAATAATAATAATAATAATAATAATAATAATAATAATAATATAAAACCAGCTAACACACCACATTGAGTTTCAACCTGGTTTTGGCTCACTGCACATGGTTAGGGGTTTCCTCTCATTCCCATCCAGCAAAACACAAAATTAATCAAACCTCTGCTGGGTCCTTACTTATTTATACATTTATATCTCACCCAACATTTAGAGGCCTCATGATCATACCACTATAAAACACCACCAGGATGCCACAGCAGAAAGAAACCTGTCCCATATTTACACAAAACGTGTTGCTCACGCTGGTGAAAGAAAGAGGAGGGACTCTCCAACAGAACACATAGGGCAGTAGAGATTAGCACAAATTAAAAAATGAATTGCAAAGTTCACCAAAAATTGCTAACTCATCCATTTATGTTCATCTGCATTGATGCTTTCAATGAATATGAACTGATGCATTTTAGTGATTTTTGATTTGCTGTTTCATTGGGTTTTGACATGTCCCCCTAGGTACCCAGAGAACCAAACTTTCAGATAAACTTCCCTGGCATTCTGTTACAATCTCTCCAGGTTTGGTGACTATTAATTTCTGGATATTTCACTAGAGGCACCAACATTCAGAGAAGCTTCCTCAGACTCTACAATATCTCCAGGTTTGGTGAAGATTGGGTTTTCCCCAAAGCCAGCTGGTCAATGACACTTTCCTGGGAGATCCAGTTTGTAGGTGTATAACATAGATGTCTGAAACCCAAACTTTACCAAATGTGCAGGACTTATCGATGAGAGTCAAAGGAAGTTTCTCTATGATGTTGGTGTCTCTAGCAGCCTAAGGAACTATTTTCATAGGGTTTAAAATGCAAAAATGAATTGACAAATTGATTCATTAATTTATCAGAAAAAATGTAAATCCACTATTTGTGGTTCATTAACTATTTGTGGTTCATTAACCTTGGAGTAGAGACATCACTTTGCCAACTAAGGTCACGATAGTCAAAGCTATGGTTTTTTCAGTAGTGATGTATGGAAGTGAGAGCTGGACTCTAAAGAAGGCTGATCACCACAGAATCAATGCTTTTGAGCTGTGGTGCTGGCGGAGAGTCTTGAGAGTCCTCTGGACTGCAAGGAGATCAAACCTATCCATCCTGAAAGATATCAACCCCGAATGTTCACTGGAAGGACAGATTTTGAAGCTGAGGCTCCAGTACTTTGGCCACGTCATGAGGAGAGAGGACTCCTTGGAAAGATTGAAGGAATAGGAAAAGAGGATGGCAGAGAATGAGATGGTTGGACGGTGTCATCCATGCAACCAATATGGATTTAACCAAACTCCGAGAGGCAGTAGAAGACAGGAAGGCCTGGTGAGCTCTAGTCCATGGGGTCACAAAGAGTCGGACATGACTGAACGACTGAATAACAACAACAAACCTTGGTGAACCATGAATCAGAACAAATCATCATTTTTTTCAAATTCATGCCCATTTCTAGTGTCTACCAAGCCTGTAGTATGCATTCATATATAGCTAGCAGACATAAGGTGACCAGATTAAAAAGGACATAGCTATTTGCTTTGAAGTGGACATTTCAGCAGGCACAAGCAACACCTACTGAAATTTTCTCAACACCACTATTAAAGGCAAGGAACCTTGAATAACCTTCTTAACCTGGTCACCCCAAGCAGATTCAAGATGTCTCTTACACACTCTGTGCTGATTCTGGAAGGAACCAGTATATGGATCATTGTTATAGAATGCCCCATTAGCTAAGCCTGATGTTGACACTACCTGTAAATAGGGTTGTGAATTACTGTCAATGTGCTAACCTCTGTTGTTATGAGGAAATCCAGATATCAAACAATACTCATCTCAGGGTAAGATTGGGGGCAAACGGGCTCCTGTCAGAATCTATACCCACGGACAGAGGGGTCAGGCAAGGTTGTCTTCTGGCCCCTTTTCTGTTTAATTTCTATATTAATGATATTGTCCAAGAACTGAGTGGCCCAGTATTTTCCCCCTTCTATAGCAGACGCTAAGATCTCTGCCCTTCTTTATGCAGATGACATTGCAATCATTTCTACAGCGCAAGTCGGTATGAGAAGCCTTTTGGCTAAGCTGGGTAACTTTTGTAATAGAGAACATTTGTCCATTAACTACTCTAAAACCAAAGTAGTTGTCTTTGGGAGGAAAAGAACTAGACATAGGTGGTCACTTGACAACAAACCTATTGAGCAGCTAAAAAACTTCAGATATCTTGGTCTTTATTTTAATGCCCTGCTCTCTTGGAAACATCATCTGAAAGCAACAGTTTTGAAAGCCTCCCACTCCACTCAATCCCTTTTGAGATTCTCTTCAACCCAAGGTGGTAAACTGGTTGCTCCTGCAGTCAAGGTGTTTGCAAGAAAGATAGTCCCCCAATTAACATATGGGGCCGAAATCTGGGGGTATACTAAAATACCACACCTTGAGGTGGTTCAAAATTCTTTTATTCTATCTCTCCTTGCTGTACCCCATGGCACACCCTCTGCATATGTAAGAGCTGAAGCAGGGCTAATTCCTATTGAAACACACATACACATCGCTTTGGCAATGTACTGGTTGAAGCTAGCTGCCATAAGCAACTCCCGCTTGCCAAAGAAATGCTATATAGAACAACTCCAGCACCCCTTGCGGGAGTCCTGGGCAAAGCTTGTCAGACCCATATTACACCTTTATGGGATCAATACTGAATTTATCCCCTCTTTTGTTTCCCCCAGTATCAAAAAATTGGTCAAAGACAAGATTTATTTATACTACAAATGGAAGGAATTGGCTGCGGCTTCACTATCGCCATTCTCTCTTTATTATCCTTTGTTTAAAACATCCTTCGGGCTGGAAAGCTATTTCCACAATTTAACCTCTGCTCCCCTGAGGAAAGCTTTCACAGCCCTGCGTTTTCAGACCATGCCTTCTGCTTTTTTAGAGGGGAGACGTGAGAACATCCTTGTTTCGGACAGACTTTGCCTTTGTGGCTCAGGTGAAGTCGATGACGTGCTCCACTACTTGCTCACGTGCCCCCTCCATGACCAACCCAGAGGCAAATTTCTTGGTGGGATTATTGGTTCACTGGCCGACAGGTCCCCTGGAGCCCAACTTAGTATGCTACTTGTTGGTGCAGACAGGTTTGTTACACAGCAAGTTGCAAAGTTTGCGCTGGCAGCTATGAAAATCCGGGTCAATCTCTAACTTTGGGAGGACTGTATTGCTCTGTTAATGTCACACGTTTTTTTTTAAATGGTTTTAATTATATTTGTCATACACTTGATCTTAGCCAAAAGGCCGAGAAGCGAGACATCGAGAGACAAGAACTGACTGCCACAGCAAATAGAACCTGCTCACCCCAGGCACACGGTATTCTACCAGGGTATCGGAAACAAGCAAACTATTTATCCTCGTTAGGAACCCCAAAAGTCTGCAGAGCATTCTGTTTGGCAAGACTCAATGTGCTTCCTTCAGCTATGCTTCAGGGTAGATATAATGGAACCCCATGCTAAGAACGTTTATGTCCCTGTGGAGCTGGGGTACCTGAATTTTTAACTCATATCCTTTTATACTGTACCTTTTACAAAGAAATTAGAAGAGACCTGATTTATCCTTTAATTTTTAAATTTCAAAGTTGTCCAGATAAGATCTTGGTAGAGTACTGCCTCTCAGATAAGAACTCATATGTAACTACCCAGGTGGCTAAATTCCTCTTGGCAGCAATCCATAGGAGGGCTATGATAGTGGCAGATAAATGACACTGTAATCTACTGTTGGCAATGTTACGTTATAGTTTTATTCTGTGTACTGTTCTGTTCAAACTGTTTTGGGTCACATGACCGTAATAAACTTATGTAAGTATATTTGTCATAGATGTAGATGTAACCTCATAAGTTTTTTTTCTCGGTTGTAAATCAAGATTGCAGTGACCAATGGTTTTTAGCAATAAACTTTTACCTACCTCTGTTGTTATGAGGAAATCCAGATATCAAACAAATTTGCATTGCTAAACATGATTGACCAGAAATCAGAAGAACTATGGATTGAAACCAGAGATATTATTAGGGAAGGGTGCAAAAAAGACAACCCTGACTACAGTTTTTCTTTTTTTTTTTCAAAGCATTTTTATTAGAAAATTTTAATATACAAAAGAAAAACAAATTCAAAACATTAATCATACAGAATCAATCTATCACTAAGGTTCGGCTTCCCTCTGTTCTTCGCGTGGTTTTAACGTTATTCATCTCCCAGCCTTCCTTTCAAACGAACCCCTTTTATATACTTATAAAAAAGGTTCTAAAAGTAAATAGTAGTCCCTCGCGTTCTACCCTAATCCGGTAAGAGTCTTTAAATCCTTACAATAAGTCTCCATGTAGTTCTTAAATTTTTGCCAGTCTTTTTGGAACTTCTGGTTGTCTTAATCCCTCAGTCTGCATGTCAGTCTGGCCATCTCTGCAAAGTCCAGTAATTTCGCCCTCCATTCATCCAAAGACGGTATATACGTTGTCTTCCAGTTCTGTGCCAGGAGCATTCATGCCGCTGCTGTTGCATATAAAAATAAAGTCCTGTCTGCTCCTTTAATTTCACTATCCACCAACCCTAACAGAAAAAGTTCAGATCGTTTTGGGAATGTACACTTTAACATCTTTTTGAGTTCATCATATATCAGTGCCCAATATTCTTTCACTTTCTCACAGGTCCACCACATATGATAAAAATCACCTTGTTTCTCTTTACATTTCCAACAATAATCATCTTTCATCCTATACATCTTTGCTAATTTTGTTGGAGTAATATACCATCTATACATCATTTTCAACAAATTTTCTTTTATCAAAGTACATGCGGTAAACTTCATGTTCTTTTTCCACAGTCTTTCCCACACATCTAACTCAATATTATCACCCAAATCCATAGCCCATTTTATCATACATTCTTTGACTTGTTCATCTTTTAAGTTCAACTCCAACAAGAAATTATATAATCTAGTCAACAATTTCTTTTTTGGGCCCATGATTATGGTTTGAAACTTAGATTCCTTCTCTCCAAACCCAGACATCCTTCTGTCTTTCTGAAAAATGTCATGTAACTGATGGTACTGAAACCAACCTGTTAACTTCTCTTTTAACAGTTCATAAGACTTCAGTCTGGGACCTTTTTCTGAGAAGAATAACACATCCCCATATGTGATCCCCACTCCTTCTGTATCTTTCCTCTTGATCGCCGATGCTTCAATCGGGGACTGACTACAGTTTTTCAGTGACTGTCATTTAGAAAGAAGAGAACAAATACAACAACCAGCTCTGAGAAATGAAGGAAAACTGATAGAAAAAAGATGCATCTTTGGATATTTGATACTGAAGGGCAGCTTTATGGATATCCTGGTCTGCCAGAGAGACTGGAAATACAAATGTTGAAACTGAGGCGGGCCACATCATGAGAAGGCCTGGTTGTCCGGAAAAGACAATAACGCTTGGAAAGTTGGAAGGCATCTGGAAAAGAGGAAGACCAATGCTTGTTGGACTGCTAAAGGCAGTCATAGGCTTCAATTGCAAGAGATGAGTAGGGCTGTTAAAGACAGGTCGTTTTGGAATCAATCATTCATCAAGTTGCCAAAAGTTGAAGGTGACATGGCAGTACATAGCAACAGTACATTTAGCAGGCACATACAGTATATGCAGATTAAAAAGAAAGATAATTTTGAGGCTATTTCTTTAGATATACTAATTTACAAATCCCTAGTCTCCTGTCAATGAATCCAAGAGATTTGGGAGAGAGGCTATGTGAGAAACAGAATAAAACCATGAATTTTACATTGAGCTCAAATAATTTATATGCATTCTAGAGTATTCAGCATCTTCCATTCAGTCTAAGCATGACTCATCATCAGACTCAAAAATAATTTCTGGTGAATAATTTATATGGTGAATTGCACTATCTTTTCTGTAAGCTGTGCACACACAAAAAGAAAGAATATATGGTTTTTGAGTTGGTGAGAGCTGACAAAAGGTGATTTATTTTCTTGTTTAAAAGCTATCTTTGATTGTTATAGAACTGCTTAATGAGAAAGAAAAAAAATCTAAATCTCAAGAAACAAAGTGGTACAGACAGAACCCATCAGACAGGAGCCTGGAAGGGTTGAAAAGAGTTGAGGCAAGTACATTTCCCTTTCGAGAAGAAGGAAGGGGAGAGGCATTAGTAATAGACTCAGTCATGAAAGGTTTGGCTGCTGGTAGAAAAATAAAAAAAGTTGCTGAGCTTTTGAGAGCACAAGCCCTCTTTTTCAAAACAGGTATAAAAGTCCAAACATAGCAAGGAATATAATTTGGCAAATTACATTTGGCAAATTGGGAAAGCTTTGATTTTGTTTGTTTTAATGGCTGAATGGCTCCAAACTCCTTTTTACGGCAATGAAAGGTTTGGAAGCTGGGGGGGACGGGACCCAAGGAGATAAAACAAATCACTGAGGACTGTAAAATTTTTAAAAAGGAATTTCAAACTCTTAATATGAAAGTTGAGAACATACAAGTAGATTTTATTAAATTTGACCAAAGAGTCACCCAGGGTGAAATCTGGCTAAACAAAACGAAGGTGAAATACAATCACAAGAGAAGAGTTTGGATGAAATGAATAAGAAAGTAATCTATTTAGAAGACAGCTCCAGATGCTCCAATATCAAGATTATGAATTTTGCAACAAGGAAAGGGGAAGATCTTGGTGATTTCTTGGATAAATAAAATTATGAATTCACAGTTTGTGAGAGAGGAAGATGTTGAGAGAATCTTTGGGCAGCCCCAAAATTCAATGTAGGCCAATAATATAGAAATTTTTTAACTATCCAAAAAAGGGGGGAAGAAGAAGAAGAAGAAGAAGAAGAAGAAGAAGAAGAAGAAGAAGAAGAAGAAGAAGAAGAAGAAGAAGAAGAAGAAGAAATGGCACCTCAGTTCAAGGTTATCAAGACCTTTCTAGTGCAACAGTTTAGTGGAGAAAAAATATTTGGCCCGTGACTGCAGTTCTTATAAAAATCAATCTGAAATATAATTGGGGCCATCCAGTATTTATCAAGATCTGGAAAGAAGGGATCCTTCACAAAATTTATTCTCCTGAAGAAGGAAAACATTTGCTAGGTGCATGGGGTTTGTGGCAAGAAGACCTGGGAGCAGCAGCATCAAGTGGTTAAGTGAAGAAACCACATAGAAAGAAAGTGGTTTCATTTATCTATTTTTACCTATTTTTCCTTTTTGTCTTTTTGTCTTTTTTCTTCCCCCCCTTTTATTTTTATTTTTTGTTTTTTATTTTTTATTTTGCCTCCCTTTGCCCCCCTTTGCCCCCTTTCCCTTTTTCTTTTTCCCTCCCCCCTTTTTTTGGTCAGGAGGGGAAATGGGTAGAGGGAGAGTGATGTGAATATTACTGAATTTAATAGAATTGATCAATGTTCAAGGGGGAAAACAAAAATGTAAATTAGGTAAGATTGTGTGGAAATATGGGGATTAATCTATGGATCTGTGACTCTATTGTTGCTGTGTATTTCCTGATTTGTTTTGCATCCCCATCCTCCCAGTAAGATCTGTGCTGGCTGTGACTCTATCATGCCCCATCCTCCTAAGATGGGCAAGTGAGGGGGGGGTAAGATGGTTAATTGTAGGGTGGTTGGGTATGGTTAGAGATTGGTTTGGGTTAGTTTATATTAATGCTTTTTTACTTTTTTTTGTTACGTGTAACATGATAGGACCAAAACAAATATGGGATTTAAAGGGGGCATGGAGAAAAATATAAAAGTAGCTACATTAAATGTGAAAGGTCTATGATTGGTTATAAAGGGGAGAAGAAGAGAAGCTCTATTGAAGAAGAATAAAGTGGACATTATTTTCCTTCAAGAGACTCATCAGTCCAGCAAACTTAAACTACAGAACATTAATATTTATGATAGGCAACCCAGAAATACTCAGCAACTATCGACCCATAAGCCTACTCTCAGTAATTGGGAAGTTATACTCTAAACATCTTCTGCGACATCTATCTGACTGGATGTCCAAATTCAACTTTCCAGGCAAAGAACAGGTGGGCTTCCGCGCTGGGTATTCTACACTTGATCACTCCCTCATCTTATCCTTTTTGGCAGAAAAATATTCCCAGCATTTCAAAGGCAAACTTTTTGCAGTATGATTGGTACTTTTTCCATTTGTTGTGGGAATGTAAAATGATATATAATTTTTGGAAATGTATTTTTAAAGAAGTAAGAAAGGAATATAGAGCCCAATTCTGAAATTGCTTTGTTATCAATATTTGTTGATTAATAGTTATGATTTTAAAACTAAAGAATTGATTACAAATTTATTGACTGTGGCTAGATTAATAATTGCTAGAAATTGGAAATCTAAACATGAATTATGCTTCAATGAATGGTACAATGAAATATGGAATATTTTGTTAAATAATAAATAGACGTGTCTTTTAAAGATAAAAAGGAGAGTTAAAAAGAGATATTTTTATGATATATGGGGTAGATTTATTGAATATATGCTTGTAAGAGATAAGGGTAAGGCTTCCGTGCAACAATCAATTTTGTTCTGGAGGGGGAGATATTGAATGTAAAAAAGAAGAGTGGTCCTGTTGGTGAAGGGGTGCACTGTTGTTAATGTTTTGTCTTTTTTGTAATTTGTATTTTGTATTTTATGTATTTGGTATAAAATAAAAGGCATTTTGGACTTATTAAAATAGAATAATTGCATGCTATCAGATTAATTCCAACTTGTAGTTTTCCAGGTAAAGAGTTTAGTTATACAAAAAATAAAACAAAACAAACACACGGGAGCTAAACAATATAGGAAAGAAAGGAGGCAGTAAAATCAACACATTATGAAAATATGTTATTTTATATAATTGGTAAGAAGTCTGTTCAACTCCAGCCATCATCATCCTTCACCATTGGATGGGATGAAACCATCCCTAACCATGAAAAGTTGGAATGATGAGAACTAGAGATCAATTACATCTACAAGGTTAATTGTTCTCAACTGCTCATAATAATAGAGTTTTTTTTTAAAAAAAAATCATTTTAACACTGAAGGCAAAAGGGAAATGATTCATAATATATAAGTCAACATTCATCAACAATGCAGCAATGCAATTCTACAGAACAGCTTTCCAGGCCTATAATGAAATACAGCACCATGCATAGAACCAAAGGATTCATTGTAATCAAAGAAGAGGACTTCAATAGAATAAATTATTTTATAAACAGCACTCTCCTTCCTAAAGTAGGACAGAAACTTTGGATCCAACAACACACAGAGAACAATACTTTGATTATAAACATTATACGACTTAAAATGCTAAATTATCGCTGCCTAAGAGTGCAATGATGTTCAAATACAGCATAGCAAATCAACATTGTGCAAGGCAATTCTAAAAAAAAATTAACTTTGAAACTGTACGTCATATCAGCACTCAAAGTGGCACAATTGTAGCAGACACTAAGCAGTTCTGCTTTGTCAAATTTAGCAAAGTCTTGACAAAGGGACTTTGAGATGTGATTTTTTTTAAAGTAAAAATGTTTTACCACCCAATGGAGAAACAAATGCCCCTTAAACTCACCAGATTTTACACAGATTAATGAAACTAAAATGACCAATCATGCTTATCTTGAAAGAGAATATTAGGCACCATTCATTTTTTTAAATTTTGGAAGGTCCAGGCTGAAATGTTGATTCTCAAAAAAGGCCATTTAAAAGAGTAAAAGAGTGACTGCAGTAACACTAAGCATTTCAAAATAGATATATTGCTGCAATTTCATGGTAAGGAAGGGAGATGATTAGAGGGAATGAAACACCACAGAAAAATTCAAATAAAAACAGGCTTGCTTTAAAGAAAGTGGCACATTGACTGTCATCAAGAGACATTTGCAATGCATCCCTCCCTCCCTCCCTCCCTTCCTCCCTTCCTTCCAACTATTTTTAATCTGCCTTTCTATTTAAAAATGGCCCCTGGTGGCACACAACAATTAAAAGGCAATATATAAGTTAGTAAAAATGAGTATACGATACTAAAAGTATAAATGAATACAATAAAAAAAAATTAAGCAACACCAAACTACATTCAAAGCAGTATGGTACCAACAATCCATTTAATAACTCCACTCAGGCAGCAAGTCATTCAAGGAAAGCTTGCTTGAAGGGAAAGGTGTTCACCTGCTTGCGGAAGGACAATACAGAGAGGGCCAGTCTAGCCACCCATAAGAGGGAATTGCAAAGTCTTGGAGGAGCAGCAGAGAAGGCACCCATCCATGTCCTAGCTAAATGCATCTCTGAAGATGATAGAGGAAGGCTTCTCCAATAGGCTCATAATTATATGTCTTTAAACTATTTTTAAAGTATTTTCTCCTTTGAAAGGAGAATTTGTAAGTGTTCTCTCCTAGAGATGGGCACGACCAGGAAAAATTACATTTCGAGTTGTCATGTGTCGGAGCTGGCCTGTTTCGGTTCGTTTCGTTTTTTGCAAAATTTTTCAAAAATTTGTCATTTCGCTTGTCGGTTTTTCGTCTGTCGTTAGTACTGGTTTTTTTGGGGGGGGCTCCTGGAGGCACCTCTCTGGGGTGGGTGCCTCCTCTGGCCCGCCATGAAGGGAAAGCGGGCTCCTGGAGGCACCTCTCTGGGGTGGGTGCCTCCTCTGGCCTGCCATGAAGGGAAAGCGGGCTCCTGGAGGCACCTCTCTGGGGTGGGTGCCTTCTCTGGCCTGCTACAAAATGGCATGCATAGCCAATTGGATATGCATACCATTAAGTTGCAGTTGCAGTAGCAGGCAGAGGCACCTCTCTTTCGGGTGCCTCTGTGACTCACTGCCTGCGGTGCACTTGGGCTGGGGAACGAAGTGAGAGAGGACCCCTACGGGCGCTCTGTGACTCACTAAGAAGGGAAGTGTACTTGCTGTAGTGCAATGCGAGTACACATCTGGCTTACTGGTTAGGGATTAGCGCAAGGGCTAGGCTTAGGGTTACGGGTAAGGTTAGGGTGAGTTACTGGGGTGCACCTCTGGGTGCCTCTCTGACCCACTAAGAAGGACAGTGTACTGGCGTATGGGTTAGGGTTCGGGTTCGGGTTCGGGTTTGGGCTAGGGTTAGTGGGTTTTTATGCCTGACTGGCACATCCCAGAAGTCTCGGTCAAAACCTGGTGGCCATGCAATTGGTGGAATGGCTCCAAAAATTTGCATGGTCCACTCCCATGGCCAGCTCATCATTGCGCAGGTGTAAAAAAATAAAAATAAAATAAAATAAAATAAAATCAATGGAGACGTTTTGTTGCAAGAAAAACCCACTGCTGCTACTGAAAAAATTCAGGCAGTTTTAAAATAGCTATTTTTGCATGTTTCTGTGGTGCTTTGGTGTGTTTTTGGACCACGCGATTTCAAAATAAATATTGCGGTCGCCCCATTTTGGATCCCCCGCCCGCGCCGCATGGCATGGCGAGTTGGCGAGACGACGAAGATGTGCAGCCCAGGAGAGGAGGGGGGGGAGGCCGGGGACCCCGCCCCCCAGAAATCACCCTTCTGGTAGGTGCCCTCACTCAGGCAGGCATATTTTCGCCTGCTTTTTTGGCCGGGAATCGGGGTTTTTAAACTTTTTTTCTGTGCCGCACCGCTTGGTGAGTTGGCGTGGCGACTTGACGAAGATGCGCACTTTGCGCAGCCCAGGAGAGGAGGGGGGAGGCCGGGGACCCCCCCCCCAAAACCACCCCTCTGGTAGGTGCCCTCACTGAGGCAGGCATATTTTCGCCTGCTTTTTTGGCCGCGAATTGGTTTTTTTTTAATTTTTAAAACTTTTTTCCTGTGCCGCTTGGCATCGCGTGATCGCTGCGATGCCAGGAACGACAACGACAAATCAGACCCAATTTTTCTTTAGTCGGTTCGAGTTCGAGTTCTGGCAGAGTAATTGTCGTTCTTTGTTCCGTTATGTAACGGAAACGAGAAACGGAAACGGAAACGAGAATTTTGCCAAGTCGTGCCCATGTCTATTCTCTCCTTTAAAAGGACCCAAGGTGGCTTATAACAATTTTTAAAGAATTAAGCAAATAGCAGAGTATACAGTAGTAGAGATGGGCACAAAACAGAAAAATAGTGTTTCATTTCATTTCATTTTGTTTTGTTTTGTTTCTATATTAGTTTTATTTTGTTTCATTTCTAATGATTTTTTAAAGTAGTTTCATTATGAAACAAAATGCTATACTCCCCTTCATTCTAAAGGACCAAAATGGCAGGGGAGCTTCCTCAAGTGATTCTGATAACCCTCTGAAATTTGGAAAGACTTGGGGGTCAGGAAGCTGAGTAATGAAGCCCTGAAGGGGGTGCCCCTAGGAAAAAAATTCTATTGGAATCGGAAGGCAAGCCACGTGGCTTGTCCGCAGCTTGACTTCCGAAGTTTTGATTCGAATTAGAAATATTTTTCCTAGGTGCACCCCTTTGGAGCTTCATAGCTCAGTTCACTGACCCCCAAACCTTTCCAAATTTGGGGTGCTTTCAGGGAAAAGCTTGAGCTCCCCTGCCATTGATTCCTCTAGGATGAATTATTTCATTCTAGAAGGGAAAATTGTGTTTCAAGACAAAATGAAGCAAAATGCATCCTACCATTTTGTTAGGTAATGAAACAATTCATTACTTAATGAAAAGATGAAACAGTGTTTTGTTTTTCATTTCATGTCCATCCCTATATAATACTAAAGGGATCACTGTATCCCCACCAAATGCACTTGCAAGGGTGGCAGGATCAAGAAGAAGGCATCTTAACACATGAGCAGACTCATAAAGGGAGATGTGGTCCATAAGATAGCTGGGACGCAAGCTGTTAATGGCTTTATAGGTTAGAACCATCACCCTGAATTCTGCCCAGAAATGGATCAGCAACCAGTGGAGCTGCTGAAACAAGAGAATTGTGTGATCCCTGTGGCCAGACCCAGTTAGAAATCTGGTCACTGCATTTTGGACCCATTGGAATTTCCAAACACTTTTCATTGTCAGTCTCACATAGAATGTATTACAGTAATTCAGCTGGAATGTACTTAAAGCATGCATCATCATGGCCAAATCAGACCTCTTAAGGAACAGGTGCAACTGGTACACTAGTTTTACCTCTGCAAAATACTCCTGGCCACCACCAAAATCTGGGCATTCAGATTCAAAGATGAATTCAAGAGTACCCCCAGGCTGTATACCTGTATTTTTCACAGGTATAACTCCATCCAGCATAGGCTGCATCCCTGCTCCTTGGTCTGCCTTGATCTGACTATATTGTCTGGATGTCTGTGGAGGTTCTCAGTCATCCAGGTGAGGTTATAATTTGAAAATCAAGTACAGTATAAACATATTCAAAGAACAATGAAATTTTCAGCAGAAAAAATAATGTCAGCCTTTACATGTCCAAAGGCAGCCTGATTGTTAACAACAGAAATGGTAGCAGTCAAGATGGTCTACAGAACACCTTCTTGTGCTCACTACCATTCACACCTCTCAAAAACAGCCTTGATAATTGCTTTGTATTAAGGGTTAACTGATGAAAAAAAGGTTTCAGTTTATGGGGTTTTTTGTTGCTTGATGTTACTACTATCTTTGGTGTTGTCAACATTCAGACTGCCCTTTTCTATTTAATGCTTAGTATTTTCTTTTCTGCTGTCAACATGGACATGGCTTCCATTTTTGGTAGTACATTATGCATTACTCTGGAAAGGCATCTCTATCTAAGAGAATGTGGAAGAAAAATAATTTACTAATAAATAAATAGAGTGTTTTAATGGGGAATTGCTTGCTGGAATTACAACTTCAAAAATACTTCTGATGAAAAGTAGGCATGCTGGCTAGGATATTATGGGTATCTCAAAAAAGTAATGGTTTCCATTTCTGGGTGCTGGTAGCCTTGATTCTTCTTAGAAGGAATTCTCCAGAAGTGGACATTCTTCTCTGACTATGGGTGGTTAGGGAGTATGAAATAATCTTTAGTCTCAGGGTCATCATCCTATAGACAATAGGACTGCATTCTTGAAGATTAAAAAGTAGAATGTAGAATAGATCAGTTTCAGATACTAAAGAAAAAGCTTGCATAATGTAAGCAAGATGTAAGTTGTGAAGATCAAAGGATATGTTTCATTTGCTTTGATGTGCTTTGAGTGCTAGATTCTTTATTCTTTGAACCCACGAAATTCCCACTAAAATACTATTAAAGGCAGAGACCGAATTTTATTAAACTCATTGAATGCAAGGTTTATACCTCAATCTTAAGTATTTCACAGCAATAGCAAGTCTTTGAAAGATGGGAAACTTTATTGGTTATGTCTGGGTGACAGAAGCAGTTATTTTCAGAATGCTAAAAGTGTGAAGAATAAAAAGTTCTAGGCAGCAGTCAATAGCTGGAGTGCAATGCAATGTGACATTAGGTATGCTTAAAATGTTAGATTTGTATGAGGTGAAGTTCAGCTGATGTCAAACTGGACTGAGTCCTTGATAATTTGTATGCCTGTGCAATAACCCATATTTTTGTGAAAATATTGCCTTCCTTAAATTTGTGGATACAGTGGTACCTTGTATAACGTAATTAATTCGTTCCAAATCAAATTACATTATACAAATTTTCCGTTGTACAAATTGTAATTTCCCATAGGAATGCATTGAAAGTGGATTTAATCTGTTCCAATGCATAGTCAAGAGTAATGAGGTTACCGGAGAGGATGAGCTGCAGCAGGAGCCTGTGCGGATCATCCTCTTTGTTGTCGCCAGGGCCGGCGCTAGGTTTTTGTGGGCGAGGGAGGGGCGGGGGTGGACCCCCATGCAGGTGTGAGGTAAGGGTGCCCCTTCCCGGCTCACCCCCCCTCCGTGTCTGCCGCTTCTCCTCTCCCCTCCCTACTTCCCTCTTTCCCCAGGCGGCAGCAGGTGGTCAGGCGGAAGTGGCCGCGGGGGTGGGGGGAAGGAGTGGGGTGTGCTCCTTGGCCCGGGCAGGACCATGCCCAGAATCCCCCCGCTCGCCTCCTGCCGGAGCCCTGGAGGCAGCCAGCCGGCAGGAGGGCGCAGCGGCGGCCGGCTTTCTTTCGAGCGGCTCGGGGCGGGCGGGCGGCGGACCCCCGTGCAGGTGCCAGGTAAGGGTGCCCCTCCCCGGCTTGCCCCCCTCCGTGCCTGCCGCCCCTCCCCTCCCCTCCCCTCCCCTCCCCTCCCCTTCCCTCCCCTCCCCTCTTTCCCCGACTGCCGGAGAAGCTGATTTTTGTCCTCCTTGCTTTTACGTCACTGACGCCCTACGGACGACTTGGGGCTTGGGCTCGCCTCCCTCCTTTACGGCATGGGGATCCCAACTCCCTAAGCGCCCGCCATCGTCGTTGTGGGTGAAGGAAGAAGAGGAAGCAGGCCGGATGGGCCGGAAAGCGACGTGCTGCGCCGGCCGCTTGCCAGTCCTTGGCCGCCCCCACCGGAACCGGATTGCCTCGCAGGGCAGCAGCGGCGGCGGGGAGGAGGAGGAGGAGGAGGAGGAGGTGGGGCTGCCCAGGCCAGCCTACTCCGCCGCTCTCCGTGCGGGAGGCACTTCCCGGAGGGGAGGGGAGGGAGCCGGTGAGTTCTTGGGGGGAGGAGGAGGAGGAGAAGTGGAGGCCAAGACGCTCCTGCCATGGCCTCGGACGGCAGCCGGGCGAGGAGGAGTCGTCAAATGGCAGCGGCGGCGGTGTGGGGCGGTCTGGCCGTGGTATGCTGGCTGGGGGGGAATTCCCCTTTGAAGCCCGGCCTGCCGTGGGTGGTCATGGCGGAGCTTGTCCTCCCAGGGGTACGAAAGCGGCCCTGCCTGCCTGCCTGCCCGCCTGGGCGGCCGTCCCTGCCTGACAGCTGGCCGTCTCTCCTTCACAAGGAGGTGGCCCGGCTGAGGAGGGCCCTCGCTTTGCTCCTTTCTTCTTCTTTGTCTACCTTGGTGGTGGTGATAGTAGTAGTAGTAGGCAGGTAGGAGGGCGCACCGGCGGCCGACTTTGTTCCGAGGGGCTCATGGGGGGGAGGGGGGATTTTTTTTTACGTTGCACAGATTAAACAAACCCTCCGTTATACGAGGTACCACTGTACTCTTATTCTTTGAATGAATATCCCTCTCCATGGTTGAAGCCAACGAGTTTGATGCAGTGTTACCTTGTTACTTTCATTATCTGCTAACCCTCTTGGTGTACTTCTGGAGGGCCAATGCCAGCCAAATAATAGTCATTTTAATGAGGATAGGTTTCAGGCAGCCAATAATACTGCTGCATGATTCTTTAGGAACTGGATCCACTTGTTTCACATGTGCTGATGGCACTAGCATAATCTGCTATGGAGTAGCAGACCGACAAAGCTGCTGTTCCTATTGTTTGTGGGTGTGCATCCCAAAATGACTCAGCCAGTTTGCTAGTATGTCATTTCTGGCAGCAATTTTCTATTCTTTAGACAAAGTCTATATTTTTCTAGGTTAGGTTTTTGATCCAAATGACATCCAAATACTTTGTGAAAATGTTACCACCACCCCCAAAAAGCCTCCCAAGGTAATTAGGAACCTCCTCCCTGCCTCCCTGCTTCTTTTTGTCGTTTAAATGGAAGGCACAGACCTGTGTCTTAAAAGGTTTGTTATGTTTATAATAAAAGGAAAATTAGATCTGGATTGTAACCCTTCTGCTATCTGCCAGAACTGGGTAGTTTAGGACTATAGCAGCTTCACCATTGTGTGCTTGTATACTTTTCTTTTCTTGTCCCTTGCTGCATCCTATCTAAAGTCGCCAGTGATGGAATAAACACTTGCCTAGCATTCAAAGAAATCACAGGTGGCAGCCTGTGAGTACTACATTTAGGAAACAAATATTCACCTCAGTTGCAGTGATTAATGATTATTTTATGGATAAATAATAGATTGGGAACTACTGGATATGCTCGCTAAAAGTTTAATGCAAAATGCCCTTTGGGTGTAGTTACTGGAAGCACAAAATAGTGAGCTATCCATGTTAGACATGGTTGCCATTTTTAATTTAAAGGGAGTTAATATCCATCCCTTCTGAAAAGAAAGTCACGATTAATGACTCTATTCTCTTTCTCTTTCTCTTCAGGACAGAACCTAGACCCCTTGCATTCAGTGTGGCTAATTTTAAAAATTTACCCATATTTTCTATTGTCCATCTGGCACGGTACCGCTGTGCAATTATTCAAACAAACACCACATATAATAAAAGTAAGAACCATATTAACCCAAACCCTACCACCTACACTTATTTTCTGTTCTCCCATCCTTTTGGCCCTCATACACATCTTGTATGCGCCCTTACAGGGTGGGAGGGGGGAAGCACCTGTCCACTTCCGATGGCTAATAAAGGATCCTGACGCTCTAAATTAGCATTAACACTGTCTATCTTTGCTTTAAAATAAGAAAATAGAAATTGGTAAGAAAAAAAAAAGCATAACAAGAAATTTCTTATCTTCCTTCTATTCTTCCTCCCTCCCTCCCTCTCAACCCCAAGGGGAAGGGAGAAAAAAAACCCTCATGGGAGGGGAAGAGGAAGGTATGGGGGCGGGGAGGAAAAGAAAAAAGGGAAAGGGATGGAAGAGCGGGAAGGCATAGGGCAAATATAGGGAAGAGAAAAAAATAAAGAGAAGAGGAAAGAGAGAGAGAGAGAGAGAGAGGAAGGAAGCGGTGTCTTCAGCACTCCGGATCTCCTCGATTTAATCTTCGGATTTACTTGTCAGTTGAGACAGCTAAGAAACTAGCAGCTGGTCCTGGAGGAGTCTACTCTTCAAGTTGAATATTCCATGCCTTCAGAAGTTGTTCACCTTCTTCCAAGGAATAGATTTTGTGCAAAGTTGGGCCTTTCCACACTTTAAGGAAGATCGGGAATCCCCAGTTGTATTTGTAGTTGTGCTTTCTCAGAGCGCTTGTCACAGGTTTCATTGTTTTCCTCCATTCAAAACTCTCTCTGGAGATGTCCTGAATTTCCCCTTCTCCCTGCTTTCCTATTGCTATCTTGTGCCTTAGCCACAGAGTATAAGGCACATTCATATGGTCTCTTACACAAGTCAGGCTGATACTTTGTTTTTCATCCAAAATCAGCTGATTGCTCAAGTAAACAATCTTAGGGGAGCAGTGAAAGTAGGTCATTGTTTCTTGAAACGTTTCTCCTGGGTTACAAATGAAATCAAATTTCATTTTAATAATGCTATGAGAATTAATGGTGAGGGTTCTAGTTGTTAAAACTGTATTATTGTGAAGAGTGTGAAGAATAACCCTAATATTCCATACTAGTGATGGGCACGAACTCAAAAAATGGCAATTCATTTTGGTTTGGTTCTTTTTAAGTTTCAGTTTTTTATTTCATTTTTAGCAATTTTTTTGAAATATTTGTTTCGTTGGTTCATTTTTATTCGTTATTCATTTTTTCCTTCAAGTGCTGACCGCACAGCCCCTGGGGCTGGGTCGGCACTTCTTTTCTTTATTTTGTTCTTTATTTTAGAGCACCAGCCCGGTCACCCCTGGGGCCAGGTCAGCGCTCCCTTTTAATTTTATTTTATTTTATTTTATTTTTATTTTTATTTTTTTACTGCCAACCACATGCCCCATGCTACAGCTGTAGCGCAGACCAGTTGGCTTTAAAAAAAAACTTTTGCCAACCCGCGGGCCGGTTCAGCAACCAGCGGGCCAGTTCCGGTACTCGCGGGCCAGTACCGGGCCAACGCGCCGGATTGGGATTTTTGAGGTTTTTTTTCTGGGCTGGCCCACAGGCTGTCACTGGGACCCACACACCAGATCTTTTGTTAATTTAATTTAATTTTTTATTGTTTGTTTGCTTTTACTGCTGACCATCCCCACCTACCAACTGTAGCGCAGCCGGTCGGCTTTTTCCCCCCTGGACGCCCTTTCCCTGCAGCAAGAAGGACCCACCGGACCAGGAAGGACTATCCAGGACCAGCAGCAGAACCAGGTAGGAGACACCGGCAAACTAAATGAACCAAAATGAAATGGAAATTTCTGTTTCATTTCATTTCGTTTCTCTTAGAGGGGGCAGTTCGTTATTCATTTTGTTACGTAATGAAATGAATAACGAATAACAAAACAAACCAAAAGTTCATTTCATGCCCATCTCTATTCCATACATATCTATAAATGCAGGGTTCAGAATGTAGATTCATAAATGTCAGGGTTTTAGAAAGTATGCGCAAGAAACTTGCATAAATGTGATTTGATTTTTTAAAATTTTGAGTAGAACTTGGCAAGATGCAAAATACACTCTTGTTGACCAAATCACATATCTCTGTGAAGGTACCGCCCATTGTCCAAAGGCATGGGGGGAAATGGTGTAGTTTAAAATTACTCCATTGTAAACTGAATATGGGAACAAAAATCATTAATTTATGAATGTATAGCTTCCTATCCTGCCTTTGAGGTTATGAGGCTACCTAGGAATCTCTTTTGATGTGGCAAAGCCTTTGGAAGTCTTAGGATGGTGGACTCTTTAATAATCAAATGTCATTTCTATATTATTGCCAGCAGTCCAGATCCCAGTAAAAGTCATATGGCTGTTATTTTTAACTATTAAAGCCTTCCCCATCACAGCGCCTGGAAGGGAAGGGAAGGGAAATCATAGAAGGGCCTAGGGAGCCGCAAAACCTAAAATGGGGGATAATAACATTTCTATTAAAGGTTAATTATTTCTAGCACCCAGGTTCAGCTTACAATTTTGCCATTGTGTTGCCACTGTTTTGTGTGTGTATTCCCATTCCCACTGCATTGAAATGGGGAGGGGGCACTTCAGAGTTGTTCAGATGATCTCCTTTGCATATCCAAAGAACAAGCACTACATGCGCTAATTAATCATACTTACCCCTGTTGGTCCACTAGAGAAACAGGCCCCTGCATTGGCTGATTTAACACAAAGGCTATATGCCACAAAGTGTTGATCACCTGGCCTCAAAATGTGGACCCATTTTATCAAATACCTTCCATTCATTAGGGACAGAGAAGAATAAATTTGAGAAAAGCTTCCAAGTTGTGCCAATAATTCTCCAGTTCATTATCTTGTCTTTTTATCCGTTTGACTCATGTTTTTTGAAGAAAAAGTAAACAGTCTTGTGGACCTTAAACACTAGCAAATGTTCTTTGCATGAGCTTTCAGAAACTACAATCCAGTGCGTCTGATGAAGTAGACTGCAGTCCATAAAAGTGTCAGCCAAAGTAAGCTTTATTAGATGCTATAAGACTATGTGTTGATGTTGCTGCAATCAACTAAGATGGCTGCTCCTCCCTCAGAATGCAGTCTCATAAAATGCAATCTCATAAATAATGTCTTATTCATTCTAACTGAACTATGTTTTGGTTTTACACTGAACATATACAGTAGATATGATTAATAGAAAGAAGGTGGTAGAACTTTGGATTTCAAAATGTCCCGTGTTTAGCATTATCTGAGGAAGTTTCTCAGTTATTCAGGTGCTACATCAAAAGCTACCTCAGCATTTTTTTTTTTTAATAAAGCAGTCCTTGAGCATACATTTGACCTCCTACATGCTGATTATACAGCCGGCACTGCAAACCACTGAACATGGTGGTGCCAAAGGGAAGCTGGATTTTTTTCAGCAGCCTGGCCTACTTCCTGGTTTCTGTTATTCATTTGCTGGGATGCATCAAGTTGTACAGGTGTGCTACAGATTGAACTATCTGTCAGAAATGCTCAAGGCTTGCAATCCAATCATCTTCCTTTCAATTTCTAAAATATTTTTGAACCAAGAGCAAGCCAATAAATGCTAATGAAATGAAAATGAGATCAGCAGTTAAAAATGTTTTGTAAATTAAGGGGTTAAAGTGCAACCTTTTTAGATTTTTTAAATGCAAAGACCTGGGTGGGTGAATGTATATTAACCTTTGCCATATTTATTGCTCTTCCTTGTATCTTCAGGTAGTTTCTAATATCTTACTTTCCCCCATCCCAGCCACTTTACACCCTCCCCTTAAAAGCCATTTATTAGAGGCAAAAGGTTAATAGGCACTTTTAAAGTCCATCGGCTAATGTAGTGCTTTCTGACTTAATCATACTTTTAAAATCATTAATATTCCTATGACTTTTGGGGTGATGGTGGCGGCAATTGGTCCCTGCTTAAAAAACAAACAAAAAGAAATCAGTTCTATGTATTAATGTTTTAAATAGAAGAATAAAAAACAACTTTTAAACAGATATGTAGTTATATAAATTAGTTTGGCTCTGTGGGTTTTTTAGGAGTTTTTGAAAATGAAAAGTATGAATTGCAATTATTTTAATGTGATATCTCATTCAAGACCAATCTACTTTGTATTCTCGAAGGCTTTCACGGCTGGGATCTGATAGGTATTGTGAGTTTTTCAGGATGTTTAGCCGTGTTCTGGAAGTTGTTCTTGCTGATATTTCATCAGACTCTGTGGCTGGCATCTTCAGAGGGCAAGGAACTCGGGGAACAAGGAGTTCTCTCTTCTCTCTGGGGCGGGGGTCTGCAACCCGCGGCTCCGGAGCCGCATGCGGCAATTTGGAACCTTTGCCGCGGCTCCGGGAGGTTCCCCTCGTGGAAGGGGTCCCGCGGCATTTAAACTAGGACAGCGGGGGAAACTCCAGCTCGCCGCCACCGCCATCTTCCTCGTCTTCATCTTCCTCCTCCTCCTCCTTCTCCTCCTCCTCCTGGTGCTGCTGCAGCCGCTGCTGCCGCCGCCGGTGCACCGCCGCCGCCTCGGCCGTGGCGAAGGCTCCTGGGCAGGCCAGGGCCAGGATGGCGGCGGCGGCGTTGGCGGCGGCATTGGAGGGGTGGTGGGGGTGGCATCGGTGGCCACCGAGGTCTCCTCCTGCCACGGGGGTCAGGGGCCGCTCAGCAGCAGCAGCAGCAGGAAGCCACGCGTGTTGGTAATCCTCCTCCTCCTCCTCCTCCTCCCCCTCCTCCCGCCACCGCCGGCAGTGGAGGAGGAGGAGGCGGCGGCGGCGAGGGGGAAGCGGGCACAATGGCCGCGCCCGGCCGGGAAAAGGGCGAGGGAAGGCGGCGGCGGCCAGGCCCAAGCAGCCGGTCGGTTCGTGGTGGTGGTGGCGGTGGCGGCGGCCTGGACGGACAAAAAGGGGGTCCGAAAGCAGAACGGAGGAGCGGACCGGGGAGATCCACGGTTGCCCAGCGCACCACTCGCCCTCCCGCTTCTTTCAGCCTCACCCGCCCCTTCCCTCCGTCTCCTTCACAAGCCAAACTTTGCCCACACACGCACACACACCACGGCTGCAAGAAGTGTGTGGGGGGGAGGGAGAGGTCACCGCTCGCCCGCTTCCAAAAAAAGGGACCAGCCATGGGGTCGCAGGCCCGTCCTTTCAACCGCTGAGGCGGGCGCCGCTCCCTCGCCTCCGGCTGCGGGTCCGTGGCGGCAGCGGCGGCGGCGCTGGTAGGCCCGGAGCGTGGGTCATCGCCTCACGGAGCCTCGAACGGCGGCTGGCCCAGCGCCCGGTTGCTGAGGCGGAACAGCGAGAACGGTGGCGGCGGTTGTATATAATTGTTTTAAATGTCGCAATGGTTTTGCGGCTCCCAGTTTTTTTCCCCCTCAGAAACGGGTCCAAGTGGCTCTTTATGTCTTAAAGGTTGCAGACCCCTGCTCTGGGGTATAGAATGAGTGAGAGTGGGTTTTTTAAAGTTGTGATAAAGAGGAAACTTGTCCTATGCAGGAGAATAGGTGTTATTAATTGTATTGTGGTGCAGGGATTAAGAAGTTTTAATGCAATCAGGGGTAGTAACGATCCTTCTGGGAACTCATGGGTGTCGTGAGTTGTTCTATTGTGTGAAATGATCACCTTTGCTTGTGGCTGGATTGGGATCATTGCACTTTTATCTTTTTGCACTCTGCAGCTTTTAGTACTAGAAGTCAGGCTTTGTTGATTTTTAGACTTTCTTCTTTTGTGTTGCAACTGTGTTTATGTTTCAATGGCTTCCCTGTGTAGTCTGACATAGTGATTGGTAGTGTTGTCCAGTACCTCTGTGTCCTGGAAGATGATTTCATGTCATTTGATTCAGGATGTGTTCAGCTACTGCTGATTTTTCAAGTTGTTTAGAATCACAGGGAAGCCATTGAAATCCACAACAACCACCAATCTACCTTATTGGTTACCTTGGGTGCTGAGTATTGTCATCATCAGATATTACAACACATGGAGGTCATTAAATGAGCCTCTACAAAAAAATGGGAGAGCAAATTTGAGTACCCTCTACATCCCAGCCCTATGTGTGCTATCCATTCACACTAGAGATGGGCACGACCAGAAAAAAATATGTTTCAAGTTGTCGTTTGTCGGGACGGGCGCGTTTCGGCTCGTTTCCGTTTGTTGCGAAATTTTTCAAAAATTTGTCGTTTCCGTTTGTCATCTGTCGTTTGTACAGTGGTTTAGGAAGCGTAATGTGTAGCCGCCGTTATAATTATGTTGGGGTTGTTGTTAGTGTGACAGGAAACCTCGTCGGCACTTCTCTGTCTCACTAAGAACATTTGGGGGTTAGTGTGTCATAGGAACCTCGTCGGCGCTTCTCTGACTCACTAAGAAGGAAAGCATACTGGCGTACTGCCATACAGGTTACGCTTAGGGAGGGAGGGAGTGGGTCTCTGAGTTGAAGGCACCTCACTGGGTTCATCACTCTGACCCACTAAGAAGGGAAGTGTACTTGCGTACGAAT
Organism: Phrynocephalus forsythii; assembly: GCA_029282475.1. NCBI lineage: Eukaryota > Metazoa > Chordata > Lepidosauria > Squamata > Agamidae > Phrynocephalus > Phrynocephalus forsythii. The sequence goes on from JAPFRF010000010.1 coordinate 137,995,423, forward strand.
CTGGGTTAGGGTTGGGGTTAGGGTTAGGGCTAGGCTTAGGGTAACGGTTCAAGTTAGGGTTAGGGTTAGGGTTAGGGTTGGTGGGCTTTTTATGCCCTCTCTGGCACATCCAGAAGTCTCAGCAAAACCTGGCCATGCGATTGGTGGAATGGCTCCAAAAATTTGCATGGTCCCATCCCATGGCCAGCCCATCATTGCGCGTGCGCAGGTGTAAAAAAATAAAATAAAATAAAATAAAATAAAATAAAATAAAATCAATACGACGTTTTATTGCTATAAAAAAACCCACTGCTGCTACTATAAAAATTCAGGCATTTAAAATACCTAATTTTCATATGTTTCTGTGGTGCTTTGGTGGGTTTTTGGACCACGATTTCAAAAGAAAAATTGCGGTCGCCATTTTGGATCCCCCCACCACCACATGGCAAATGGAGACGACGAGGATGACCCCCCCCAGCCTGGTGCAAGCAGCCCAGGACAGGAGACGGGGGGGAGGCCGGGGACCCCCCCCCAGAAACCACCCCTCAGTAGGTGCTCTCACTGAGGCAGGCATATTTTCGCCTGCTTTTATGGCCGGGAATCGGGTGTTTTTTTAAAAAAAAAAACTTTTTTTCTGTGCTGCTTGTCATCGCGTGATCGCCGTGATGCCATGAACGACAATGAAAAATCAGACCCAATTTTTCTTTTTCGGTTCGGGTTCGAGCTGGAGCGGAGTAATTCTCCTTGCCATTACCCGTTACGTAACGATAACGAGAACCGAAAACGGAAACGAGAATTTCGCCTAGTCGTGCCCATGTCTAATTCACACTTGTAGAAAAACTGTCATAACAATTGCTTTATGTTTGGATGAGAAGTGGTTAAGTGATTAAAAATGAGTCAGTTTTGGGGCTTTTCCTTGTGTAGTGTCTCAATGGGAATAGTAGTGAGCACAGGAGGGTATATTGACCATCTTGACTGCTGCTATTTTGTGTTGTCAGCCTCCAGACTACCCTTTCCTGTGTGAAACTTGGAGTCCCTTTTCCTGCTGGCAATATAGGCATGACATTGTGCAGCAATATTGGGCCATTTGCAGGCCTTTTAATGGGTACAGACCCACAATGCCCCATATTTATAAAATGGAGGTAGTTTGAAGAATTAAATTTTGTGGCTTTCCTCAGAACAGATGCTTAAGTATACAAACTCTGCCCACAAATTCCAACAACATCTTCCCTCTTGTAGACTTATTCAGTTATAGAAGACCCAAAACATGAGCACATGATCTGTACTATGTTTGCTGAGAGAGGACAGAAGTGGAAAGAGCTGGGAACAAATAACTTTGAAGCAGGCAGCCTACTCTGCCATTCCTTCTTAGGTCTCTTTGTAGGCCCATTTTTTGTAATAATGCCATGTTTCTGAAAAATTATATATACCATGTAATAAATGGAAGAAAAGCAAAGTAATATGTACACATCCTGACACTGCAGATTAAGGGAGAAGTGTTTTAGGCTACTTCTGTTCAAAATCCATGAAAGTAGAATTTTGCTATCTTTATAACTAGATCTTATGTAAGCTTGTTCACATTGACTTCCCAGAAGCTCTGTAGCACATCTGAGCATGCTATTGAGTTTAATGTATTCTCCACTGTGCAGAATCTGGACCTTTTCTTTTTCAATACAATCTTCAAAGTATTGGCAACATATAGTGGCAATTGCCTCAAAAAAGCTGCACAGGTGTCTCGGTTCTTAAGAGACTGGGTTATATAAGCCTCACTTGCCTCTTTTTGAGTGTTATAAGGTCATATTGATGGCCACCTCCAAACCTTTAAGAGCTTTAAGATTCCTCAACCTATTATTTTTTCTTTCAAATATGTCTCTTTCTCTCCTGGTTAGAATAAGTACTTCTCAATTATCAGCAGATATTTTATTTCTGCACTAAATTTGTAATCATTGAAGTTTTGTCAGCTGT